>CM023860.1:27668918-28268918 GCA_013389735.1 Phaseolus lunatus
AAGCCTACGGTGCCAGATTTGGTGACGTCCTCGACCAGGTTGCCTGCACGCATCCCGGGGTGGACCTCTCCTAAACGGGTCTAAGGAAAATTATAGTTGATGGCCAACTGGTGGATGCTCCTGAAGATTAGAACCCTCTCTCCCCTCTTGTACTTCATCTTTTTGTCTATACTCTATAAATTGTAAACACTTGTACATTTTATTTAATGCACTCAACTTTTTGCCTTTCTTTTCTACTCTGAATACCACTTAGCTGTTACTGGTCTTTCTTAACACTATTGTTGTCCCCTTTCCCTGCATATTTTATTTCTTAACTTGTAATATGCCTTGACAACCTTACAAGCATGCGCCTGTCTTACATGCCTCTCTTTACTTCAATATCTGCATCCCAAGTAACCTTTCTAAACAACCTCGACCTTGTGGTACTTGTTAACCTGTGTTTCAGGTCCTTCACGTGAGTCCTAGAAAAGGACTTCCTGGCATGGCTCTTGTTTTGTTTGACAAACCCGATCGCCCTTGATCATCCTTGGTGAGCAAGCTAAAGAAAAACCTTCTCTTGGTCGACCTTGGTTGGTAGCCAAAGAAGACCTCATCTTGGTCGACCTCAACTGATACGTCAACGAAGACCTCATCTTAGTCGATCTTAACTCCTTCATCAAGGAAGACCTCATCTTGATCGACCTCAACTCCTTCGTCAAGGAAGACCTCATCTTGATCAAACTTAACTCCTTCGTCAAGGAAGACCTCATTGATCGACCTCAACTCCTTCGTCAAAGAAGACCTCATCTTGATCGACCTCAACTCCTTCGTCAAGGAAGACCTCATCTTGGTCGACCTCAACTCCTTCATCAAGGAAGACCTCATCTTGGTCAACCTCAACTCCTTTGTCAGGAAGACCTCATCTTGGTCGACCTCAACTCCTTCGTCAAGGAAGACCTCATCTTGGTCGACCTCAACTTGTAACATCCCGCCAAAATACTATTCATATTTATATAATGAAAATAAAGGTAACAAATAGATTGAAGTGAATAAAATTATATATATGTAATGAAGTTTCTCCTCACAGGGAGTTTAATACAAATTCGGTCAATTTTCCAAAAACGTAAACAAAATTACATTAAAATAGAAAGACAGGCGATCTCCTAACAGCAAAAGGCGATCTCCTGTCAGAGAACGGCGATCTCCTATCAGAAAACAGAAGAAGGGTGATCGCCTAACAGAAAAGGAACAGGCGATCTCCTTCCGGCGACCACTCACAGAGGGGCTCTACTTCCTGCAACATCATCTGCTCCCGTGTAAATTATACACGATCATCACAGGTTTAAGAAAAGCCAAACACAACACCAAAATCACAGGGTAAGCTAGATATTTGAAAGAGAGTTTAGATATGAACTTTAAAATCAAGATAAAACAAATTCAAGATACCCACGTAAAAACTATCAATTTTCTCATTCCCTTCACATGACCATCAAGTAAGTACGTATTTCACAATTCCTCAAGAGTCATTCAAATCACATAATTCATCAAGTGTCTAACAATCCAATGTTTCTCATTTCTCGCGTCAGACTTCCACTGACTCATCACACAAGACACTTGACCCTACTTCCGGAAGACTCGTGCGTTGAACTTAGCATCCAGAGACCTGCACCTGTCATACTACATCACCCACACAGGGTCGCTGTGAAACTCACACAGCCATGCGCATAAATGAATCTCAATATCTTCACTCTCCTAGTATGACAGGGTTAATTCATATAACAGGCTGAGCTCGTTCTTTTTCACACGACTCACCCATTCATATGAACCTCCTTCGACTCTCACCAACTGAATAACTTCCTCTATGTGATTCCATTATCTCAGCAGAGTCAGGATCGCCTCATTCACAGGATACTCACAGATCAATACACTTCATAACCAAATCTCAACACGGTATTTCCTTTCCTGAAAATACTATGTCTTGATCCCACATTCACGACATTCCACACATCATATAACACTTAAATGAATGATTCCAATCACAGAAAAACTCATGCCAAGGTTCAGATTTTCGAATACCACATTTAAATCTCAAACAGTTTCAAACAACACCAAAAATAGGGGAGTTCGAAAAACAACGCCAAAACCGGCGATCTCGTTCAAAAACAGGGGATTATACAATAACAGTTGAAAACCGGCGACCACGTCACCCCATCATCTCAAACATCTACTATAAGGTTTTTCGTTGGAAATAAGGCTAGCTTCCCTTACCTGGACTTGCGCAAAACACCAAGAGCTCCAAAACCCACCGAAGATTAAAGATGCCTTAGCTCTGTTTTCAGCGTCTGGTTTGTAGAACTTGCAGAGAACCTCCCAGGTGCTCTAAGGGCAGTCGTCGCTGGTTGCACTGGTGCTTGAGGTTGCCTGAATCGCAGCGCGAAGGAGAGAAAAGAGAGGGATGAAGATGCACTCACTCTTTCACTCTCGAGTCTCTGTAACGTTCTTTGCCTCCTCGCAGTGGGTTTTTGAATCCAAGCCTACTAGTCCACGCATGCTGCTGCCACCACCCCCTCTGCAAGAAAGCCAGAGTGTACGTTTCACTGAACAGTACGACCATGGTTGTCTTCTTGTGCATGCCAACCACTTCCCTGAACAGTACGACCGCGAGTGTCTCTTGCGCATGCCAACCTTCTGATGTCACTATTCTGAACCACCCTTTTTGTCCACGTGGCGCGCGTGCAGGACGTGTCATGCTGGGAGTCTGGGTCCCACCTTATCTGTGTGAAACTCGACATCGCGCGATAACCTTCCACCGATGACCGCTCGCGCGATGACTATCCACTGAGGTCTCATACTGGCAAACGACCGATGTCTCTCCCTGGAAGACGACCGATGTCTCTCTCTGGGAGACGACCGATGTCTATCCCTGGCGACGCCCGCATGCCTCTCGCGCCCTGGCGATGCTTGCATGCCTCACGCCCCGATGACGCCCGCATGCCTTTCGCGCCCCAGCGTTGCCCGCATGCCTCGCGCCCTGGCGACGTCCACATGCCTCGCGCCCTGGCGATCATGTGTAGTAGGCGACCGACGATTATGTACTAACCAGGAAATCTTATAGTCTTCTAAACTACACTTTCCTTCCTTTTTATTTTAAATAAAAACATACTTAGAATTTATTTAAAATATATCCCTTTTTATTCCAATTTAATTTTACAGGTCCTTACATTCTCCCCAACAAGAAAAATTTTCGTCCTCGAAAATTGAATTACAAGGAAAAGAGGTATGGATAGGCTTCTCTCATGGGTTCTTCTAACTCCCAAGTTGAATCTCCCGATCTCTCATCCCACACCACTTTCACCATGTTGATGGTCCTGCCTCTGAGCTGTTTACTTTGCCGATCGTCAATCCTGACTGGTTTCGCTTCAAAGGACAAGTCATCCCTGATCTGCACATCGTCCACTTCCAGCACATGACTAGGGTCTGCCATGTACTTTCTCAGCTGTGATACGTGAAAGACGTTGTGCAGATTCGCTAAATGGGGAGGTAGGGCGATCTCATAGGCCACTGGACCAATCCTCCTTAAGATCTGATATGGTCCCACGAACTTAGGGGACAACTTCTTCGATCTGATCGCCCGTCCTACACCCTTGGTTAGTGTCACTCTCATGAACACATGGTCTCCAGCAGCAAACTCCAAAGGCTTTCTCCTCTGATCTGCATAGGATTTCTGCCTACTTTGAGATGCTCTCATTCTGCCTTGTATCTGTTTCACCTTTTCGGTCGTCTGCTGAATCAACTCTGGTCCAACCAATACTGATTCGCCTTCCTGGTACCAGCACAATGGAGTTCTGCATTTCCTTCCATACAAGGCTTTGTATGGCGCTATCCCTATGCTAGCGTGATAACTGTTATTATAGGTAAACTCCACCAGCGGCAACACCTCATCCCAACTTCCTAATTGATCCAAGACACACGTCCTCAGCAGATCTTCCAAGGATTGGATCGTTCTCTCTGACTGTCCATCTGTTTGGGGATGATATGCAGAGCTCATCCTCAACTTAGTTCCCAGGCAATCTTGTAAAGTCTGCCAAAACCGTGAAGTGAACCTGGGATCTCTATCTGAAACAATGCTGGAAGGCACTCCATGCAACCTCACTATTTCTTTGATGTACAGCTGTGCCAACTTGGCCAAGGGAATTTTCAAATTCACTGGAAGGAAGTGGGCACTCTTCGTCAGTCGATCTACTATGACCCAGATTGCATCATGACCCTTTACCGATCTGGGTAAATGGGTAACAAAATCCATGGCGATGCTGTCCCATTTCCACTAAGGGATATCCAGTTGCTGTAACAACCCGCCAGGTCTTTGATGTTCTACCTTAGCCTTCTGACACGTCAAGCAGGTAGTAACATACTGGGCGATGTCTTTCTTCATGCCCGACCACCAAAATGACTCCTTCAAGTCGTGGTACATCTTGTTCATGCCTGGATGTAGGCTAAGGCGACTCTTGTGACCTTCCTCTAGGATCATCTTCTTCAACTCTTCATTTGCAGGTATGCAAATTCTGCCATTAAATCTCAAGATCCCATCATCGCCCATCACAAAGTCTCTAGCCTGGTCGGTCCCTAGTGACTCCACAGTACGCTTCAGACTAGGGTCTTCCAACTGCTTATCCTTTATTGCTCCAAGGAAGTCATTAGTTATAGCCAGCTTACTACAACTAATGTGATTCACATGAAACTCTACCCCAAGGTTTAAGTCTCTGAACTGCTCGATCAGTTTCTGCTCTTCCATCATCATGGTGGCTACTTGTATTGATTTTCTACTCAAAGCATCTGCCACTACATTGGCCTTCCCTGGATGATACATGAGTTGAAAATCGTAGTCCTTTAGAAACTCCATCCACCTTCTTTGTCTCATGTTTAGTTCCTTCTGATCGAACAGGTATTTCAGGCTCTTATGGTCACTGAACACCTGGAACCGAGCTCCATATAAATAGTGCCTCCAAATCTTCAAGGCAAACACCACCGCCGCCAACTCCAAATCATGAGTAGGATAGTTTCTCTCATGAACCTTGAGTTGCCTTGAAGCATATGCAACCACTCTTTTCTCTTGCATCAAGACACATCCCAAACCCTGATGTGAAGCATCACAGTAGACATCAAAAGGTCTTCCTACCTCTGGGATCACCAGCACTGGAGCACTAGTCAACCTTTCCTTTAGTTCCATGAAGCTCTGCTCACATCGGTCGGTCCAAGCAAAAGGTTGGTCCTTGCGGGTCAGCTGTGTTAAAGGAGCCACTACCTTGGAAAAGTCCTCCATAAACCTCCGATAGTAGCCAGCTAAACCCACAAAGCTCCTTATCTCAGTGACTGTCTTAGGACGTTCCCATTGAAGCACTGCCTCCACTTTGGCTGGATCCACCGAGATCCCCTGGGCAGATATCACGTGTCCTAAGAAGTTGACTTCCTTCAGCCAGAACTCACACTTAGAGAACTTGGCATAGAGTTGCTTCTCCCTCAGGATCTCCAATACTGTCTTCAGATGTTCTTCATGCTCTTCCTCGATCCTTGAATAAATGAGTATGTCGTCTATGAAGACTACCACAAACTTATCCAAGAAAGGGCGAAAAATCCTATTCATGTAGTCCATGAACAGAGCTGGAGCATTTGTGACTCCAAACGACATCACCACATACTCATAATGCCCATACCGAGACCTAAAAGCTGTCTTTTGAACATCTTCAGCTTTTACCAAAATTTGGTGGTACCCCGATCTTAGGTCAATCTTGGAGAACACCGAGGCCCCATGTATTTGATCCATCAAATCATCAATCCTAGGTAGGGGGTACTTGTTCTTGATGGTCAACTTGTTCAACTGCCTGTAATCTATACACAGCCGAGACCCTCCATCCTTCTTCTTAACTAGGAGCACTGGAGCCCCCCATGGAGATACACTGGGTCTGATGAATTGTTTCTCCAACAACTCTTCCACTTGCTTCTTTAATTCTGCCAACTCGGCTGGTGCCATCCTGTAAGGTGCCATTGACACTGTTCCAGCTCCAGGTACCAAATCAATGGAGAATTCCACTTCTCTCTTAGGGGGTAACCCAGGTACTTCTTCTGGAAATACATCCGTGAAATCTTTCACCACATGTATCCTGCTTACGTCCCCTTCATTCTTCACCTCCAACCGAGCTAAGATCATGAAGCACCTCGCCCCTTCTTCCAACACCGACCGCCCTCGCTGAGCAGATATCACGTGTGACTCTTGGAGGTCTGGAAACGCTATCTTCTGACTACCGCAGTCTATGAGAACGTGATTGGCAGCTAGCCAATCCATTCCTAGGATAACATCCAGGTCCTGAAGAGGTAGGCAGATCAAGTTCACTTTGAATCTGCGTCCCTCTACTATCACTGGACATTCGGGGCAAACTGTAGAGGTCAACACCTGTCCTGACGCAGGTGTAGAAACCAATAGTTCGAAAGGTAACTCCTTCACTAGAAGGCCCAACTCGGCTACACACAGGCTTGACACAAAGGAGTGTGTCGCTCCAGAATCAAACAAAGCTTTTACACCTTTACCAGCTATAAAACAAACACCTTGCACGAGGTTACCTGACTGAGAAGCTTCTGCTCCTGACATGGCAAACACTCTCCCTGTTGCCTGAGGTCTGCTGCCTTCATTCCTCAACTACCGAGAACCACCGGGTTGAGTCGCCCCATTCCTGTTAGGGCACTCTCTAGAAATGTGCCCCATCTTTTGGCACCTGAAGCATCTGGGTTTCCAAGGGTCTTGCTGCTGCAACTGGGATGACGTTGTTCCCGCCCGATGTGGTGGAGGTCTCGCATAGGGCTTGCTTTGTGGGTGCTGCGCCTTAGCCTTCCCACTGGAAGAACCCCCTGGGTGTGACCTGATCACCCGAGAATCACCCTTTTCCAGCGTCTCCACCATCTTCGCCTTCTCTACTAAGGCGTGAAATTCCCTGATGCACATCGGGGCTATGGTCCTCTTCAGCCCATGCTTCAGCCCCTCTTCGAACTTCCTACACCTCCAGGCCTCGGAGGTCGCCTGGGTATAGAATCGGGCGAGGTACTCAAACCGAGCAGCATAGGCGTTCACAGACATCTCCCCCTGCTCCAATCTGAGGAATTCTGCTTCCTTCGCAAACTTTGCACTATCTGGGAAGTATTTCTCCAGGAACCTCACCCTGAAGCTCTCCCAGTCTAACACTTCCGCTCTGGCTTCCATCATCTGCTGAGCTCCCATCCACCAGAACTCGACCTCTCCAGATAGCAAAAAGGTGGTGAACACCAACTTCTTCTCTTCAGGGCAGGAGGTCGCCCTAAAGATTTTCTCCAACTCCCTAACCCACTGATCTGCCTGATCAGGGGTAGCATTCCCACTGAACTTGGGTGGGTTGTGCCTCATGAACTCGGTCAGTCCCATCTGTTCTTGAGGCTGACCGACGTGGGAATTTGTTTCAGCAGACCGAGCAGTTTCCCAGTGGTGCATTGTAGCTTGATGGTTCTAAGCCATCGCTGCATTCTGTTGTTGGATGGCAGTTGCCATCATCTCGATAGCCTTGGCAATCTGGCTCATCTCCGAAGAAGGTTGGGGAGGGGTAGAAGGTCTACGTGCCATCTTCTTCGTTTCAGATTTTGAAACTATGGGTTTCTATATTCCCTACAACTACAAGAATGAGATCGATAAGAAATCAATTCATTCAGGAGGTAACATCTAGACCTTACAAAGGTCAGCATCTCAAAGTCATTAAGAATTTGAGTTCATCAACAGAATCATAATACTTATAACCTCAAGCAAAACACCAGAACAGCTACTGGTATACAACCATCAATACAAACAACCACTTTCAATCAATTACAAAAACACTCAATAAAATGACATAAATCACACCAGAATTCAATGTATGCTAAACATCAAACCTTTGGAATTAAGATTGAGAATCATCTCGATCCAGTTATGAGTGTGCACCCTCAACACTTTATCAAGACCCTCTCATTCTTAATACTAAGATTTTCAGTTAGGGCATATATTCACTAAAGCACACACAAAATTTCAATACAAAAACGTTTGAAAACCTTTCACTATAGTTGTTATTTAAAACTCAAATAAATTTTATGAGCAGAAGAAACACAATGGATCCACAGCCCTCAGGTCATCCTAAGGACGAACTGCTCAGATACCATTAATGTAACATCCCGCCAAAATACTATTCATATTTATATAATGAAAATAAAGGTAACAAATAGATTGAAGTGAATAAAATTATATATATGTAATGAAGTTTCTCCTCACAGGGAGTTTAATACAAATTCGGTCAATTTTCCAAAAACGTAAACAAAATTACATTAAAATAGAAAGACAGGCGATCTCCTAACAGCAAAAGGCGATCTCCTGTCAGAGAACGGCGATCTCCTATCAGAAAACAGAAGAAGGGTGATCGCCTAACAAAAAAGGAACAGGCGATCTCCTTCCGGCGACCACTCACAGAGGGGCTCTACTTCCTGCAACATCATCTGCTCCCGTGTAAATTATACACGATCATCACAGGTTTAAGAAAAAGCCAAACACAACACCAAAATCACAGGGTAAGCTAGATATTTGAAAGAGAGTTTAGATATGAACTTTAAAATCAAGATAAAACAAATTCAAGATACCCACGTAAAACTATCAATTTTCTCATTCTCTTCACATGACCATCAAGTAAACACGTATTTCACAATTCCTCAAGAGTCATTCAAATCACATAATTCATCAAGTGTCTAACAATCCAATGTTTCTCATTTCTCGCGTCAGACTTCCACTGACTCATCACACAAGACACTTGACCCTACTTCCGGAAGACTCATGCGTTGAACTTAGCATCCAGAGACCTGCACCTGTCATACTACATCACCCACACAGGGTCGCTATGAAACTCACACAGCCATGCGCATAAATGAATCTCAATATCTTCACTCTCCTAGTATGACAGGGTTAATTCATATAACAGGCTGAGCTCGTTCTTTTTCACACGACTCACCCATTCATATGAACCTCCTTCGACTCTCACCAACTGAATAACTTCCTCTATGTGATTCCATTATCTCAGCAGAGTCAGGATCGCCTCATTCACAGGATACTCACAGATCAATACACTTCATAACCAAATCTCAACACGGTATTTCCTTTCCTGAAAATACTATGTCTTGATCCCACATTCACGACATTCCACACATCATATAACACTTAAATGAATGATTCCAATCACAGAAAAACTCATGCCAAGGTTCAGATTTTCGAATACCACATTTAAATCTCAAACAGTTTCAAACAACACCAAAAATAGGGGAGTTCGAAAAACAACGCCAAAACCAGCGATCTCGTTCAAAAACAGGGGATTATACAATAACAGTTGAAAACCGGCGACCACGTCACCCCATCATCTCAAACATCTACTATAAGGTTTTTCGTTGGAAATAAGGCTAGCTTCCCTTACCTGGACTTGCGCAAAACACCAAGAGCTCCAAAACCCACCGAAGATTAAAGATGCCTTAGCTCTGTTTTCAGCGTCTGGTTTGTAGAACTTGCAGAGAACCTCCCAGGTGCTCTAAGGGCAGTCGTCGCTGGTTGCACTGGTGCTTGAGGTTGCCTGAATCGCAGCGCGAAGGAGAGACGACCGATGTCTCTCTCTGGGAGACGACCGATGTCTATCCCTGGCGACGCCCGCATGCCTCTCGCACCCTGGCGATGCCTGCATGCCTCGCGCCCCGACGACACCCGCATGCCTCTCGCGCCCCAGCGTTGCCCGCATGCCTCGCGCCCCGGCGTTGCCCGCATGCCTCTCGCGCCCTGGCGACGTCCACATGCCTCGCGCCCTGGCGATGTCCGCATGTCTCTCGCGCCCTGGCGATCATGTGTAGTAGGCGACCGACGATTATGTACTAACCAGGAAATCTTATAGTCTTCTAAACTACACTTTCCTTCCTTTTTATTTTAAATAAAAACATACTTAGAATTTATTTAAAATATATCCCTTTTTATTCCAATTTAATTTTACGGGTCCTTACACAACTCCTTTGTCAGGAAGACCTCGTCTTGGTCGACCTCAACTCCTTCGTCAAGGAAGACCTCATCTTGGTCGACCTCAACTCCTTCGTCAAGGAAGACCTCATCTTGGTCAACCTCAACTCCTTTGTCAAGGAAGACCTCATCTTTCAATCCATGGAAGACTTCCCTTGGAACCATACTATCCTCCCCCTTTCTTTAACAAGGTAGGAGAGATTCGCTTACGTGCCTCGACCTCAGCTTTCAAGCCATGGAGGACTTTACTTGGAACCATACTATTCTCCCCCTTTCTTTAACAAGGTAGGAGAGGTTCGCTTATATGCCTCGACCTCGACTTTCAAGCTGTGGAGGACTTTACTTGGAACCATACTATTCTCCCCCTTTCTTTAACAAGGTATGAGAGGTTCGCTTACGTGCCTCGACCTTGACTGGTTAAGCCACAGAGGACTTTACTTCATTGTTGAACACAAACATATCTTTCTCAATTCTTTTTTTTATTGGGTGACATCATTAAAAAACTCCGTAGGGAAAAAGAGTGTCCCCCTTTAATGAATAATACAACTGTGCTGAATACAAAATAAATAACTGCAATAAAATCACAAAGTAATTAACTGAAATAAAACTTGAGGTTAGCAGCATTCCATGTTCGTGGGATCACCCCACCATCCAGGGTCTCCAACCTGTATGCTCCATTCCTGATTCTGCCGCGGACTCGAACGTGGAGGATGTGCCTCGTCACTCCTTCGTCTAGCCCTTTGCAACTGCACGTTCTGCAAGAACGCTCCAAGAACCTTCGTCGGAACTCCAAACGATGCCTGCAAAACACACAGACGGCGCCTCTAGCGGCCGTTGTAGCTCCGACGCTCAAGTCAGGCAACAGGAACACCAAATCTCTCACTGAATCTATCTGTGAGACTTGTGTGTGCTCAGATCCACTTTCTCTCTCTGTGTAACTCAATTCTGTTATCACTGTGCAACGTGTATAAACGCTCCCACAATGACTCAGAAACTATGTGTAGTATATTTGTGTAAACTTGTAATCTGAAAAACTTGTGTGTACCTGACATAAGGTAGAGTACCTTTATACCTGGGCCGCGCCTCTCTCTCAGATGGTGACACGTGGAGGCATGCAGCTGACATCTAACCGTACACGTGTCACATCTGAAGGGCTTCTGCGCTTTTCTCTGTGCGGCTAAGTTATCCTCTTGCGGAGTAACTTAGCGCGTTTCTTCTCTCTGAGTGAGCCGCATGCTCCCAGGAGAGCACTTGGTGTGGCTGTTCTGAGCACACTCACCAGGCGCATCCTGCCTGCATGGTCTCACCGCACGTCCTCTGAGTGGGCATCATGCGAGGTGCATGCGGAACGCTCTCGCTGGGAACCTGGGTCCCAGCTTAACACGTGTTGGCAAGAACACCGATGACCGATCTAGCTCTGCATGCACTAACGACCGAGCAGTGCCTCATGAATTTCCACCGTGGGCTTCTGCGCTTTTCTCTGTGCGGCTAAGTTATCCTGTGGGCCTTTCGCATCACCAAGTCTGCTACTTGGAACTGTCGGGGTTTTAGCTTAGAGTTGTACTGGCATTCTACCCTCCTTTTTAAAGCTTCCGACCTGATGCGGGCTTCTTCTCTGACTTCGTCCAGTAGATCCAAGTTCACCCTTCTTTCTTCGTTAGATTCTTCGGCCACAAAGTTCTGGAAGCGTGGCAAGCTTTCTTGAATTTCTACTGGAATCATGGCATCTGACCCATATACCAAACTAAAGGGTGTTTCCTTGGTAGTAGACTGCGGGGTAGTATGATACGCCCACACAATCCTGGGAACCTCCTCCACCCACGCTCCCTTAGCTTTCTCCAGTCTCCTTTTTAATCCCCTTAGTAGGACTATGTTAGCCGCTTCGACTTGCCCATTGGTTTGTGGATGTTCGACTGATGCAAAAACCACTTTGATGCCAAGCTCTATGCACAATTTTCCCAGCTGTTGGCTTGCAAACTGGGTACCATTATCTGATACCAGACGCTTTGGTATTCCAAAATGACACACTATATTTTTCCACATAAAGTACTGGACCTTGTGTGTCGTGATCTGTGCTACTGGTTCAACCTCAATCCATTTAGTGAAATATTTAATGGCCACCACGAGGTACTTCTTCTGCCTGATTGCCAAAGGAAATGGTCCCAGAATATTGATTCCCCAAGTGTTGAAAGGCCATGGACTGTGGAGGGATCTCAATTCTTCTAGGGGTGCGTTATGCCAGTCTACATGCTGTTGGCACTTCTTGCACCGTTATGCGTATCTTATGCAATCTTCCCTCATTGTTGGCCAATAATACCCTGCCCAAATGACCTTAGTCGACAGAGCTCGACCGCCGATGTGACTCCTGCATATGCCTTCATGGAGTTCAGCGATGATACGGGTACACTGCGCTCCACATACACAGGTGAGGATAGGATGGGTGTAGCCATGCCTAAACAGCTTACCGTCAATCAGAGTGTAGCGGGCTACATTTCTCTTTACAGTCTTGGCCTCTGCTATGTCTACGAGGAGTGTCCCTTCAGCAAGATATCGTTTGTAGGGCGTCATCCATGTTTCCCCCTCTTCGACCAAATAAACCTGTGACAACCTCTCCCCTGGCGGATCATACGAGGTTATGCAGGGTGTCCTCAACATTTCCTGAGTAAGAGACTTATGACTCCTTGCCCCTGTACCTAAGACATTTACCATCTGTATATCAATACCATCCTCTATAGCTGTTCGAGGTGCCCTCAGAGTTTCTTGAGTGACTGTCCTCTGTCTGCCCCCCTTGCCTGAGCTGGCGAGTTTTGCTAACAAGTCCGCTCTGGCATTCTATTCACGAGGGACATGTAGCAATTCGAACTCCACAAACGTCCTCTTCAAAAGTTCAACATACTCAAGGTAGGCGGCCATCTGCAGATCTTTGGCTTGGTATTCACCTGTTACCTGTCCCGTGACTAATAGCGAATCGCTCTTGGATAGTAAACATTCTGCACCCATCTCCTTTGCTAGCAGCATCCCTGCAATCAAAGCCTCGTATTTCGCCTGGTTGTTACTTGCTTTAAAGACGAAACGCAGAGCCTGCTCTATAAGGACTCCTCCTGGTCCTTCCAAAGTCACCCCAGCTCCATTACCCTGCTGGTTCGACAACCCATCGACTGGAGGACTAGCCATATACTCTTTTAGTTCGAGGAAGGACTTTTCACACTCACCAGTCCATGCAAACTTGTTGTTTCTTTTCAGACATTGGAAAAGAGGGTAACCCCTTTCGCCTCCCGCAGAAATGAAACGTGTAAGGACCTGTAAAATTGAATTGGAATAAAAAGGGTTATATATTAAAAGAATTCTATGTATGTTTTATTTAAAATAAAAAGGGAGGAAAAGTTAAGTTAGAAGGCTATGAGATCGCCGGTCGCCTGCTACACATGAGCGCCAGGTGGACGTCGCCAGGGCGCGAGGCATGCAGGCATCGCGCGGGCGCGAGAGGCATGCGGGCATCGCGCGGGCGCGAGGCATGCGGGCATTGCCAGAGCGCGAGGCACGTGGACGTGGCCAAGGCGCGAGAGGCATGCGGGCTTTGCCAGGGGGAGACATCGGTCGTCCACCAGGAGATGTCATCGGTGGATAGTCTTCGCGCGAGAGGTCATCGGTGGATAGTCTTCGCGCGAGATGTCATTCGGTGGATTGTTTTCGCGCGAGGGGTCATCGACGAAAGATTATCGCGCGATGTCGAGTTGCACACAGAGGGGGTAAGACCCAGACTCCCAGCAGGAAGCGTAGTGCACGCACGCCACGTAGACAAAAAGGGTGGTTCAGAATAGTGACATCAGAATGTTGGCATGCGCAGGGGACACTCGCGGTCGTACTGTTCAGAGTAGTGGCTGGCATGCACAAGCGACAACAGTGGCAGTACTGTTCAGAGCAGTGGTTGGCATGCACCAGAGAAAACAGTGGTCGTACTGTTCAGGGCAGTGGTTCTCAGACTTCTCTGCAGAGTGGGTGGTGGCAGCTGCTTTTGGTGGATAAGTTGGTTTAAGATGCAGAAAACCCACTGCTGAGAGGAAGAAACGTTGCAGCCTTCAAAGAGAGAAAGAGTGAGTTACCTCCCTTCTCCTCCAGTTGCCTCCTTCACGCTGCGATTCTAGCACCTTCACACGAGAGTACGACGAGCGACAGCCACCATTAGAGCACCTGGGCAGTTCTCTGCAAGTCCTTCGACCAGACGCAAAAACAGAGCCAAGGCGTTCTTCAAGCTTTGTTGGGTTTCGGAACTCTAGGTGTTTGCGCAAGTCCAGGTAAGGGAAGCTAGACCTCTTTTTCCATACAAGCCATAGTGTAGCTATCTCTGAAGTGAGGGCGACGTGGTCGCCATTTTTGTTTTCATCTGCGTAAAATGCTCTGTTTGTGTGCTTGGGCGACGTGGTCGCCGGTTTTATATACAGTCTTCGAAACACCCTGTTTTTGAACTAGATCGCCGGTTTTGGCGTTGTTTGTGAACTCTCTGTTTTTGGGTGTTGTTTTGAAACTACTTGAGATTTAAATGACATATTCGAAGATCTGAACCTTGAAATGATTCGTTGCTGTGACTTGAATCAATTACTCGAGTGGTATGATGTTTTTGAATGCTGTGAATGTGGGATCGAGGCATAGTATTTTCAGGAAAGAAAATACCGTGTAGGATCTTGTAGTAGGTGCATTGATCGGTGATTCCTAAGGGGATATCCTGACTCTGCTGAGGTAATGGAATCACGTAGAGGAAATTACTCAGTTGTTGAGAGTCGAAGGAGGTCTATATGATGGGCGTCTCGTGTGAAAAAGAACGAGCTCCGCCTGTTCTATGGATTAACCCTGTCATGCTTGGATGGTGATGATATTGAGATTCCTTCTACGCTTGTGAATGTGTGTGATTTCACGGCGACCCTGTGAATGTGTGTGATTTCACAGTGGGCAGTATGACAGGTGCAGATCTCTGAGTCTAATCAATGCATGAGTCTTCCGGAAGTAGTGTCAAGTGTCTTGTGTGTTGAGTCAGGGGTGGTCTGACGTGAGAAATGAGAAACATTGAATTGATAGACACTTGATGCAGTTTTGTGAAATAGAATGACTCTTGAGAATATTGTGAAATGTGTGATTTCTGGGTGATCAGGTGAAGAGTATGAGAAACTTGATAACTTTACGTGAATATCTTGAAATTGTTTACCTTGATTTTATTTTAAGTATCCTTATTTAAACTCTTTTTAAATGTCTAGCTTACCCTGTGTTTTCGTTTGTGTTGTGGCCTTTTCTTAAACCTGTAATGATCGTGTATAATTTACACGGGAGCAGATGATGTTGCAGGAAGTAGAGGTCTTTAGAAAATTGTCGCTGGAAGGAGATCGCCTGTTTTCTTTTCTGTTGGGTGATCGCCCCTCTTGCTGCTTTATAATAGGAGATCGCCTTTATGAAAGGAGATTGCCCTTCTTATAGGAGATCACCTATATGAAAGGAGATCGCCCTTCTTATAGGAGATCGCCCTTTTTGCCAGGAGATCGCCTATCTGTCTTTTGTATTGTATTTCGTTTACGTTTTTAATGGAGAAGTGATCGTTTGTATTAAACTCCCTGTGAGGAGAAACTTATTTATTTTATATAAAGATTTTGCTCACTTCAATCTATTTGTCACCTTTATTTTCGTTTTATATTTATTTTCAAAGAAATTTGGCGGGATGTTACATTAATGGTATCAGGGCAGTTCGTCCTTAGGATGACCTGAGGGCTGTGGATCCATTGTGTTTCTTCTGCTCATGAAAGTTATTTGAGTTTAAAATAATAACTATAGTGAAAGGTTTTCAAACGTTTTTGTATTGAAATTTTGTGTGTGCTTTGGTGAATATATGTTCTAATTGAAAATCTTAGTATTAAGAATGAGAAGGTCTTGATAAAGTAGTGAGGGTGCACACTCATAACTGGATCGAGATGAGTCTCAATCTTAATTCCAAAGGTTTGATGTTTAGCATATATTAAATTCTGGTGTGAGCTATCTCATCCTCTTGAGTGTCTTTGTAATTGATTGAAAATGGTTGATTGGATTGGTGACTGCATACCAGTAGTTGTGCTGGTGTTATGCTTGATGTTATAAGCATTATGATTCTGTTGATGAGCTCAAATTCTTAATGATTTTGAGATGCTGACCTTTGTAAGGTCTAGCTGTTACCCCCCTTGAATGAATTGATTTCTTATCGATCTCATTCTTGTGGTTGTAGGGAATATAGGAACCTTATAATTTCAAAATCTGAAAACGAAGGAGATGGCACGTAGACCTTCTACCCCTCCCCAACCTCCTTCGGAGATGAGCCAGATTGCCAAGGCTATTGAGATGATGGCAACTGCCATCCAACAGCAGAATACGGTAATGGCCCAGATTCATCTGGCTGTAATGAATCATTTGGGAACTGCTGGATCGGCTGCAACAGCTTCCCAGGTCAATCAGCCTCGGGAGCAGGTAGGGATGACCGAGTTCATGAGGCACAACCCACCCAAGCTCAGTGGGAGTGCTACCCCTGATCAAGCAGATCCGTGGACCAGGGAGTTACATGCCTTAGTAAGGAAGGCAAAGGTAGTGGAGACCCTGGAGAGGAGTGATTCCAGGATAATCAGATCACACCCAGGGGGTCCCTCCAGTGGGAAGGCCAAGGTGCAGCACCCACAAAGCAAGCCTTATGCGAGACCTCCACCACGTCGGGCAGGAGCAGTTCCGCTCCAGTTTCAGCGGCAACAACCATGGAAACCAAAGTGTTTCCGTTGTGGTGGGTTACATAACGTCAAGGTGTGCTCCAAGAGGAATTCAGAGAAAGGATGTTTCACATGCCAAGAAATGGGGCACATTTCTAGAGATTGTACTAACAGAAAAAGGATGACTCAACCCAGTGGTTCTCGGCAGTTGAGGAATGAAGGCAGCAGACCTCAGGCAACAGGGAGAGTGTTGGCCATGTCAGGAGCAGAGGCGTCTCAGTCAGGTAACCTCGTGCAGAGTATATGTTTTATAGCTGGTAGGAGTGTAAAGGTTTTGTTTGATTCTGGAGCGACACACTCCTTTGTGTCAAGCCTGTGTGTAGCCGAGTTGGGCCTTCTAATGAAGGAGTTACCTTTCGAACTGTTGGTCTCTACACCTGCGTCAGGGCAGGTGATGACCTCTACAGTTTGCCCCGATTGTCCAGTGATAGTAGAGGGACGCAGATTCAAGGTGAACTTGATCTGCCTACCTCTTCGGGACCTAGATGTTATCCTGGGAATGGATTGGTTAGCTGCCAATCACGTTCTCATTGACTGCGGTGGTCAGAGGATTGCATTTCCAGACCTCCAAGGATCAGATGTAATATCTGCTCAGCAAGGGCAGTCAGCGTTGGAAGAAGGGGCGAGGTGCTTCGTGATACTCGCTCGGTCGGAGGTGGAGAATAAAGGGGACGTAAGCAGAATACCCGTGGTGAAAGATTTCACGGATGTATTTCCAGAAGAGGTACCTGGGTTACCTCCTAAGAGAGAGGTGGAACTCTCTATTGTTTTGGTACCTGGAGCTGGACCAGTGTCAACGGCTCCAGCTGAGTTGATGGAATTAGAGAAGGAAGTATAAGTTAGATTTAGTGTACCAAGGTGTAGGTTCAGCTACATATAAGTTATGGAGAGTATGTAAGCAGAATGTTGAGGGTTTAAAGACTTAAGCATGTGTATCCATGGGAAGTACTGGAGTTAAGTTCCAAGATGAAAGTAGGAATCTTTCTTTGATCTGGAGCTTGGTGATGACCTCTAGCTGGACACAAGGCTTGAAATGGAAATTTGAGATTTGGTAGAGAATAAGTTTACAAGATGATTATATCATCTTGAGATGTATCAATGATTTTGGGAAAGAGGAAAGATGAAATATCTTAATTGTGTTTAAAGTTACAGTTAGGCAAAGAAAATTGTTGAAAAGCAACAGGCGGAGAAATTGCTTGGATGAGAGAGAAAGTCTCACGTGGGATGGATGTTGTTTAATTAATTTGGATTTGAAAGCTGTATGTGATTTGAAATTGGACACTAGTTTATGTTGAGTATGTAGGAGATGAATTGGATGTTATTCCAGAAAAGGGATTAGTGATCTGTCAATCACGTTTCCAAAGGTTAAGCTCAACGAAAGATAGTGTTTCCAAAGTTCAGCCGAGTTGATTAAATTGAAGAAAATAGTGGAAGAGTTGTTAGAGACGCAGTTAGTCAAGCCCAATATATCTCCTTGGAGTTTCCAGCATTGTTGGTTAAAAAGGAAGAGGAAGGACCTCAACTGTGTAGGGACTATAGGAAGTTGAATAAGTTGACCATCCAGGACAACTACCCTCTACCCGTAATTGATGAGTTGAGGGATCAGTTAGATGGAACTTCAGTGTCCTTAAAGTTTTATCGGAAATCTGGATAAAACCAGATTTTGCTAAGACAGAAGATGTGCAGAAGACAAGCCTTTTGAGGTTTAGTATGATGCCTCACATCAAAGTTTGAATTGTGTCTGAATACAAGAGAAGACAGGAGTTGCATATGTTCAATGCAACTCAAATTTCATGAGAGAAATTATTCTACTTATGATTTAGAATCGGCAGTGGTAGTGTTGTTATGGAGATTTGAAGACAGTAATTGTGTGAAGCTTTGTATGGGAGGAAATGCAGAATTCCCTTATTGTTGGAACCAGGAGGGCGAATCAGTTTTGATTGAACAGTGAGAGGATCCTAGTCTGAAACGTATTGTGGAATTTGCTAGGCACCGATCAGGCTAAAGGCTTTGTAACGGGTAAAGATGGAATATTGAGATTAATGGCAGAATTTGCATACCAGCAGATGGAGAATGGAAATTGATGAAGTATTGGAGTAGTAAGAGTTGGTTCAACAGACAACCGAGAAGGTGAAACTGATGCAAGGCAGAATGAAAGCTTCTGAAAGTCGGCAGATGTCCTCGGCAGATCAGAGGAGAAGACCTTTGGAGTTTGCTGCTGGGGATCATGTCTTTATGAGGGAAGCAACAGCCAAGGGTGTAGGACGAGCTATCAGATCAAAGAAGCTGTCCCCTAAGTTGGTTGGGCCATATCAGACCCAAGGGGGATCAGTCCAGTGGCTTATGAGATCACCCCACCTCCCCAATTAGCAAACCTGCATAATGTGTTTCACGTATCACAGCTAAGGAAGTATCTTGCAGACCCTAGTCACGTGTTGGAAGTGGACGACGTGCAGATCGGGTGATTCACCATGGAATTTGAAGGAAACCATGAGAGATGCATATGCCCACCTCTTTTCCTTATAATTCAATTTTCGAGGACGAAAATTTTTCTTGTTGGGGAGAATGTAAGGACCTGTAAAATTGAATTGGAATAAAAAGGGTTATATATTAAAAGAATTCTATGTATGTTTTATTTAAAATAAAAAGGGAGGAAAAGTTAAGTTAGAAGGCTATGAGATCGCCGGTCGCCTGCTACACATGAGCGCCAGGTGGACGTCGCCAGGGCGCGAGGCATGCAGGCATCGCGCGGGCGCGAGAGGCATGCAGGCATCGCGCGGGCGCGAGAGGCATGCGGGCATCGCGCGGGCGCGAGGCATGCGGGCATTGCCAGAGCGCGAGGCACGTGGACGTGGCCAAGGCGCGAGAGGCATGCGGGCTTTGCCAGGGGGAGACATCGGTCGTCCACCAGGAGATGTCATCGGTGGATAGTCTTCGCGCGAGAGGTCATCGGTGGATAGTCTTCGCGCGAGATGTCATTCGGTGGATTGTTTTCGCGCGAGGGGTCATCGACGAAAGATTATCGCGCGATGTCGAGTTGCACACAGAGGGGGTAAGACCCAGACTCCCAGCAGGAAGCGTAGTGCACGCACGCCACGTAGACAAAAAGGGTGGTTCAGAATAGTGACATCAGAATGTTGGCATGCGCAGGGGACACTCGCAGTCGTACTGTTCAGAGCAGTGGCTGGCATGCACAAGCGACAACAGTGGCAATACTGTTCAGAGCAGTGGTTGGCATGCACCAGAGAAAACAGTGGTCGTACTGTTCAGGGCAGTGGTTCTCAGACTTCTCTGCAGAGTGGGTGGTGGCAGCTGCTTTTGGTGGATAAGTTGGTTTAAGATGCAGAAAACCCACTGCTGAGAGGAAGAAACGTTGCAGCCTTCAAAGAGAGAAAGAGTGAGTTACCTCCCTTCTCCTCCAGTTGCCTCCTTCGCGCTACGATTCTAGCACCTTCACACGAGAGTACGACGAGCGACAGCCACCATTAGAGCACCTGGGCAGTTCTCTGCAAGTCCTTCGACCAGACGCAAAAACAGAGCCAAGGCGTTCTTCAAGCTTTGTTGGGTTTCGGAACTCTAGGTGTTTGCGCAAGTCCAGGTAAGGGAAGCTAGACCTCTTTTTCCATACAAGCCATAGTGTAGCTATCTCTGAAGTGAGGGCGACGTGGTCGCCATTTTTGTTTTCATCTGCGTAAAATGCTCTGTTTGTGTGCTTGGGCGACGTGGTCGCCGGTTTTATATACAGTCTTCGAAACACCCTGTTTTTGAACTAGATCGCCGGTTTTGGCGTTGTTTGTGAACTCTCTGTTTTTGGGTGTTGTTTTGAAACTACTTGAGATTTAAATGACATATTCGAAGATCTGAACCTTGAAATGATTCGTTGCTGTGACTTGAATCAATTACTCGAGTGGTATGATGTTTTTGAATGCTGTGAATGTGGGATCGAGGCATAGTATTTTCAGGAAAGAAAATACCGTGTAGGATCTTGTAGTAGGTGCATTGATCGGTGATTCCTAAGGGGATATCCTGACTCTGCTGAGGTAATGGAATCACGTAGAGGAAATTACTCAGTTGTTGAGAGTCGAAGGAGGTCTATATGATGGGCGTCTCGTGTGAAAAAGAACGAGCTCCGCCTGTTCTATGGATTAACCCTGTCATGCTTGGATGGTGATGATATTGAGATTCCTTCTACGCTTGTGAATGTGTGTGATTTCACGGCGACCCTGTGAATGTGTGTGATTTCACAGTGGGCAGTATGACAGGTGCAGATCTCTGAGTCTAATCAATGCATGAGTCTTCCGGAAGTAGTGTCAAGTGTCTTGTGTGTTGAGTCAGGGGTGGTCTGACGTGAGAAATGAGAAACATTGAATTGATAGACACTTGATGCAGTTTTGTGAAATAGAATGACTCTTGAGAATATTGTGAAATGTGTGATTTCTGGGTGATCAGGTGAAGAGTATGAGAAACTTGATAACTTTACGTGAATATCTTGAAATTGTTTACCTTGATTTTATTTTAAGTATCCTTATTTAAACTCTTTTTAAATGTCTAGCTTACCCTGTGTTTTCGTTTGTGTTGTGGCCTTTTCTTAAACCTGTAATGATCGTGTATAATTTACACGGGAGCAGATGATGTTGCAGGAAGTAGAGCTCTTTAGAAAATTGTCGCTGGAAGGAGATCGCCTGTTTTCTTTTCTGTTGGGTGATCGCCCCTCTTGCTGCTTTATAATAGGAGATCGCCTTTATGAAAGGAGATCGCCCTTCTTATAGGAGATCGCCTATATGAAAGGAGATCGCCCTTCTTATAGGAGATCGCCCTTTTTGCCAGGAGATCGCCTATCTGTCTTTTGTATTGTATTTCGTTTACGTTTTTAATGGAGAAGTGATCGTTTGTATTAAACTCCCTGTGAGGAGAAACTTATTTATTTTATATAAAGATTTTGCTCACTTCAATCTATTTGTCACCTTTATTTTCGTTTTATATTTATTTTCAAAGAAATTTGGCGGGATGTTACAAAACGTGACAGGGCTGCTGTACCTCCTTCACAGAAACATGACTTCGCATCCTTGCTATGGCTGCGCATTTCTCTGGGTTAGCCCCTATTCCTCGTTCAGTCAGCAAGAATCCCTAGAATTTTCCTGCTTCCACCCCAAACACACATTTTTCAGGGTTCAACTTGAGATTATACCTTGAAATGGTGTTGAAGAACTCCTCTAGGTCCGTCACGTGCTGGTCTTTCTCCTGAGAGGTGACGACCATGTCATCCACATATGCCTGCACATTTTGCCTCATCATAGGGGCGAGTATTCTGTCCATCAGCCTCTAATACGTTGCTCCTGCATTTTTCAGACCAAAAGGCATCACCTTGTAACAGTAAAAGGAGTGCTCTGTCATGAACGTTGTCTTGCACTCGTCCTTTGGGTGCATCTGTATCTAGTTATACCCAGAGAACGCATCCAAAAAACTGAGAAGTTTGCACTCTGAGGTGTTGTCTACCAGGGCATCAATGCTTGGAAGCGGGTATGAATCCTTAGGGCAGGCCATGTTCAAATCAGTGAAGTCAACGCACATTCTCCACTTGCCATTAGCCTTTTTTACTAACACCACGTTGGCCAGCCACTCAGGGTACTGGATTTCCCTTATGTGACCGGCCTCTAACAACTTTTGGGTCTCTAGCTTGATGACTTGCCACCTTTCTTCATTAAACTTTCGTTGTCTTTAACGGACAGGTTTGACCTGGGGGTCCATGGTGAGACGGTGGCACAGAAAATCGGGGTCTATTCCTGGCATGTCTAAGGCAGTCCACGCAAAAGCATCCAGATGTCGGGCCAAGATCCCGGTGACCTGGTCCTGCGTCTCCTGGCTAAATGACTTGCCAAGCCTGAAGGGCTTACCCCCGACCTTTTGTTCCACGACTTCCTCCATGGGCTCGGCACGCTTGTCTGGGGCGACCTTTATGCGGATGTCCTCTTTGTCCCTAGGCGGCCCGGCGGTCACAACGCATATGCCTCTTTTAGTTTTAAGGCTATCTTCGTAGCACTTTCGAGCTGTCTTCTGGTCTGACCTCAGAGTAATCACTGCGCCCTCAAGGGAGGGGAGCTTTAATTCATGTGTCTCGACGAAGGTATTGCTCCCAACCTATTCAAAGCAGGCCTGCCCAAAAGAATGTTATAAGCGGATGGTGCATTGACTACAAGATACCTGATGTTAACTATACGAGACGCCTTGTCGTATGTGCTCAACTCAATGTATCCTCTGACCTCCACCTGGTCTCCAGCAAATCCATACAAACATCTATCATAAGGCCTCAACTGGTCGGGAGATAGCTATAGTTTATTGAAGGTCGGCCAAAACATCACATTTGTCTAGCTTCCCTGATCGACCAGGACTCAGTACACCCTCCTTCCCACGGTCACAACCGAGATCACAATGGGGTCATTGTCATGTAGGACCACGTCGGCCCTATCTACCTCTGTAAAAGTGATGTCAGGCTCGGGGAACCGGTCAAGGTCTACTTTCCCAACAGCCATTACCTCTCTGGCGTACTTCCTTCGCTGGGAGGCAATACACCCTCCACCTGAGAAACCCCCAGATATAGTGTTGATTTCTCCATGAATGGGTACCTCGTGCCCCTGATTTGCTGTAGGAGCCGTCAATGCAAAGTTTCCCTGAGGTTCCTGCAAATAGTCCGTTAGAAAATCGCTCCTTACCAAGTCGTCTATCTGATACCCCAAGGAGAGATGGTTGCTTAGAGTGTGGCCATGCGCTTGATGGAAGTCACACCACTTGTTCTTGTGTGGGCCCAACTACTTGCTAGACTTCGGGGGAAATTTCAACCTGTTTGCCACCTCGGGAATGGCTATCAATTCCGTGAGCTCTATTTTGAAACTGTGCCTTGTGGGCTTAGGCTTTCTGGGCTCATACGGTGTTGCCTTTGCCTTCTTCCCTGTGGTGGCCTCATGTACCCTCAAGGGCTGAGTACGCCCTGGTAAACGGGCTTTGGGCGGTTCCACTCTAGCACGCTTCTCCGCCAAACGCCCTTCTGTTGTGATATGTGCCACAACGCGGCACTGAATCTCCTCGAATGTCCTAGGTGGACACCTTATCAACGCGTCACTAAAGGGTCCTGGAAGGATTCCTCTTTCAAATGCATGCACGATCATGGCCTCATCTTCCGTCTGCAGTCTGACTACGAGTGCTGCAAATCGGTTTAGGAAGTCTTTCAGTGGTTCTTCCTGGAACTGCCTTACATTAAAGAGATCAAACGCGACAGGTGGGCATGCGAGATTGATAATGAACTGTTTCTTGAACAACTCTTTGAATTGGCCAAAAGATGTGATGTGTCCATCTGGGAGTCCGATGAACCAGTTCAAAGCCATACCTACAAAACTACCCATAAATAGCTTACAGTGCATAGCGTCCGTCCCTCCGGAGATCATCATTTGGGTGTGGAAAGTCATGATATGGCCTCTGGATCCTCGACTCCAGTGAAAGAGAATTTTGGGATCACAAAGGACGCTGGTATGACCGTCTCCATGATCTTTGGAGAGAAAGGCATGGGGCGAACCCTAACTGGAGGTGGCACCCCTGGATCCGCCATCGCATGTTCTCCTATCCCTCTCCTCAACTCTTCATTGACCCTGCGTAGCTCTTCGTTTGCCGCCAATGATGCATTTAGGTCTGCTCTAAATTGATCTTGGTTGGCGGTGGACGCTGCAAACGCTTGCTGAAGGTTTCGAATCGTCTGCATAAGTTCTTGGATGGTTGTGGTTTGATCACCCTCATCTCTCCCAGAACCACCTTGCCTTGTACTCCTCATGTTGATTGGTTCTATTGATCACGACTGCAGATGGGACCTAGTTTTATCGGGCCCCACAGTGGGCGCCAAATGTTCTCGCCAGTTGACTTGGTTGTCGTTGACTATGAGATAGGTGGGGACTCCTTTCTACCTTGTAGTGGTTGATGGCTCCGTTGAAGTAGAGGGCCCCTACCTGTAATTGCACTCCGACGATCAAGTCAGTACAGGTCAAGAAACATCAAATAACTAAGGTATCTCAAGCCGGGAGTGTATGAGAACTCTAAGCTTGTAAAGAATTGTGTTGGTGAGTGAACCTGTGTTTACCTTGGGCGTTACCCCATTATATAGTTGTTTTTACGCTACCTGCCGCCTGCATGCCCCTGTCCAAGTGCTGCCTCTAGAGAATTTAATGTTATCTTCATGGGATTCTAGGGCACAATTTCCCTATAAAACCATGGCAACTTTCCTTTCCTAGAGCGCAACTCTCGTGGGCCTATTTCTTTTCTGGAGTGCGTAACTTAAGGTGTGGCCGCTAGGGTTTTAGTGCCTAACCCAGCGCCGCCAGCCCAAACTTATCTAATAACTTAACACCTCACATGCCTCAAAACCTTCACGTGCCTCCCATGTGTTTCTAAGGATAATTCTATCGTGTCAGAGCTTACGTCTTGACCACATCCTGCATGCATGGCACTTCTGTGAATCTGGTTTCGTTCCTTAACACGTTTAATTTGTTGACCTCTTTGTGGGCCCTACCATTCCGACCTCTCCTGTGTCGACCTCTCACTCATGTGCCGACGTTCGAGGTCTGGCCACTACACCTGCAAACTGTTTTATGGACCTAGTGTCTAAGCTTTTTTATGTCCTTAGTTGTTAAAGAAAAATCCAAATCCCTATAATTTTGATTAAGTGTTGAAAAACACAAAGCATAAACACATGGATCATGGATTGTCTGTTAAATAATTAATTTCAACAATAGATCATGAAAGATGAAAGTGTTGTTTGTCACATGATACAATATTGTGCACTATTTACTTATGTTTAATAAAACGTGCTCCTAAGATCAGATGATACACGCACAAGATTAGACGATATACACATAAGATTAAGTTAACATTGTATTTGTTCTCGATGGTTGACCTAGGTCAAACGCTACTCTTCAAATCTGTCTCCCTTGTTGCCTCTGATGTGTGTCTACTTGTTGCACTTTAGAATGTGGTTCCGTTGTGACAGAGGGCGCCCTACCTGTTGATAAGACTTCGATGATCAAGTCATTGAGGGCTCACGAAAAAAGGTAATCAGTTTTAGTCTAGTGTCTAGAACAACGTACCTTCACCTGGGGTCTCATGCACCTTTTATATTACTCTTGTAACAACTTTCCCACACGAGAATATAATCTCAACCGAAAGCATTTAATCATAACAGAAAAAACCACCTGTCACGGGCACCATTTATCCACAGGTGCTAACCACAGGCCAACATTCTGTTATAGGGGTACACCCTGTCCTTTTTAGGGTTATGCTTAACAATTAATAATTACCATGTAACCAACACGCAACATATTCAATTATCAAATATATAGGTATATTTACTCACGTGACAACCATTTAGATATGCATAAAATTATCTCTATGTTAATTGTATGACAAAACTTATTTTCTTTAATCGTTTTCTATTGGGCTTACCAATGCAACTGGGCTAAATGCTCGACCCACACCTTTGGGCCCAAAAACCGAGCTACCATTTACCCAAACTGAGAACTCCTGCCCAGTACACAAGCCCCCTAGGCTTAAGCTTAGCTAGGCTAAGCAAAGAGTCTTCTGAGTGCTCTGACAGCTGACGTGATGGTTCCCTAGTGGGAAGGTAAGGCACAACACACGAAGCGTCTCTGAAGGGACATCCCATCATACTCAATCCCAGGCGCACACGTGGTCAAAAATCAACGGCGGAGAAAACCCTCTCGTTTCAAATTCCTCTTCACAAAAGCCCCTTTAGCGCCATATTGTTCTATTACTTCTACTAAAAAACTTTTCTCCTTCTTTGGTTTCTTGTTGTTCACAGTTTCCTCGACTCCTCAAAAACCCAAAAGCGTGCAAGTTTTAATCACAACAGGTACTTTCTTTTCCCAATCTTCACTGCATATTTGCATCGTCAATTTATACTGCCTTGCTTTACCTTTGAGCATTCATTTATTACTGCCTGAATTGAGATTATTTGTTGATTCAATTTTGGTCGATGATGAGTAATTTTTTGCCAATCATATTGCATGAATTGAAATTGCACATCTGTCTTGCCTAGTCTGAGTTCAATTTGTATTTATGCTTTATGCATGTGTTTTTAGATACAACCTGCCATGGATTACAAACACTTATACCTTTGGGCACCCTAAAATCTTCTAGAAGAAAGCTCGTCCTATACCTCCCATGATCAAATAGTAACCTTAGGAAAAGTGGTTGCAACTTTGGTAGGGAGAATGATTGTATAAACCTAGTTCCCTGTAGAGAGGACGAACCCATTTGTTATGATGAATCCTCAAACCCTCAGGGTCCTTTCTGCTACTTCTATGCCACTGTTTTAAAAAAGGTTTTGTTCTGGCCAGTTGACTTAGTCGTCGGTAAACTTCTGAAGGCAGGCTCAAACTTCGTCTGCCTTGTGGTGGAACCTGCGCTTTTCCTAGTGTCTGGATGTCATTCTTGTTAAGACAGAGGGCACCGTAATGGCTGGTCGTACTTCGACAGTCAAGTCAGTAAGGGCTCACAAAAGCAACAATGATTCTTAGTGTAGTGCGTAAAAATAGCGTACTTTCACCTAGGGTTTCAACCCCTTTTTATAACTACACATGCAACAATTGCACTTGAGATAAGCCAATATTAACTGGAAATAAGCATATTATCTTATATCTCTAACAGAAAACCACCTGCCACGTGCACCAATGACCTTCAAGTGCTAAACTACAAGCCACATTCTGTTATACAAGCACATCCCTATCTTTTTAGGGTTTATAGCAACTATCAACAAGTATTTTACATACAACAACAAACATGTATGCGCAACAGCCAAGCAACAGAAAATATCTAACGTAATATTAACAAACATATCTATACGTAGTCATGATAGACACGTGAGCAACCATATCTCTTTATCTTTTTATCTCCAGAATAAAATATCTCTTTATATTTTATCTTCAGAAAAATACAACAACAGATAAAATATAATATCACAACAGAAAAAATATAATATCACAACAGATAAAATATAATATCACCACAGATATCTTTATATTTTATCTTCAGAATAATATGATAACAACAACCATATATTTTATTTAAATTACCGTTTCTGGGCTGACCAACGTCTAGGTCAAACTCGTGACCCACCCTTTGGGCCCAATAGCCAATGTCCAGAGCACTCGAACATTCATGTCCAGTACACAAGCCCCCCAGGCTCAAGCTAAGCTTGGCTAAGCGAAGAGGCTTTCAAGTGCTTTGGTGGCTGACACAACGATTTCTCAATGGGTAGGTGAACACAATCAACCTTAACTAGTTTAAGCATAACAACTATTGCAAATGCATGTCATAATAAATGTCGACTAAGTTAAGCAACTTATACCAATGTACATGTGCTAAAGTACATTAATCAATCAACTCATCACTTACGCTAACTTTTCACATCGTGGGATAATAAAGATGATAAGAGTTTAACTAACCCTTTGCTGAACCGTTTTCCATAGCCACTACAGGTTAATGCTCAAATGTGGCGCATCCAGAAGCATCCTACCTTGATCTTGCAAAATACTGCTTCATGTGGCACATGCTCGAATAATTGTGCCCACGTCATCATCATCTTTTGCAATGCACTTGCCAACGTACCACTAGACAATTAAACTATGCATCTTGAAATCATCTCACAGAGTGCCCAGCTCGGGTGACCACGGGCACCTGCACAACTTGCTCACCCCTCACAGTGTCTAGTTCTCACATGGCATCGACCATGTTGAGTTAACTCGACGTATCCTGGACTTAGCCAAATTTATGCACTTGCTTATCTTGCAGAGCACCTAAAGCTCAGGTGATACCGACTTAGGAAACTTAACTGCGTCTCGAGATAGCTTATTTTCGCAACTTGCTCATCCTGTAGAGCACCTACAGACCGGGTGACACCCACTTAGGCGACTTACCTGCATCTCTGGATAACTCGTTTATGCAACTAATTCACCAAGCGGAGCACCCAGAGGTCGGGCGAAATGATCACTCGGACTTAGGTGACTTACCTGTGTCTCAGGATAGCTCATTTATGCACTTGCTCAAAAATTAAACAATATGTAAAGCAACAATAAGCAACAGCAACATTAAGCAACAATAACATTAAGCAATAATAATGCATCATAAGCGACATTTATTAGATGGCTTCATTAAAAAACCCTCTTTAAGGGAAAAAGAGCGCCACCTTATAGCACTGCACTGTTCAACCATATAATTTAGATTAACTGAAATAAGACTTGAGGTTGGTAACATTCCAAGTCTGAGGACTAGGTTCGCCCTCCAGTGTTTCTAACTTGTATGCACCATTCCCCAGCACTTGAACTGCTCAGTATGATCCTGTCCACTTGGGAGAGAACCTGTTCTCTAGTTGGTACGAATGGGCTTTCAAAGCGAGAGCTCGCCCTCCAATATGGCTTCCCCCTTCTTGAGATTTTTCCTGCAAAATCTCTGCTCGGTTTCCTTCGGGAAGGGCTTCTTGAGCCGTTCTGGGAAGCCTTAGCGTCTCCTAAATTACCAACCTCTGTCGATTTCCTTTCCCAGAACTTGCCTGCTCGACCAATAAGTCAGCCCAGGGATTCTGTTCTCTCGGTACATGAACTACCTCGAACCTAAGAAAGTGATGTAGCCTAGCTTGAGTGCTTTCTTCCATGAGCTGAAAACGAATTTGAAGGTGGCCGAAGCTATGGTTGAAGACGTGCTAGGAGCTCCTAGGAGTTGTGGTTTCCTTGAAAGCAAAGTGTTAGGTGTGGAGAGTGAGTGGTGAGGCCATCTCACTTGGAAAAGATGAAGAATGAAGACTAAAGGTGTCTATCCTAGAGGTAGGAGACAAGAGTGAGAATTGGCACAAAGTTGACAGCAATTTCACTCAAATTAATCTTGAGAATTACACGAGTCAAGCACCTCCTTTTATAGCAATGGAGGGCTGTAATTACAAGCTAAATTCAAAGAAATGTAAAGCAAATTGGCGCCTAATGAGAGCACACATGGAAGGTGTGACTAAGGAGGTGTGATTAGCGTTTATGCACTCCTCCATGGCCTTCTCATGACCGACCTAGATTAAATTAGGTGTTTTAGAAACCCTAATTTAGTCTAGGTTGGTAATTAGGTGCCAAAATTAATTCTAAGAAAAATTACAAATAAGATTTCCTATTCTATTTTGACAAAAATTAAATTCTACCATACACTAAACTTATGACATTTTTAAACATATAGAGGAAAGTTTCTTTGCCATCAGTAGCAGTGTCCCAATCCTCTTGGATTCTTCTTGCCATAGCTCTTGTAGTTGGCCCATATCTTCTATTTAGTGGGCTTGGGCTTGACCTTTGACTTGGACTTGGGCTTGGGCTTGGGCCTCTTCCATCAGAAAGGCTCCTTTCAAAGTAACTCCTGCCTTGCGGGTTTGAGGATCCATCTACTAAGAGGACCCACTAGAAGTTTCCTGAGTCCAAGTTAGGACCTTCAGACACCAACTCTACTACGAAGTCAGCATACACTTGTCCTTTGATTGGCCCTCGTGGGTCGTATTGGATATCGAACCCGGCTAGCCCCCCTATCTGGTCTTGCAACTGTCCTAACAGGGTACCGAGTTTGAACATCTTTCCTTATATTTCCTTTTCTTGGACCTCCCCTGTAGGTCTTGGTTTCCGAGTACTGTTGGCTTCTACCCCTAAAACTTCAGCAATCCCTCCATTTTGAGTGATGACTACCGAGTTCAGGTTCCTTCTATTCTTCAGGCTCCTCTCATAACACTTTCAAGCAGCTTTCTGGTCAGACTTGATGGTAATTACTTTCCCTTCCAAAGATGGCAGCTTCATCTTCATATGCTTGGTTGAAGCCACGACACTTAACCTATTTATAGAAGGTCTACCCAAAAGCAGGTTGTACGCAAAAGAGATATTTACAACAATGTAACTGATAACTATAGTCCGTGCAACTTCCTCATTAGAGAAAGTGGTTCTCAAATCGATGTACCCTTGCAACTCCACGTGGTCCCCTATGAAGCCCACCAAACACTCATCATGCGGTCTTAGCTGGTCAAGGGACAGTCGCAGATTGACGAATGTCGACCAAAACATCACGTTAGCCGAGCTTCCCTAGTCAATGAGAACTTGGTGTACTCGCCTTCCTATTGCCACGACAGAGATCACGACTGGGTCATTGTCACGAGGGACCACCCCTACCAGATCGGCCTTGGTAAAGTAAAGGGGTAGGTCTGGTGCATCTTCAGGTTCTTACGTCTCTACCGACATCACAACTCTCACATATTGCTTGCGCTTTGTGGCCAAGCTCCCTCCTACTGAGAATCCACCCAAGATCATCTTTATCTCGGCATACACTGGAATATCATGCGGGGGATCTCTTCCTGAAGTGGCTCCTTGAGGCTCTTCTTGCCCAGCCTCACAAAACTCCTTCAAGAACCCTTCATTCAGCAACTCTGCTAGCTGGTGTCCTAAAGCTAAACATCGTTCGATGTCGTGACCGTATCCTTTGTGAAAATCGCATCAAGCATCCCTTTTAGGTCTCAAATTCCACTCAGCCTTAACGAAGAAGCTCAATCTTTCTGCTACCGCCGGTATGGCTATCAATTCCTTGTAAGATATTCTGAATCTAGTGTTGAACCTAGTGGTGTTCAAGGTTTTGAAGAATCCAAATCCTTTGAAGGATGATGAAGCTTTTGCTTGCTTGCTGCTGCTGTGTTGCTTTGTTGTTTTGTTCTGGGGTAGTTTAAAGTGTAATCCAACCTTAGATTAAATATAAAAGCAATTAGCATCTCAGTTTTTGATAAAACAAAAGTGTTTTTCAAACTAAGTTGAAACAACCGATTGTTTTCCTGGCAGTGTTGTTTTGCTTGCTGTTTTGGCAAACTGAATTGCTTAATCATTTGATTTCTGAAAGATATTCATTCTAGCTTGTAAAAGTTTGCGAAAACCTCTTTAAACAATTCACCCCCCCTCTAGTTTAAAGCCATCTTTCCTAACAATTGGCATCAAGAGCTTGGTTCTTGAAAGTCATTCAAGTTGATCCTAAAATCTTTTTAAAATGGCTGATAGACTACCTTTTGGGGAAGATGCTTCAATAAACAGACCACCCTTGTTCTGTGGTTTGAATTACTAGTTTTGGAAAGTTAGAATGAAAATATTCATGGAATCTCTTGACAAAGGAATTTGGGATGCAATTGAAAATGATCCTTTTATACCAAAGTTTGAAAAAGATGGTTCTGTCATTGAAAAGCCATGGTCTCAATGGACTGATGCAGAAAGCAAAAAGGCCAAATTTGATTGCATTGCCAAAAATATTATAACCTCTGCTTTAAATTCTGATGAGTTTTTCAGGGTATCACAATGTAAATCATCAAAGGAAATGTGGGATACTTTGGAGGTCACTCATGAAGGAACAAATGAAGTTAAAAGAGCTAGAAAGCATGCTCTAATCCAAGAGTATGAAATGTTCAAAATGCTTAAAGGTGAAACAATTGCTGAAGTACAGAAAAGGTTTACTCATATCATCAATCACCTTATGAGCCTAGACAAGACTTTTGACAAAGAAGAGCTAAACATCAAGATCTTGAAATGTCTTGATAGAGCATGGCAACCAAAGGTAACTGCAATTTCTGAATCTAAAGATCTAACATCCTTAAGTGTTGCTTCTTTGTTTGGAAAGCTTAGGGAACATGAGATAGAGATGAATAGACTCAATGTTCAAGAGAATCAAGATAAGCACACAAGGAGCATAGCCTTGAAAGCATCCAAACACAAGGGAAAGCAAGATTCAAGTGATGATAGTGATGAGGAAAATCTAAGTTTGCTGTCAAGAAAATTCAGCAAATTCCTAAAGAGAAACCGCAACAAAGACAATAACAAGGATAGGTATGGAAACAAGAAATCCAATGATTTAAATTCAAATAACTATACTTGTTTTGGTTGTGGTGAGCAAGGTCACATAAAGGCAGATTATCCCAACAAGAGCAAGGAGAAAAAGACAAGCTACAAGGAGAAGAAAGGCAAGACAAAAAGAGCCTACATAGCTTGGGATGAAAATGAAGTGTCTTCATCAAGCTCTTCATCAAGTGAAGATGAAAAAGCCAACATATGTTTAGTGGCTGAGGATGATGATGATGCTTGCAGTTCAAGTGAGGTAAGTTCTTGTGCTTCCTTAAATGAACAAAATTATTGTGAATTGCTTGAAGCTTTTCAAGAAACTCATGAAGAAGCTAATAGATTGGTTCTTTCAAACAATCGATTGAAAGATCTTAACCATGTGCTTGAGAAGAAAGTTAAATCACTTGAAGAGGATTTGATAAAGGCAAAAATTGATTTTGAAAATCTGGAAAATCATTTCAAAAATGCCTCTTGCAAGTGTGACACTCTCATTTGCACAAATTGTGAAAATCTTGAGAAAAAGGTTCATTATCTTGTTGAAACTGTGGACAAGCTTTCAAAAGGGAAATCAAACTTTGAGAATGTCTTGGCATCTCAAAACTGTGTTTTTGGAAAGGCTGGTTTAGGCTTCAATCCACAGAACAAGCAAGATAAGTTTTCAAAAGCTTTTTTAAGAAAAACAGGAAAACAATCGATTGGATCATCGAAACAACCGATTGTTACATGCTTTTACTGCATGAAGAAAGGCCATTCTGTTAGATTCTGTAAAATTAGAAAATATTGTGTTCCTAAAGGTCTTATGAAATGGATTCCTAAGGAATGTGATGTTACTAACAGCAAAGTGAAGCCAAATGGACCCAATTTTGTAAGGGGACCAAATCTTGCTACTTGATTTCGTTTTATGCAGGAAGATAAAGAGAAAAGAGGCTTTTTGATCAATCTGTTAAAGAGAAAGGAAGTCATTGAAGCTGAATCAATGCTGTGCAAAAGAACAAAACAGTGAAGAGAAAGTTTCTTGATCCACAAGCATTTGGATCATTGAAGAAACAACACAAGGATAAGACTTTCCTTTTATTATTCTCAATAATTGTTTCAAAGTTCTTTCCTATGATTAATTATCTTTTAATCAAATGTATTATGCTTTAATCTGTTTTTGTCAATAGCTGAAATCTCCAAAATCAAGTTTTTATACAGCTGCAGAAAAACAACCGATTGGTTCTTCGAAACAACCGATTGTTTTGAGTCTGACAGCACTGTGAAGAAATTGATTTAATTTTGAATTCTTCTTCTATCCGTTGCAGATCAAATTCAAAAGGGAGAATCTTGGTCAAACTATCTGTATTGAAAGCTGAACGTGCTCAGAAAGTGGTTACAACATTCATAGAGGAATATATTCCAAAATCTTGGAAATTCAAGAGCCTTTATGACTAGTCAAAAGACCATGCGTTTTTCTGTTTTTTATTCTGACGTTTACTATGCAGAACAACTTTCTCACTCTGAAAATCAGGTACCCATTGAATGGAATTAATCACAAATTGATTTTCGGATGGTTATAAAATCAGGTGTAGATGAACAACCAATTGCAACATCTCTTGCACCATCTCTTGAGAAAATCTGTAAAGAAGAGTTGTCCTCTGTTTTCTCATCTCTGCTGCAATGGAATCAACTCCTCCCTCTTCTGGAAGAATCAAAACCAGAGCTGTAAGGTCTGGAGGAAGGCTGGAAGGATGGTTTTCTGGAGATAAAGATCTCATAGAAAAATATAGATATGAGACAAGTCTCAAGAATATCAACAACCCCAAGGTTGTGAGTTTTGATTGGCTGAAAAGTCAAAAGCTGGACAATGTGAGGAAACTTCTCAAAGATCAGTATCTCAGAAGGTTTCTGGAGATGAAGGGCAACATATATCCAGACTTGGTGAAGGTCTTCTACACCAATTTGAAATTTGAGGGAAACAACCTAGTTTCTCATGTAAAAGGTGTGGACATGGAGATAACCCATGAGGTTTGGGCTGCTGTTGCTGGACTCAAGTTTTCTGAACTGCGAATCAGCAAAGGCAATCTTGGTGTGGTGGAGGATTTCAACAAAATTCAGTTTTACAGAAGCTATTTAAAAAACACTCAAGCTCAAGTGAGTGCATGCTCAGTTGGAGGGTTGAAACTGGATGAGAGGCTGCTTGCTCTCATTGTGACATGGATTCTGACTCCAAGGGGGAGCAACCATTCTGTTTTGACTGAAGAAGATCTGGTTTATATCTTCTACATCACCAAGAAGATCAAACTAAATTGGATCCACATCATCAAAGAGCACATGCAAAAAGCAATGAGGTTGGGTGACTATCACTATCCCTATGCTGTTTTGATATCTAAATTCCTAAACTATTTTGAAGTTAATCTGGAAGATGAGACTTCTGAGCTGGTCAAGTCAACTCAAGAGTTGAACAATGGATCACTCAGCAAGATGGGATTTACAAAAATAGGTGGAAAATGGGTAAGCAAGGATGGTGATCATGGTGCCTCCTCTAGTGGTGCTGCTCAAGAAGAACCTGCAGATATGGATGTTGAACATGAAGATCCAACAGGAGGGTTTCAAGATGCTGGACCCAGTGCTGCTGCTGAACATCCAGAAGAAAGGATTCAATCTATGTCACCTTTTGAAAGGTTCATGATGAATAGGATGGATAGCTTTGCTGAAAACCAAAGAAACCTCCATGATCTGTGTGTTAGCAATTTCCAGAGGTTTGATACCAGGTTTGACAACATGGATGCAAGGTTCATGAGCCTGGATGAACAAATTGAAGCTGTACAGAACCAAATCTTTGATCTTCAGTTTGGAGATAAGGAAGAATGAAGAAAAACAACCGATTGGATTGTCGAAACAATCGATTGTTTTTGCTGCTGTTGAAGTTTGGTTTTATTTTCTTTCCTTCTGCTGTTGCTTTTATAATTCTGATGTAATATGAACTATTTCTGGTTTTATCTCTTATATTTGTCTATTTGTGAAGACAAATAGGGGGAGATTTATGCTTGTTTGCTTATGCTTGTTTAAGACTATTTTTTAGTTGTTTTTACTTGTTAAATGTTTTAACTGATATTAATTGTTTAAGCCTTAACTGTGTATATATATTCTAACAAAATATCAGAAGATTCAATGTCTGCTAAAAGTTCAATTGCAGGAACTGCTTCAGTTTTAATCAGAACAACACAAGCATTAGGGATCAAGCATCAGGGATTTGTCTTCATCAAATAGGGGGAGATTGTTGAACCTAGTGGTGTTCAAGGTTTTGAAGAATCCAAATCCTTTGAAGGATGATGAAGCTTTTGCTTGCTTGCTGCTGTTGTGCTGCTTTGTTGTTTTGTTATGGGGTAGTTTAAAGTGTAATCCAACCTTAGATTAAATATAAAAGCAATTAGCATCTCAGTTTTTGATAAAACAAAAGTGTTTTTCAAACTAAGTTGAAACAACCGATTGTTCTATCGAAACAACCGATTGTTTATACTTAGATGTTTTGAGAAAGTTTGAAAACTGTTTTTGAATGGAGAAAACTGTTAAGTGACAAAACAACCGATTGATTCGAGGAAACAATCGATTGTTTGTTTTGGAACCATAACAGAAAAACTGTTTTCTTTAACTGAGCTTTAAATGATTTGAAACTGAATACGCTCCAGTCATTAAATGCTTTGACCAATCTTTCTGAAAGCTTTTATGGGATTTGTTAAGATTTGATAAACAAACTTCCTTTTATATAATTCAGAAAATCTCTTTTAAAGGTGAGAATGCTTTTGAAAAAGTTGGAACTAAGAACTAAGAGAGTTTTCAAAGTGCTGAGATTGCTTAAGAGCTAAAGAGATTGATCAAAGTGCTGGAATAGGATTCTACTTGTATTGATTTCAGATCTTCATCTGTAACAAGTGTAATCTGTGTAACTGCTGAAACATTTCTTTTCTGTATTGTTGCTGAGATTGGCTGTGTGTTCTTGAGGTGTTCAAGATCAGCAATCTTAGTGTTGGCCAAGGAGAGTGTGTGTCTTGAGGTTTTCAAGGTCATTCTCTTGGTTGTTGTGTAAGTGATCAAGGTGTGATTGCTTAGTGGATTTCCTCAGGGTTCTGAGAAGACTGGATGTAGCTCTGGGTTGGAGTGAACCAGTATAAACATCTGTGTACAATCTCTCTATCCCTAACTCTTTAAATTCAGTTTGTTTGTTGTTTGCTGGTATAAACAACCGATTGTTTCGAAGAAACAACCGATTGTTTTCCTGGCAGTGCTGTTTTGGCAAACTGAATTGCTTAATCATTTGATTTCTGAAAGATATTCATTCTAGCTTGTAAAAGTTTGCGAAAACCTCTTTAAACAATTCACCCCCCCTCTAGTTTAAAACCATCTTTCCTAACATCTAGGACGGACCTCCTCTTCCTTGCCTTTTTCCTAGGATTTGCCTATCTTGTAAGACGCGTGTCTGCCTTCTGACTTTTATGCTACCGATGCCTCATGGACTCTCAAGGGACGAGAAGCTTTACTGGTCTCCTCCAGCTTAGCTTGCTGGGTGTGTGAACTACCGTTTCTCACTGCCACTACCTCTTCAGCATTAATGTGGGCAACTGCTCTCCATCTAATCTCTGAAAAAGATTCTAGCGGGTTCCTGATTAGAGAATCGCAAAACAGACCTGCCGCAACCCCCTGCTCGAAGGCAGTGACCATCACCTTCTTGTCATGGGTTTGAAGTCTGATTGTGAGGACCCAGAACCTATTCAAATAGTTCTTCGACGTCTCTCCTTCTTTTTGCCTAACATTAAAGAGGTCGTACAACTTTGGTGGTTTGACCAGATGGGCATAGAACTATTCTCGGAATAGTTTGGCAAACTGGGCAAAGGAAGTAATATGGCCATCAGGGAGCCCACTGAACCATTGTATAGCTCTATACCCATGAAGCTACTCATAAACATCTTGCACCATATTGCATCTGACCCCCCAGAGACAATCATTTGAGCGTTAAACGCTGTAAGATGGTTCTCGGGGTCCTTAGTTCTCGTGAAGGTAATCTTAGGCATGACATAGTGTGCAAGTATGGGTTCATCCATGATGGCCCTCGAAAAAGGCTCAGGACTGCCCCTCACTGGTATGCCTGAGCCACGTCCCCAGTGGGGACATCGATCACATTGTTGCATGTCTTTGCACAAATCCTCGTTATTCTTGTGCAACTCTTCTCATAGTTGTACGTTGGCCTCTTGGAGATTTCTGATAGTCTCCATGAGCTGTTGTAGTGTGGGAGCCTCGACTCCTCCTGGCCCTGCTGGCGCTGGTTGTGGTTGCACTGGCGGCGATTAAACTAGTTGTGCTGGTTGCGCCGGTTGCTCTGGTTGCGCTGCAAACACCGACTGTGTTGTCTACGCAGCCTGCGTTGTCCTTGTATTCCGCATCTTGGCTTAAAACTTTGAACACAAGTCTAAATGGGATCAGGTTTTATTGGGCCCCACTGTGGGCGCCAAATGTTTTGGCCAATTGACTTGGTCGTCGGTAAACTTCTACAGGCGAGCTCGGACTCTGTCTGCCTTGTGGTGGAACCTGTGCTTCTCCTAGTGTCTGCATGTCGTTCCTGTTTAGATAGAGGGCGCCCTAACGGCCGATCGTACTCCGACGCTCAAGTCAGTAAGGGCTCACAAAAGCAATAATGATTCTCAGTGTAGTGTGTAAAAATAGCATACCTTCACCTAGGGTTTCAAATCCTTTTTATAACTACACATACAACAATTGCACTTGAGATAAGCCAATATTAACTGAAAATAAGCACATTATCTTATATTTCTAACAGAAAACCACCTGTCACGTGCACCAATGATCCTTAGGTGTTAAACTGCAATCCACATTCTGTTATACATGCACATCCCTATCATTTTAGGGTTAATAGCAACTATCTAAGGTATTTTACATACAACAACAAACATGTATGCGCAACAGCCAAGCAACAGAAAATATCTAATGTAATATTAACAAACATATCTATACGTAGTCATAACAGACACGTGAGCAACCATATCTCTTTATCTTTTATCTCCAAAATAAAATATCTCTTTATTTTTTTATCTTCAGAAAAATACAATAACAGATAAAATATAATATCACAACAAAATATAATATCACAACAGATAAAATATAATATCACCACAGATATCTTTATATTTGTCTTTAGAATAATATCTCAAGAGATAAAATATCTCTTTATCTTTTATCTTAAGAATAATATCGCAACAGATAAAATATTTATTTATCTTTTATATTCAGAATAATATGATAACAACAATCATATATTTTATCTGAATTATCTTTTCTGGGCTGACCAACGTCTAGGTCAAACTCGTGACCCACCCTTTGGGCCCAATACTCAATGTCCCGAGCACTTGAGCACTCATGTCCCGTACAGGTCCTTTTGCATCTTCCTCTTACCATTTTTGAAAAAGGGTTATTGACCGAGCTAAATGTCGCCCCAACCCAGCTACATCCAAATAGTTGGGCATTTGTCTGAGCTTTCTTTATTCTTTGTTCCCAACTTGGCCTTTCGCCATCGGTAGAGGTGTTTCTTTACTTTTTTTTAGGCCAAAAAATTAGGTCGCCAACTCTGGGTATCTGTTAACGGTCCCCTAGAAGAGGTTTGCTCACCCTTTTCCAATCTTAAAAAAACTTTAAAGACCATTTTCTAAAGCTTCATGCTAACAAGGCACACCCAACTCTCTTGGACGGGTTTCCCCTATACTGGACTCAAAAACCCAGCTTCAAGGTTGCTCGATGCCTAGAAGATCTGCCTTCTTCCGATCAGGAGGTCTGCAAATTTTTGTCCAGCCTACAAGTTGTCTTTGACACTGCATTTCTCATGAGCAAGGAATTCACCCCAAATGCCTTAAAGAAATATACTGGTACACCTCCTTCTTTAGCCTTAGTAAGTCCAATTCTTCTTTATAAACTATAACTATTTCTTTCTGTTCTCTGCAGAGAGGATGCTGGTCAGGTTTAGCAAGAAAGATTTGGAGGAGATGGCGAAGAAAGCAAAGGCAGCTAGCCAAATGTGATGTGAGTTGAATTTTAGATGTTTTCATTTAAGGTGACACTTTACTTTAGAGATTTTAGCAATTAAAGGTGAGAACCTAAGGAAGATTTCCATTGGATATGAACTTAACCAAGTGGTTAAGCAAGTGTGAAGTTCACTTCACAGAGGCAAAAGTGAAAAAACAAGATATAGTGAGGATGAGATGCAATTGCAGAATTGAAGAAAGGAAACTAGGAAACATCAATGGTGATCAAGGCCAACCAAATGATGAACCAAACTCATAATAATGAGCCCAAAATCGAGAGCAACAAATAAGAGTAAAAGAGACAAGAACATAAATGGAATGGAAAATGGAAGGAAATGGAATGAGAAAACTTATGGAGGTGGTGGAGATGATCATGCCACTTGGTGTGTGAAAACCACCAAGATAAGTGCTAGGCCCCCAGTTGAGAGCTTCATTCTCATCAAGATAAGACCAAGGAAGAGGAGATAACACTCACTCAAGCTCACACAATATTTGTGTAGAGTAACTCTACTTCAATTTCAACTTGAAAAGTACAATGGGTAGACCTCCTATTTATAGGTGAAGGAGCCTTGGTAAACAAGCAAGAGGGGTAGGATGGGAAAAGGGAAAAAATGGGCAGCCTTAAGGTTTGACTAAGTCAATCCCGCATCCTAGGCTTGTCCTTCTAGAAATTAGGTCAAAATGCCCTCCTAAAGGGCTAGGAACAAGCTAAAATGATAACTACACCCCCTATTATGCTAAAGGCACCTTATTCTAGCCTATATTTGCTATTTGGACCCCTAAAGTGAGCCCAAATTATTTACAACTTGTTTTATTCTTAAGAAGACCAGTAAGAAGAACTTGAGATGCTCTAGTCTTTGTCCATTTCTCCCTCTGGTTAGGTCTTCACTTGAATGTTGAGATGACCTTTCATAGTGTGCATCCTTGGTCATCTTCTTGTTGTCTTGGTTTGTATCAAAATGCCACTGAAAGCTCTGACTACCACTACCCCTACCGAGGACAACGAAGAGACCACTTCGGGGCCGATCTTTTCAAGAAAAAGGAAGGCTCTCGGTTTCCTCCCCCCCGAGTACTCCTCTTTAAATGACTGGGCTGCCTCTCACCATGCATCCAACCCTGAAGGTGGAGTGGAGAGCTCCAGAAGAAAGGGGTTATGGGACCCGAGCTTGGACGTTTCCTCTTACCTTGAGGGTGCTCTGATACTTATGGCCCATGACGGGTACCACTTGATTCAAGAAGCTATGAGGCAATTTGGGCAAGCCCTAGTTACAAACTGTTTGGGTGCCAAGAACATACAAAGTCAGGAAGCTGCAACAGAACTGTAGGTTCGAGAGAATGAAAAGCTCCACAGAGAGGTGGCGAGCCTACAACAGGAACTTCAGCGTTTCCAAACCCTTTATGAACAAACTGGGTAGCTCTTGACCGAGAAGACCAAAGAGGCTGCTGAGCAAACAACTCCCCTAAATGAAGAGAAAAGCCACCTCGAAAAACTGCAACAGGAACTTGCCCAAAAGGACGAGTATCTTACCAATGAGATCGAGGTCTACAAAGTGGAAGCTGCTCAAGCCTTTCTGGTACGGTTCGAAGCTGCTGTGGAACAAGCGTCCAACCTTCACCCTGACATGGATTTCACACAACTAGGCCCCGGCAAAACCGTGGTAGAGGGTCAACTCAAGGATGAGAGACCAATATGCTTAATGTTGTGTAACTTTTAACTATTCTGCCTTGGTGAACCTTTTTAAGCTTATCAACAATTTACCTTTGCTTTAATTCAACTCTTTATCTCACATGGATGTCTTAATAGCTTATAAATGCATGCCAAGAATCTCGACTTGTCTTAAATATGATAGCTTACACTAGTACACATGCGTTTAGGTGTAATAACTACTTAAGTAAACGTTTATCACGCAAACCTAGAACGAAGTAACAAAGATAACAAAAAGTTTAACTTAAACAAACTCAACCATAAATTCATGGGGTTTTGACCTTTTGGTGATCTGCACCTTATAGCCACACCGAGGAAGTATCCTATCTAGGCTAATACAGGTGTACTTCGTACTTTGGGCCCCCCAAACATGACTTTGCATAGCATGTACTCGGATAGTTACCTCTTTCAGAGCTTGTTTGTCTTCTATTGCATACTTATCTTTTGGGGGTACCTGCATCTGGATACTTATTTGTATACCAATTTTACCCTATTTTATACTAGGTACGTTATGAATTCGACCATGTACATGGTGTTGATGCACTCACACAGTTCATTCATAATGCACACCTACAGAGCACCTGACTCAGGCTTACCAAATTAGCCTTGACTTACCATTGATATAGTCAGACGATTCGATTATGTGACATTTTCTCATCACACAGAGCGCCCAAACTCGAGTGGTCGTTCACACACCAAGTTAACCCAACTTATCATGTGTATAATCGGATGATTAGACTATGCAACTTTTACTCATCTCACAGAGCGCCTAGACTCTAGTGATCATTCCCACACCGAGTTAGCCTGACTTATCATGTGTATAGTCAGATGATTAGACTATGCAACATTTATTGGCCTTGGTCCAAATGACCTTACCCGCAGGGCGCCTTCCTAGGCAGCTTCACTGAGAGAGGTCATCTTACCTGCCAATGACACTCATTTTACACTTACCCGTAGGGCGCTTTGCCAAGGGAAGTCATTTTATTTGCCAGTGGTAATCATTTTGCACTTACCCACAGGGCGACTTCCCAAGGAAGGTCATTTTATTTGACACTGGTAATCACTTTTCACTTACTCACAGGGCAACTTCCCAAGGGAGGTCGTTTTATCTACCATTGGTAATCACTTCGCACACAAGGCGCCTACTCAAGTAAGATTACTGAGAAAGGTCGTCGTATCATGTGCCGACTCTAGACAAACAAACAAAAAAAATGAACCATCTTTCACAAACAACATTTTCATTAGATGACCTCGTTAAAAAACCCTCTCAAGGGAAAAAGAACGTCATTTTTAACCATCACATTGTTTAACAAGAAAACATTAAATCAAACAGATTAACTGAAATAAAACTTAAGATTTGTTGCGTTCCATGTTTAAGGAATGGTTCCCCTTTCCAAGGTCTCTAACCTGTATGCCCCATTCCCTAGCACTTCAACTATGCGAAACAGACCAGTCCACTTCGGAGACAACTTTTTCTCCAGTTGGTAAGGGTGAGTTTTCCGCATCACCAAGTTGGTGACTCTAAATTGTCTTGGTTTGATCTTGGTCTTTTGTCTTGGCTCCACCTTTCTTTTTAGGGCCTCGGAGTTAACACAGGCTTGCTCATGAACTTCATCTAATAAATCTAGGTTTACCTTTCTCCCTTCGTTAGACTCTTCCGCAACGAAATTCCAGAACCGAGCAGAGCTTTCCTGAATTTCCACCGGTAGCATGGCATCTGATCCATATACCAAACTGAAAGGTGTCTCCTTGGTCGTCGACTGAAGAGTGGTGTGGTAGGCCCACAGAATCTGAGGAACTTCTTCTGACCATATCCCCTTAGCTTTATCTAACCTTATCTTCAACCTGCTCAGTATGACCTTGTTGGCCGACTCCACATGACTGTTTGTCTGAGGGTGCTCTACTGAGGCAAATATTTGTTTTATCCTGAGTTTCAAACACAACTTACTGAATTGCTGACTTGCAAACTGTGTTCCATTGTCGGACACCAAGTGCCTAGCGATCCCCAAATGACACACTATATTTTTCCACACGAAGTGTTGTACCTTGTGAGCAGTTATCTGTGTGACTGGCTCGGCCTCAATCCACTCCGTAAAATATTCGATGGCCACTACTAAGTACTTCATCTGGCGTATTGCCAAAGGGAAGGACCCAAGATGTCTATTCCCCAGGTATGGAAAGGTCATGGGCTATAAATCAACCGCAACTCCTTAGCCGGCGCGTGATGCCAATTGGCATGCTTTTGACATTGCTCGCACCGATGAGCCTAGCTCCTGCAATCCTCCTTCATCGTCAGCCAATAATACCCATCTCAAATGACCCTTAAAGCAAGAGCTCAGCCGCTTATGTGACTACAACCAATACCTTCGTGTAACTCAGCCATTATGCGGGCACATTGATCTCTGCTAACACAGGTGACTATGGGGTGAGTATAACCATGGCAGAATAGCTTACCATCAATTAGGGTATATTTCCCTGCATTCCTCTTAATTGTCTTGGCCTCCACAGGCTCGGTAGGAAGCAACCCATCAGCTAGGTAATGCTGGTAATGGGTGATCCAAGTTTCCATTGTATCGATCTGCAAAACAACAAACAAATCATGCTCCGGTGTCTCATATGTAGCTATCTGGGGAACTTTTAGGGTCTCTTGAGTCAATGACCGGTGACTCCTTCCTCTTTTGGAACTTATCCTTAGGACCTCTGCTTGAATGACCTTGGATGGACCTTCCTCAGTTGTCCTGGGCGACTTCAAGGTCTCTTGAATTACTAACCTCTGTCGACCTTCCTTTCTCGAGCTTGCTAGCTTGGCCAAGAGGTCGGCTCAAGAATCTTATTCGTTTGGCATGGACGAGTTCGAACATAGCGAAAGCTCTTTTTAACAATATAATGTACCTGAGATACGAGGCTAACTGTGGATCTTTGGCCTGATACTCACCTGTCACCTACCTAGTGACAAGCAACTAGTTACTCTTTACCAACAGATTCTGAGCTCCCAACTCCTGAGCTAGCAACATTCCTGCTATCAGGGCCTTGTACTCGGCTTGATTATTGCTTGCTTTGAACATAAACCTCAGGCTGTTCAATCAGCAAACCATTGGGTCCCTCCAAAATGACCCCGATCCACTCCCCTGCTAGTTGAAGGATCCATCCACTAACAGAACCCACTGGAAGTTACTAGGATCTGGACGAGGACCTTTTGACACGAGCTTTACCATAAAGTTAGCATACACCTATCCTTTGATTGGTCCTTAAGGTTCATATTATATATCAAACTCAGACAACTCCACCGACCAACAGACCATCTGCCCTGCTATGTCAGGTTTCTGCAGAACCTTGCAAATGGGTAAGTCAGTCATCACTATCACAGTGAAACTCTGAAAGTAATGATGAAGCCTTTGAGCCATGAACACTACTGCTAAAGCGACATTCTTAATAGCTTGGTAACGCTCCTCTGGTCCCTGCAAAACTTTACTGATGAAGTAGATTGGTCGTTTGGCCTTCTGTTGGTCCTGCACAATCATTAAGTTGATTAGTCGATCTATGACAGCAAAGTAAAGACGAAGGGGTTTCCTTGGTAGTTGCTTACCAAGGACAGGGGGACTAGCCAAGTACTCCTTTAGCTTGACAAAGGCTTCTTCATTCGGGGGTCCATACAAATCGGTTGTTCTTCTTTAAGCACTGGAAATACGGATACCCTTTGTCTCCACTAGTCGATAGGAAATGAGATAAGGCAGCCATTCATCCACTTAATTGCTGGACCTCCTTCACATTAACAGGGCTTCTCATCCCTATAATTGTAGCACATTTGTCGGGGTTAGCCACTATGCCCCTCTCGATCAGCAAAAATATGAGGAATTTCCATGGCTCATGTAAGGACCTAGAAAATTTTATTAGAATGAAAGTGATATATTTTAAGTGAATTCTAAGTATGTTTTTATTTAAAATATAAAGGAAGGAAAGTGTAGCTTAGAAGTCTACGAGATCGCCGTTGTTGAAGACGGAGGCGATCTCTGACTTCTCTGGTACATAATCACCTATCGCCTAGAGTACACATGACCGCCAATCGCCTATGGTGTACATGATCGCCGAAAGTGCACTTAGTATGTGGTCAAGATACTGGATCAACCATAGTGGGTTCCAAAAACCACGCGTATCAAGGTGTGGGTTAAGCCTTAGATACGCTGTGCATGCGAAGCTCTATGCTTGAGCATAAGAAATCGTCCTTAGTGTTGCATGCATGGGCGCACGAGGAGTAGTGCTGATCTATTCTTGGAAATGTGAAGCTACCGACATCACCAAGCCATGTGGAGGAGATACCTTGGACGTAACATAGTGGGATGAAGAACCTTCAGCAAGGCGTGGCGATGTGTCATAAGTCATCGCCGGGATGAGAGACATGCGGGCATCGCCAGGGCGAGAGAGACGCGGGCATCGCCAGGGCGAGAGAGACGCGGGCATCGCCAGGGAGAGAGAGACGCGGGCATCGCCAGGGCGAGAGAGACGCGGGCATCGCCAGGGCGAGAGACACGCGGGCATCGCTAGGGCGAGAGACACGCGGGGATCGCCAGGGCGAGAGACAGACGGTCATCGCCAAGATGAGGGACACATCGGTCGTCTTCCAGGGAGAGACATCGGTCGTCTTCCAGGGAGAGACATCGGTCGTCCGTCAGGATGAGACATCGGTGGATAGTCATCGCGCGAGAAGTCATCGGTGGAAGGTTATCGCGCGATGTCGTGTTTCACACAGATAAGGTGGGACCCAGGCTCCCAGCATGAGAAGTCCTGCATGCGCGACACGTAGACAGCAAGGGTGTTTCAGAATAGTTAGCGTCAGAGAGTTGGTATGCGTAGAAACCCACGTGGTCATACTATTCAAGGAAGTGTGCACGCAAGCTTTCCTGCAGAGTGGGCGGGGGGCAGCGGCATTTCTGGGCAAGTTGGCTTAGATTCAAAACTCACTCCTGAGAGGCAGTGAACGTCGCTGTGGTTCGAGAGTGATTGAGTGAGTTAACTTTGGTTCCCTGTTTCTTTCCTCTCAAAATTTGGTGGTACCCCGATCTCAGATCAATCTTGGAGAACACCGAGGCCCCATGTATTTGATCCATCAAATCGTCAATTTTAGGTAGGGGGTACTTGTTCTTGATGGTCAACTTGTTCAACTGCCTGTAATCTATACACAGCCGAGACCCTCCATCCTTCTTCTTAACTAGGAGCACTGGAGCCCCCCATGGAGATACACTAGGTCTGATGAATTGTTTCTCCAACAACTCTTCCACTTGTTTCTTTAATTCTGCCAACTCGGCTGGAGCCATCCTGTAAGGTGCCATTGACACTGGTCCAGCTCCTGGTACCAAATCAATAGAGAATTCCACTTCTCTCTTAGGAGGTAATCCAGGTACTTCTTCTGGAAATACATCCGTGAAATCTTTCACCACATGTATCCTGCTTACGTCCTCTTCATTCTTCACTTCCAACCGAGCTAGGATCACGAAGCACCTCGCCCCTTCTTCCAACACCGACCCCCCTCGCTGAGCAGATATCATGTCTGACTCTTGGAGGTCTGGAAATGCTATCTTCTGACTACCGCAGTCTATGAGAACGTGATTGGCAGATAGCCAATCCATTCCCAGGATAACATCCAGGTCCTGAAGAGGTAGGCAGATCAAGTTTACTTTGAATCTGCGTCCCTCTACTATCACTGGACATTCGGGGCAAACTGTAGAGGTCAACACCTGTCCTGACGCAGGTGTAGAGACCAACAGTTCGAAAGGTAACTCCTTCACTAGAAGGCCCAACTCGGCTACACACAGGCTTGACACAAAGGAGTGTGTCGCTCCAGAATCAAACAAGGCTTTTACACCTCTACCAGCTATAAAACAAACACCTTGCACGAGGTTACCTGACTGAGACGCTTCTGCTCCCGACATGGCAAACACTCTCCCTGTTGCCTGAGGTCTGCTGCCTTCGTTTCTCAACTGCTGAGAACCACTGGGTTGAGTCGCCCCATTCCTGTTAGGGCACTCTCTAGCAACGTGCCCCGTCTTTTGGCAGGTGTAACACCTTTTCTCTGAACTCCTCTTAAAGCACGCATTGGATGTGTGTGGTCCACCACAATGGAAACATTTGGGTTTCCAAGATTGTTGCTGCTGCAACTGGGATGACGTTGTTCCCGCCCGATGTGGTGGAGGTCTCGCATAGGGCTTGCTTTGTGGGTGCTGCGCCTTAGCCTTCCCACTGGAAGAACCCCCTGGGTGTGACCTGATCACCCGAGAATCACCCTTTTCCAGCGTCTCCGCCATCTTCGCCTTCTCTACTAAGGCGTGAAATTCCCTGATGCACATCGGGGCTATGGTCCTCTTCAGCCCATGCTTCAGCCCCTCTTCGAACTTCCTACACCTCCAAGCCTCGGAGGTCGCCTGGGTATAGAATCGGGCGAGGTACTCAAACCGAGCAGCATAGGCGCTCACAGACATCTCCCCTTGCTCCAATTTGAGGAATTCTGCTTCCTTCGCAAACTTTGCACTATCTGGGAAGTATTTCTCCAGGAATCCCACCCTGAAGCTCTCCCAGTCTAACACTTCAGCTCTGGCTTCCATCATCTGCTGAGCTCTCATCCACCAGAACTCGGCTTCTCCAGATAGCAAAAAGGTGGCGAACACCAACTTCTTCTCTTCAGGGCAGGAGGTCGCCCTAAAGATTTTCTCCAACTCTCTGACCCACTGATCTGCCTGATCAGGGGTAGCATTCCCGCTGAACTTGGGCGGGTTGTGCCTCATGAACTCGGTCAGTCCCATCTGTTCCTGAGGCTGACCAACGTGGGAATTTGTTTCAGCAGACCGAGCAGTTTCCCAATGGTGCATAGCAGCTTGATGATTCTGAGCCATTGCTGCATTCTGTTGTTGGATGGCAGTTGCCATCATCTCAATGGCCTTGGCAATCTGGCTCATTTCCGAAGAAGGTTGGGGAGGGGTAGAAGGTCTACGTGCCATCTTCTTCGTTTCAGATTTTGAAACTATGGGTTTCTATATTCCCTACAACTACAAGAATGAGATCGATAAGAAATCAATTCATTCAGGAGGTAACATCTAGACCTTACAAGGGTCAACATCTCAAAGTCATTAAGAATTTGAGTTCATCCACAGAATCATGATGCTTATAACCTTAAGCAAAACACCAGAACAGCTACTGGTATACAACCAACAATCCAAACAACCACTTTCAATCAATTACAAAAACATTCAATAAAATGAAATAAATCACACCAGAATTCAATGTATGCTAAACATCAAACTGATCTCGCCGCGGACTCAAGCGTGGAGAGATTGCCTCGTCACTCCTTCGTTTTACGTTCTATCTGCTGCGCGCTCTGCAAGGAGGCTCCAGGAACCTTCACCGGAACTCCGAATGGTGCCTGCAAAACACACAGACGGCGCCTCTAGCGGCCGTTGTAGCTCCGACGCTCAAGTCAGACAACGGGAACACCAAAAGGTCTCTCTTAGGTTTCTCTGTGTGAGACCGTGTGTGTGTGCCCTCAGTCCTCTTTGATTCGAAGACTGAGTGCCCTTGGATTTGTGTTATGTGTTTGAGGTAAAGATTGCATACCTGGTTTGGTGTTCTTCTTCCTCATATAAACCCTGCGTAGCCCCTACAGGCTACCTCTAGGTTCACTTAATTACTCTGCAGTGCCGTTTCCACTCCCCAGGGTGCTTTGCATGCCAGCCTTCTTCACTTGAGTGCCAGGTCTGACAGGGGAGGCCGCGTGGGTACCTCTGGACCCCTCGACTTCTGTGCTTACCTGCCTTACCTATTCTCTGGGAACATCTTCACCATCCACGTGGCAGACATGCAACCCCACTGGGAGACTCTAACCTTGATGGGTTCTTGTCCCAGCAGGATTCTGCACTTAACTGCGTCTTTTCATCTTCATGCGTGGTCGTCTCGCGACTAAGGCCATTCCCTGCCTCTGGGCGCTTTACTGATCATCGATTGCGTTGTTCACATCGCGCGGCCGATGTCACCTCAACACACACCGATGACCGATGTGCTTCTTCACGTCCTTGTGCTCTGCTTATGGAATCAGGCGAGGTCCTTGAGTAACGTTCTCGCTGGAAGCCTGGGTCCCAGTTTAACACGTGTTGACAAGGAACCCCCGATGACTGATCACTCTGCATGCACCGATGACTGATCACAATGCATGCACCGATGATTGATCACTCTGCACGCACCGATGACTGATCGGTGCTTCATCACTTCTCGCGCTCTGCTTCCAAGCGCTCAAGTAAGAACCGATCTTCTGGTGGTGGTCACTCGGTAGCTGACCATTGATCGCCGTTCTTGAACGATCTCCACCCTGGTTCATCTGCCTTTACGTGCCACGCGTCACTCTGTGATTGGCCCACGTGGTCATCTGCTTCTGACGTCATCGCCTACTGATGACCGACCGGATCACAAGCCCCCCAGTCTCGAGCTGTGAACTTGTTCGCAGCGAAGAGACTAAGTGGTCTTCATTTGCCAAAGGGAAGAAGGAGCTCGAAGCTGATGTACCTGAGACCAGGGCTGTTGGTGCCGACGTTCTGATAGATGGGTTCCATGGGCTGGCAGCAGGTTCACTGCGTCCTTCCAGACTTGGACTTTACCCAACCTGGCCTCCACCATTCAGTGGCCGATGGCAGGCTCATTCCTCCTCCTTGAGCTTGTTCCCTTGCAACTTCTCCTTTTGTGCAATTTTTCTTGCTGCTACAAACTTGTATATAGATCTTTTACGCATAAGTTCATGTTTGATGACTGACTTGATGGCGTCTAAATGCTTCGACTTGATCGTCCAAGAGCTTGTTTGGGCATGCTTTCATACTAAGAGCTTTGCTACCGACCACCGACTAGCATGTTAGCGCACCACCGATCAGTCATCGCGCTTCAGGCTTCGCATTACTTCCGTGTCACTCCAGCGCTAAGTGCATAGAGGACCTGACCACTGAAGATGATGCTTGTGTTTTGGGGAAGGGGACTGCTTCTTGATGACCCCTCTTGCCTCAGCCTCGCTGTAGGAAGTCGAGGTGAGGACTTTCTCTGTAGTCTTAACCTTGCTGTATGAAGCAGAGGATAAGGACTTGGTTCCTTTGCCTCAACCTTGCCGTAAGGAGCAGAGGAAGAGGACTCTCTCTGCCTGCACCCCGCTGTACAAAGTCGAGGGTGAGGACCTTTTCTCGCCTCAACCTTGCTGTAAAAAGCAGAGGAAGAGGGCTTTCTCTGCCTGCACCCCGCTGTACAAAGTCGAGGGTGAGGACTTTCTCTATTGAGTGGGTGCATGCTCCCAGGGGAGCACCAGGGGTGGCTGTCTAAGCGCACTCGCCAGGCGCATCCCTGCCTGCATGGTATCACCGCACGCCCTTTGAGCGGGCAACTCCTCTTCTTCTGGTTTGGAATCATGCGGGGTGCATGCGTAACGCTCTCGCTGGGAGCCTGGGTCCCAGCTTAACACATGTTAACAAGACCCTGATGACAAACCTTCTTCTGGAATCATGCGAGGTGCGTGCGTAACGCTCTCGCTGGGAACCTGGGTCCCAGTCTTAACACGTGTTAGCACGACCCTGATGACCAGTGAACCGACCGAGTACTTACTCCCCACATGCACTGACGGCTGATCTTACTTTGGGGCACCGATGACCGATCGAGCTCTGCTTATTGGTGCTCAAACGCGAAGGTGATGTCTTGCTATGGGGAAGGAGAGTTTTTCTTGTTGACCCCTCTTGCTTGCCCCTAGGTCATCGATCTTTAGGTCTGGTTCCTCGTGGACGTTTCTCGAAATCTTCCCTTTCCCTCTCTTATTTTTACTAGAACTCCCGAGTTCCCAAACTTTGGCCACCTGCACTCACTCCTGGGGTGAGGAGAACACAGGGCAGTGGTCCGTACTCGCGCCTGGGGCGAGCAGGCTCCAACCGATCCCTTGGACTTGCATCTGTGGCAAGCGGAACTTGAGACTTGGAAACATGTGCACACTTGACATACTGAAATCTTTTTTATTGGGTGGCCTCGTTAAAAACCCTCTAGGGAAAAGAGTGCCCCCTGATTTGCTTAACCATTTTTAGTAAATACATTGAGTGCGCGAGAACGCATCTACTTTACAACTTAACTGAAGTAGAATTTTAAGTGCGTAGCGCTCCATGTCCTGGGGATAGGTGCTCCATCCAGAGTCTCCAGCCGATAAGCTCCATTCTCCAATGCCTCAACTACTCTATATGGACCCGTCCACTTTGGAGATAACTTGTTCTCCCTCTCATTGTGGTGTGCCTTCCTCATCACCAGATCGCCCTCTTGGAAACGCCTGGGCTTCACCTTGGAATTGTGTCTCCGTTCCACTCTTCTTTTGACAGCTTCCGCACTGACCCTGGCTCCCTCTCGCACTTCGTCCAGGAGGTCCAGATTCACCTTTCGCTCCTGATTGGACTCTTCGACGATAAAGTTCAGGAACCTAGGGGAGCTCTCCTGTATCTCCACGGGGATCATAGCATCCGTCCCATAGACAAGACTAAAGGGTGTCTCTTGGGTGCTGGACTGTGGGGTGGTATGGTAGGACCATACAATTCTGGGAACCTCTTCTGCCCAATTACCCTTGGCTTTCTCTAATCTTCGCTTCAGTCCCCTAAGCAGCACTCGGTTGGCTGACTCCACCTGCCCGTTGGTCTGCGGGTGTTCTACTGAGGCGAACACTTGCTGTATCTTCAGTTCTTCGCACATCTTTCTCAACTGATGACTGGTGAACTGAGTGCCATTGTCGGATACCAGCCTCTTGGGTACTCCGAAACGATAGACACTATTCTTCCAGACAAAGTGCTCGACCTTCTGAGCGGTGATGTGGGCCACTGGTTCCGCCTCCACCCATTTTTGTGAAATACTCGATGGCCACTATGAGGAACTTCATCTGCCTGATCGCCAGAGGAAAAGGTCCCAGGATGTCGATTCCCCACGTGTGAAAGGGCCACGGGCTATGAATGGACCTCAACTCCTCTGGGGGCGCCTTATGCCAGTCTGCATGAAGTTGGCATTGTTTGCACCGCTGAGCGTACTTCACACAGTCTTCTTTCAGCGTTGGCCAGTAATACCCTGCACGGAGGATTCTACTTGCCAAAGCGCGACCACCGACGTGGCTTCCGCATACCCCTTCGTGCAACTCTGACATGAGTCTGGTGCATTGCTCTCCATGCACGCACATTTGTACTGGGTGGGAAAAGCCAAATCTAAACAAGTTCCCATCGATTAGAGTAAACTTACTCGAGCTCTTCTTTATCTTCTTTGCCTCTGTTGGGTCCAGTGGGAGCACACCATCCTCTAGGTACAACTGGTACGGCGTTATCCATGTATCGGGCCCCTTGACAGCGCAGACTTCCATCGCCTCATCGGTCCTTGCCGGTCGCGCCCTCACCCTCGGTGCTTTCAGCGTCTCTTGAGTCAGGGACCAATGACCGATCGCCAGATGTTCCACCGACTTGGTTACTTGAAGTACTTGATTATCAGATACGAACGCTCGTGGCACCTTTAAAGTCTCTTGAATGACGGTCCTCTGTTTTCCCCCCTTGCCTGAGCTGGCCAGCTTGGCAAGCAGATCTGCTCTGGCATTTTGCTCACGGGGGACATGTATCAGCTCGAACTCATCGAAGGACGTCTTCATGAGCTGGACGTACTCCAGGTAGGCTGCCATCTGAGGATCTTTTGCCTGGAACTCCCCTGTAACTTGCCCAGTGACTAGCAATGAGTCACTCTTAGCCACCAGACTTCTTGCTCCCATTTCTTTTGCCAGCAACATTCCTGCGATCAGGGCTTCATACTCTGCCTGATTGTTGCTAGCCTTGAAGGCAAAGCGAAGGGATTGTTCGATCAGCACCCCGTTCGGGCCTTCCAGAATGACTCCAGCGCCGCCTCCCTGCTGATTGGAGGAGCCATCCACTGATAAGACCCATCGGAAAACTACGCCTTCTGCAGGTGTCGCGACCGGCGACAGTTCAACCACGAAGTCGGCGAACACCTGCCCCTTGATTGGTCCTCAGGGCTCGTACTGGATGTCGAATTCTGAGAGTTCCACAGCCCACTTGACCATCCTCCCTGCTACGTCTGGATTCTTCAACACATTCTGGATGGGCAAGTCTGTCATGACCACTATGGTGAAGCTGTGGAAATAGTGTCTGAGCCTTCTAGCTGAAAAAACTACCGCCAGTGCTGCCTTTTCCAGGGTCTGATACCTCGTTTCCGGGCCTCGCAGCACCTTACTTACAAAATACACAGGTTTCTGGATCTGATCCTGCTCTTGTACCAGGACCGAGCTGACCGCCCTCTCTGTCACAGCAAAATACAGGCGAAGAGGGGTGCCCATTTGTGGTTTACACAATACTGGTGGGCTCGCCAGATACTCCTTCAGCTTCAAGAAGGCTTCTTCGCATTCTGGTGTCCACACAAATCTACTGCTGCGCTTGAGACATTGGAAAAACGGATGACCCTTCTCTCCTCCAGCAGACATGAACCGTGACAAGGCGGCCAACCGACCAGTGAGCTGCTGCACCTCCTTCACCGTTGCTGGGCTCCTCATTGCCACGATTGCCGCGCACTTCTCCGGGTTTGCCTCAATTCCATGCTCTGTTAGGAGGAAACCCAAGAACTTCCCAGCCTCCACACCGAAGATGCATTTCTCAGGGTTGAGCTTCAACCCATACTTGGCGATGGTGGTGAAAAGTTCCTCCAGATCAACTACATGGTGCGCCTTCTCCCGCGACGTGACCACCATGTCATCCACGTATGCATGCACGTTCCTTCCAAGCATGGGCGAGAGCACCCTATCCATAAGTCTCTGATAGGTAGCTCCTGCGTTCTTCAACCCGAATGGCATTACCTTGTAGCAGTAGCAGGATCGTTCCGTCATGAAAGCAGTCTTGCACTCGTCCACGAGGTGCATCCTTATCTGGTTGTAGCCTGAGAAGGCGTCCAGAAAGCTGAGGAGCTTCCCCCCTGACGCGCTGTCCACCAATGCATCTATGCTAGGGAGAGGGTAGGAGTCCTTGGGGCAGGCCTTATTGAGATCAGTGAAGTCCACACACATCCTCCACTTGCCATTTGACTTCTGCACTAGTACCACATTTGCCAGCCACTCGGGGTACTGGATCTCTCTGATATGTCCAGCAGCAAGGAGCTTCTGCGTTTCGTCATGGATCACCTTCTTCTTCTCTTCATTGAAACTCCTTCGCCTTTGGCGCACTGGCCGCGCCTTGGGGTCCATTGACAGGCGGTGGCAAAGGAAATCAGGGTCGATTCCCGGCATGTCAGAAGCTGACCACGCAAAAGCGCCCATGTGCTTCTCAATCACACAGGCGATCTGTGATCGGTCTTCCGCAGTGAGCGATTCCCCCAACTTAAACCTTTTTCCCCTTATCTCCACCTCTTTCCATCCCTCAGCAGGATGGGACCTCCTTTCATGGGCGACGACCGCCCTGGCGATGTCTAACTCGCGAGGATCGATCACGTTTCCTGCTTCCGCTTCGACTTGAGCTACCTGAGAGCCCCCCAGCGTAGCATCCTCCATTACCTGATCTGGCCGTGCCCCACGAACCACCGATCTGTCCTGGAGCACGCCTGCTGGCGGTGTTGAGGTGACATGGCAGATGCTTCTCTTCTGCTTGAGGCTGTTCTCATAACAGCGCCTAGCCTCAGCCTGATCTGACTTGATGGTAATGACAGCCCCTTCCACCGATGGCAGCTTCAACTTCATGTGCCTCGTCGATGACACTGCGCCCAACCTGTTGAGTGTGGGTCTTCCCAACAAGATATTGTATGCAGATGGGGCATTCACCACCAAGAACTTTATCTTCTCTGTGCGGGACGCCACTCCATCGGTAAACGTTGTCCTCAGCTCTATGTAGCCCCGCACCTCGACCTGGTCTCCCGCGAAACCATACAGACACCCATCATATGGCCTCAACTGATCGGGGGACAGTTGTAACCTGTTGAACGTTATCCAGAACATGACGTCCGCTGAGCTTCCTTGGTCTACGAGCGCCCTGTGCACTCGTCTTCCCGCTGTCACCAGGGTGATGACCACCGGGTCGTTGTTGTGGGGTATTACGTCTTGCAAATCAGCCCTTGTGAAGGTAATGTCCACCTCGGGGAAATGGCCTTCATCTACCGAGTCCACGGCCATCACCGACCGTGCGTACCTTCTTCTCTGCGACCTGGAACACCCTCCACCGGAAAAACCTCCCGCAATGGTCATCACCTCCCCATGCACAGGGATTTTGTGTTGCTGATCACCTGCTTGGGACCCCGAAGCGCGATCACCCTACGCTCCCCGTAGGTAATCGGCAGGAGGCCTGACTTCACCAACTCAGCGAGTTGACGTCCCAATGCCAGGCAGGTGCGGAGTGTGTGTCCATAAGCATGATGGAAATCACACCATTCATCCTTCTTCCTTCCAAGTACCTTGTTAGTTTTCTCTGGTACTCGGAGCCTTGCAGCCACGGCGGGGATGGCGATCAGCTCTGCCAACTCTACAACGAAATCGTACCTAGGGGGTGCGTCGTGCTCCCTTGCACGCCCCTTGACCTGGTCTTTCCTGGGTGTATAGGGATGAGGCCTCCCTTGCACCCTCTTTCCTTCCTTGGCCTCATACACCCGCGCCTGTTGCTGTTGCTTCCCATGACCCCCGCGTGGCTTAGATGGTGCAACACTACTTCTCTTCTCGGAGACCTCTGTCTCCGCTACTATGTGCGCCACCGCTCGTCGCCGAATCTCAGCAAAGGTGGCAGGGTGGCTCCTGATGAGCGATTCGCCGAAAGGGCCAGGTAGCACGCCTTTCTTGAATGCATGCACCAGCATGCTCTCATCCTTGCTGGGCAGTCTCACCATCCGCGCACCAAAGCGGTTGAGGAAGTCCTTCAGCGATTCACCCTGGTTCTGGCGCACGTCGAACAGGTCGTAAGCTACCACCGGCGGCGCTTTGTTGACTATATACTGCTCCGTGAACAGCTTTGAGAACTGATGGAAGGAGGTGATGTGGCCCTCCGGCAGGCTCACGAACCACTCCATAGCCACTCCGCTCAGCTCAGCGTGCTCATAAACATTTTGCAGTACACTGCGTCTGAACCTCCAGACAGCATCATCTGAGTGTGGAAGGCTGTCAAATGCGCCTCTGGGTCTTCCACCCTTGTGAACGACGCCTTCACTCCCACCAAGTTAGGGGGCACCACCGTGTTCATGATCTCGGGGGAGAAGGGCATGGGAAATGCTCTAGGGGGCGACGGCGGCATCGACGTTCTGTCTTCGGATACGCGCTCATTCTGCGCCTGCAGCTCCCTACGCAACTCCTCATTCACGCGGTTCAACTCTTCATTCCTGCTGTGCGATGCAGTCAGCTCTGCATGCATCTTCTCCTGCTCAGCTCTCGATGCCGCGACGTTCTCCTGCAACGCGTGCATCATCTCCATGACCTGCGCCATGGTCACAGTTCCTTCACCAGCAGGTGGTGGAGGTGTCGTTTGTCTGGCTCTTCTACTCATCTGTGCGATTTCTATCCTCGTTCTTGTGTATGGGGGCTTCGTTTTACTTCGGGCCCCACAGTGGGCGCCAAATGATCTCGCCGCGGACTCAAGCGTGGAGAGATTGCCTCGTCACTCCTTCGTTTTACGTTCTATCTGCTGCGCGCTCTGCAAGGAGGCTCCAGGAACCTTCACCGGAATTCCGAATGGTGCCTGCAAAACACACAGACGGCGCCTCTAGCGGCCGTTGTAGCTCCGACGCTCAAGTCAGACAACGGGAACACCAAAAGGTCTCTCTTAGGTTTCTCTGTGTGAGACCGTGTGTGTGTGCCCTCAGTCCTCTTTGATTCGAAGACTGAGTGCCCTTGGATTTGTGTTATGTGTCTGAGGTAAAGATTGCATACCTGGTTTGGTGTTCTTCTTCCTCATATAAACCCTGCGTAGCCCCTACAGGCTACCTCTAGGTTCACTTAATTACTCTGCAGTGCCGTTTCCACTCCCCAGGGTGCTTTGCGTGCCAGCCTTCTTCAGTTGAGTGCCAGGTCTGACAGGGGAGGCCGCGTGGGTACCTCTGGACCCCTCGACTTCTGTGCCTACCTGCCTTACCTATTCTCTGGGAACATCTTCACCATCCACGTGGCAGACATGCAACCCCACTGGGAGACTCTAACCTTGATGGGTTCTTGTCCCAGCAGGATTCTGCACTTAACTGCGTCTTTTCATCTTCATGCGTGGTCGTCTCGCGACTAAGGCCATTCCCTGCCTCTGGGCGCTTTACTGATCATCGATTGCGTTGTTCACATCGCGCGGCCGATGTCACCTTAACACACACCGATGACCGATGTGCTTCTTCACGTCCTCGTGCTCTGCTTATGGAATCAGGCGAGGTCCTTGAGTAACGTTCTCGCTGGGAGCCTGGGTCCTAGTTTAACACGTGTTGACAAGGAACCCCCGACGACTGATCACTCTGAATGCACCGATGACTGATCACAATGCATGCACCGATGATTGATCACTCTGCACGCACCGATGACTGATCGGTGCTTCATCACTTCTCGCGCTCTGCTTCCAAGCGCTCAAGTAAGAACCGATCTTCTGGTGGTGGTCACTCGGTAGCTGACCACTGATCGCCGTTCTTGAACGATCTCCACCCTGGTTCATCTGCCTTTACGTGCCACGCGTCACTCTGTGATTGGCCCACGTGGTCATCTGCTTCTGACGTCATCGCCTACCGATGACCGACCGGATCACAAACCTTTGGAATTAAGATTGAGAATCATCTCGATTCAGTTATGAGTGTGCACCCTCACCACTTTATCAAGACCCTCTCATTCTTAATACTAAGATTTTCAGTTAGGGCATATATTCACTAAAGCACACACAAAATTTCAATACAAAAACGTTTGAAAACCTTTCACTATAGTTGTTATTTAAAACTCAAATAAATTTTATGAGCAGAAGAAACACAATGGATCCACAGCCCTCAGGTCATCCTAAGGACGAACTGCTCTGATACCATTAATGTAACATCCCGCCAAAAATACTATTCATATTTATATAATGAAAATAAAGGTAACCAAATATATTGAAGTGAACAAAATTATATATATGTAATGAAGTTTCTCCTCACAGGGAGTTTAATACAAATTCGGTCAATTTCCAAAACTTAAACAAAATACAGCAAAAAAACAAACAGGCAATCTCCTATCATAAGAAAAGGGCGATCTCCTATCAGAAAAGGGCGATCTCCTATCAGACAACAGAAAAAGGGTGATCGCCTAACAGAAACAGAAACGGGCGATCTCCTACCGGCGTCCACTCACTGAGCAGCTCTACTACCTGCAACCTCGTCTGCTCCCGTGCAAAAATACACGATCATCACAGGTTTAAGAAAACAATCACAATACCAGATAAAAGGGTAAGCTAGATGTTTTAAAACATTTAAAATGAAACTTTATATCAGAAGAAAATATAAATCTTCACACCATTCATACACTATATCAATTTTCAACCATCAACGTCCCCATATATCACAAACTCGTCAAGTGCCTATCCAATACATTCGATACTCATGGTTCACATGTCAGACTTTCCACTGACTCATAACATATAGACACATGACTCCACTTCCGGAAGACTCGTGCGTTGACTCAGGCTCAGAGATCTGCACCTGTCATACCACACCACTGTGAAATCCACACAGGGTCGCTATGAAATCCACACAGCCATGCGCATACATAGTCTCAATATCATCACTCTCCCGGTATGACAGGGTTAATTCATATAACAGGCCGAACTCGTTCTTTTTCACACGACTCACCCATTCATATGAACCTCCTTCGACTCTCCACAACTGAATAACTTCATCTATGTGATTCCATTATATCAGCAGAGTCAGGATATCTCCTTCTAGACAAGCCCCTAGTCAATACACATTACACACGATCTTACACAGTATTTTCTTTCCTGAAAATACTATGCCTTGATCTCACATTCACAACAATCAATACATCATACAACACTGAATGAACGATTCAGTCACAGCAACATTCATTCCACGGTTCAGATTTTCAAATATCACATGTATTTCACATTTAAATCTCAAACAGTTTTCAAACAGCACTAAAACAGGGGAGTTCGAAAAAAACAACGCCAAATCGGCGAACTCATTCAAAAGCAGGGGATTTCGGAAACAAAGTTAAAACCGGCGACCACGTCACCCCACACATAAAACAGAGCATTGTGAAAAGGAATATGAAAACCGGCGACCACGTCGCCCTCACTTCAGAACTTACTCGCCTAACGTTTTTATAAATGTAGAGTACTAGCTTCCCTTACCTGGACTTGCGCAAAACTCCAAGAACTCCGAAACCCACGAAGCTTAAAGATGCTTTCACTCTGTTTTAGTGTCCCGATCTGGAGAACTTGCAGAGAACCTCCCAAGTGTCCAAGGGCAGTCGTCGTTCGTCGTACTGGTGCTTGAGGTTGCCTGAATCGCCGCGCGAAGGAGAGAAAAGAGAGGGATGAAGATGCACTCACTCTTTCACTCTTGAGTCACTGCAACGTTCTTTGCCTCCTCGCAGTGGGTTTTTGAATCCAAGCCTACTTGTCCACGCATGCTGCTGCCACCACCCCCTCTGCAAGAAAGCCAGAGTGTACATTTCACTGAATAGTACGACCACGGTTGTCTCTTGTGCATGCCAACCACTTCCCTGAACAGTACGACCGCGAGTGTCTCTTGCGCATGCTAACTTTCTGATGTCACTATTTTGAACCACCCTTTTTGTCCACGTGGCGCGCGTGCAGGACGTGCCATGCTGGGAGTCTGGGTCCCACTTTATTCGTGTGAAGCTCGACATCGCGCGACAACTTTCCACCGCTGACTCATCCTCGCGAACGACCGATGTCTCGTCCTGGAAGACGACCGATGTCTCTCCCTGGGAGACGACCGATGTCTATCCCTGGCGACGCCCGCATGCCTCTCGCGCCCTGGCGATGCCTGCATGCCTCTCGCGCCCTGGCGATGTCCACATGCCTCGCGCCCTGGCGATGTCCGCATGCCTCTCGCGCCCTGGCGATGCCTCCATGCCTCTCGCGCCCTGGCGACGTCCACATGCCTCGCGCCCTGGCGATGCCCGCATGTCTCTCGCGCCCTGGCGACGCCCGCATGCCTCTCGCGCCTGGCGATCATGTGTGGTCTAGGCGACAGGCGATCATGTACTAACCAGGCGATCTCATAGTCTTCTAAACTACACTTTCCTTCCTTTTTATTTTAAATAAAAACATACTTAGAATTCATTTAAAATTTATCCCTTTTTATTCCAATTTAATTTTACAGGTCCTTACAGAAGGCGAAGAAGAAGGAATGAAACAGTGTTAGTACAAGAGTGTGCGCTCCTGTACACCGCCAGAAGACGATTTCTTAGTCTCTTCGCTGAGAACAAGTTCACAGCTCGAGACTGGGGGGCTTGTGATCCGGTCGGTCATTGGTAGTCGATGACATCAGCAGCAGTTGACCACGTGGACCATTCACAGAGTAACACGTGGTAGAGGATAGCAGGCGAATCAGGGAGGCGATCACTCAGAATGGTAATCGCCTATCGCCTGTGATGATGAGTAATCGCCTATTGCCTTGAGGTGAGTAATCGCCTATCGCCTTGAGGATGAGTAATCGCTCATCGCCGGTATGGATCAGTACTCGCCTAAGATTACACATGATCGCCGTGTGTGAAGCTTAGGAGATCAGGTGGTCAGCAAGTCGCCGAAAGAGCACATCGCCGGGTGTTGGAGAAGACTTGGCAAGCACTGGTTGTATGGTCTAAGTACAGAGGATAAGTGGCATATCTGCCACCATGTGTAGTGTGAGCTGCGATGCCCAGGGTTAACCAGCTCGTCATGTTAAGGTTGCGCCCAGAGTAGCCTGTGTACTAAGCTACTCCCTGTGTGGATAACTTAGTCGCAGGGGCACAGTGGAAGTAACGTTTCAGCTGCAGATACTCCAGATGGTGACACGTGTATGACCAGATGTTATCCACGTGTCAAGAGGAATAACCGTCAGGAGAGAGAAAGACTCAGGTATATATACAAACTCTTAACGAAATTGAGGGAGGTTTTTTACAGATTCTCACAGCTTACACATTTGAGAGTTTACAGTTACACACGAGTCTCACAGAGAGATTCAGATATAGTTTTGGTGTTCCTGTTGCCTGACTTGAGCGTCGAAGCTACAATGGCCGCTAGAGGCGCCGTCTGTGTGTTTTGCAGGCAGCGTTTGGAGTTCCGGTGGTGGTTCTTGGAGCGTTCCTGCAAAACAGAGGGCTAGACGAAGGAGTGACGAGACAATCCTCCACGTTCGAGTCAAGCGGCCGGATCAGTTATCATGAATCTCTTAAATATTTGAAAGGCCAAAGCAAGCTTAATAAGAGGCATGCTAAATGGGTGGAATTCATTGATCAATTTCCTTATGTGATCAAACACAAACAAGGTAAAATTAATGTGGTGGCGGATGCTCTTTCAAGAAGATATACCTTGTTAAATCTTTTAGATGTTTAATTTCTTGGTTTCGATCACATAAAGGAACTTTATGATGATGACCTTGATTTTTCTCTTATTTATCAAGAGTGAGCTAAAGGTGGACATAAAGATTTTTTTCATACAAGATGGATTTCTTTTTAAAGGTTAAAGACTTTGTGTTCCACAAGGCTCTATTAGACAATCTCTTATTAGAGAGGCACATGAGGGTGGATTAATGGGACATTTTGGGGTAGCTAAAACTATAGATACATTGCATGAGCATTTCTTTTGGCCTCACATGCAAAAATCCGTACATACCTTTTGTGATAAGTGTATAGCATGTAGAAAAGGTAAGTCTAAAGTGCAACCCCATGGCTTGTATACCCCTCTTCCAATTCCAACAATGCCTTGGCTAGATATTTCAATGGAATTTATCTTAGGTCTTCCCAAGACATCTAAGGGAATGGATTCTATCTTTGTGGTTGTGGATCATTTTTCTAAAATGGCTCATTTTGTACCATGCCACAAAGTTGATGATGCTTGATATATTGCAAATCTCTTCTTTAAGGAAGTTGTTAGATTACATGGCATTCCTAGAAGCATTGTTTCTAATAGAGATTTTAAGTTCTTAAGCCACTTTTGGAAGACCTTATGGGGGAAACTTGGAACAAAACTTCTATTTTCTACTACTTGTCACCCCCAAACTGATGGTCAAACTAAGGTGGTTAATAGAACTTTGATTCAAATGTTGAGATGCTTTATTTCTGGGAACCCAAGGGTATGGGAGAATTTACTACCTCACATTGAGTTTGCTTATAATAGAGTAGTAAATTCTACCACATCCCACTCTCCTTTTGAGGTTGTTTATGGCTTCAATCCTTTAACACCTCTAGATCTTCTTCTAATTCCTGTACTTGATGATGTTTTATGCAAAGATGGTTTTGAAAAATCTTCTTTTATTAAAGACTTGCATAATCACATCAAGCTACAAATTAAGAAGAAAGTTGGCAAGTGTGCCGAAAATGCCAGCAAAAGAAGAAAGGCATTAATCTTTGAACCTGGTGATTGGGTTTGGCTCCATTTGAGAAAGGATAGATTTCCTAATCAAAGAAAGTCAAAGCTTATGCCTCATGGTGATGGTCCTTTTCAGGTCATCAAGAGGATTAATGATAATGCCTATGAGTTAGATATGCCTGATACTTTTCTTGGTAGTCATACTTTTAATATCAGTGATCTAACTCCCTTTTCTACAGGTTTTCAAAATTTGTGGATGAATTCTCTCCAACCTGGGGAGCATGATGGAGATCAAGAAGAAGAGGAAAGTGAGGTCCAAGCCTAAGAAGATCAAGCACAAAATAGCTCAAAATCCTTCATACCTCAAAGTATTACAAGGAGCAAGGCTAAAGTTTTAGATAAAGAGCATCAAATGATATCTCTTTTTGTAATTACCCTTGTGATCCCGCCGCGGACTCGAGCGTGGATGGGCTCCGCGTTCCTCCCGCGTCCGTGTCTGTTCCTCCGGTTGGCTTCCCTTTGAACGAAGCAAACGGTTCCTGCAAACACAGAGGGGCGCCCTGGCGGCCGGTGTAGCTCCGACGCTCAAGTCAGTTTGGGCAAGGAAACATCAAGAACTCTCTTTGTCTAATTTCTGGGTTACGTATCTCATACCTGGTTTGGCGTTCTTCTCCCTCATATAGACCCACGTCGCCCTCTACTGGCTACCTCTAGGGCCACTTGATTGCTCTGCACCGCCGCTGTCTACCACCAGGCCTACCTTGCGTGCAGGCCTTCCTCAATTGAGTGCAAAGTCTGACAGGGGAGGCTGCGTGGGTACCTCTGTACCCCTCGACTTCTGTGCCTATCTGCCCTACCTATTCTCTGGGAACATCTTCACCGCCCACGTGGCAGACATACAACCCCACTGGGAGACTCTAACCTTGATGGGTTCTTGTCCCAGCAGGATTCTGCACCTAACTGCGTCTTCTCATCTTCATGCATGGTCGCCTCGCGACTAAGGCCATTCCCTGCCTCTGGCGCTTTACTGATCACTGGTCACGTTGTTCACATCGCGCGGCCGATGTCACCTCAACACACACCGATGACCGAGGTATCTTTCATCCTGGCCGATGTCCGATGGCGCTTCTTCACGTTGTCGTGCTCTGCTTATGGAAACAGGCGAGGTCCTTGAGTAACGTTCTCGCTGGGAGCCTGGGTCCCAGTTTAACACGTGTTGGCCAGGAACCCCCGATGACTGATCACTCTGCATGCACCGATGACTGATCACTCTGCATGCACCGATGACTGATCACTCTGCATGCACCGATGACTGATCACTCTGTATGCACCGATGACTGATCGGTGCTTCATCTCTTCTCGCGCTCTACTTCCAGGCGCTCAAGTAGGAACCGATCTTCTGGTGGTGGTCACTCGGTAGCTGACCACTGATCGCCATTCTTGAACGATCTCCACCCTGGTTCATCTGCTATCTCATGCTACGCGTTACTCTGTGACTGGCCCACGTGGTCATCTGCTGCTGACGTCATCGGATACCGATGACCGACCGGATCACAAGCCCCCCAGTCTCGAGCTGTGAACTTGTTCTCAACGAAGAGACTAAGTGGTCCTCCAAAGAGAAGAAGGAGCTCGAAGCCAATGTACCTGAGACCATGGCTGCTGGTGCCGAGGCTCTGATAGATGGGTTTTATGGGCTTGCAGCAGGTTCACTGCGTCCTGCCAGACTTGGACTCTACCCAACCTAGCCTCCACCATTCAGTGGTCGATGGCAGGCTCATTCCTCCTCCTTGAGCTTCTTCCCTTGCCACTTCTCCTTTTGTGTAATTTCTCTTTCTGCTACAAACTTGTATATAAATCTTTTATGCATAAGTTCATGTTGGATGACTGACCTGATGGCGTCTAAATGCTTCGACTGATCGCCCGAGAGCTTGTTTGGGGAAGCTTTCATACTCGGAGCTTTACTACCGACCACCGACTAGCATGTTAGCGCACCACCGATCAGTCACCGCCCTTCAGGTTTGGCATTACTTTTGTGTCACTCCAGCGCTAGTTGCATAGAGGGCCCGAACGCCAAAGATGACGCCTGTGTTTTTGGGGAATGCTTCTCGATGACCCCTCTTGCCTCAGCCTCGCTGTAAGAAGTCGAGGTGAGGTCTTTCTCCTCTCGCCTCAGCCTCGCTGTGCAAAGTCGAGGTGAGGACTTTTTATCTCGCCTCAACCTTGCTGTAAATAGCAGAGGAAGAGGACTTTCTCTGTTGCCTTAACCTTGCTGTATGAAGCAGAGGAGAAGGACTTGGTTCTCTTGCCTCAACCTTGCTGTAAGAAGCAGAGGAAGAGGACTTTTCTCTCGCCTCAACCTTGCTGTAAAAAGCAAAGGAAGAGGGCTTTCTCTGCCTGCACCCCACTGTACAAAGTCGAGGGTGAGGACTTTCTCCTCTGAGTGGGTGCATGCTCCCAGGGGAGCACCAGGGGTGGCTGTCTAAGCGCACTCGCCAGGCGCATCCCTGCCTGCATGGTATCACCGCACGCCCTTTGAGTGGGCAACTCCTCTTCTTCTGGTTTAGAATCATGCAAGGTGCATGCGTAACGCTCTCGCTGGGAACTTGGGTCCCAACTTAACACGTGTTGGCAAGCCCCCGATGACCGATCTTTTTCTGGAATCACGCGAGGTGCATGCGTAATGCTCTCGCTGGGAGCCTGGATCCCAGCTTAACACGTGTTAACAAGACCCCGGTGACCAATCTTCTTCTGGAATCATGCGAGGTGGATGCGTAACGCTCTCGCTGGGAACCTGGGTCCCAGCTTAACGCGTGTTAACAAGACCCCGATGACCAATCTTCTTCTGGAATCAAGCGAGGTGCATGCGTAACGCTCTCGCTGGGAACCTGGGTCCCAGCTTAACACGTGTTAGCAAGACCCCGATGACCAATCTTCTTCTGGAATCAAGCGAGGTGCATGCGTAACGCTCTCGCTGGGAACTTGGGTCCCAGCTTAACACGTGTTAGCAAGACCCCGATGACCAATCTTCTTCTGGAATCAAGCGAGGTGCATGCGTAACGCTCTTGCTGGGAACCTGGGTCCCAGCTTAACACATGTTAGCAAGACCCCGATGACCAATCTTCTTCTGGAATCATGTGAGGTGCATGCGTAACGCTCTCGCTGGAAACCTGGGTCCCAGCTTAACACGTGTTAGCAAGACCCCGATGACCAATGCACCGACCGAGTACTTACCCCCGACATGCACCGACGGCTGATCTTGCTTTGGGTGCACCGATGACTGATCGCGCTCTGCTTCTTGGTGCTTAAACGCGAAGATGATGTCTTGCTTCGGGGAAGAAGAATTTTTCTTGTTGACCCCTCTTGCTTGCCCCGAGGTCATCGACCTTTAGGTCTGGTTCCTGTTTGACGTTTCTCGAAATCTTCCCTTTCCCTCTCTTGGTTTTACTAGTACTCCCGAGTTCCCAAACTTTAGCCACCTGCACTCACTCCTGGGGTGAGGAGAATATAGGTCAGTGGTCCGTACTCGCGCCTGGGGCGAGCAGGCTCCAACTGATCACTTGCACTTGCATCTGGGGCAAGCAGAACTTGAAACTGGGAAACATGTGCACACTTGACATACTGAAATCTTTTTTATTGGGTGGCCTCGTTAAAAACCCTCATCAGGGAAAAGAGTGCCCCCTGATTTGCTCAACTATTTACAGTATATACATTGAGTGTGTGTACAGTGCAAGAACACATCTACCTTACAACTTAACTGAAGTAGAAACTTGAGTGTGTAGCGTTCCATGTCCATGGGATAGGTGCTCCATCCAGGGTCTCCAGCCGATAAGCTCCATTCTCCAGCGCCTCAACTACTCTGTATGGGCCCTGGCGATGACCGACCTGGCGAGCACACCATTCTTCCAGCAACGACGAAAAGCTGTCCTTAACTTCAAACTTGTTTGCGCCTCCCAAGTTCTCCATAAGCTCGTTGCTTCCCCTTCGTTACACCATCGCGAGGTGTGTTAAAGCGAACTGACTGGACTTCCTCGAACTTGTGCGGGAAGCTCATGATTTCAAGTGCTTCTCCAATCCCTCTTTCTCCTGCAAACGTGCAGAAATCCCACACTATCTGGGGTCTGGCGAGGTTCACAGAAGCGTAAGCCTCGTTCATCCACGTCTTGGGATCGACTGGCGGATATACTAAGTCAACAGCTAGAGAACTGGACTCTTCACCTTTCTCTTTGCAACTTTCTATCGCCGAGCTTAAAGACTCTGCCTCAGCTTCCACCTGAGCTACCTGGGAGCCCCCCTAGTGTAGCATCTTTTATCACCTGATTTCCCCGTGCACAGGGATTTCATGCTGCTGATCACCTGCCTGGGACCCCGAAGCGCGATAACCTTACGCCTCCCTCAGGTAATCGGTCAGGAAACCTGTCTTCACCAACTCAGCAAGTTGACGCCCCAACGCCAGGCATGTGTGGAGTGTGTGTCCATAAGCCTGATGGAACTCACACCACTCGTCCTTCCTCCTTCCAAGTACCATGTCAGTTTTCTCTGGTACTCGGAGTCTCGCAGCCACGGCAGGGATGGCGATCAGCTCTGCCAACTCTATCACGAAATCATACCTAGGGGGTGTGTTGTTCTCCCTTGCACGCCCCCTGGGCTGGTCCTTCCTGGGTGTATATGGACGAGGCCTTCCCTGTGCCTTCCTCTCCTCCCTGGTCTCATACACCCGCACCTGCTGCTGCTTCCCCTGACCTCCGCGCGGCTTCGTCGGCGCAGTGCTGCCTCTCTTCTCAGAGACCTCTGCCTCTGCTACAATGTGCGCCACCGCGCGTCGCCGTATCTCAGCAAAGGTGGCGGGGTGGCTCCTGATGAGGGATTCACTGAAAGGGCCAGGCAGCACGCCTTTCTTGAACGCGTGCACTAACATGTTCTCGTCCTTGCTGGGCAATCTCACCACCTGCGCAGCGAAACGGTTGAGGAAGTCCTTCAGCGACTCCCCCTGGTACTGGCGCACGTCGAACAAATCGTAAGACACCACTGGTGGTGCTCTGTTGACGATGTACTGCTCCGTGAACAGCTTTGAGAACTGGTGGAAAGAGGTAATGTGGCCCTCCGGCAGGCTCACGAACCACTCCATAGCTACTCCGCTCAGCGTGCTCATAAACATTTTGCAATACACAGCGTCTGAACCTCCAGACAGCATCATCTGAGTGTGGAAGGCTGTCAAATGTGCCTCTGGGTCTTCCACCCCCGTGAACGACGCCTTCACTCCCACCAGGTTGGGAGGCACCACCGTGTTCATGATCTCGGGGGAGAAAGGCATAGGAAATGCTCTAGGGGGCGACGGCGGCATCGACGTTCTATCTTCGAATACGCGCTCATTCTGCGCCTGCAATTCCCTATGCAACTCCTCGTTCACGCAGTTCAGCTCTTCATTTCTGCTATGCGATGCAATCAGCTCTGCATGCATCTTCTCTTGCTCAGCTCTCGATGCCGCGACATTCTCTTGCAGCGCGCGCATCATCTCCATGACCTGCGCCATGGTAACAGCTCCTTCTTCAGCAGATGGCGCAGGTACCGTTTGTCTGGTTCTTCTACTCATCTGTGCGATTTCTACTCTCGTTCTTGTGTATGGGGGCTTCGTTTTACTTCGTGCCCCACGGTGGGCGCCAAATGATCCCGCCGCGGACTCGAGCGTGGATGGGCTCCGCGTTCCTCCCGCGTCCGTGTCTTTTCCTCCGATTGGCTTCCCTTCGAACGAAGCAAACGGTTCCTGCAAACACAGAGGGGTGCCCTGGCGGCCGGTGTAGCTCCGACGCTCAAGTCAGTTTGGGCAAGGAAACATCAAGAACTCTCTTTGTCTAATTTCTGGGTTACGTATCTCATACCTGGTTTGGCGTTCTTCTCCCTCATATAGACCCACGTTGCCCCCTACTGGCTACCTCTAGGGCCACTTGATTGCTCTGCACCGCCGCTGTCTACCGCCGCTGGACTCTGCATGCACCGATGACTGATCACTCTGCATGCACCGATGACTGATCACTCTGTATGCACCGATGACTGATCGGTGCTTCATCACTTCTCGCGCTCTACTTCTAGACGCTCAAGTAGGAACCGATCTTCTGGTGGTGGTCACTCGGTATCTAACCACTGATCGCCATTCTTGAACGATCTCCACCCTGGTTCATCTGCTATCTCATGCTACGCGTTACTCTGTGACTGGCCCACGTGGTCATCTGCTGCTGACGTCATCAGATACCGATGATCGACCGGATCACCTTGTATAAATTTGTAAATAATATAGGAGTATCCTTAGGAGAATGCCAAAAGAGGAAAACCAAAAGATACCTCTCATGTAAGGCATCATAGGCGCAAGTTTTAGGAAAGAGGTAGAAGAAGTGACTCTTCCTACTCTTTTCTCACTTAGGCGCTACTTTTGGAGAAGGAACTAGAAGAGTGAACCCTCCAACTCCTTCTTCCCTTGTAAATGACCAGCCCTTTCCATTATAAATAGAGGTGCATGGTACCTTGTTTCATAAGTTGAATTTTGAAGTAAAGAAACTATCTTAAATTGGTTAGAGAGTTGTGTGAGACTTGTTCTCTCCTCTTCTTCCATGTCCTATCTTGTGAGTCTTGGGAGCTCTCAAGTGGTGGCACTCCTCACTCATCTTGGAGCAACCACCCTTCAAGTGACGTGAAGCATTCCCTCCATTGGCTACAACCACATAAGACCATTTCCTTTCATCTTCCATAATTACCCATTTGTAATTTTCTTTTTAGTTTTCAATTCTAATCAGTTCATTTGATTCCCATTGTTGTTTCCTTTCATTTTCTGCACTTGTTTCTCATTTTAATCGGTGCAATCTTGTTATATGTGGCGGTTCTTGATTCGGCAACCATAAATACCCATTTCTATGTTGAATTCTTGAGTTTCAATTAGTGGGTTTTGTTCCTTGTTGCATTTTAATTGGTAGTTTCAATTCTTCTTGTGTTCTTGTTAAAATTTTGTGTTCTTGTGATCTTATGATTATTTTCTTATGTTTAGGTTGTTGTTCTTGAATTGTCTTTGCTCATCATATAATTCACATATTCATGTATTTTTCTCTTGGCCCTTTAGAAATGAATCTTCATATCTACTTAGCACTTGCTAAGTTAATGTCCAGTGGGAATTTTCTCTAGGTGACTCACCTTAATTGCTCTAAGAATCTTGATCCAATTCTTAATAAAGTGTTACAAATTAAAAGAATATAAAAATCAACTCATATCAAGTAGTCCCACGGTGGTGCATGCTATGCAATTCCTGGCATGGTTCCTAACGCGGATACTGGTGTTTGGAACGCAAGAACAGAAGCAGAAGGCCGCGTACGAGATTTGCGTGCTTGCTAGAACCAGTACAATGCCTCCTCTACTAGAACAAAAAACCCTAAAATCGAAGAAGGGAAAAACACTTTGATCGATCATTGAGAAGAAACCCTAAAATCGACGAAGGAGAAAACACCTTGAAGGTGGAGTGGAGGTCCTGACAATCCAAAATCAAAGCAGTGAGGGTGAGGGATGGAGTGGAGGTCCTGACGAAGAGAATGGATGGAAAAAAAAAAAAAACCCTAAAAATTGGTGCCTACGTGTACCTTCCATGTTTTTATATTAATGACATTGTGTGCCAAATCATCATCGATTAACGCCATTTATGAATATTGACTTTAAATATGTACCTATATGGAAAAGGGGGCCTAGGCACTACTTGTTGCTACGCGTACAATTGTTGATGTGTCAATCTCCTCGTCCAGTCGTCTTCTGAAGTTTTCTCTATCCTCGATCGAGCGGGGGAGGGTACCTACAAAAGACACTCCGATGCTCAAGTGAGAGGGTGTTCTAGGTGAAGTGTTTAGTGATTGGAAAAAATGTACCTTCTTTCTGGCTTGAGCACTGTATTTATAGGTTTACCTTATGGGCTTTGATTCTATGGGCCTAAGATTAGTTGTTGATAGAGTTGCATGATGTATCCCGTAATATCAGGGATCACATTTGGATATATTTCTTGGGTTCTTCGGAGTATGCGTTGACTGTTTCAACTCTAAGTGATATGGCTCACGTATTAACATTTATGAGTGGAAGTCGGTCAGTCATGTAGACCGACATAGGCTCGTCCGGTACCTACCAGTACACTTGCCTCCCAGACTCATGGAAGAGAAATTCTGAAGATTCGAAAAAAATGGACGTTGGAGTTCCCAAGGTGTGTCAGAAGCATTAAAATGGGGCAGAGCGATATGACGTTTGCTTTTTATAGGCGGCACGGAGATCAAGTTAACGGTTGAGATGGAGTGACGGTTCATATGCCGAGTCATGCAAACCGTAGCATGATGACGAATCTAATGGTGGTGGATGACTTGGGCTTTTATGGAGAAGACTATAAATAGCGCTTGAAGGGGGAGGTTTGCTCGTTTTGGGTGGTTTCTTGATTCCAACTAGCTCCGAGTGCAGTCCTTCCACCAAACTGCGTTCTTTGTGTGTTGGTCGTTCTTCTCTAAGGTTAGTTATGTCTTCCCACCATTCCTCCAATAGCGTAGTGTGTATTGAGTCATCCGACAAGAGTCGCTTTGCGTTGGGTAGTGCCGAGAGTACTAGAGGATCGGAAGGGCCAAGCTATGAGTGGGTTGACCCGAGTGTACTAAATATTCCCACCTGCTCTAGGGACCCAGATACTTTAGATAAGTTCCTATCTCGAGTATCGTTCATGCAGGCAGATGTACTGATGGCATTTTCATGTGTTCTTCTTGAATCAAAGTAGAAATAGATGGAGCGGAAGCAATGGGTGAGTGAAACAAGACCCTCCTAGGAGTTGTGTTGGTCTTGAAGGTGCATGATGAGTATGGGTTGAGAGGTTTGGCCAGCTCAAGGGAGAAGGTGAAAGGATTGAAGTTTATAGCCTAGATTTCTAGGAGGAGTAAAGCTTGTGCACAAAAATGGCAGCATAACATTACTCAAAATAAACTTGAAAATACATGAGGTAGGCCTCCTTATTTATAGATTTAGGAGCCTTGGTGAGCAAGCTTAAAGGGTAGGGATGGAAATACAAAAAGTGGGGCTGCCTAGGGTATTGACTTTAGTCAAACCACACCATCATCCTAATATTCTAGAAGATAGGTCAAAAATGCAACATTTGATAGTACACCCCTCCTTCTTTTGCTAAAGGCACCTATTTGCTAGCACACCCCTCCTTCTATTGCTAAGGGCACCTTTTTGATAGCACACCCCTAAGTGAGCAAGTTTTGCTTTCTACACTACACTAATCTACTAAGCACCCCCTCCCCCTTTGGGCCTTTATGAAACATGTACAAGGATCTCTCTCTTCCATCCGTGGCTTCTTCTATGTGTGCTTGGATATGTTTAGCCATGGATCTTGTGAGAGGTCCTAGACGGTCTAGCTCCATGGATAGCCTCCCTCCTTCACGTTCTAGACGCTCACTTCCTGGAGCTAGACGCTCCTCTTGGTCTAGACGGTCTTCTTGGTTTGGGCCTTGGCTTCCTTGGCTAGATGTGCTTGGCCCTCCTCCATCATCCCCTCCCCCTTGGAAAGGATTTGTCCTCAAATCCAGTTCGTCATCGTCATTGGTACCTACAAATGGAGAAAGATCAATTACATTAAATGTGTCATGTACTCCATATTCAAGAGGTAGGTCCAATTTATACGCATTGTTGTTGACTCGCTTAAGGACTTGGAAGGGTCCATCACCTCGGGGACTTAGTTTGGACTTCCTTTGATTTGGAAATCTATCTTTTCGAAGATGAAGCCAAACTAAGTCTCCTTCCTCAAAAATTATTTCTCTCTTCCCTTTGTTGTTGTGTTTTGTGTACTTCTCATTTTGTTGTTGTATTTGAATTTTAATCTTCTCATGCATTTTCTTGACAAAATCAGCCTTGATTACTCCTTCCTTATGCACAAAATCTTGTGGATTAGGAAGGGGAATTAAATCCATGGGCGTGAGAGGATTAAAACCATATACTACCTCAAAAGGAGAAGCATTAGTAGTCTTGTGAACTACTCTATTGTAAGCAAATTCAATGTGGGGAAGGTACTCATCCCAAGATTTGTGGCTGCCCTTCATGATAGCCCTAAGCATAGTTCCAAGAGATCTATTGACTACTTCGGTTTGCCCATCCGTTTGAGGATGACAAGAAGTTGAAAATTGTAGTCTTGTTCCAAGTTTACCCCAAAGAGTTTTCCAAAAGTGACTTATAAACTTGGGATCTCTATCGGACACTATACTTCTAGGGAGACCATGGAGTCTCACCACTTCTCTAAAGAAGAGTTTAGAAATATTTTGAGCATCATCTACTTTGTGGCATGGAATAAAGTGAGACATTTTGCTAAAACGGTCCACTACCACAAAGATAGAGTCATGGCCTCTTGCAGTCCTAGGAAGTCCTAAAATGAAATCCATGCTAATGTCTTCCCAAGGAGCATTTGCAATCGGCAAAGGGGTGTAGAGTCCATGCGGCATTGTTCTAGACTTTGCTTTTAAACATGAGATACATCTAGAGCAATGGCGTTGGACATCTTTCCTCATGTGTGGCCAACAAAATTTGGCTTTCAAAAGATCTAGAGTCTTATCAACTCCAAAATGGCCCATGAGTCCCCCTTCATGTGATTCTTTGACAAGGAGTTTTCTATGTGTTCCTTGAGGAATGCAAAGTTTTCCTTCTTTAAAAAGATATCCCTCGGACACATAGTAACCTCCTTGCGCTCTATGTAGACATTGGGCATAGATGGATGAAAGTTCTTGATCTTCTTGGTAAAGCTCTCTTATGTGGTCAAATCCAAGAATTTGGGCACCCAATTTTGAAAAGAGTGTGTGGCGTCTTGAAAGAGCATCGGCCACTATATTGGTGCTTCCTTTCTTGTATTTGATTACATAAGGAAATTGTTCAAGAAATTCCATCCATTTTGCATGTCTCTTATTGAGCTTGTGTTGGCCCTTTAAATATTTTAAAGACTCGTGATCACTATGGATAACAAATTCTTTGGACACAAGATAGTGTTCCCAAGTCTTTAGGGCTCTCACAAGAGCATAGAGCTCTTTGTCATAAGTGGGGTAGTTGAGGGTGGCACCATGGAGTTTTTCACTAAAATAAGCAATGGGGTGTCCACCTTGCAACAATACCGCGCCTATGCCTACTCCCGATGCATCACACTCTATCTCAAAAGTTTTGGAAAAATTTGGGAGAGATAGGATGGGTGCATTGGTGAGTTGAGCTTTTAGCCTTTGAAAGGCTTGCTCATGCTTTTCATTCCAACAAAAGGCAACATCTTTTTTAACAAGTTCATTCAAAGGCGAAGCTAGGCTAGAAAAATTAGGCACAAACCTTCTATAGAAGCTAGCTAACCCATGAAAACTTCTTACATCACTTACATTTTGTGGAGTTGGCCACTCTTGGATGGCTTTGATTTTCTCGGGATCTACATGAACCCCCTTTTTGTTTACTATAAAGCCTAAAAAGACTACACTATCTACACCAAAGGTACACTTATCCCTATTTGCAAAAAGACTATTTTTCCTAAGAACTAGAAAGACTTCCCTAAGGTGACTTAGATGGTCTTCTAGGGTTTTACTATATACTAAGATATCATCAAAGTAAACTACTACATATTTACCTATACAATCCCTCAAGGTGTGATTCATAAGCCTCATGAATGTGCTTGGAGCGTTAGTGAGTCCAAAGGGCATCACCAACCACTCATATAATCCAAATTTGGTCTTAAAAGCGGTTTTCCACTCATCACCCTCCTTGATTCGAATTTGGTGATATCCACTTTTAAGGTCAATTTTGGAGAATAGAGTTGACCCATGCAATTCATCAAGCATATCATCAAGCCTTGGGATTGGATGCCTATACTTGATGGTGATGTTGTTGATTGCTCTACAATCACAACACATGCGCCATTTTCCATCTTTTTTGGGCACCAACAAGACAGGTACAGCACAAGGGCTTAGACTCTTTTGAACCCAACCCTTCTCCAACAAGTCTTGAACTTGTGATTCTATCTCCTTTGTTTCCTCGGGGTTGGTTCTATAAGCAGGCCTATTTGGTAGGCTTGCCCCCGGAATGAAGTCAATTTGATGTTCTATCCCCCTAAGAGGAGGAAGCCCATTGGGTCCTTCTTGTGAGAATAGATCGTCAAATTCACTCAAAAGGTTTTCTATTTGAGGAGGTAAAACCATGAGTTCATTACTTGTGGCAGTGCATGTAAGTGCTCCTTTACAAAAGATAAGGCTTGGTTGTTCAACAAGAAGCAAGTTTTCTAAAACATTTTCAAAAGGCTTTTCTTGTAGACCAACCTTGTGGGAAGGAACACTCTTCTCCCACGCCTTCCTATCCCTAAGGATTTTCTCTTTTTCTAGCACTCTTTTTTTTTTGTTTTCCTCATCCCTCTTTTGTTTCATTTGTATTTGGTCTTTCACCACTTGAGAATGTGGTAAAGGACTAAGTACAAACTTCTTATATTTATGGGTGAAGGAAATCTCGTTAGTGAGACCATCATGCAAGGTTTTCTTGTCAAATTGCCATGGCCTCCCTAATAAGATATGGCAAGCTTCCATAGGCACTACATCACATAAAACTTTATCTTTGTAGTTCCCTATGGAAAACTTGATTTCCACTTGCTTATCTACATGTAGTTCCCCATTTTCATTAAGCCATTGAAGTTTGTAAGGTTTTGGGTGAGGAACCACTTGTAGCTTAAGCTTTTCAACCATCCTAGCACTACAACAATTACAACTAGATCCACTATCCACAATGAGGGAACATATATTTTCTAAAACATTGCATCTTGTATGAAATATGTTCTCCCTTTGTGTTTCAATGGATGTGCTAGGGTGATTGTTGAGGGTTCTCCTAATCATAAGCAATTCTCCCTCTAATGGAGCTACCCTCTCATCCTCTCCCCCTTCCTCTTTCTCACTAAGCTCATCCTCGCCACTAGTGTATTCGTCTACACCTTTAAGAAACAAAGTCCTTTGGTTTGGACATTGTGCTTGCACATGCCCCCTACCATAGCACTTAAAACATTTAACATCTCTAGCTCGGATGGGTGGGGTTGAGGTTTCTTTGGTGAAGGGTTTGGTAGGTTCTTTTGGTTTTTCCTTAGATGTACTACCCTCCCTTTTAAACTCTCTCTTGGGATAAAAGTTAGAATAGGGGCTCACCTTTTGACTTGATGTTTTGCGCAAATTTTGTTGCTCAACTTTAATGCAAAGTTGAACCAAATCATTCAAGTCTTGATAAGGTAAGAGCTCTACTCTATCTCTTATCTCAAGTGATAGGCCACTAAGGAACCTAGATATGGTGGTTTCCTCTTCCTCTCTAATAGAGGCTCTCATCATATAGAGCTCCATCTTTTGCCTATACTCTTCTACACTCATATTCTTTTGTTGGAGTCTTTGGAGCTTGTCCATCAACTCCCTATGGTAGTAAGAAGGTATATGTCGACGTCTTAGGGCTCCCCTAAGGTCATTCCAATATTCTATGGGAGGGTCCCTATGAAGACGTCGGTCTCTTTCTAAAGAGGTCCACCAATACATGGCATTTCCTTGGAAACTAAGGGTGGCTAAGGGTACTTTTCGTTCCTCACTTACCCTATGGCAAGCAAAGAGTTGCTCTACCTTCATCTCCCAATCTAGATATATTTCTACATTTTCCTTTCCATGAAAATGAGGTAGGTCTACTCTAGTTTCCCTTGGCACCTCTTGTTCCCTTTGCCTAGTTCTTCTAGGGGGTGGTTGGTAGTAGTCATTAATTCTAAGGCTTCCCTCCCCTAGAGTTGCAATGCTTTGTGATGCATGAGTATTTGTTTTTTTTGATTTTTGAGATTTTTGGGATTTCTCTTCTTGAGCTCTAGCCAACTCATTAATCTTGTTTTCATTCTCCACTTGCCTAAAAGAGATTAATTGTACCGCTTGGGATACCTCTTTCAAAAGGGTTTTCAAAGATTTTACTTCACATTCTATAGACTTTGGAGAATGAGAAGAAGAAGACATGGCTAGACCTTTGTGTATTTAGGCGTTTTTACTTTGAGAAAGATTAGGGAAGATAAAGAAGGTAGTTTTCCAGGTAAGGGAGGTGAGTCTCAAAGGACTACTTAAGTACCAAGCCTTTTCCTTGCCAAAAACTAGTCTCCAATGCCTTCACACAAAAATTTCTCTTAGTGAAACACTTAAAACACAAGAAGTTGAGAAATCAAAAAGCAATAAAACTATGTAAGCTAAAAAAAAATATGCAACAAACTAGTCGGTTTTAGCACAAAATTAAACTAAACTAATCATGCAAAACGTTTCTACCAAAACAATAGAAAACAAGTTCAAACAAGCAACAAATTACTAAGCAAAAATTTACTATGCTATTCGGCCCTAGGTGAGGCTTCTTGGACACTTTGAGCCCTTGAAGACACACTCACCGTCTAAACGTAATTAAAGAGGTAATTAACAATAAACCAAGTTGCAAAGGAAAAGAAGACTCCCTTTGTTGATCCTCTTTTGGGTTAGTGCACTTCCTTGTTGTCTTGAATTTTTGATCTTCTAGGTGTTTGTATTGTTTGTTTCAAGCAACCTTGTTTCGGCTTTAGCTTTGTCTCCTCCTTAAAATGATGGCTTTAATTCTCCAATTTCCAGCACCTATTCACAAGAGCTAAACCTAAACCAAGTCAAGTTCCATGCACATATGCACCAAGGAGAATTAAATTCCAGCACCCAAAAGAGAGGTCAAGAAACAAAAGCAAGAAACAAATTTAATTGAATAAAAACAGTACCACCAAAAGGATTTATAATATGACAACTTAGAAAGAGAGTCAAGAAATTAAAGCAAACAATTAAAGGTACTCAATAAAAGTTGGCACACAAAAGGAATACCTAAAGAAAAGCACTAGATTAGATGACCAAATAAAAAAAACAGCACCACTGAAAATTGTTGTGGGCCAGAAAACGTGTTTGTTCCCCGATTTATGCTGAGCTGTATTTTTAAAATTTGTCTCTGAAATTTATATGCAAGAAAAATTCAGGATCTTATCTAAACAATGGCTTTGGAATCACCTAAAACGCATGCACCATTTTTTTTTAATAATTTTTGCAAATTTGGTGTGCAGTTAGGCCAGCTGGAGCGCTCAAGGTTTGCACTCTGATTTTGTAAGATTTATCATATCTTTTCTGTTGCCTTTTTTGATCTGATTCTTTTTTTGTCCTTTTTGTAACACTTCAAACTTGCATTTTCCAGAGAATCACAAATTTCCTATGAGTGGAAATAATTTTTGAAACAAAAAAACAGCCAGACAGAGAGAAACAGGGGAAATCTGGAAAACTGGAAAAAAAAAACAGCAAGATACCAAAATTTAACACAAAGGAAATGTAAGAAGGAAATTGTGTAAGAACTAAGACACAATTATGAACTCAAACTAAAATTAAAAAGGCAGCAAAGGATCAAAAATAACAGCAGATTAAGGCAACTTAAAGAGACCCAAAAACAAGAAACAATCAAGCCAAAAAAATAGGACTACTAAGAATTGATGACAATTATGGATTCACATGACTTGACACAACATTTATAGATTCAGAAAATAAAGACTCAAAGCATAAAATGAAGCAATTATAAGAAAGCAATAAAGACTCAAATTCCTAAAAGAAAACAGCCACTCAATGTGTAAGGAATCCTATCACAATTGCACAAGAAAATGTTCAAGATCAATTGAACACATGTGCTTCGGTTGGATCTTCCATAAGCACACCAAGAACAATTTAAAATGTAAAAAACAGCAAGACAATTATGGAATTGAAATGACAAGATGAAAATAAAGAAGAACTGAAAATTTAAAAAGACAAGCTACTCATCTTGAATAACCAAAAGCTCATGATACCAAATGATGGCATTTTCATGTGTTCTTCTTGAATCAAAGTAGAAATAGATGGAGCGGAAGCAATGGGTGAGTGAAACAAGACCCTCCTAGGAGTTGTGTTGGTCTTGAAGGTGCATGATGAGTATGGGTTGAGAGGTTTGGCCAGCTCAAGGGAGAAGGTGAAAGGATTGAAGTTTATAGCCTAGATTTCTAGGAGGAGTAAAGCTTGTGCACAAAAATGGCAGCATAACATTACTCAAAATAAACTTGAAAATACATGAGGTAGGCCTCCTTATTTATAGATTTAGGAGCCTTGGTGAGCAAGCTTAAAGGGTAGGGATGGAAATACAAAAAGTGGGGCTGCCTAGGGTATTGACTTTAGTCAAACCACACCATCATCCTAATATTCTAGAAGATAGGTCAAAAATGCAACATTTGATAGTACACCCCTCCTTCTTTTGCTAAAGGCACCTATTTGCTAGCACACCCCTCCTTCTATTGCTAAGGGCACCTTTTTGATAGCACACCCCTAAGTGAGCAAGTTTTGCTTTCTACACTACACTAATCTACTAAGCACCCCCTCCCCCTTTGGGCCTTTATGAAACATGTACAAGGATCTCTCTCTTCCATCCGTGGCTTCTTCTATGTGTGCTTGGATATGTTTAGCCATGGATCTTGTGAGAGGTCCTAGACGGTCTAGCTCCATGGATAGCCTCCCTCCTTCACGTTCTAGACGCTCACTTCCTGGAGCTAGACGCTCCTCTTGGTCTAGACGGTCTTCTTGGTTTGGGCCTTGGCTTCCTTGGCTAGATGTGCTTGGCCCTCCTCCATCATGTACCGGCTGACATGGTACTTACCGAGATAAGTGGGTACACTAACCAGGTATGTCACGGTAGGGAAAACACGTCGCACAATTTTTTCTTTGTTTATAACACATTTTTTGTGGACCTACATGTGACGCTACCATTCAATGAATTTATGATGGATGTGCTTCGTTTACTCAACATGGCACCGACCCAACTGCATCCGAACTCATGGGCTTGTTTGCAAGCATTCCAGATGATATGCCGGTTGTTCAACCTGACACCTACTGCTGAAATGTTTTTGTTTTACTATAACACTCACTCCAATAGTCCTGTAAGTTGGGTATCCTTATCGAGTCGTCCGGGGAGTGTGCGCTTTGCAGCCTTCACCACATCATACAAGAACTTTAAACAGAAATATTTTAAGATATTTGTAGAACCAGACGACCGAGATTACTTCTATAATTCGGCAGGTGAAACCAGATTTCCTTTTCATTGGACACCAAATCCAACAATGCTGACGACTAGTCCCAGGGCGACCATGACGCCGCTAGATAAGGCAGTGATGGTAGTGTTTAACCAACTCCCGTATAAATTACCAACTCGGGAGATAGTATCGTTGTATGGGTTGTCTGAGCAGTGGACGGATTTTATTGGTATGTAAATGTCTAAGTATTACTTAATTAGTCGTCTGATTGATGGGGTTTAATTCCTGTGTGCTTTGCAGGAATCATGACTCGAATAGATGCGTCTCTGTCGAACTACATGCCTAATCTACGCCGGCAGGCAGGGAATCGAAAATTGAGTACCTTGGACGTTGTCGGTAAGAAACAGAGCCTCGCATCCACGCTGGTGGACGCAGTGCTGGCATTTGAAGCTGCTCCCCCAGTCAGCAAGAAGAGAGGGCGGCCAACAAAGGGGTCACAACCCGAGGGTTGTGCTGGACCGTCCCGGACGCTACGCCAATCATCCATGTTGGAACCGAGTCTCAACATGGCGACATGCGTCTAGGCGGAGTTGACTTCGAAGGACGAAAGCTTGTTGGCAGCTGTGGCAATGAAAAATCTGATGGTGGAGACCTTAGAACTACAAAGCCGAGCGTTGATTGCCGATCGTACAATAATAGAAGAGTTGGAGAGAACAACCTCGGTAGTGATTCCCAAGCTAAAGAAGGAATTGACCGAGTCATCCCAATCGTTGCAGGCTGCGTTGGAAGCAAACGATAAGTTAAAAATGCAGATGGAGGAAGAGAGATTGTTGGCCGCCAAGGCACAAGAAGTGATGAAGGCAAATTTTGATGCCCAACTAAGAGATGCGGCTGACTGAGAGAAGTCATTGGAAGCTGAAGTTAAGAAATGTCAAGACTTCATGCTGCATATTAGCGAAGAATACTTCCAGCTTGGACCCCAACAGGCGGGGTGGCTTCATGGCATACCGGTCGATGATGACCGGTATGACATTGACAAAGTTGTGGTGGCCGAGCAGTTGGTTCAGCCTGTCCAAGCTGAAGATGAAGAAAGAAGAGAGATGGGAGGAGAAGCTGATACTCCCAGTCTTGATCCAGAGTCGTCGTTCGACGAGCTGATAATATGATTTGAAATATGCTAGAACCAGCATGTAGGCATCGTACAATTTTACCTTATGCGTTTTAATTGTCTATCTGCCCAAACAATATGATTGTATGTTTTTATACTTTTATCTAAATTGGGACTGATATATGTGAAATGACTTGTATATGCAAAATGACTTGTGTGTCGATCGAGATAGATTAATTAAAGATTCGATTGTTGTTCGATCATAAGATACGCCAAGTAGTTACCGTCCGAGGCAATAGGTTCAAATAATTACAAGTGTACTTAGTGTTGATCAAGGTTGATCATGAGCTTTGAAGAATCCAAATCCTATGTGTTTGATGATGGCTGGTGTTGCTACTGTGTATGGGTGGGAACAGGGGTAGAATATGTGTAATCCACACCTTGTTTGAATCCAAAACAAGTTTGGTTTGAAAGCCTTTTTAAAAGAGTTTGTTTTTCAACTAAGTCAAAAACAACCTGTTTTTTTGTCGAAACAACCGATTGTTCTTTGGTTAAAAGGTTTTGGAAAAGGCTGAAAAGCTTTGGCTTTGTTGACTAAGCTGTCAAAGCCAAAACAATCAGTTGTCTCGATAAAACAACCAGTTGTTTGTTTTGAAAATCCTAACAACTTCTTGGTTTTGAATTGAATCTTTTATTAAATGTTTCTAACTAATTACGCTCCTGTTTTAAATGCTCTTTGACCACTCAGTTGGTCTATATAAAGTTAGTTAGACACTCCTAAAGAGTAAGAAACAGTTTTGAGAAATCAAAGTGAGATTTGACTAAGTGCTTTCAAGATTCAATCAAGCTTTTGGATTTTCATGTGTGTGGAATAGGACTGGGTTGTAATTCTGATCTTGAAGCTTTGTAACTCCCAAGTGTACCCTGTTCTCTCTTCCTTGATTACTGTATTTCTGTTTGAAGGTTGTAAATGTAGATTTAGAGGGGTTCTGAATTCTGTGTGGTGAATTGCCAAAGGTAGTGTGTTTATTGAAGGGTTCAAGATCACTACTTTGGTGTGTGGTGTGTGTAATTTGTGATTGATTGCATAGTGGAACCCAGTGGTTTCTGGGAACTGGATGTAGCCCTTGTGATTAGGGTGAACCAGTATAAAACTGTTGTGTGCATTTCTTTCATCCTTAACTCTTTAAATTGCTATTTTAAGTTGGTTTTAATATCTGCTGATATAAACAACCGATTGTTTCGCAGAAACAACCAATTGTTTTTCTATATTTGCCTTAAAACAATTTGAGTTCTTGGCTAACTTGATTCCTTGATCTGTTATTCTACACTAAGATTCATTATACCTTCAAATATTTGCGAAAATCTTTTATAAACAATTCACCCCCCCCTCTTGTTTAAGGCCATATGTTATAACACTTAGTAATTTCAATAACACTGATTGCGAGTGTTGTGTGAGGTGAGACAGTGAGGTTACGCTAGGTAATTTCAATTGCCGAACGAGGCTATGTTTTCAGATAACAATATGTAATTTTAGATTACGTTAAGTAACTTCGGATCCGTACGAGGCTATATGTTCAGATTACCCTAGGTAATATCAATTGTCGTACAAGGCTGTAGTTTCGTATTATGTTAAGTAATTTCGGAGTCGTATGAGGCTATAGGTTTAGATAGTATAAGACTATAGATTCAGAGTCGTACGAGGCTGTATTTTTAGATTACGCTTTGGTAATTTTGGAGTCGTACGAGGCTATAGTTTCGGATTACACTTAGGTAATTTTGAGTATTTGATATCGTGTTCAAACCGACCTGAAGTTGTTATGGGTGGTGGTTCTGGTAGTATGCTTACATATGAACTAAAACAGAAATAAGTCAATGTAGAAATTTATAGTGCCTCGTTAAAACCTTCTCAATCGTAAACCCTCCTTAGGGAAAAACCGACTAAGCGAGGAAAGAGTACACTGTCTTTATTAATAATCAACTATAATAGAATTTGAGATGCGTGGCATTCCACGATCTCGGTACACTTTGTCCAAACAAATATTCTAAATAATACGCTCCACCAAATCCTCGGTCGGCAATACGAAATGGTCCCTTCCAATTGCTCGAAAACTTGCCGCTATCTCTTTGTGCGTCACTATGCATGTGCTATACCAGATCACCTTTTTGGAAACTTCGTGGCTTGACCTTCGAATTATATCTTCGTGCCGCTCATAGCTTACACGCTTCTTCTCGAATTTTGCACTTGTCTCTGAGTTTGTTGATAAGGTCGAGGCTGACCAAGAGGCTTTCTTCGTTTAGATCAAGATTCAACATTTGCCGATGTAAAGAGGGTTCTCTGAATTCAACTGGGATCATTTCCTCGGTATCGTACGTCAGGCTGTATGTAAGGACCTAGAAACTTTAATTGGAATAAAAGTGTTAGATTTAAATAATTTCAGAGGATGTTATTATTTAAAATACAAAGAGCTAGTAAATGAAGTTTCGTAGTAGTCGGACCTCGGACGTCGCCCAAGGTCTGGGGTCAGCTGGTAGAGGTCGGTCGGCTGACGTGTGGATCAAGAAGAGTAAAGGAAGAAAAGTGTAGTTAAGAAGTCTTCTACGAGATCGCCGTTGTTGAAGATGGAGGCGATCTCCGACTTCTCTGGGGCATAATCGCCTGTCGCCTAGAGGAGACATGACCGCCAATCGCCTATGGTGTACGTGATCGACGGGAGTGCACGTTGTATGTGGTCAAGATACTGGATTAACCATAGTGGGTTCCAACAACCACGCATATCAAGGTGTGGGTTAAGCCTTAGATACACTGTGCATGCAAAGCTCTATGCTTGAGCATAAGAGATCGTCCTTAGTGTTGCATGCATGGGCGCACGTGGAGTAGTGCTGATCTACTCTTGGAAGTGTGAAGCTACCGACGTCACCAAGCCGTGTGGAGGTGATACCTTGGACGTAACATAGTGGGATGAAGAACCTTCAGCAAGGTGTGACGATGTGACATCGGTGAGCAGAGTAAGGCGATATGTTCTCGTCACACACAAGGGCGATAAGAGATCGCCAACAGGATGAGAGGAACATAGGTCATCAACCAGGATGGGAGACACATCGGTGGTCCTCCAGGGTGAGACATCGGTTGTCTGCCAAGGTGAGACATCGGTGGTCCTCTAGGGTGAGACATCGGTTGTCTGCCAGGATGAGGAATCAGTCATCACCGAGATGAGGCACATCAGTCATCGCCGGTATGAGAGACAAGCGGGCATCGCGAGGGCGCGAGGCATGCGGTCATCGCCGGGCGCGAGGCATTTCGGTCATCGCCAGGGTGAGACTTCGGTCGTCTCCCAGGGAGAGACATCGGTCGTCCGCCAGGACGAGACATCGGTGGATAGTCACCGCGCGAGAGGTCATCGGTGGAAGGTTATAGCGCGATGTCGAGTCTCACACAGATAAGGTGGGACCCAGGCTCTCAGCATGAGACGTACTGCACGCGCGACACGTAGACAAAAAGGGTGGTTCAGAATAGTGACATCAGAAAGTTGGCATGCGCAAGAGACACTCGCGGTCGTACTGTTCAGGGAAGTGGTTGGCATGCACAAGAGACAACCGTGGCCGTACTGTTTAATGAAACGTACACTCTGGCTTTCTTGCAGAGGGGGTGGTGGCAGCAGCATGCGTGGACAAGTAGGCTTGGATTCAAAAACCCACTGAAAGGAGGAAAAGAAGGTTGCAGTGACTCAAGAGTGAAAGAGTGAGTGCATCTTCATCCCTCTCTTTTCTCTCCTTCGCGCTGCGATCCAGGCACCCTCAAGCACCAGTACGACGAGCGAAGACTACCATTAGAGCACCTGGGAGGTTCTCTGCAAGTTCTCCCGACCGAGACACTAAAACAGAGTGAAAGCATCTTTAAGCTTCGTTGGGTTTCGGAGTTCTTGGAGTTTTGCGCAAGTCCAGGTAAGGGAAGCTAGCTTTATTTTCAATAAAAGCCGTAGATTAGCTGTTTCTGAAGTGAGGGCGACGTGGTCGCCGGTTTCATATTCTTTTTCGTGATGCTCTGTTCTATGTGTTTGGGCGACGTGGTCGCCGGTTTTAATCCCCTTTTTCATGATGTTCTGTTCTTATGTGTTTGGGCGACGTGATCGCCGGTTTTAAATACAAATTTCGAAATCCCCTGTTTTTGGACGAGATCGCCGATTTTGGCGTTGTTTTTCGAACTCCCCTGTTTTTGGGTTGTTTGAAACTGTTTGAGATTTAAATGTGATATTCGAAAATATGAACCATGGAATGATTGTTGTTGTGATTGGAATCATTCATTTAAGTGTTATATGATGTGTGGAATGTCGTGAATGTGAAAGAGTGATCAAAGCATAGTATTTTCAGGAAAGAAAATACCGTGTGGAGATTTATGAGGGTGTATTGATCTGTAAGTGATGGCATTTTCATGTGTTCTTCTTGAATCAAAGTAGAAATAGATGGAGCGGAAGCAATGGATGAGTGAAACAAGACCCTCCTAGGAGTTGTGTTGGTCTTGAAGGTGCATGGTGAGTATGGGTTGAGTGGTTCGGCCAGCTCAAGGGAGAAGGTGAAAGGATTGAAGTTTATAGCCTAGATTTCTAGGAGGAGTAAAGCTTGTGCACAAAAAATGGCAGCATAACATTACTCAAAATAAACTTGAAAATACATGAGGTAGGCCTCCTTATTTATAGATTTAGGAGCCTTGGTGAGCAAGCTTAAAGGGTAGGGATGGAAATACAAAAAGTGGGGCTGCCTAGGGTATTGACTTTAGTCAAACCACACCATCATCCTAATATTCTAGAAGATAGGTCAAAAATGCAACATTTGATAGTACACCCCTCCTTCTTTTGCTAAAGGCACCTATTTGATAGCACACCCCTCCTTCTATTGCTAAGGGCACCTTTTTGATAGCACACCCCTAAGTGAGCAAGTTTTGCTTTCTACACTACACTAATCTACTAAGCACCCCCTCCCCCTTTGGGCCTTTATGAAACATGTACAAGGATCTCTCTCTTCCATCCGTGGCTTCTTCTATGTGTGCTTGGATATGTTTAGCCATGGATCTTGTGAGAGGTCCTAGACGGTCTAGCTCCATGGATAGCCTCCCTCCTTCACGTTCTAGACGCTCACTTCCTGGAGCTAGACGCTCCTCTTGGTCTAGACGGTCTTCTTGGTTTGGGCCTTGGCTTCCTTGGCTAGATGTGCTTGGCCCTCCTCCATCATCCCCTCCCTCTTGAAAAAGGATTTGTCCTCAAATCCCTTGCTTTGTCTTCAACTAGGGGGATGGATGGGGCTGGATGGTGTCCATCATCTCCTCCTCCTTTGAGAAGATCTATCCTCAGATCTACAGATTTGATCTCGGATAGCAGCCTATTGTTTCGGCAAGGCTTGTCCTCCCGGATCAAACGTCCACCTATGGAAATCATCAAACAAAGTAAAGGTGTTAGTGTGAGCAATTGGAGAGAACTTAATTGTATGAAGTTGCCATTTTTGTTTTTCTTTTGTTTTTGGCAACTTTGTACAATATTTATCTTTTGATGGTTGTATGTGTTCTCTAATCCTCTTATGTATTTGAAAATTTTCAATATTGGTTACCTTTTCCTTAGGCACAATACCTTTAGGAAAGGGTAACAACTTAAAAAGCGAAAGAGGATTAAGTCCACATGCAATTTCAAATGTAGAAATATTAGTAGTCTTGTGGACTACTCCATTGTATGCATGCTCAAAAGGATACTCATCCCAAGAATTGTGATTGTCTTTCATGATTTCTCTAGGCATAGTAAAAAGAGCTATGTTTTCAATTTTATTTTGACCATTCTTTTGAGGATAAAAATTTGAAGAGTACAACTTAATTTCAAGTTTTTCTAAAAGATTCCTCAAATGATGGTTTTCAAATTTTGGAGCTCTATCCAATACTATGCTTGAAGATAAACCATGAAGACTTGTCACTTCTATATAGAAGAGATTATCCATATCCATAAAAATGGAATCAAAACCTTTTGTTGTCCTAGGAAGCTCTAAGATAAAATTGAGGTTTATGTCTTCCCAAGGATCATTTGCAAAAGGTAAAGGAGTATAGAGTTCATGAGACATCACCTTAGGTGTATTTTTAAAACAAGAAATGTATCTAGGGTAATGTCTTTGAACATCTTTTCTCATGGGTGACAAAAGTTTTCCTTTTAAAAGCTCTAGAGTTTTATCAACTCTAATTTGGTCCATGAGTTCTCCTTCATGAAGAATTTTTCTCTTATGTGTAAAGATAGTCTCGCTGTTACAACCATTGTTTATGAGAAGTTGCACACTTGGCAATGGTTGTCTCAATAGGACATGACAAGTTTCTTTAGGCACTACTTCACATAAAAATTTGTTTTTGTAGATGCTTGTAAATAACTTGACATTCACTTGGTGATATCCTAGCACATATGAGAAATAATCCACTTTATCTTTATCTATGCAAGCTTCGTTTGAAGACTCTTTTTTTGTTACTATGCTTGCAAGTGTTCCTTTACAAAAGGAAAGGCTAGGTTGTTCAACAAGACGTATATTTTCAAAGGTATTTTTAAATCTTTTGTCTTGTTGAATGACCTTGTGAGAAGGAACACTATTCTCCCACGCCTTTTGTTTCTCAAGGGTCTTCTCATGCTTTTCTTTTTCTTTTTCTTTTTCTTTAGCTTCCCTTTCGGCTTCCTCTCTTTTCTTTTGTATCTTTCTTTCCTTTCTTTCTTTATGGGAAGCAAACAATTTTTCTACCCTCATTTCCCAATCTAGGCAAGTTTCTATATTTTCTTTTCCATGGGAATGGGGTAGGTCTACCCTAACCTCTCTTGGGCTTTCTTGTTCTTTTCTATCTCTTCTATGTCTTCTCTCCCCAAAAGAATCATGCTTTTTAGAGATAGATGCATGAGAAGGTAATTTTTTTGAAATGTGAGACTTCTCATCCTTTGATTTAGTCAATTCATTAGTTTTGGCCTCATTCTCCAATTGTTTAGATGAAATTGATTGAATATTCTTGGAAAGTTGTTCCAAAAGAGATTTCAAGGATTTCACCTCACTTTTAAGAGATTTAAAGGAATGAGAAGACATGACTAGACCTTTGTGTATAGAAATATTTTACCTTGAGAAAATTTAGGGAAGTCAAAGAAGGTAGTCTTCCAGGTAAGGGAGGTGAGTCACAATGGACTACTTAAATACCAAGCCTTGCCTTAGCCAAAGACTATCCCTCAATGTCTTCACACAAAGCTTTCTCTTAGTAAACCACTTAAAACACAATTAGGTTGAAGAAATCAAATTTTGATGCAAGAAAACAATGCAAACTAGCTAATTAACCAAGCAAAAGAATTAACGAACTTAAACAAAACAAAACAATTACCAAACGTAACTAATTAAGCAAGGAAAGCAATTAAAACAATTAACACATGCTAAAACAAGTAAGGTCTACACTAGTCGGCCCTAGGTGAGGCTTCTTGGACACTTGGAGCCCTTGAAGACACACTCACCGTCTAATCACGTAGTTAAAGAGTAATTAACAAGGTTAAGTTACAAAGAAGATTAAGAAAACCCCCTTTGTTGATCCTTGTTTTGCTATTGGCACTCCCTTGGTTGTCTTTTCTTTGTTGGGCCCTCCAAGTGTTTGTCGTGTTTTTGAGTAATCTTTGTTTGCTGCCCTTGCTTTGGCTCCTCTTAGAATTAGAAAATTAATTCTCCAATCCAGCACCTATCACACAAGCTAGACCTCACTCAAGTTAAATTTCTACTCAAATAGGCACCAATTGAGAAATAATTCCAGCACCAAATTTAGAGGCCAAAGGATTAAAGCAAGAAACAAATTAATTAGAAAAACAGAACCACCAAATGGAGTTAAATTGTGACAACTAGAAAGAGTTCCAAAGAAATATAAAACAAGCAAATAAAGGTATTCAAAGAAAGGTAGGCACACAAAGTGAATCCTAAGAATAGCACTAGAATTGATTTCAAAATCAAAAACAGCACCACTGAAAAACTGTTGTGGCCAGAAAACGTGATTTTCCCCAATTTATGCTGAGCTGTCCTTTACAGATTTGCCTCTGAAAATTGATATGCAAATATTTCAAGATCTCAACTAAATTCTGGGACAGATTTCACCCAAAACGCATGAGCCATTTTTTTTAATAAATTTTGCAAAATCAGTGTTCAGTTACGCCAGCTGGAGCGCCCAGATTTGCACACTGTTTTTAAAATATTTATCATTTTTTTCTATTTCTTTTTTTGACCTGATTCTTTTTTTGTCTTTTCTATAACACCTCAATCTTGCATATTCCAGAGAATCAAAATTTTCCTATCTGGAAAAATAATTTTCCCAAGCAGATTAAGGCAACTTAAAGAGACCCAAAAACAAGAAACAATCAAGCCAAAAAAATAGGACTACTAAGAATTGATGACAATTATGGATTCACATGACTTGACACAACATTTATAGATTCAGAAAATAAAGACTCAAAGCATAAAATGAAGCAATTATAAGAAAGCAATAAAGACTCAAATTCCTAAAAGAAAACAGCCACTCAATGTGTAAGGAATCCTATCACAATTGCACAAGAAAATGTTCAAGATCAATTGAACACATGTGCTTCGGTTGGATCTTCCATAAGCACACCAAGAACAATTTAAAATGTAAAAAACAGCAAGACAATTATGGAATTGAAATGACAAGATGAAAATAAAGAAGAACTGAAAATTTAAAAAGACAAGCTACTCATCTTGAAGAACCAAAAGCTCATGATACCAAATGATGGCATTTTCATGTGTTCTTCTTGAATCAAAGTAGAAATAGATGGAGTGGAAGCAATGGATGAGTGAAACAAGACCCTCCTAGGAGTTGTGTTGGTCTTGAAGGTGCATGGTGAGTATGGGTTGAGTGGTTCGGCCAGCTCAAGGGAGAAGGTGAAAGGATTGAAGTTTATAGCCTAGATTTCTAGGAGGAGTAAAGCTTGTGCACAAAAAATGGCAGCATAACATTACTCAAAATAAACTTGAAAATACATGAGGTAGGCCTCCTTATTTATAGATTTAGGAGCCTTGGTGAGCAAGCTTAAAGGGTAGGGATGGAAATACAAAAAGTGGGGCTGCCTAGGGTATTGACTTTAGTCAAACCACACCATCATCCTAATATTCTAGAAGATAGGTCAAAAATGCAACATTTGATAGTACACCCCTCCTTCTTTTGCTAAAGGCACCTATTTGCTAGCACACCCCTCCTTCTATTGCTAAGGGCACCTTTTTGATAGCACGCCCCTAAGTGAGCAAGTTTTGCTTTCTACACTACACTAATCTACTAAGCACCCCCTCCCCCTTTGGGCCTTTATGAAACATGTACAAGGATCTCTCTCTTCCATCCATGGCTTCTTCTATGTGTGCTTGGATATGTTTAGCCATGGATCTTGTGAGAGGTCCTAGACGGTCTAGCTCCATGGATAGCCTCCCTCCTTCACGTTCTAGACGCTCACTTCCTGGAGCTAGACGCTCCGCTTGGTCTAGACGGTCTTCTTGGTTTGGGCCTTGGCTTCCTTGGCTAGATGTGCTTGGCCCTCCTCCATTAGTAAGTATCCTGTGAATGAGGCGATCCTGACTCTGCTGAGATAATGGAATCACATAGAGGAAGTTATTCAGTTGGTGAGAGTCGAAGGAGGTTCATATGAATGGGTGAGTCGTGTGAAAAAGAACGAGCTCGGCCTGTTATATGAATTAACCCTGTCATACTAGGAGAGTGAAGATATTGAGATTCATTTATACGCTTGTGAATGTGTGTGATTTCACGGCGACCCTGTGAATGTGTGTGATTTCACAGTGGGGCAGTATGACAAGTGCAGGTCTCTGGATGCTAAGTTCAACGCACGAGTCTTCCGGAAGTAGTGTCAAGTGTCATGTGTGATGAGTCAGTGGAAGTCTGACATGAGAAATGAGGAACATTGAATTTGATAGACACTTGATGCATTATGTGATTTGAATGACTCTTGAGGAATTGTGAAATACGTGTTTACTTGATGGTCATGTGAAGAGAATGAGAAAATTGATAGTTTTACGTGGGTGTCTTAAAATTGTTTTATCTTGATTAAAAAGTTCATATCTAAACTCTCTTTCAAATATCTAGCTTACCCTGTGATTTTTGGTGTTGTGTTTGGCTTTTTCTTAAAACTGTGATGATCGTGTATAACTTACACGGGAGCAGATGATGTTGCAGGAAGTAGAGCTCCTCAGTGAGTGGTCGCCGGAAGGAGATCGCCTGTTTCTATTTCTGTTGGGCGATCACCCTTTTTCTGATTTCTGATAGGAGATCGCCGTTTTCTGATAGGAGATCGCCTTGTTCTGTTAGGAGATCGCCTGTCTTTCTATTTTACTGTATTTTGTTTAAGTTTTGGAAAATTGACCGATTATGTATTAAACTCCCTGTGAGGAGCAATTTCAATATATATATATATACATATGTTCACTTCAATATTATTATTTTACCTCTATTTCATTTTATAATTATGAAAAGGATTTGGCGGGATGTTACACTGTAGGGTGTCTCTTGAGTGGTGGACTGTGGAGTGCAGTGTTAGGCCCAGAGGACCTCAAGGAGTTTTTCTGTCCAATTACCTTTTGCTGGATCAAGGCATTTTTTGAGCTCATTCAAAATGACTTTATTAGCTGCCTCGGCCTGGCCATTGGTTTGCGGGTGCTCAACCAAGCTTGTGATATGTTTAATATCAAGTTTTTCGTAGAACTCGGTCAAGCCTCAATCGGTGAACTAACGGCCGTTATCGGTGATAATGACTTGAAGGAGTCCGAATCAACACACAATATTCTTCCAGATGAAGTTCTAAACATTGCGTGCGGTGATTGCTGTCAAGGGTTCGGCCTCGATCCACTTAATGAAGTAGTCAATGCCGACAAGAAGAAATTTGCATTGCCCTTTACCTAAAGCAAAGGGATCGATGATATCCATACCCCACCACTTCACAAATAGCCAAGGGGATAATATGTAGTGTAAGTCTTCGGGTTTCTGGTGAGACAAGGTGCCACACTCCTGACATTTGAGACATTTCCGGATGAATTTGGTGCAATCTCCTTGCACGGTTAGCCTATAATAATCGGCTTGTAGAACCTTAGCTGCCATGGTTCGTGCTCCAGAGAGAGTTCCACATATTCCTTCGTGTATTTCTTTCATAACATATGTTGCTTGGTCGGGGGTTAAACATTTAAGGAGTGGACGAGTATATCCTCTCCTGTAAAGGTCTTGACCAAGCAATGTGAATCGGGCAGTCTGCTGTTTCATCGTCTTTTCAGCATGCAATGTGCACATGTACCGTTAATTAAATACTGTCGAATAGGTGTTGTAGTGGCCAGACCTCGGACGTCGGCACATGAGTGAGAGGTCGGCACAGGAGAGGTCGGCATCGTAAGGCCCACAGGGGGGTCCATAGAATTACACATGTCAAGGCACGAAACCAGATTCACAGATATGCCCTGCATGCAGGATGTGTTCAAGACATAAGGCTCTGACACGATAGAATTATCCTTAGAAATGCATGAGAGGCACGTGAAGGTTTCGAGGCACGTGAGATATTAAGTCATTAGAAAAGTTTGGGCTGGCGGCACTGGGGTAGGCACTGAAACCCTAGCGGCCACACTTTAAGTTACGCACTCCAGGAAAGGAATAGGCCCACGAGAGTTACACTCTAAGAAAGGAAGGTTGCCACAAGATTACAGAGGGATTGCACCTTATAATCCCAAAAAGGTAACCCTAAATTCGCTAGAGACAGCGCTTGGGCAGGGGCATGTATGCGGCAGGTAACCTAAAAACAGCTATATAATGGGGTAACGCCCAAGGTAAACACAGGTTCACACACCAACATAGTTCTTTGCAAGCTTAGAGTTTCTCACACACTCTTGGCTTGAGATATCTTAGTTGTTTGATGTTTCTTGCCCTGTAATAACTTGAGCGTCGGAGTGCAATTACAGGTAAGGCCCCCTCTGTTTCAAGAGAGCCACCAACCTATTGCGAGATAGAAGGAGCCACCATCTAACTCGGAGTCAACGACAACTGAGTCAACCGGTGAGAACATTCGGCGCCCACCGTGGGACCGAGAAAACTAGGTCCCATCCACACCCGTGATCAGTAGAATCAAGCGACATGAGGGGTACGAGGCAAGGTGGCACTAGAAGGGATGAAGGTGATCAAACCGCAACCATCCAAGAATTCATGCAGACAATCTGCAACCTTCAGCAAGCGTTTGCAGCGACTATTGCCAACCAAGATCAGTTTAGGACAGACCTAAACGCATTGCTGGCGACAAACGAAGAATTATGCAGGGCCAACGAGGAGTTGAGGAGAGGGATAGGAGAACGTGCGGTGGCAGATCTAGGGGTGCCACCTCCATCTAGGGTTCGCCCCATGCCTTTCTCTCAAGAGATCATGGATGTAGTCATACCAGCATCCTTTGTGATTCCAAAAATCACCTTCACAGGGGTCGAGGATCCAGAGGCCCACATAACGACTTTCCACACTCATATGATGAGCTCTGGAGGAACGGACGCTATGCACTATAAGCTATTTATAGGTACTTTTGTAGGCACGGCCTTGAACTGGTTCATCGGGCTCCCAGATGGACACATCACGTCTTTTGGCCAGTTCACGGAGTTGTTCAAGAAATAGTTCATTGTCAACCGCGCGCACCGACCTGTCGTGTTTGATCTCTTTGACGTAAGGCAGTCCCAGGAAGAACCATTGAAAGACTTCTTGAACCGGTTTGGGGCACTCGTGGTTAGATTGCAAACAAAAGATGAGGCCATGATCGCGCATGCGTTTGAAAGGGGGATCCTTCCAGTACCCTTTAGTGATGCATTGATACAGTGTCCACCAAGGACGTTTGAGGAGATCCAGTGTCGCGCTGTGGCACACATTACTGCAGAGGAGCACGTGGCGGAGAAGCATGCCAGGGTGGAACCACCCAAAGCCCATCCAGCAGGGCGCGCTCAGCCCTTGAGGGTACATGAGACCACCACGAGGAAGAAGGCCAAAGCAGCACCGTATGAGCCAAGGAAGCCTAAGCCCGCGAGGCACAGTTTCAGAATAGAGCTCAAGGAGTTGGTAGCCATCCCCGAGGTGGCAAACAGGTTAAAATTTCCCCCAAAATCTGACAAGAAGCTGGGTCCACACAAAAACAAGTGGTGTGACTTCCACCAAGAGCATGGTCACGCCCTGAGCAATTGTCTCTCTTTGGGGTATCAAATAGATGACCTAGTAAGGAGTGGTTTTCTGATGGCTTATTTGCAGGAACCTCAGGGAAACTTTGCGTTGACAGCTCCTGTGGTGGACCGGGGGCATGAGGTACCCATCCATAGGGAAATCAACACTACCTCCGGGAGTTTCTCGGGCGGAGGGTGCATCGCTTCCGAGCGAAGGAAGTACACCAGAGAGGTAATGGCTGTTGGGGAGGTAGAACTCGACCGATTCCCAAAGCCTGACCTCACCTTTACAAAGGCAGATAGAGCAGATGTGGTCCCACATGACAATGACCCTATAGTAATCTCAGTTGTAACCGTGGGAAGGAGGGTGCACCGAGCCCTGGTCGATCAGGGAAGCTCGGCAGATGTGATGTTTTGGCCAACCTTCAACAAACTACAGTTATCTCCCGACCAGCTGAGACCCTATGACAGATGTTTGTACGGATTTGTAGGAGATCAGGTGGAGGTCAGGGGATACATCGAGTTAAGAACCACGTTCACTGATGACAAGGCGTCTCGCACAGTTAACATCAGGTACCTTGTAGTTAATGCGCCTTCCGCTTATAACATTCTTTTGGGTAGGCCTGCTTTGAATAGGTTAGGAGCAGTACCTTTGTCGAGGCACATGAAATTAAAGCTTCTCTCTCTTGATGGTGCTACAAAAACAACCTCAAGACCAAGAGAGGCGTATGTGCTGTGACCACCGGGCCGCCTAGGGACGAGGAAGACATCCGCCTAGAGGTCGCCCCAGACAGACGTGCTGAGCCTGCAGAAGAGGTCGTGGAACGAGAGGTCGGGGGTAAACACTTCAAGCTTGGCAAATCGTTGAGCCAGGAAGCACAAGACCAAGTCATCGAGGTTTTAGCCTGACATCTGGATGCCTTTGCGTGGACTGCCTCAGACATGCCAAGGATAGACCCTGATTTTTTGTGCCACCGTCTCACCATGAACCCCAGGTCAAACCTATTCGTTAGAGACGGCGGAAGTTTAATGAGGAGAGGCGACAGGTCATCAGGCTGGAGACCCAGAAGCTGCTGGAGGCCGTCACATAAGGGAGATCCAGTATCCTGAATGGCTGGCCAACATGGTGTTGGTAAAGAAGGATAATGGCAAGTGGAGAATGTGCGTCGACTTCACTGATTTGAACAAGGCCTGCCCCAAGGATTCACACCCTCTTCCCAGCATCGACACTCCTTGGTAGATAGCGCCTCTGGATGCAAACTCCTTAGTTTTTTGGATGCGTTTTCTAGGTACAACCAGATACGAATGCACCCAAAGGACGTCGAGAAGGCGGCACTAGCCATGGTATTCTCAGCAAGGAGGCTCCGTCACTATTTCCATAGCTTCACGATCATTGTGATGACGGACCTCCCCATTCAAAAGGTCCTGTAGAAACCAGATGTTGCAGGAAAAATGGTTCGTTGGGCAGTAGAACTATTTAAGTTTGATGTGGAGTATAAACCGCGAGGGCCCATCAAGGGTCAGGTTTATGCAGATTTTGTGGCAAAGCTCTCCGCAGAGGCCACTCAACAGGAAGAGGCAGGTTTCAGATGGGTCCTCTCAGTGGATGGGTCGTCGAACCAGCAAGGTAGTGGGGCTGCAGTGATCTTGGAAGGACCAGGAGGAGTCCTTATAGAGCAAGCTCTGCGTTTTGCCTTCAAAGCAAGTAACAACCAGGCGGAATACGAGGCTTTGATCACAGGGATGCTACTAGCAAAAGAGATGGGTGCAGAATGTTTACTAGCAAAGAGCGATTCGTTGTTGGTCACGGGGTAGGTAATAGGTGAATACCAGGCTAAGGATCCGCAAATGGACGCTCACCTCGAGTATGTTGAACTTTTGAAAAGGACCTTTGTTGAGTTTGAATTTCTACATGTCCCTTGAGAACAGAATGCCAGAGCTGACTTGTTGGCAAAACTCGCCAGCTCAGGCAAGGGGGGCAGGCAAAGGACAGTCATTCAAGAAACTCTGAGAGCACCTCGAACAGCCACAGAAGGTGGCATTGACATAGTGATGATAAATGTCTCAGATGCAGGAACAAGAAGCCATAAGTCTCTTACCTAGGAAACGTTGAAAACGCCCCGCATAAGCTCGTATGGTCCACCAGGGGGGAAGTTGTCACAGGTTCATTTGGTCGAAGAAGGGGAAACATGGATGACGCCTTACAGACGATACCTGGCGGAAGGGACACTCCCCATAGACCCAGCAAAGGCCAAAATCGTAAAGAAAAATGCAGCCCGCTACACTCTGATTAACGACAAGTTGTTTAGGCATGGTTACACACATCCTATCTTGACCTGTGTAAGTGGGGCACAGTGCACCCGTATCATCGCTAAGCTCCACGAAGGCATATGTGGAAGTCACATCGGCGGCCGAGCTCTGTCGGCCAAGGCCATTTAGGCAGGGTATTATTGGCCAACGATGAGAGAAGATTGCATAAGGTACGCACAATGGTGCAAAAATTGCCAACAGCACGAAGACTGGCATAACGCACCCCCAGAAGAGTTGAGATCCCTCCATAGTCCATGGTCTTTCCATACCTGGGGAATCGACATTCTAGGACCATTTCCCTTGGCAATCAGGCAGATGAAGTACTTCGTGGTGGCCATCGAATATTTCACTAAATGGATCGAGGTTGAACCAGTAGCACAAATCACGGCGCACAAAGTCTAGCACTTTGTGTGGAAAAATATAGTGTGTCATTTTGGAATACCAAAGCGTCTGGTGTCAGATAATGGTACCCAGTTCGCAAGCCAATAGCTGGGAAAGTCGAACACCCTCAGACCAATGGGCAGGTCGAATCGGCTAACAGAGTCCTACTAAGGCGCTTAAAAAGGAGACTAGAAAAGGCTAAGGGAACTTAGGCAAAAGAGGTTCCCAGGATTGTGTGGGCATATCATACCACCCCGCAATCTACTACCAAGGAAACACCCTTTAGTTTGGTATATGGGTCAAAGGCCATGATTCCAGTAGAAATTCAGGAAAGCTCGCCACGCTTCCAGAACTTTGTGGCTGAAGAATCTAATGAAGAAAGAAGGGTGAACTTAGATCTACTGGACAAGGTTAGAGAAGATGCTCGCATCAGGTCTGAAGCTTTAAAAAGGAGGGTAGAATGCTAGTACAAGTCTAAGCTGAAACCTCGACAGTTCCAGGTAGCAGACTTGGTGATGCGAAAGCCCATCCATACCTGTTAGAAAATAAGTTATCTCCCAGGTGGACTGGCCCATTTCGTGTAACCAAGGCCCTTGGGAATGGAGCGTGTAGGTTGGAGACCCTGGAAGATGGGGCAATCATGTGAACATGGAATGCTGCCAACCTCAAGTTTTATTTCAGTTAATTACTTTGTGATTTTATTTTAATTAACTACTTTGTATTCAACACAGTTGTATTATTCAGCAAAAGGGACACTCTTTTTCCCTATAGGATTTTTTAACGAGGTCACCCAATAAAAGAAAAGAATTGAGAAAGATATATTTGCGTTGAACAGTAAAGTGAAGTCCTCCGTGGCCCAAGCAGCCATGGTTGAGGCATGTAAGTAAACCTCTCCTACCTTGTTAAAGAAAGGGGGAAAATAGTATGGTTCCAAGAGAAGTCCTCCGCGGCCTAAGCAGCCATGGTTGAGGCATGTAAGTGAACCTCTCCTACCTTCTTAAAGAAAGGGGGAGAATAGTATGGTTCCAAGAGAAGTCCTCCGTGGCCTAAACAGCCAAGGTCGAGGCAGTGACGTCTTCCTTGGCTTATCAGTCGAGGTCGACAAAGATGAGGTCTTCCTTGGCGTATCAATCGAGGTCGACCAAGATGAGGTCTTCCTTGGCGTATCAGTCGAGGTCGACCAAGATGAGGTCTTCCTTGGCGTATCAGTCGAGGTCGACCAAGACGAGGTCTTCATGGACGTATCGGTCGAGGTCGACCAAGACGAAGTCTTCCTTGGCTATCAGTCGAGGTCGACCAAGATGAGGTCTTCCTTAACTTATCAGCCAAGGTCACCAAAAATGAGTTTCTCTTTGGTATGTCAACCAAGGTTGACCAAAGAAGATTGGGCTTGTCAAACAAACCAAGAGCCACGTCAGAGAATCCTCTTCTGCGACTCACGCGGGAAATCAGAAATGCAGGTTGACAGGTGATGGAGAGAGGCCAAGCTCACCCCACCATGAAAGCCAGGGGCCAAGACTAGACCGTCTAGAACCACATGGAGAGCGTCTAGCACAAGACAAGGGGCAACTACATGAGGAGCGTCTAGGAGGGAGCCTAGACCGTCTAGGACCTCTCACAAGGTCCATGGCCAAGCACATTCACGCCCAAATAAGTCAAGCCACGGATGGGAGGGAGAAGACCTTGTAGATGCTACTTGGAGGCCCATTAGGGGTAGCTTAGTAGATTAGTGTAGTGTAGAAAGCAAAACTTGCTCACTTATGGGTGTGCTATCAAAAAGGTGCCCTTAGCAATAGAAGGAGGGGTGTGCTAGCAAATAGGTGCCTTTAGCAAAAGAAGGAGGGGTGTACTATCAAATGTTGCATTTTTTACCTATCTTCTAGAATATTAGGATGATGGTGTGGTTTGACTAAAGTCAATACCCTAGGCAGTCCCAGTTTTTGTATTTTCATCCCTACCCTTTAAGCTTGCTCACCAAGACTCCTAAATCTATAAATAAGGAGGCCTACCTCATGTATTTTCAAGATTAATATGAGTAAAGTTATGCTGCCAAATTTGTGCCAAGCTTTGCTCTCTCCTAGCTTCTAGGAATTGGTCTTCATTTTCCTTCACCTCCCAAGGGTTGGCCGAACCTCCCTACTCCCATACACATCATGCACCTTCAAGATCACCATCACTCCTAGGAGGATCTTGCTCATTTCAACCATTGCTTTCGCACCATCTTCAACATCCAAGGAGAGCTCAACATGTGAAGGCCATCAACAGGTGTCGCATCGTCAAAGTGGCTTAGAGAGGTTACTTGGGATGCGGATGTTGAAGTAAACAGATATAGGTCAGACTAGTGCATGTTTGCAAGATCGTCATCAAGGCGTATTACAAGTTAAGAAAATGAAATATGCAGAGAAGGGATGACAACAATATCAAGGAAGAGTTACAGTAGCCAAGTTATGTTCAAAACAGAAGGTAACAGTTAATAACATAAAGGCCGAAAGCAAAGTATAAGTACATTAAATAAAAATATACATATATTTACAAATAGAATAAGGGTTTAACATCAGAGGTACAAGAGGAGAGAGGGGAGGTCTAAGAATCTTCAGGGGCATCCACTAGTTGGCCATCGACGATGATCTTCTTTAGACCCGTTTGGGAGAGGTCCACCCGGGATGCGCGTAGGCAACCTGGGCAAGGGCATCACTAAATCTAGCGCCGTAGGCTTCAGCTGCCTCGTCGTTGAGCTCCTTTTTCACCTTCTGGTGGAGCTCCTCCCTACGAGCCATTTCCATCCTCATCTCTTCATAGGACTCAGCCGCTTCCCTCTTCAGCTGACCCATCTCTTGCTTCATATGGGCCATCTCTGCCTCTCTCCGTGCTAGGTCATCGACACGTCCAGCCAGCTCCTCCTTTAGGTCTACACTGTCCTCCTCTTTGCACTGCAGCTCACCCTTCAGGTCTTCCATAGTGATCCGGTCGGTCATCGGTAGTCGATGACGTCAGCAGCAGTTGACCACGTGGACCATTCACAGAGTAACACGTGGTAGAGGATAGCAGGCGAATCAGGGAGGCGATCACTCAGAATGGTAATCGCCTGTCGCTTGTGATGATGAGTAATCGCCTATCGCCTTGAGGATGAGTAATCGCCTATCGCCTTGAGGTGAGTAATCGCCTATCGGCTTGAGGATGAGTAATCGCTCATCATCGGTATGGATCAGTAATCGCCAAGATTGCACATGATCGCCGTGTGTTAAGGTTAGGAGATCAGGTGGTCAGCAAGTCGCCGAAAGAGCACATCGCCGGGTGTTTGAGAAGACTTGGCAAGCACTTGTTGTATGGTCTAAGTACAGAGGATAAGTGGCATATCTGCCACCATGTGTAGTGTGAGCTGCAATGCCCAGGGTTAACCAGCTCGCCATGTTAAGGTTGCGCCCAGAGTAGCCTGCGTACTAAGCTACTCCCTGTGTGGATAACTTAGTCGCAGGGGCACAGTGGAAGTAACGTTTCAGCTGCAGATACTCTAGATGGTGACACGTGTACGACCAGATGTTATCCACGTGTCAAGAGGAATAACCGTCAGGAGAGAGAAAGACTCAGGTATATATACAAACTCTTAACGAAATTGAGGGAGGTTTTTACAGATTCTCACAGCTTACACATTTGAGAGTTTCAGTTTCACACGAGTCTCACAGAGAGATTCAGATATAGTTTTGGTGTTCCTGTTGCCTGACTTGAGCGTCGGAGCTACAACGGCCGCTAGAGGCGCCGTCTGTGTGTTTTGCAGGCAGCGTTTGGAGTTCCGGCGGTGGTTCTTGGAGCGTTCCTGCAGAACAGAGGGCTAGACGAAGGAGTGACGAGGCAGTCCTCCACGTTCGAGTCAAGCGGCAGGATCATTTGGCGCCCACCCTGCCACCTTCACCCAAATGATCCTGCCGCTTGACTCGAACGTGGAGGACTGCCTCGTCACTCCTTCGTCTAGCCCTCTGTTCTGCAGGAACGCTCCAAGAACCACCACCAGAACTCCAAACGCTGCCTGCAAAACACACAGACGGCGCCTCTAGCGGCCATTGTAGCTCCGACGCTCAAGTCAGGCAACAGGAACACCAAAACTATATCTGAATCTCTCTGTGAGACCCGTGTGAAACTGAAACTCTCCAATGTGTAAGCTGTAAGAATCTGTAAAAACCTCCCTCAATTTCGTTAAGAGTTTGTATATATACCTGAGTCTTTCTCTCTCCTGACGGTTATTCCTCTTGACACGTGGATAACATCTGGTCGTACACGTGTCACCATCTGGAGTATCTGCAGCTGAAACGTTACTTCCACTGTGCCCCTGCGACTAAGTTATCCACACAGGGAGTAGCTTAGTACGCAGGCTACTCTGGGCGCAACCTTAACATGGCGAGCTGGTTAACCCTGGGCATTGCAGCTCACACTACACATGGTGACAGATATGCCACTTATCCTCTGTACTTAGACCATACAACAAGTGCTTGCCAAGTCTTCTCAAACACCCGGCGATGTGCTCTTTCGGCGACTTGCTGACCACCTAATCTCCTAACCTTAACACATGGCGATCATGTGCAATATGGGCGATTACTGATCCATACCGGCGATGAGCGATTACTCATCCTCAAGTCGATAGGCGATTACTCACCTCAAGGCGATAGGCGATTACTCATCCTCAAGGCGATAGGCGATTACTCATCATGACAGGCGACAGGCGATTACCATTCTGAGTGATCGCCTCCTTGATTCGCCTGCTATCCTCTACCACGTGTTACTCTGTGAATGGTCCACGTGGTCAACTGCTGCTGACGTCATCGACTACCGATGACCGACCGGATCACAAGCCCCGCAGTCTCGAGCTGTGAACTTGTTCTCAGCGAAGAGACTAAGAAATCTTCTTCTGGCGGTCTACAGGAGCGCACACTCTGGTACTAACACTGTTTCATTCCTTCTTCTTCGCCTTCAAACATTCAAAGCATCTCTCTGGATCATCTAGAGATTCACCTTCCCTGTTTTCTTCTCTTCAAACGCGCTAGGGTTTGCTGCGTTTCTTCTCTTTAACTCTCTGCATGTGACTAACTGTTAACTAGCTTAGGCTTTAGCGCGATCTAACTGCAACCCCTCACACTCGGCCTCTGACTTGATCGCGGCTAACTGTTACCTTAGCATTGCCTTCAACATAACTTCGTGCTGGATGACTGACTTAACGGGCCTAAACGCTTCGGCTTCACGCAGCAGAACTTGTTTCTACCACCGACCACCGACTAGCATGTTAGTGCACCACCGATCAGTCATCGCGCTTCTGGCTTCACTGCACTTCTCTGCCACACCAGCGCTGAGTGCATAGAGGATCTGAACACCAACTATGACGCCTGTGTTTTGGGGAAGAAAAGTGCTTCTCGGTGTCCCCTCTTGTCCCAACCTCGCTGTAAGAAATCGTGGGTGAGGTCTTGCCTCTCTCACCTCAGCCTGGCTGTAAAAAGAAGAGGGAAGGGACTTGGTTCTCTTGCCTCAACCTTGCTGTAAAAAGCAAAGGGAAGAGGACTTTTCCTCATGCCTCAGCCTCGCTGTACAAAGTCGAGGTGAGGACTTGGTTCTCTCGCCTCAACCTTGCTGTAAGAAGCAAAGGGAGAGGACTTTCTCTCTTGCCTCAGCCTCGCTGTACAAAGTCGAGGTGAGGACTTTCACTCGCCTGCACCTCGCTGTACAAAGTCGAGGGAGGACTTTCTTCTTTCTCGCCTGCACTCGCTCAAAGGCAAGGAGGTCTTCCTCTGTTGCCTACACTTGCTCAAAGGCAAGGAGGACTTCCTCTGTTCTCGCCTGCACTTGCTCAAGGGCAAGGAGGACTTCCTCTGTTCTCGTCTGCACTTGCTCAAGGGCAAGGAGGACTTCCTCTAGTGCCTGCACTTGCTCAAAGGCAAGGAGGACTTCCTCTGGTGCCTGCACTTGCTCAAAGGCAAGGAGGACTTCCTCTGGTGCCTGCACTTGCTCAAGGGCAAGGAGGACTTCCTCTGGTGCCTGCACTTGCTCAAAGGCAAGGAGGTCTTCCTCTGGTGCCTGCACTTGCTCAAAGGCAAGGAGGACTTCCTCTGGTGCCTGCACTTGCTCAAAGGCAAGGAGGACTTCCTCTGTTCTCGCCTGCACTTGCTCAAAGGCAAGGAGGACTTCCTCTTGCCTCAACCTCGCTGTATAAAGCAGAGGAAGAGGACTTTCTCTTGCCTCAACCTTGCTGTATAAAACAGAGGAAGAGGACTTTCTCTGTTGCCTCAACCTTGCTGTAAAAAGCAAAGGAAGAGGACTTTCTCTCGCCTCAACCTTGCTGTATAAAGCAGAGGTGAGGACTTTCTCTGTTGCCTCAACCTTGCTGTAAAAAGCAAAGGAAGAGGACTTTCTCTCGCCTCAACCTTGCTGTATAAAGTAGAGGTGAGGACTTTCTCTGTTGCCTCAACCTTGCTGTATAAAGCAGAGGTGAGGACTTTCTCTGTTGCCTCAACCTTGCTGTAAAAAAGCAAAGGAAGAGGACTTTCTCTCGCCTGCACCTCGCTGTACAAAGTCGAGGGAGGACTTTCTCATGGGTGCACGCTCCCAGGGGGGGCGCCAGGCGTGGCTGTCTAAGCGCACACACTGGGCGCGCCCTACCTGCATTGCCTCGTCGCGCGTTCACCGACGTCCCGACCGGCGAGGACCTCTTCTTCTGGAATCATACGAGGTGCATGCTTAACGCTCTCATTGGGAACTTGGGTCCCAACTTAACACGTGTTAGCAAGACCCCGATGACCGTGCACCGACCGAGTACTCACTCTTTACATGCACCGACGGCTGATCGTGGTCTGCATGCACTGACGGCTGATCGCGCTCTACATCTCAACACTTACCTAGGGACTGATCTGCGGGTGGTGGCCACTTGGTAACTCACCACCGATCACCTGGTCTTGCACCTGAGGCAAGGAGAACTTTAAACTGGGAACACTCGCACACTTTATGTACTGAAAATCTTTTATTGGGTGGCATCGTTAAAAAGAGTGCCCCTGATCTGCTCAATTGTTTAATACACTAAGTGTGTGTACAGCGCGATAGGCATCTACTTTACAACTTAACGAAAGTAGGAAAGAAGCGTGTAGCGTTCTGGGTTCTGGGAATAGTCGTTACGTCCAGAGTCACCAGCCGACAAGCTCCATTCTCCAACATCTCAACCACTCTGGATGGGGTCTCCTTTAACCGGCGATGACCGCCCTGGCGATGCACACACGTGGGGCGATCATGCCTTCCGCTTCAGCTCTGGGAGCCCCCCCAGTGTAGCCTCTTCCATCACCTCACCTCCCCAAACACAGGGAGTTCATGCTGCTGGTCGCCTTCCTGGGACCCCGAAGCGCGATCACCTTGTGTCTTCTGCAGGTAATCGGTCAGGAACCCTGTCTCCACCAACTCAGCAAGCTGACGCCCCAACGCCAGGCAGTTACGGAGTGTATGTCCATAAGCTTGATGGAATTCACACCACTCATCCTTCCTCCCTCCAAGTACCCTGTCAGTTTTCTCTGGCACATGGAGTCTTGCTGCCACAGCAGGGATGGCAATCAGCTCCGCCAAACTTATCATGAAATCATACCTGGGGGGTGCGTTGCTTGCACGCCCCCTGGTCTGGTCCTTCCTTGGTGCATAAGGGCGAGACCTTCTCTGCTCCTTCCTCCCTTCCTTGATCTCATGCACCCGCGCCTGTTGCTGCTGATTCCCCTGACCTCCACGTGGCTTCGACGGTGCAGCACTTCCTCTCTTCTCAGAGACCTCTGTCTCTGCTACTATGTGTGCCACCACACGTCGCCGTATCTCGGTGAAGGTGGCAGGGTGGCTCCTGATGAGCGATTCACTGAAAGGACCAGGGAGGACACCTCTCTTAAACGCATGCACCAGCACGTCTTCATCCTTGACGGGCAATCTCACCACCTGCGCCCCAAAGCGATTGAGGTAGTCCCTCAACGGCTCCCCCTGATACTGGCGCACGTCAAACAGGTCGAAGGACACTACTGGTGCAGGTCGGTTAATGATGTACTGCTCCGTGAACAGCTTCGCAAACTGATGGAAGGAAATGACGTGGCCCTCTGGCAGGCTCACGAACCACTCCATAGCCACTCCGCTCAGCGTGCTCATGAACATCTTGCAGTACACAGCATCTGAACCTCCAGTCAACATCATCTGAGTGTGGAAGGCTGTCAGGTGTGCTTCTGGATCTTCCGCCCCCGTGAACGACGCTTTCAGTCCCACCAGATTGGGAGGCACCACCATGTTCATGATTTCGGGGGAGAAAGGCATAGGGAATGCTCTCGGAGGTGACGGTGGCGTCGACGTCCTCTCTTCAGCTGCGCGCTCCCTCTGCGCCTGCAATTCCCTACGCAGCTCTTCATTCATACGGTTCAACTCTTCGTTTCTTCTCTGCGATGCAGTCAGCTCTGCACGCATCCTCTCTTGCTCAACTCTCGATTCCGCAACGCTATCTTGCAGCGCGCGCATCATCTCCACTACCTGCGCCATGGTAATGGCTCCTTCTTCAGCAGATGACACAGGTGAGGTTTGCCTGGTTCTTCTACTCATCTCCTCTGCACTTCGACGTAACTTCACTTCGACGAAATGATCAAGGAGCTCCAAGAAACCTCAAGAAACTGCGACGTGGATGGGAACCATATTTACACGGGCCCCACGGTGGGCGCCTCATGATCCTGCCGCTTGACTCGAACGTGGAGGATTGCCTCGTCACCCCTTCGTCTAGCCCTCTGTTCTGCAGGAACACTCCAAGAACCACCGCCGGAACTCCAAACGCTGCCTGCAAAACACACAGACGGCGCCTCTAGCGGCCGTTGTAGCTCCGACGCTCAAGTCAGGCAACAGGAACACCAAAACTATCTCTGAATCTCTCTGTGAGACCCGTGTGAAACTGAAACTCTCCAATGTGTAAGCTGTGAGAATCTGTAAAAACCTCCCTCAATTTCATTAAGAGTTTGTATATATACCGGAGTCTTTCTCTCTCCTGACGGTTATTCCTCTTGACACGTGGATAACATCTGGTCGTACACGTGTCACCATCTGGAGTATCTGCAGCTGAAACGTTACTTCCACTGTGCCCCTACGACTAAGTTATCCACACAGGGAGTAGCTTAGTACGCAGGCTACTCTGGGTGCAACCTTAACATGGCGAGCTGGTTAACCCTGGGCATTGCAGCTCACACTACACATGGTGGCAGATATGCCACTTATCCTCTGTACTTAGACCATACAACAAGTGCTTGCCAAGTCTTCTCAAACACCCGGCGATGTGCTCTTTCGGCGACTTGCTGACCACCTGATCTCCTAACCTTAACACACGGCGATCATGTGCAATCTGGGCGATTACTGATCCATACCGGCGATGAGCAATTACTCATCCTCAAGCCGATAGGCGATTACTCACCTCAAGGCGATAGGCGATTACTCATCCTCAAGGCGATAGGCGATTACTCATCATCACAGGCGACAGGCGATTACCATTTTGAGTGATCGCCTCCCTGATTCGCCTGCTATCCTCTACCACGTGTTACTCTGTGAATGGTCCACGTGGTCAACTGCTGCTGACGTCATCGACTACCGATGACCGACCGGATCACATAGCCAGGTGGAAGTCATTGCACTTGGAGTGGAGGCGAAGGGCCTCCTAGGAGTTCAAAAACATGAGATCCCTCACCTCCTTATCGGACTTCCGCAACTCGGCAACCTCGAGGGCGAGGCTGGTCAGGCGGCGCTCCAACCCCACTGAAGCAAAAGCCCGGTGCTCGGCATCCAGCTGCGCCTTTCGCATTTTCTTGAAGAGAAGGCTGGATCCGCCAAGCGCCTTCCCGAAGCTTAGGGCCACCTGCTCCATCAGAGGCCTTACCTCAATGTCTTCCATGTCTTCAACTTCTTGGGAAGACTTCAGGGTATGTTGGAGGAAGGGGGCCAGGCCTACGGGGCTACTCCCCCATGCCTCTTCAAGGGCGCACTCTCCCTGGCCCTCAGGCTCAGCAGCAGGAGGGGGAGAAGAGGTGCTTGGAGGGCATGCCACCGGTTTTTAGGGTTTTAGGGTGGTACTCATTTTTTATGACCTCGACGCTGCTGAACACCGCTTCGAGGCCAGACAAGAACTTACACACCTCCCTATCTTAAGGGTGCAATTCTGTTAAGGCCCGGGATTTGGCCAAGTTAGGGTTTTCCACCCAGTAGAGAGGAAACTCGTCCAGGAGGGGGGTGGGGTCAGTGGCGCGGTAGCAAATTGTGAAAAATTTGCCCTTAAACCCTTTATAGGATTGCTGGAAGAGGGTCAAGAGTGCTCTTCCAGCAACCCCGTTGATGCTGACCCAGAAGTTTTTCCCCGGACTCTTGGCCTCGAAGAAGTATAGGAAGGAGTCTACCGAAGGTAGGCGTCCGAAGTAGTTGCAAAGGACGGCGAAGGCCCTCAAAGGGGCCTCCTGAACTGAAGCCTCGTCACAGCAGACGGGCTCACCCACCTTGCAAGGGACCACCCCCACGTACTTATCGTCTTCCTTTCCGAAGACGCAGGAGGCGTGGCTGGCTTTGTTTCTCACCTCCTTTTTTCTATAATCAACTATGGCTTTGGAGGTGGTGAACTCGGACACCTCCTTCAGGAGTCCTTCAAGAGCCCAAGGGTACAACGACTGATAGAAGTCAGAATGAAGCCCTAGGACTACTTGGCGAACGGGGGGCTAGGAGGAATCTGAATCAACCCCGGAGTGGGAGGAGGTAGAGTGATCCATTTGAGAGCAATGAAGACTAAAACACACAGAAAAAAGGAAAAAGACAGACTCAGAAGGGGAATAAAACAAACACATTTCAAAGAAGAGTCGCGACGAGAAAGTAGGGCATGATGAGATGAGATGAGCAGAAAACGTAAACAGTCCCAGGTAGTTATAAATACATGGAGAGGCATCGCAATAGCAAAGGAAATTCATAAATGATGAAAAGAACGTACCTTTAACAGATTGTGAGTGAAGTTGATGAAGGGTCGAGAGAGAAGAAAGAGCGCTTGAAGAAGCAAGGAGTTTTTGAAAAGATGAAATGAGAAGGAATGAAATAGTGAAGAGTGTAGGAGGCAAAAGGTTAACGTATAGTGGAATCGCGAATCGACAATGCACCCTAGCCGTTGAGATTGCCACATGTACACTCTAGGGAAAGTATGGTGAAATGTCACCTCGAAGCACTATGCGTGTCCCATCACTCAGTCTCACCGCAGTGCCACGTAGGTCAACAGGTCGAGCAGTTAGGCTTCTCCCTAAAACAAGTTCCAGCTCGAGCCTAGGGGGGCTTGTGTAGTGGCCAGGCCTCGGACATCGGCACATGAGTGAGAGGTCGGTACAGGAGAGGTCGGCATGGTAGGGCCCATAGAGGGGTCCACAGAATTACACATGTCAAGGCACGAAACCAAATTCACAGATATGCCCTGCATGCAGGATGTGTTCAAGAGGTAAGGCTCTGACACGATAGAATTATCCTTAGAAACGCATGGGAGGCACGTGAAGGTTTCGAGGCACGTGAGATATTAAGTCATTAGACAAGTTTGGGCTAGCGGCGCTCGGGTAGGAACTGAAACCCTAGCGGCCACACCTTAAGTTACGCACTCCAGGAAAGGAATAGGCCCACGAGAGTTGCACTCTAAGAAAGGAAGGTTGCCACGGGATTACAGGGGGATTGCGCCTTAGAATCCCAAAAAGGTAAGCCTAAATTCGCTAGAGGCAGCACTTGGGCAGGGGCATGTATGCGGTAGGTAACCTAAAAACAGCTATATAATGGGGTAAAGCCCAAGGTAAACACAAGTTCACACACCAACACAGTTTTTTGCAAGCTTAGAGTTTCTCACACTCTCTTGGCTTGAGATATCTTAGTTGTTTGATGTTTCTTGCCCTGTACTGACTTGAGCGTCGGAGTGCAATTATAGGTAGGGCCCCCTCTGTTTCAACGGAGCCACTAACCCACCGCGAGATAGAAGGAGCACCATCTACCTCAGAGTCAACGACAACCGAGTCAACCAACGAGAACAGGTGTCATCCAGTCGGGTTGAGTATCGGTTGCAAGACATTCTTCTGAGCCCACACTAGGTTTAGTGAGTGTGATATGGATGACCAACCGGTGGTTGCCTTTAGTTTTGGCAGTGGCTAACCGAGAGAGGGCATCTGCTCAGGCATTATTTTCGCGTCGGACTTGCTGGATTGCAACCTCTTCAAATTTACTCATCAAGTTTTGCACAAAGTGGAAATATTGTTGTCGCAGGTTCTCTTAGACTTCATATTCTTAAATTGAGCTGATCGACTAACAGTCGTGAATCTCTTTTACAAACAAGGCGTGTTACTTCCAATTCTTGGGCTAAATAGAGGCTAGCAATAATTGCATTATATTCAGCCTGATGGTTAGAGGTTTTGAATTCGAACTACATGGCTTGTTCGATGACAATGTCCCCAGGTCCTTCTAGGACGACCCCTATGCCGCACGACCGACTATTCAAAGATCCATCCACATGTAGAATCCATTGTGGGCGTTCTTCACTAGATGGTGGGACAAGTTCGGCTGCGAAGTCGGCGAGAGCTTGTGATTTGATGGCCCATTGAGGTTCATATTGAATATGAAATTCTGACAATTCTATAGCCCATCCACTCATTCGTCCGGCGAGGTTAGGCTTCATGAGGATTTTCACGATAGGATAATTAGTCTGAACGATGATACGATGGTTTTGAAAATACATTCGCATTCGGTGGGCAGTGATGACGAGAGCCAGGGCAACCTTTTCAATCATCTGGTATCGAATTTCTACACCGTGAAGGGCTCGGCTAACAAAATAAACCGGTCGTTCTTCAGACTTTACTTATTGTACTAAGACTGAGCTCACTACTTCATTGGAAACAGCGAGGTATACTATGATGGGTACCCATGTGTCCGGTTTCTGTATAACCGATGGAGATGACAAGAAGGCTTTCAGTTGGGTAAATATGTCCTCACACTCGGTCGACCATTCGAAATGGGAGGCCTTCTTTAACAAATGTACGATAGGTCATGTCTTCTCTGCGAGCTTAGGAACAAATCTGGCTAAAGCAGTAAGCTGGCTGATCAATCTTTGAATTTCTTTAATGCTATTGGGGTTGGGTGTAACATCCCGCCAAAATACTATTCATGTTTATATAATGAAAATAAAGGTAACAAATAGATTGAAGTGAACAAAATATTATATATATGAAATGTAGTTTCTCCTCACAGGGAGTTTAATACAAATTCGGTCAAATTTTCCAGAAACATAAACAAAATACAGAAAAAAAACAAAGCAGGCGATCTCCTATCGGAAGAGGCCGATCTCCTATCGGAAGAGGCCGATCTCCTGTCGGAAGACAGCAAAAGGGGGGGATCGCCTAACAGAAGTAGAAACAGGCGATCTCCTTCCGGCGACCACTCACTGAGGAGCTCTGCTTCCTGCAACATCATCTGCTCCCGTGTAAATTATACACGATCATCACAGGTTTAAGAAAGAGCCAAACACAACACCAAAGAAACACCACAGGGTAAGCTAGACATTTGAAAAAGAGTTTAGATATGAACTTTAAAATCAAGATAAAACAAATTCAAGATACCCACGTAAACCATCAACTAAACACATACTGCACGATTCCTCAAAGGTCATTAAAATCTCAACATTCATCAAGTGTCTATCAATTCAAAGTTTCTCATTCTCACGTCAGACTTCCACTGACTCATCACACAAGACACTTGACACTACTTCCGGATTGACTCGTGCGTTGACTTAGGCCCAGAGATCTGCACCTGTCATACCATACCACTGTGAAATCCACACAGGGTCGCTGTGAAATCCACACAGCCATGCGCATATAATCTCAATGTCATTAACTCTCCCGGTATGACAGGGTTAATTCATAGAACAGGCCGAGCTCGTTCCCTTTTGAACAACTCACCCATACGTATGAACCTCCTCCGACTCTCCACAACTGAATAACTTCATCTACGTGATTCCATTATATCAGTAGAGTCAGGATATCTCCTTCTAGACAAGCCCCTAGTCAATACACCTACACACGATCTTACACGGTATTTCCTTTCCTGAAAATACTATGCCTTGATCCCACATTCACAACATTCAAAACATCATACCACTCAAATGAATGATTCAAATCACAGCAACAATCATTTCAAGGGTTCAGATTTTCGAATATCACATGTATATTGTATTTAAATCCCAAACAGCTTCAAACAACATCAAAACAGGGGAGTTCGAAATCCGTATTTAAAACCGGCGATCACGTCGCCCAACCACATAGAACAGAGCATTGCGAAAAGAAACAGAAAACCAGCGACCACGTCGCCCTCACTTCAGCAACAGCTAATCTATGACTTGTATTGAAAATGAAGGCTAGCTTCCCTTACCTGGACTTGCGCAAACACCAAGATCTCCAAAAATCCACCGAGCTTAAAGGATGCCTTAGCTCTGTTTTCAGCGCCTGGTTCGTAGAACTTGCAGAGAACCTCTTAGGTACTCTAAGGGCAAACGTCGCTTGTCACACTGATGCTTGAGGTTGCCTGAGTCACAACGCAAAGGAGAGAAGAAGGGAGGGAGGAAGTTTGCACTCACTCTAACACTCTTGAGTTTGTAACGCTCTTTGCCTTCCCGCAGTGGCTTTTGAATCCCAGCTTACCTGCCCACGTATGCTGCTGCTGCCACCCCTTCTGCAGGAAAGCCTGAGAACCACTGCCCTGAACAATACGACCACTGTTGTCACTTGTGCATGCCAACCACTGCTCTGAATAGTACGACCACTGTTGTCGCTTGTGCATGCCAACCACTGCTCTGAACAGTACGACCGCTGGTGTCTCCTACGCAAGCCAACATTCTGATGTCACCACTCTGAACCACCCTTTTTGTCTACGTGGCGCGTGTGCAGGACGTTTCATGCTGGGAGTCTGGGTCCCACTTTATCTGTGTGAAGCTCGTCATCGCGCGACAACTTTCCACCGCTGACTCATCCTGGAGAACGACCGATGTCTCCCTCGCCCTGGAAGACGACCGATGTCTCCCTCTGGGAGACGACCGATGTCTATGCCTCGCGCCCTGGCGCTCATGTGTAGCAGGCGACCGACGATCATGTACTACTATGCGATCTCATAGAGTTCCAAACTACACTTTCCTTCCTTTTTATTTTAAATAAACACATACTTAGAATTCATTTAAAATATACCCTTTTATTCCAATCCAAAAGTACAGGTCCTTACATTGGGCATCTCGGCAATGGCCTTGCACTTCTCAGGATTGGCTTCAATGCCCCTATGGGGGAGCATAAAACCTAGAAATTTTTGTAAGGACCTGTAAAATTAAATTAGAATAAAAGGAATATTTTAAATGAATTCTAAGTATGTTTTTATTTAAAATAAAAAGGAAGGAAAGTGTAGCTTAGAAGACTATGAGATCGCCTGGTTAGTACATAATCGCCTGTCGCCTAGACTACACATGAACGCCAATCGCCTGTAGTATACATGAACGCCAATCGCCTATGGTGCACATGATCGCCGAAAGTGCACTCAGTATGTGGTCAAGATACTGGATCAGCCACAGTGGGTTCCAAAAAACCACGCGTATCAAGGTGTGGGCTAAGCCTTAGATACGCTGTGCATGCGAAGCTCTATGCTTGAGCATAAGAAATCGTTCTTAGTGTTGCATGCATGGGCGCACGAGGAGTAGTGCTGATCTACTCTTGGAAATGTGAAGCTACCGACGTCACCAAGTCATGTGGAGATGATACCTTGGACGTAACATAGTGGGATGAAGAACCTTCAGCAAGGCGTGGCGATCTGTCGTCGGGCATCGCCAGGGCGCGAGGCATGCGGGCATCGCCAGGGCGCGAGGCATGCGGGCATCGCCAGGGCGCGAGGCATGCGGACATCGCCAGGGCACGAGGCATGCGGGCATCGCCAGGGCGAGACATCGGTCGTCTTTCAGAGAAAGACATCGGTCGTCCGCCAGGATGAGACATCGGTGGATAGTCATCGCGCGAGCGGTCATCGGTGGAAGGTTATCGCGCGATGTCGAGTTTCACACAGATAAGGTGGGACCCAGGCTCCCAGCATGAGATGTCCTGCACGTGCGACACGTAGACAAAAAGGGTGGTTCAGAATAGTGACATCAGAGAGTTGGCATGCGCAGAGACACACGTGGCCGTACTGTTCAGGGAAGCGTGCACGCAAGCTTTCCTGCAGAGTGGGTGGTGGCAGCGGCAATTGTGGACAAGTTGGTTTAGATTCAAAATCTCACTTCTGAGAGGCAAAGAACGCTGTTGTGGTTCAAGAGTGACAGAGTGAGTTCACCTTCATCCTTCTCTTTTCTCTCCTTCGCGCTATGATTCAGGCATCCTCAAGCACCAGTACGACGAGCGACGACTGCACTTGGACACATGGGAGGTTCTCTGCATGTTCTCCAAACCAGACGCTAAAACAGAGTTAAGGCATCTTTAAGCTTTGGTGGGTTTTGGAGCTCTTGGTGTTTTGCGCAAGTCCAGGTAAGGGAAGCTAGCATTTTCGTTTACAAAAACGTTAGGCGAGTAGGTTCTGAAGTGAGGGCGACGTGGTCGCCGGTTTTCATATGCTTTTCACGATGCTCTGTTTTTATGTGTGGGGCGACGTGATCGCCAGTTTTAATGTCGTTTTCGAAATCCCCTGTTTTAGTGTCGTTTGAAACTGTTTGAGATTGAAATGTGAGATGCATGTGATATTCGAAAATCTGAACCGTGGAATGATTGTTGCTGTGATTGGAATCGTTCATTTAAGTGTTATATGATGTGTTGAATGTTGTGAATGTGGGATCAAGGCATAGTATTTTCAGGAAAGAAAATACCGTGTAAGATTGTGTAGGATGTGCATTGATCGGTGATTTCTATAATGAGATATCCTGACTCTCCTGATATAATGGAATCACATAGATGAAGTTATTCAGGCGTTGAGAGTCGAAGGAGGTTCATATGTATGGGTGAGTTGTTTGAAAGAGAACGAGCTTGACCCGTTGTGTGGATTAACCCTGTCATGCTAGGATAGTGATGATATTGAGATTCATTTATACGCTTGTGAATGTGTGTGATTTCACAGCGACCCTGTGAATGTGCGTGATTTCACAGTGGTGCAGTATGACAGGTGCAGATCTCTGAGTCTAGTCAATGCACGTGTCTTCCAGAAGTAGTGTCAAGTGTCTGTGTGTGATGAGTCAGTGGAAGTCTGACGTGAGAAATGAGAAACATTGAAATTGATAGACACTTGATGGAGTATGTGAATTGAACGACTCTTGAGGAAATTGTGAAATATGTGATTACTTGATGGTCATGTGAAGGGAATGAGAAAGTTGATGGTTTTTACGTGGGTGTCTTAAATTTGTTTTATCTTGATTTTAAAGTTTCATATCTAAATTCTCTTTCAAATATCTAGCTTACCCTGCGTTTTTGTTTTGTGGATGTTTTCTTAAACCTGTGATGATCGTGTATAATTTACACGGGAGCAGATGATGTTGCAGGAAGTGGAACTCCTCAGTGAGTGGTCGCCGGAAGGAGATTGCCTGTTTTTCTATTTTGCTGTATTTTGTTTAAGTTTGGAAAACTGACTGGATATGTATTAAACTCCCTGTGAGGAGAAATTTCATTATACATGTAAGGACCTGTAAAATTAAATTGGAATAAAAGGAATATATTTTAAATGAATTCTAAGTATGTTTTTATTTAAAATAAAAAGGAAGGAAAGTGTAGCTTAGAAGACTATGAGATCGCCTGGTTAGTACATAATCGCCTGTCGCCTAGACTACACATGCAGACATCGCCAGGGTGCGAGGCCTGCGGACATCGCCAGGGCGCGAGACACATGCGGACATCGCCAGGGCGCGAGGCAGGCGGACATCGCCAAGGCGCGAGGCATGCGGGCATCGCCAGGGCGCGAGAGACATGCGGGCATCGCCAGGGCGCGAGAGACATGCGGGCATCGCCAGGGATAGACATCGGTCGTCTCCCAGAGAGAGACATCGGTCGTCTTCCAGGGCGAGACATCGGTCGTTCGCCAGGATGAGTCAGCGGTGGAAAGTTATCGCGCGATGTCGAGCTTCACACGGATAAGGTGGGACCCAGGCTCCCAGCATGAAACGTCCTGCATGCACGCCACGTAGACAAAAAGGGTGGTTCAGAATAGTGACATCAGAGTGTTGGCATGCGCAAGAGACACTCGTGGCCGTACTGTTCAGGGAAGCGGTTGGCATGCGCAAGAGACACTCGTGGTCGTACTGTTCAGGGAAGCGTACACCCAGGCTTTCCTGCAGAGTGGGTGGTGGCAGCAGCATGCGTGGACAAGTAGGCTTAGATTCAAAAACCCACTTCGGGGAGGCAAGGAACGTTGCAGTGGTTCAAGAGCGAAAGAGTGAGTTCACCTTCATCCTTCTCTTTTCTCTCCTTCGCGCTGCGATTTAGGCACCCTCAAGCACCAGTACGACGAGCGACGACTGCCCTGGGACACCTGGGAGGTTCTCTGCAAGTTCTCTAGACCGGGACGCTAAAACAGAGTGAAAGCATCTTTAAGCTTCGGTGGGTTTCGGAGCTCTTGGTGTTTTGCGCTAGTCCAGGTAAGGGAAGCTAGCCTTATTTCCAACGAAAACCTTATATTAGATGATTTTGATGATGGGGCGACGTGGTCGCCGATTTTCAACTGTTATTGCATAATCCCCTGTTTTTGGACGAGATCGCCGGTTTTGGTGTTGTTTTTCGAACTCCCCTGTTTTAGTGTTGTTTGAAAATGTTTGAGATTTAAATGTGAAATGCATGTGATATTCGAAAATCTGAACTGTGGAATGAATGTTGTTGTGACTGAATCGTTCATTAAGTGTTGTATGATGTGTTGAATGTTGTGAATGTGGGATCAAGACATAGTATTTTCTGGAAAGGAAATACCGTGTTGAGATTGGTTATGAAGTGTATTGATCAGTGAGTATCCTGTGAATGAGACGATCCTGACTCTGCTGATATGATGGAGTCACATAGATGAAGTCATTCAGTTGGTGAGAGTCGAAGGAGGTCCATATGTATGGGTAAGTCATTTGAAAGATAACTGACTTGACCTGTTATATGGATTAACCCTATCATACTGTGAGAGTGATGAGATTGAGATCGAGATTATGTTGATGCGCATGGCTGTGGGAACGTTACAGCAATGAAGTATGACAGGTGCAGGTCTCTGGATGCTAAGTTCAACGCACGAGTCTTCTGGAAGTAGTGTCAAGTGTCTTGTGTGATGAGTCAGTGGAAGTCTGACGTGAGAAATGAGAAACATTGAAATTGATAGACACTTGATGAATTATGTGAATTGAATCTAAATTCTCTTTAAAATATCTAGCTTACCCTGTATTCTTATTTTTGTGGATGTTTTCTTAAACCTGTGATGATCGTGTATGATTTTACACGGGAGCAGATGATGTTGCAGGAAGTAGAGCTCCTCAGTGAGTGGTCGCCGGAAGGAGATCGCCTGTTTCTGTTTCTGTTAGGCGATCACCCCTTTTTCTGTTTCCTGATAGGAGATTGCCTTTTCTGTTAGGAGATCGCCTGTTTTTTTTCTATTTTGCTGTATTTTGTTTAAGTTTTGGAAATTGACCGATTATGTATTAAACTCCCTGTAAGGAGAAACTTCATTACATATATATAATTATGTTCCCTTCAATATATTTGTTTACCTTTATTTTCATTATATAAATATGAAAAGTATTTTGGCGGGATGTTACAATACATATATATATATATATACATATGTTCACTTCGATATTATTGTTTTACCTTTATTTCATTTTATAAATATGAAAAGAATTTGGCGGGATGTTACAATTTTCCTCCTCCAACGCCGAATGTACACTTGTCAGGATTCAAATGCATACGGTGTTTGAAAAGAGCTTGAAAAACTTCTTTTAAATCAGAAACATGTTGTGCACAAGAGTCCAACTTGACGACGATGTCATCCATATAGACTTCTACATTTCGTCCAATCATGTCGTGGAAGACATGGTCCATCAATCACTGATAAGTGGTGCCGGTGTTCTTGAGACCGAACAACATAACCTCGTAATAAAAGTTATCGACGTCAGTCATAAAGGCTGTTTTCTCTCTGTCTCGCGGGTGCATTTGGATCTGATTATAGCTAGAATATGCATCGAGAAAACTAAGTATGTGATGCCCTGCTGCTCCATCAACCAGTCGGTCGATAGTGGTTAAAGGATATGAATCCTTGGGGCATGCTTTGTTAAGGTCTATATAATCAACACACATCCGCCATTTTCCATTCGACCTTTTGACCATCACTACGTTGGCCAACCACGTCATGTAATGAGCCTTTTGTATGAACCCAGCCTGCAACAGTTTGTCAGTTTCCTCTCAGACGGCCTTACGTCGTTCTTCTCCAAGTTTCCTCTTCTCCTGGGCTACTGGTTTAGCCTTTTTGTAGAGAGACAAGCGATGGGTGATGATATTGGGATCTACACTAGGCATGTCTACAGTAGTCCAAGCAAAGAGGTCCACATTTTTCACAAGAGTTGATGGTGTCGCGGTCGTCCGGCTTTAGCGATGTGCCAATATTGGTGCTGCGATGATTGTCACGAAGAAGTATAGGTTGAAAATCTTCACCAACTTCCATTTGAGGGTCGTCGAGACATGGATCTAAATCCACAAGGGCAATCATGTGTCTCCTAGAATGTCGACCTCGGGAACGTCTTTCTGGGGATCGTCCTCTTCTGCTAGGGGATCAGTCGTTTGACCCTTCTATGTATAGTCGCCTTGTTGATTAGAACTTCAAACTGGTGACGTAACACTCTCGTGCGGTTCGTTGATCAACATGCACAGTTGCTATGTCTCCTATGACAGAAGGAAACTTCATGGCCAAGTGAGGAGTAGAAACAATGGCCTTTAGCCGGTTGATGGACGGACGGCCGAGAAGAATGTTGTAGGATGTGCTAGCATTAACCAACAAGTATCGGATATTGATGGTTTTTCGTAGACCAGCTTCCTCACCGAAAGTCGTGTAAAGGTCGATATAGCCTTTGGTGTCAACCCGCTCAACCGAAAATCCAACTATCTGCTCATTATAAGGCTGTATTTCTATTTTTGGGATTCACATCTTTTTGAAGGTTTCCCAGTATAAAATGTAGACCGAAAACTGCCCTGCTCTACTAAGACTTTAGCAATTGCAAACTTGTCTTTTTCCACGGTGATTACCATGGGATCATCTTGAGCTGGGTCAATTGCATTGAAATCATCATTCGTGAAGGTAATCGGAGGTAAGTGTGGGCGTTTGCGCGTGGAAGTGGAATGGACTGACTGAATGGCTCGAAGATGTTTCTTCCTCGTTGAATTTGAGCATCCGCCTCCTGCAAAGCCGCCTGCAATATAGCTGACATCTGGACTTGGTTCACCAAGGGAAACGAGTCTAGCTATGGTGTTGATGACTTCACGGACTTTTTGCCTTGTTCTATTGCCTCGATCGGGGCTTTCGCTTCAGCGACGAGTACGACGAGTTGGACTCTCGCTTCGTCTTCGTGTTTCGTTATCATGATCACTGCGTCGTTGATAATCCCTTCGGTACAAGCGGTCATTATCTCGAGGGGTACGACTGCTGCTGTAAGGACCTAGAAACTTTAATTGGAATAAAAGTGTTAGATTTAAATAATTTCAGAGGATGTTATTATTTAAAATACAAAGAGCTGGTAAATGAAGTTTCATAGTAGTCAGACCTCAGACGTCGCCCAAGGTCTGGGGTCAGCTGGTAGAGGTCGGTCGGCTGACGTGTGGATCAAGAAGAGTAAAGGAAGAAAAGTGTAGTTAAGAAGTCTTCTACGAGATCGCCGTTATTGAAGACGGAGGCGATCTCCGACTTCTCTGGCACATAATCGCCTGTCGCCTAGAGGAGACATGATCGCCAATCGCCTATGGTGTACGTGATCGACGGGAGTGCACGTTGTATGTGGTCAAGATGCTAGATTAACCATAGTGGGTTCCAAAAACCACGCGTATCAAGGTGTGGGTTAAGCCTTAGATACGCGGTGCATGCAAAGCTCTATGCTTGAGCATAAGAGATCGTCCTTAGTGTTGCATGCATGGGCGCAAGAGGAGTGGTGCTGATCTACTCTTGGAAATGTGAAGCTACCGACGTCACCAAGCCATGTGGAGGTGATACCTTGGACGTAACATAATGGGAGGATGAACCTTCAGCAAGGTGTGACGATGTGACATCGGTGACCAGAGTAAGGCGACGTATTCTCATCACACACAAGGGCGATAAGAGATCGCCAACAGGATGAGAGGAACATCGGTCATAAACCAGGATGGGAGATACATCGGTGGTCTGCCAGGGAGAGACATCGGTGGTCTGCCAGTATGAGACATCGGTGGACCTCCAGGGTGATACATCGGTTGTCTGCCAGGATGAGGAATCAGTTATCACCGGGATGAGGCACATCAGTCATCGCCGGTATGAGAGACACATCGATCGTCTCCCAGGGAGAGACATCGGTCGTCCTTCAGGATGAGGCATCGGTGGATGGTCATCGCGCGAGCGGTCATCGGTGGAAGATTATCGCGCGGTGTCGAGTTTCACACAGATAAGGTGGGACCCAGGCTCTCAGCATGAGACGTACTGCACGCGCGACACGTAGACAAAAAGAGTGGTTCAGAATAGTGACATCAGAAAGTTGGCATGCGCAAGAGGCACTCGCGGTCGTACTGTTCAAGGAAGTGGTTGGCATGCGCAAGAGACAACCGTGGCCGTACTGTTCAGTGAAATGTACACTCAGGCTTTCCTGCAGAGGGGTGGTGGCAACAGCATGCGTGGACAAGTAGGCTTGAATTCAAAAACCCACTGCGGGGAGGCAAAGAACGTCGCAGTGGCTCAAGAGTGAAAGAGTGAGTGCATCTTCATCCCTCTCTTTTCTCTCCTTCGCGCTGCGATTCAGGCATCCTCAAGCACCAGTACGACGAGCGACGACTGCCCTTGGACACTTGGGAGGTTCTCTGCAAGTTCTCCAGACCGGGACACTAAAACAGAGTGAAAGCATCTTTAAGCTTCGTTGGGTTTCGGAGCTCTTGGAGTTTTGCGCTAGTCCAGGTAAAGGAAGCTAGTACTCTACATTTATAAAAACGTTAGGCGAGTAAGTTCTGAAGTGAGGGCGACGTGGTCGCCGGTTTTAAATACAGATTTCGAAATCCCCTGTTTTGGACGTGATCGTCGGTTTTGGCGTTGTTTCTCGAACTCCCCTGTTTTGGTGTTGTTTGAAAACTGTTTGAGATTTAAATGTGATATTCGAAAATCTGAACCAGGGGATGATTGTTGTTGTGATTGGAATCATTCATTTAAGTGTTATATGATGTGTTGAATGTTTGAATGTGGGATCAAGACATAGTATTTTCAGGAAAGGAAATACCGTGTCGAGATTAGTTATAAAGTGTATTGATCTGTGAGTATCCTGTGAATGAGGCGATCCTGACTCTGCTGAGATAATGGAATCACATAGAGGAAGTTATTCAATTGGTGAGAGTCGAAGGAGGTTCATATGAATGGGTGAGTCGTGTGAAAAAGAACGAGCTCGGCCTGTTATATGGATTAACCCTGTCATACTGTGAGAGTGATGAAATTGAGATCGAGATTGTGTTGATGCGCATGGCTGTGGAAACATTACAGCAATGAAGTATGACAGGTGCAGGTCTCTGGATGCTAAGTTCAACGCACGAGTCTTCCAGAAGTAGGGTCAAGTGTCTTGTGTGATGAGTCAGTGGAAGTCTGACATGAGAAACGAGAAACATTGAATTGATAGACACTTGATGAATTATGTGATTTTAACGACCTTTGAGGAATTGTGAAATATGTGTTTAGTTGATGGTTTACGTGGGTATCTTGAATTTGTTTTATCTTGATTTTAAAGTTCATATCTAAACTCTCTTTCAAATATCTAGCTTACCCTGTGTTTTTGGTGTTGTGTTTGGCTTTTTCTTAAAACTGTGATGATCGTGTATAATTTACACGGGAGCAGATGACGTTGCAGGAAGTAGAGCTCCTCAGTGAGTGGTCGCCGGAAGGAGATCGCCTGTTTCTATTTCTGTTGGGCAATCACCCTTTTTCTATTTTATGATAGGAGATTGCCTTGTTCTGTTAGGAGATCGCCTGTCTTTCTATTTTACTGTATTTTGTTTAAGTTTTGGAAAATTGACCGATTATGTATTTAACTCCCTGTGAGGAGAAACTTCATTACATATATAAAATTATGTTCACTTCGATATATTTGTTTCACCTTTATTTTATTACATAAATATGAAAAGAAATTTGGCGGGATGTTACAGCTGCTTCTAGGTGGAGATCGTGAAGCAAGTTGGGTCTTCCTGACGAACTGTTGGAGATGGCCAGCTTGGATGAGTTCTTCGATTTTATCTTTCAATGCTTGACATCCTTCATTTGTATGGCCATAGTTTTGATGGTATTGACAGTGTTTGCGTTCTTCAGAGTTTGAGCTTGCTTCAAGGTCGGGATTAACTCAGTATGCAATGTTTCGTCTAAGATTCGGCCGTGGGGAATAGTTAGAGGGGTGTAACTGTTGAACCTCGGAAGAAGGCCTCCTCTATAACGGTCGGTCGGGTTGAATCTTGGTGTTGCCCGATTGGTTTTTTCTTTCTCCTTCTCTTTCTCCTTATTTTTATCAGTGTTACTGGCGGTTTCAGCTTCATTTTGCTAAAATCGCTGATGGTAGTCAATGTGCTCTTCCATCTGCATGAATTTGGTGGCCTGGGTTCGAAGTTCTTCCATGTTTTGAGGGGGTCTTTTAATAAGACTCTAGGTGAATTGACTGGGTCGGATGGCTGAGACCAGATGATGTAATGCTATTTCTGGATTCAGCTTCCGGATGCTCATACATGCTTTACTGATTCTGTCTAGGAAAGTCCTGAGGGACTCGCCTTTCTCCTGCTTCACTGTGAGAAGGGACATGGAAGACATATGATGCGATCGGCTGGTCGCATATTGGTTTGTGAACTTTGTTGACAAGACATCAAAATCATCAATAGAATTGGGAGGAAGTTCTGTGAACCAACTGAGAGGTCCTTCCTGGAGGGAAGTAGGGAAAACCTTGCACCAGACAGCCTTGTCAATTGTGTAAAGGGTCATCTGCGTTTTAAAGATGTTTAGGTGCTCGTCTGGGTCAGTTGAACCATCATAGAGTTTGATGGTAAGACCTCTCCATTTGTCAGGGAGTGGAGCATTAATGATTTCATCAATGAAAGGATGGCCTCGGACGACCTCCTTATCTTTTCTTTGAGCAGTGTCATTCCTGGAGCTTTGATGGGTTTGATGAGTCTGGTGCGTTTGATGGATGGTATGAGGTGTTCGAGATGCGGTCAACACAGGTGTGTGAGATTGAACCTCTTGCTCAGGTTGTTCTAGTCGTTGCAATAATCAGCCATTCTGTTCCTTCAATTGAGATATTTGTTCGTCTTGTTGTCGCTTGTCCTCTTCTCTGCGCAATTGATCCTCCACTCCTTTTCGGCGTAGTTCTTCCATCTAAGCTTGGAGAGCCTGAATCATCTCCATTTGTTGTTCTGCTGTATTGTCGTTCATATTGTTTCTTGTTGTTACCATCTTGCATTAAATGTTAGAAGTTGAATGTTGCCTCGGCCCCACGATGGGCGCCAATTGTACCTGTATGAGAAAAGGAGGCTCAGGCACTACTTGCTGTTGCGCGTACAATTGCTGACGTGTTGGTCTCCTTGCCCAGTCGTCATCTGAAGTTTTCTCTATCCTCAGTCGAGCGGGGGAGGATATCTGCAAAAGACACTCCAATGCTCAAGTGAGAGGGTGTTCTAGGTGAAGTGTTTAGTGGTTGGGAAAAATATACCATCTTTCTGGCTTGAGCACTGTATTTATAGGGTTACCTTATGAGTTTTGATTCTATGGACCTAGGATTAGTTGTTGATAGAGTTGCATGATGTATCCCGTAATATCATGGATTACATTTGGATATATTTTCCGAATTCTTCGGAGTATGCGTTAACTGTTTCAACTCTAAGTAAGATGACTCACATATTAACATTTATGAGTGAAAGTCGGTCGGCCATGTAGACCGACATAGACTCGTTCGGTACCTACGAGTACAAAATATAATGACGAAAAGGTTAATTATATATATATATTTTTTTTTCAAAATCCGAAACACGTTTATCATGGTGAGACAAATATGTAAAAAGCAAACAACCCTTATCTACCAAACAAGTCAGCAGGAAGTGGCACCACTGCCTCGCTCCAAAACTATTTCGTCTTCTTCCGTTTGTTCCACACTTCAACTCTCCAAATGGCGGAAACCCCCAAAATCCGTTTCGGCTTCATCGGCTGCGCCAATATTGCCCGCAGGGTCTCCCGCGCCGTCGCCATCGCGCCCAATGCCGTCCTGTACGCCGTCGGGAGCCGCTCCCTCGACAAGGCTCACGCCTTCGCCGCCGCTAACGGCTTCCCCGCCGGCGCCAAGGTGTACGGCTCCTACGAGGCCGTCCTCGACGACCCCGAGGTCGACGTGGTCTACCTGCCGCTCCCCACCAGCCTGCACGTGCGCTGGGCCGTGCTCGCCGCCAGCAAGAAGAAGCACATTCTGCTTGAGAAGCCAGTCGCTCTTAATGTTGCTGAGTTTGATGAGATCATCGCAGCGTGCGAATCCAATGGGGTGCAGCTCATGGACGGTACCATGTGGATGCACCACCCCCGCACCTCGAAGATGAAGGAGTTTCTCTCCGATGTAAACCGTTTTGGTCAGCTCAAATCGGTATGAACCTGTTTTAAATTCAACATTGCTTTTTGTTGGCCTCATTTTTCAGCTTTTCTTATTAAACACCCGTCAAACACCAATGACACACGGCAATTTTTATTTTAAAATATGAAATGTTTTGGGGGTAGATGAACTATAACAATCAAAATGTTATTATTTTATTAAACATTAATTGAGCACCAATTACATTTTAATTTTTATTTAAAAATATGAAATAATCTAGGGTGAATAAACTATTAAAGTAAAAATATTATTATTTTATTAGACATCTCTTAGGCCTTATACTCTTGTATAAGGAAAAGATTTAATTGCATATTTGAAACTGTTCTTGTCGGTTGACTCATCTGTCAGTTGACTCCACGACACTCACGCGCCTCCTTCCTTACGTTGATACGTGTTTGATTCTTGCGAAACAATCTGTACCTGCAAAAGAGAAAGGGGCGCCCTAGAGGCCGTTTGCACTCCGACGCTCAAGTCAATAGGGGGCAAGTAACACTAAGTGTATTGAGTCTCTCTGTGTTTAGATCTAGAAACTGCGTCCCTTTGTGAAGTATTTTACTGTCCCTTATATAGTCTAGGGTTTACTGCGCCGCTAGCCCTAATTAGGGTTTACTGCGCTGCTAGCCATATTTAAGGTTTACTGGAATACCCTTGCGCCGCTATCACCCAATCTTAGGGTAATCTAGCACATAAGGTTTCCTTCTCTGGAGTGCAAACTTTAACAGGGTGACCACCTGGATGCCTCCTTGTGCACCTAATCTCTGGGGCCACCTGTTCTGGGAGTGCCTTCACTGTTCACGTGCCATGCATGTAGCTTCACTAGGAAACCCTAGTTCTGATGAGTACTCGACCCCTCAGGACTCTGCACCTAACTGTGCTCTCCCTGCTACCCGCATAGGATCTTCGTGATTCAGGCCTCTCCCTACCTCTGGGTATTTAACTGGTCATTGGCCCATTCTGGGAACCAATCTTAGCTGTTCTGTTTACGCTGTTCAAATCACCCAAGACCGATGTTACCTCGCCACACTCTGTTGCCGAGGACTCCTCAACCTACGGAGTGACGAAGACACATCAGCCCTTTCTGGTGATCGTCACGCTCTCTCTGTAGGCTGAGGACTAATCACCCCTCTCTGTAGGCTGATGACTCATCACCCTTCTCTGTAGGCTGATGACTAATCACCCCTCTCATCAATACCACCTGTTGGGTCCATTTCACGTGGCTTTGGCCCATGTTGTGGGTCCCAGCTGACGTCCAAGGACTGGTCAGTATAGAAACCTTCTCTGTTTTACCTTTTGCTCAGGTATTCGGGTTCTCACATTGTTGTCCATCTATTTTTAAAGTTTTTTTTTTCTTCTATGGATTTCTTAGGAAATGTTGTGATGGTGATTTTAATCTTAGTCAGGGACTCTAAATAATGTGATCAATGACCATGTACTAATGTTTTCCACATTTTCATTTTTACTCTAATGCATATTGTTTGCACTTTAAATGACAGCTGTTGAGTGAAAAGACAAGTTAAAAGACATTCCTTAGAGACTTAGACTGTTGGCCATGTTATTTAGAGTATTGGGGAGGGAATGGTGTATCCATTCATGTTCTGCATTGACATGCATTGTTTCTATTTTACTTCCCAGATTCACTCCAATTTTACATTTACTGCTCGTGCCGAGTTCCTTGAGAATGACATTCGTGTGAAGCCAGATCTTGATGCTCTCGGTGCTCTTGGCGATGAAGGTTGGTACTGTCTTAGGGCAGCACTGTGGGCTGCCGATTATGAACTACCAAAAACTGTAATTGCCTTGCGCAACCCTGAGCATAATCAAGTTGGGGTGTTATTGTCTTGTGGGGCTACTTTGTACTGGGAAGATGGAAAAGTAGCAACTTTCTATTGCTCCTTCTTGTCCAACACAACAATGGATATAACTGCTTTTGGGACAAAAGGAACACTACATGTTCATGACTACGTTCTCCCTTATGAAGAGGATGAAGCATCATTTTATGCAGCTACAGAATCAGGTGTTGATGAAGCTGTTACAAAGTGGGTTCCACAGCCAAGCAAGCATATAACAAAAACTGACATACCTCAGGAGGCTCTTATGGTAAATGAGTTTGCCCGTTTGGTGGCAGATATCAAATTCAACAATGCAAAACCCGAGAAGAAGTGGCCAACAATTAGTAGGAAAACTCAACTGTTAGTGGATGCTGTGAAGGCTTCAATTGATGGGGGTTTTGAGCCTGTTCAGATTCAGGAGTGAGGCGTATGAACCGAGGTCTGTGTTCCTGTATTGCATCACAAACAATTTGTTTTTATGTATCTTGAGCAGTTCATTGCTGACCTGTGCATAGAAGAGGCATGTAGACAATTTTACTGTCATTCACTTAAAGTTTGTTAATAAAGATGCAGACTGGGAAAGAAGACTGATGATTGTGTGTGTTGTATTTGTTGATTTACGAATGAAAAGCAACAACAGACTTGCAATGATATATAAAATTAAGCATGTTGCTCCAGGAAACAACTGATACATTTGGCAAAAGTATTGATATTATATTTGTGATATGGGGCCCACGAAATATTTTGAAAAGTTTAAAATTTTTTACAATTGTGAAATTAGGTTTATAATTAATTGGAGTTTAGATTTTGCGGCACCCTTTCGTCTTTTACTTTTGTCTTTCACTTTCCGGTTGTCAGTCTCGTGCTTCCGTGCTCTTCTCATTGAGTTTTCCAGTGGCTTGGTTTTATCGTTCAGTTAGTGCCTTGGTGTTCTCCTCAAGTTCTCTAGTGTTGTCGTCAGTATTTGCAAGGGGACCTGTCCATCTCTTTTCACGGTGATTGGGTGATAAAGGTAATATGTAAGGACCCAGAAAATTTTATTGGAATAAAAGTGATATATTTAAATAATTTCAGAAGAAGTTATTATTTAAAACACAAAGAGCTGGTAAATGAAGTTTCGTAGTAGCTGGACCTCGGAAGTCGCCCAAGATCTGGGGTCAGCTGGTAGAAGTCGGTCGGATGATGTGTGGATCAAGAAGAGTAAAGGAAGAAAAGTTAAGTTTAGAAGGCTATGAGATCGCCGGTCGCCTGCTACACGTGAGCGCCAGGTGGACGTCGCCAGGGCGCGAGAGGCATGCAGGCATCGCGCGGGCGCGAGAGGCATGCAGGCATCGCGCGGGCGCGAGGCATGCGGGCATTGCCAGGGCGCGAGGCATGTAAACGTGGCCAAGGCGCGAGAGGCATGCGGGCATCGCCAGGGCGCGATGCATGTGGACGAAGCCAGGGCGCGAGGGTTATGAGGGCGTCGCCAGGGAAGACATCGGTCGTCTTCCAGGGCGAAGGAGACATCGGTCGTCTTCCAGGGCGAAGGAGACATCGGTCGTCTTCTAGGGCGAAGGAGACATCGGTCGCTCGCCAGGATGAGTCAGTAGTGGAAAGTTATCGCGCGACGTTGAGTTACACCCAGAGAACGTGGGCCCCAGACCCCCAGCATGAAATGCCCTGCACGCGCGCCACGTAGACAAAAAGAGTGGTTCAGGCTAGTGACCTCAGAGTGTTAGCCTGCGCAGAGGCACGCTTAGGTGTACTGTTCAGCGAAGCGTACACGCAAACTCCCTGCAGAGTGGGTGGTGGCAGCGGTTTTCGTGGAGAAGTCAGCTTAAGATGCAAAAACCCATTTCTGAGGAAGAAGGAAAGAAACGTTGCTGTGGTTCCAGAGCTAAAGGGTGCGTTTATCTCCCTTCTCCTCCATTCTCTCCTTCGCGCTGCGATTCTAGCACCTTCACACGAGAGTACGACGAGCGACGGCCACCATTAGAGCACCTGGGAGGTTCTCTGCAAGTCCTTCAACCAGACGCAAAAACAGAGCCAAGGCGTCGTTCAAGCTTCGTTGGGTTTCGGAGCTCCTGGTGTTTGGCGCAAGTCCAGGTAAGGGAAGCTAGCCTTCGTTTTCAATACAAGCCATAGTTTGTTGTTTCTGAAGTGAGGGCGACGTGGTCGCCGGTTCTCTGTTTCTTTTCGAAATGCTCTGTTTTATGTGTTTGGGCGACGTGGTCGCCGGTTTTAAATACGAGTTTCGAACTCCCCTGTGTTTGACATTGTTTGAAACTGTTTGGGATTTAAATACAATATATATGTGATATTCGAAAGTTTGAAACGCTGAAATGGTTGTTGCTGTGATTTGAAATATTCCTTTGTATGGCATGACGTCTTGAATGCTGTGAATGTGGGATCGAGGCATAGTATTTTCAGGAAAGAAAATACCGTGTAAGATCTTGTAGTAGGTGCATTGATCGGTGATTCCTAAGGGGATATCCTGACTCTGCTGAGGTAATGGAATCACGTAGAGGAAGTTACTCAGTTGTTGAGAGTCGAAGGAGGTCTATATGATGGGCGTCTCGTGTGAAAAAGAACGAGCTCCGCCTGTCCTATGGATTAACCCTGTCATACCAGGAGAACTAATGACATTGAGATGATATATGCGCATGCTGTGTGGATTCACAGCGACCCTGTGTGGATTTCACAGTGGTGTGGTATGACAGGTGCAGATCTCTGAGTCTAATCAACGCACGAGTCAATCCGGAAGTAGTGTCAAGTGTCTTGTGTGGTGAGTCAGTGGAAAGTCTGACGTGAGAAATGAGAAACATTGATAGTTTATAGACACTTGATGCAGTATTGTGAAATGGAATGACTATGGGTGAATGTTGTGAAATGTGTGATTTTGGGCGATCAGGTGAATGATATGAGCAACTCTACGTTTTACATGGATATTTTGAAACTTGTTTTACTTTGATTGTCATGTTCATGATTTAAACTCTCTTTAAAATATCTAGCTTACCCTGCGTATTTTGGTTCTGTGGTTTTCTCTTAAAACTGTGATGATCGTGTATTTTACACGGGAGCAGATGATCTTCCAGGAAGTAGAGCTCCTTAGTGAGTGATCGCCGAGGAGGAGATCGCCAGTTTTCTGTCTCTATCGGGTGATCGCCTGTTTCTGCCTCTATCGGGTGATCGCCTGTTTTTTTTCTGTCCTGATAGGTGATCGGCTGTTTTGGCTCCTCTGATAGGAGATCGGTCTCGTCCGATAGGAGATCGGTTTCTTCCGATAGGAGATCGCCTGCTTTGTTTTTTTTTACTGTATTTTGTTTATGTTTCTGGAAAATTTGACCGAATTTGTATTCAACTCCCTAAGAGGAGCAACTTCATTTCATATATATAATATTTTGTTCATAGAATCTATTTGTCACCTTTACTTTCATTTTATATTTATTTCAAAGTAATTTGGAGGGATGTTACATTAATGGTATCAGAGCAGTTCGTCCTTAGGATGACCTGAGGGCTGTGGATCCATTGTGTTTCTTCTGCTCATGAAAGTTATTTGAGTTTAAAATAATAACTATAGTGAAAGGTTTTCAAACGTTTTTGTATTGAAATTTTGTGTGTGCTTTGGTGAATATATGTTCTAATTGAAAACCTTAGTATTAAGAATGAGAGGGTCTTGATAAAGTAGTGAGGGTGCACACTCATAACTGGATCGAGATGAGTCTCAATCTTAATTCCAAAGGTTTGATGTTTAGCATATATTGAATTCTGGTGTGAGCTATCTCATTCTCTTGAGTGTCTTTGTAATTGATTGAAAATGGTTGATTGGATTGGTGACTGCATACCAGTAGTTGTGCTGGTGTTATGCTTGATGTTATAAGCATTATGACTCTGTTGTTGAGCTCAAATTCTTAATGACTTTGAGATGCTGACCTTTGTAGGGTCTAGCTGTTACCTCCTGAATGAATTGATTTCTTATCGATCTCATTCTTGTAGTTGTAGGGAATATAGAAACCTATAGTTCCAAATCTGAAACGAAGAGAGATGGCACGTAGACCTTCTACCCCTCCCCAACCTTCTTCAGAGATGGGTCAGATCGCCAGGGCCATGGAGATGATGGCAACTGCCATCCAACAGCAGAATACGGTAATGGCCCAGATTCATCAGGCTTTAATGAATCATTGGGAAACTGCTGGATCGGCTGCAACAGCTTCCCAGGTCAATCAGCCTCGGGAGCAGATGGGGATGACCGAGTTCATGAGGCACAACCCAACCCAGTTCCGTGGGAACGTTTCTCCGAACCAACCAGATCAGTGGATCAGGGAATTCCATGCCTTAGTGGAGAAGGCAAAGAGGGTGGAGACCCTGGAGAGGGGTGGTTCCAGAGTAATCAGATCGCAACCAGGGAGTCCCTCCAGTGGGAAGGCCAAGGTGCAGCACCCACAAAGCAAGCCTTATTCGAGACCCCCACAGCATAAGGCAGAAGCAGCACCGCCCCAGTTTCAGCAGCAACAACCCTGGAAACTAAAATGTTTCCACTGTGGTGGACCACACACAGTCAAGGTGTGCTCCAAGAGGAATTCAGAGAAAGGGTGTTTCACATGTCAAGGGATGGGGCACATTTCTAGAGATTGTCCTAACAGAAAAAGGATGACTCAACCTGTTAGTTCCCAGCAGTTGAGGAACAAAGGCAGTCAACCTCGAGCAGCAGAGAGAGTGGTTGCCATGTCTGGAGCGGAGGCATCTCAGTCAGGTAACTTAGTACAGAGTGTTGCTCTATAGCTGGTAGATGCGTTAGAATTTTGATTGATTCTGGAGCGACACACTCCTTTGTGTCAAGCTTGTGTGTAGCCGAGTTGGGCCTTCTAGTGAAGGAGTTACCGTTTGAACTGTTGGTCTCTACACCTGCGTCAGGACAGGTGTTGACCTCTAACAGTTGCCCTGAATGTCCAGTGATGGTAGAGGGACGCAGATTCAAAGTAAACTTGATCTGCCTACCTCTTCAGGATCTGGATGTTATCCTGGGAATGGATTGGCTAGCTGCCAATCACGTTCTCGTAGTCTGCGGTAGTCAGAAGATAGCGTTTCCAGACCTCCAAGAGGCAGACGTGATATCAGCTCAGCATGGGTAGACGGAGTTGGGAGAAAGAAGCGAGGTGCTTCATGATCCCAGCTCGGTTGGGAGTGAAGAATGAAGAGGACGTAAGCAAGATACCTTGGTGAAAGATTTCATGGATGTATTTCCAGAAGGGATATATGGATTACCTCCTAAGAGAGAGGTGGAACTCTCTATTGTTTTGGTACCTGGAGCTGGACCAGTGTCAATGGCTCCAGCTGAGTTGATGGAATCAAAGAAGGAAGTGTAAGTTAGATTTAGTGTACCAAGGTTTAGTTCCAGCTACATATAAGTTATGGAGAGTATATAAGCAGAATGTTGAGGGTTTAAGGACTTAAGCACGTGTATCCAGGGGAAGTACCGGAGTTAAGTTCCAAGAATGAAAGAATGAATTTTCTTCTATTTGAAGCTCGGGAGATGTATCGTGTCGATGAAACAGCATGAGGAGACGTTAGCTTAACCACAAGCTTAAAAGGAAAGAGGAGATATTGTATTTGTGTCTAAAGTTCTTTAGGTCAGAGGAAGTTGTTGAAGAATACCAAGTAGAGAAATTACTGGGAGAAGAGAGAAAGCTCCACGCAGAATGGATGCCGTTTTGTGGATCGTGATTTGGAAGATGAGGATGGAAGTGGTGGATGAGGAGTGATGAGAAAGGGAAATGGAAAGATATTCTTGTATCCGAATATAACTCGGAACTTGGGAGGAGCCGAGCTCATTCGAAATATCAATCGTGGTGGTAGAGAGATGTACGTAAGGTGTGCGAGGAGGGTGAAGATGATGGTTAGTTCCAAAAAGTCATTGTTGGAAAGTTGGAGGCGGAGGGGATGTGAGATTTCAGGAGGATGCGTGAGCCACTAACTTTAACTTTAAAGCAACGTGGCTGGTCTATGTGCTTCAAGTGGATAAGTGCTCTATTTGTTCGACATAAGGATTTGAGGTCCCACCTTGAGAACTTTTATCTTATACGTATGTCATCCAAGTAGAATCAGGTGTGGAAGGGAATGTGGGTGGCAATAGTCTGTTGTATCTTGGAGAAGAGGAATAGAGTTGTCCTTAAGAAAGAAAATCCTGGATGCAGAGGAAATTTTCCAATCGGCTCCACTACTTGCATGGTTGTGGTTGAGATATATGGTGCGTTCGTTCTTGTATACCTTTCCAGATAGGCACCTGAACCCAAATCAATGCATCCAATGTATACATTGAACAAGGAGGAAATGATGGGAACAGGAAGCCGAGTTGGCAAAAGGAAGTCATGATGATGATTTAGAAAGTAACAGCAACAAGAACTTTGTCTTTATAAGGTGCAGAATTATGTGGTATAGTGGTGAACCAAAGGTGTTCCTTTAGGGAGCGTGAGAATTAGATCAGCAGTTGGGAAGTCGATGGATGGTTTTGATCAAGATGCGGAAGTTGATTCCTAGAAGGATATTTCGGATCCTAGTTGAATTGGCTGGGGGACATGAGCAGTAGTCAGCGGTCCTCTTTCCTTCCGATGAAGGGATCTTGCTCACTTTTTCTCTACAGGGGGCTAGTCCTGGTTCTGTTAAGGACTTAGTTCTGGACTTACTCGATCAAGTCTTCAGAGTTGGAAGTAGGGTGTGAGTGCTGGAGTTGGCGCTCAATGGAGCAGCATATTCCACATGCAGGGATGGAGAATGGAATTTGATGAAGAATTGGAGTAGTAAAGGTTGGTGCAACAGACAACCGAGAAGGTGAAACTGATGCAAAGCAGAATGAAAGCTTCTCAAAGTCGACAGATGTCCTATGCAGATCAGAGGAGAAGACCTTTGGAGTTTGCTGTTGGGGACCATGTCTTTATGAGGGTGACACCAGCCAAGGGTGTAGGACGAGCTATCAGATCAAAGAAGCTGCCCCCTAAGTTTGTTGAGCCATACCAGATCCTGAGGAGGATCGGTCCAGTAGCTTAAGATCGCCCCACCTCCCCATTTAGCAAACCTGCATAATGTATTTCACGTATCACAGCTAAGGAAGTATCTTGCAGACCTAGTCACGTATTAAAAAGTGGACGACGTACGGACCGGGTGATTCAACATGGGAAATAGAAGAAATCAAGAGAGAAGCCCATCCATACCTCCTTTCCTAATAATTCAATTTTCGGGGACGAAAATTTTTCTTGTTGGGGAGATTGTAAGGACCCAGAAAATTTTATTGGAATAAAAGTGATATATTTAAATAATTTCAGAAGAAGTTATTATTTAAAACACAAAGAGCTGGTAAATGAAGTTTCGTAGTAGCTGGACCTCGGAAGTCGCCCAAGATCTGGGGTCAGCTGGTAGAAGTCGGTCGGATGATGTGTGGATCAAGAAGAGTAAAGGAAGAAAAGTTAAGTTTAGAAGGCTATGAGATCGCCGGTCGCCTGCTACACGTGAGCGCCAGGTGGACGTCGCCAGGGCGCGAGAGGCATGCAGGCATCGCGCGGGCGCGAGAGGCATGCAGGCATCGCGCGGGCGCGAGAGGCATGCAGGCATCGCGCGGGCGCGAGAGGCATGCAGGCATCGCGCGGGCGCGAGGCATGCGGGCATTGCCAGGGCGCGAGGCATGTAGACGTGGCCAAGGCGCGAGAGGCATGCGGGCATCGCCAGGGCGCGATGCATGTGGACGAAGCCAGGGCGCGAGGGTTATGAGGGCGTCGCCAGGGAAGACATCGGTCGTCTTCCAGGGCGAAGGAGACATCGGTCGTCTTCCAGGGCGAAGGAGACATCGGTCGTCTTCTAGGGCGAAGGAGACATCGGTCGCTCGCCAGGATGAGTCAGTAGTGGAAAGTTATCGCGCGACGTTGAGTTACACCCAGAGAACGTGGGCCCCAGACCCCCAGCATGAAACGCCCTGCACGCGCGCCACGTAGACAAAAAGAGTGGTTCAGGCTAGTGACCTCAGAGTGTTAGCCTGCGCAGAGGCACGCTTAGGTGTACTGTTCAGCGAAGCGTACACGCAAACTCCCTGCAGAGTGGGTGGTGGCAGCGGTTTTCGTGGAGAAGTCAGCTTAAGATGCAAAAACCCATTTCTGAGGAAGAAGGAAAGAAACGTTGCTGTGGTTCCAGAGCTAAAGGGTGCGTTTATCTCCCTTCTCCTCCATTCTCTCCTTCGCGCTGCGATTCTAGCACCTTCACACGAGAGTACGACGAGCGACAGCCACCATTAGAGCACCTGGGAGGTTCTCTGCAAGTCCTTCAACCAGACGCAAAAACAGAGCCAAGGCGTCGTTCAAGCTTCGTTGGGTTTCGGAGCTCCTGGTGTTTGGCGCAAGTCTAGGTAAGGGAAGCTAGCCTTCGTTTTCAATACAAGCCATAGTTTGCTGTTTCTGAAGTGAGGGCGACGTGGTCGCCGGTTCTCTGTTTCTTTTCGAAATGCTCTGTTTTATGTGTTTGGGCGACGTGGTCGCCGGTTTTAAATACGAGTTTCGAACTCCCCTGTGTTTGACATTGTTTGAAACTGTTTGGGATTTAAATACAATATATATGTGATATTCGAAAGTTTGAAACGCTGAAATGGTTGTTGCTGTGATTTGAAATATTCCTTTGTATGGCATGACGTCTTGAATGCTGTGAATGTGGGATCGAGGCATAGTATTTTCAGGAAAGAAAATACCGTGTAAGATCTTGTAGTAGGTGCATTGATCGGTGATTCCTAAGGGGATATCCTGACTCTGCTGAGGTAATGGAATCACGTAGAGGAAGTTACTCAGTTGTTGAGAGTCGAAGGAGGTCTATATGATGGGCGTCTCGTGTGAAAAAGAACGAGCTCCGCCTGTCCTATGGATTAACCCTGTCATACCAGGAGAACTAATGACATTGAGATGATATATGCGCATGCTGTGTGGATTCATAGCGACCCTGTGTGGATTTCACAGTGGTGTGGTATGACAGGTGCAGATCTCTGAGTCTAATCAACGCACGAGTCAATCCGAAAGTAGTGTCAAGTGTCTTGTGTGGTGAGTCAGTGGAAAGTCTGACGTGAGAAATGAGAAACATTGATAGTTTATAGACACTTGATGCAGTATTGTGAAATGGAATGACTATGGGTGAATGTTGTGAAATGTGTGATTTTGGGCGATCAGGTGAATGATATGAGCAACTCTACGTTTTACATGGATATTTTGAAACTTGTTTTACTTTGATTGTCATGTTCATGATTTAAACTCTCTTTAAAATATCTAGCTTACCCTGCGTATTTTGGTTCTGTGGTTTTCTCTTAAAACTGTAATGATCGTGTATTTTACACGGGAGCAGATGATCTTCCAGGAAGTAGAGCTCCTTAGTGAGTGATCGCCGAGGAGGAGATCGCCGGTTTTCTGTCTCTATCGGGTGATCGCCTGTTTCTGCCTCTATCGGGTGATCGCCTGTTTTTTTTCTGTCCTGATAGGTGATCGGCTGTTTTGGCTCCTCTGATAGGAGATCGGTCTCGTCCGATAGGAGATCGGTTTCTTCCGATAGGAGATCGCCTGCTTTGTTTTTTTTTACTGTATTTTGTTTATGTTTCTGGAAAATTTGACCGAATTTGTATTCAACTCCCTAAGAGGAGCAACTTCATTTCATATATATAATATTTTGTTCATAGAATCTATTTGTCACCTTTACTTTCATTTTATATTTATTTCAAAGTAATTTGGAGGGATGTTACATAATACATTTTTTATTCATTGGTTTATGAAGTGAAACATTGATGATGTGTGATGATCTTGTGTGATTTTCTGTTATTTGTGTTATTTTCATGGTGGTCTAGACCATTGACTAGGATTGTCATGTTCTAGAAACTTCTTGTGAAGAGTTGGTTTGTCAGTGCACGAGAAAAATGAATTAGACCATAACACTATAGTCTTCTTAGTGTTACACCAGTTGTTATAGAGACAATAACATGTAGTATGGTTTCACGATTCAGTTTTAGTTCAAGTTTCCTCTTCAAGCAAGTCTGAACCTTTTCTCCCATCAATGCTGAGGTGTTGGTATTGTGGTTATTTCACCCAATGTTTACACTTAAATCTGAATTTTTACATGAAACGACCACAAACTGAAGAGAAAAAGAAAGACTAGTCCTCTACTAGACAGATTGATATAAATTTGATATATTTGTTTAACACTCCTGAAGCTCGAGCATTTAAATTGTATGCTCTAAGCGTTGAACAAAGGAGTTTGGTAATTCTTGGTAATATTTGGTAATTGTTAAGGCAAATGAGTATTCCAATCGTTTCCCAATACATTTTAGGATTTCAATTTGTCTGACCTTGCTTTGCTAACTTTTGATTTGGACCCATGTGGCTGTCAATGAACTTACAATCCATTAAGCTTGTTTTTTCTAGGATATCGAAGGCATAAGTTCTCAATTTTTTCCTTGGATTAAGCCACCTTTATTTCGAGGAAGTATTTTAGATAGCAAATATCCTTGGTCTAAGAGAGATTGAATAAATGTTATCTCAATTGGGAGTTTGGTCCATCTAAATGTCATTGTCCAACTCATTGTGAAGATAGACACTTTTAGTGTGTAATTGATGATGAGGCCAAAACAACCATGTAAAGGAAGAGGTCATCAAAATTAATCTTAGGTAAAGAGGAAAATGTATGTGATAATCGAAGACCATATAATAATTGTATGCTTTTGCAACTAATTGGGCCATAAAACAATAAAGTCATCCTTAGAACTGAATGTAATAAGTAGCATATACCTGTTCCGGCCGCTTGACTCGAACGTGGAGGACTGCCTCGTCACTCCTTCGTCTAGCCCTCTGTTCTGCAGGAACGCTCCAAGAACCACCGCCGAAACTCCAAACGCTGCCTGCAAAACACACAGACGGCGCCTCTAGCGGCCGTTGTAGCTCCGACGCTCAAGTCAGGCAACAGAAACACCAAAACTATATCTGAATCTCTCTGTGAGACCCGTGTGTGACTGAAACTCTCAAATGTGTAAGCTGTAAGAATCTGTAAAAACCCCTCTTAATTCGTTAAGAGTTTCGCTTATATACCTGAGTTTTTCTCTCTCCTGACGGTTATTCCTCTTGACACGTGGATAACGTCTGGTCGTACACGTGTCATCATCTGGAGTGTTTGCAGCTGAAACGTTACTTCCACTGTGCCCCTGCGACTAAGTTATCCACACAGGGAGTAGCTTAGTACACAGGTTACTCTGGGCGCAACCTTAACATGGCGAGCTGGTTAACCCTGGGCATTGCAGCTCACACTACACATGGTGGCAGATATGCCACTTATCCTCTGTACTTAGACCATACAACAAGTGCATGCCAAGTCTTCTCAAACACCCGGCGATGTGCTCTTTCGGCGACTTGCTGACCACCTGATCTCCCAACCTTAACACACGGCGATCATGTGCAATCTGGGCGATTACTGATCCTTATCGGCGATGACCGACTACTCATCCTCAAGGCGATAGGCGATTACTCACCTCAAGGCGATTAGGCGATTACTCATCATCACAGGCGAGAGGCGATTACCATTCTAAGTGATCGTCTCCCTGATTCGCCTGCTATCCTCTACCACGTGTTACCCTGTGAATGGTCCACGTGGTCAACTGCTGCTGATGTCATCAACTACCGATGACCGGAACACAAGCCCCCCAGTCTCGAGCTGTGAACTTGTTCTCAGCGAAGAGACTAAGAAATCGTCTTCTGGCGGTCTACAGGAGCGCACACTCTGGTACTAACACTGTTTCATCCCTTCTTCTTCGCCTTCAAACATTCAAAGCATCTCTCTGGATCATGTAGAGATTCACCTTCCCTGTTTTCTTCTCAAACGCGCTAGGGTTCGCTACGTTTCTTCTCTTTATCTCTCTGCATGTGACTAACTGTTAACTAGCTTAGGCTTTAGCGCGATCTAACTGCAACCCCTCAAACTTGGCCTCTGACTTGATCGCGGCTAACTGTTGCCTTAGCATTGCCTTCAACATAACTTTGTGCTGGATGACTGACTTAACGGGCCTAAACGCTTCGGCTTCACGCAGCAGAACTTGCTTCTACCACCGACCACCGACTAGCATGTTAGTGCACCACCGATCAGTCATCGCGCTTCTGGCTTCGCTGCACTTCTCTGCCACACCAGCGCTGAGTGCGTAGAGGGTCTGAACACCAACTATGACGCCTGTGTTTTGGGGAAGAAAAGTGCTTCTCGATGACCCCTCTTGTCCCAACCTTGCTGTAAGAAGTCGTGGGTGAGGTCTTGTTTCTCTCACCTCAACATCGCTGTAAAAAGCAGAGGGAAGGGACTTGGTTCTCTTGCCTCAACCTTGCTGTAAAAAGCAAAGGGAAGAGGACTTTTCCTCATGCCTCAGCCTCGCTGTACAAAGTCGAGGTGAGGACTTGGTTCTCTCGCCTCAACCTTGCTGTAAAAAGCAAAGGGAAGAGGACTTTTCCTCATGCCTCAGCCTCGCTGTACAAAGTCGAGGTGAGGACTTGGTTCTCTCGCCTCAACCTTGCTGTAAGAAGCAAAGGGAGAGGACTTTCTCTCTTGCCTCAGCCTCGCTGTACAAAGTCGAGGTGAGGACTTTCACTCGCCTGCACCTCGCTGTACAAAGTCGAGGGAGGACTTTCTTCTTTCTCGCCTGCACTCGCTCAAAGGCAAGGAGGTCTTCCTCTGTTGCCTACACTTGCTCAAAGGCAAGGAGGACTTCCTCTGTTCTCGCCTACACTTGCTCAAGGGCAAGGAGGACTTCCTCTGTTCTCGCCTGCACTTGCTCAAGGGCAAGGAGGACTTCCTCTGGTGCCTGCACTTGCTCAAGGGCAAGGAGGTCTTCCTCTGGTGCCTGCACTTGCTCAAAGGCAAGGAGGACTTCCTCTGGTGCCTGCACTTGCTCAAAGGCAAGGAGGACTTCCTCTGTTCTCGCCTGCACTTGCTCAAAGGCAAGGAGGTCTTCCTTTGTTCTCGCCTGCACTTGCTCAAGGGCAAGGAGGACTTCCTCTTGCCTCAACCTCACTGTATAAAGCAGAGGAAGAGGACTTTCTCTTGCCTCAACCTTGCTGTATAAAGCAGAGGAAGAGGACTTTCTCTTGCCTCAACCTTGCTGTATAAAGCAGAGGAAGAGGACTTTCTCTTGCCTCAACCTTGCTGTATAAAGCAGAGGTGAGGACTTTCTCGTGGGTGCACGCTCCCAGGGGGCGCTAGGCGTGGCTGTCTAAGCGCACACACTGGGCGCGCCCTACCTGCATTGCCTCATCGCGCGTTCACCGACGGCCCGACCGGCGAGGACCTCTTCTTCTGGAATCATACGAGGTGCATGCTTAACGCTCTCGCTGGGAACTTGGGTCCCAGCTTAACACGTGTTAGCAAGACACCGATGACCGTGCACCGACCGAGTACTCACTCTCTACATACACCGACAGCTGATCGCGGTCTGCATGCACTGATGGCTGATCGTGGTCTGCATGCACTGATGGCTGATCGCGCTCTACATCCCAGCGCTTATCTGGGGGCTGATCTGCGGGTGGTGGCCACTTGGTAACTCACCACCGATCACCTGGTCTTGCACCTGGGGCAAGGAGAACTTTAAACTGGGAACACTCGCACACTTTATGTACTGAAAATCTTTTATTTGGTGGCATCGTTAAAAAGAGTGCCCCTGATCTGCTCAACTGTTTAATACACTAAGTGTGTGTACAGCGCGATAGCGCATCTACTTTACAACTTAATGAAAGCAGGAAAGAAACGTGTAGCGTCCTGGGTTCTGGGAATAGTCGTTACGTCCAGAGTCGCCAGCCGACAAGCTCCATTCTCCAACGTCTCAACCACTCTGGATGGGGTCTCCTTTAACTGACGATGACCGCCCTGGCGATGCACACACGTGGGGCGATCATGCCTTCTGCTTCAGCTCTGGGAGCCCCCCCAGTGTAGCCTCTTCCATCACCTCACCTCCCCAAACACAGGGAGTTCATGCTGCTGGTCGCCTTCCTGGGACCCCGAAGCGCGATCACCTTGTGTCTTCTGCAGGTAATCGGTCAGGAACCCTGTCTCCACCAACTCAGCAAGCTGACGCCCCAACGCCAGGCAGTTAAGGAGTGTATGTCCATAAGCTTGATGGAATTCACACCACTCATCCTTCCTCCCTCCAAGTACCCTGTCGATTTTCTCTGGCACATGGAGTCTTGCTGCCACAGCAGGGATGGCGATCAGCTCCGCCAAACTTATCATGAAATCATACCTGGGGGGTGCATTGCTTGCACGCCCCCTGGTCTGGTCCTTCCTTGGTGCATAAGGGCGAGACCTTCTCTGCTCCTTCCTCCCTTCCTTGACCTCATGCACCCGCGCCTGTTGCTGTTGATTCCCCTGACCTCCACGTGGCTTCGATGGTGCAGCACTTCCTCTCTTCTCAGAGACCTCGGTCTCTGCTACTATGTGTGCCACCGCACGTCGCCGTATCTCGGTGAAGGTGGCAGGGTGGCTCCTGATGAGCGATTCACTGAAAGGACCAGGGAGGACACCTCTCTTGAACGCATGCACCAGCATGTCCTCGTCCTTGCTGGGCAATCTCACCACCTGCGCCCCAAAGCGATTGAGGTAGTCCCTCAACGGCTCCCCCTGATACTGGCGCACGTCAAACAGGTCGTAGGACACTACTGGCGCAGGTCGGTTAATGATGTACTGCTCCGTGAACAGTTTCGCGAACTGATGGAAGGAAGTGACGTGTCCCTCTGGCAGGCTCACGAACCACTCCATAGCCACTCCGCTCAGCGTGCTCATGAACATCTTGCAGTACACAGCATCTGAACCTCTAGTCAGCATCATCTGAGTGTGGAAGGCTGTCAGGTGTGCTTCTGGATCTTCCACCCCCGTGAACGACGCTTTCAGTCCCACCAGATTGGGAGGCACCACCGTGTTCATGATTTCGGGGGAGAAAGGCATAGGGAATGCTCGCGGAGGCGACGGTGGCGTCGACGTCCTCTCTTCAGCTGCGCGCTCCCTCTGCGCCTGCAATTCCCTACGCAGCTCTTCATTCATACGGTTCAACTCTTCGTTTCTTCTCTGCGATGCAGTCAGCTCTGCACGCATCCTCTCTCGCTCAACTCTCGATTCCGCGATGCTATCTTGCAGCGCGCGCATCATCTCCACTACCTGCGCCATGGTAACGGCTCCTTCTTCAGTAGATGACGCAAGTGAGGTTTGCCTGGATCTTCTACTCATCTCCTCTGCAGTTCGACGTAACTTCACTTCGACGAAATGATCAAGGAGCTCCAAGAAACCTCAAGAAACTGCAACATGGATGGGAACCAGATTTACATGGGCCCCACGGTGGGCGCCTGATGTTCCGGCCGCTTGACTCGAACGTGGAGGACTGCCTCGTCACTCCTTCGTCTAGCCCTCTGTTCTGTAGGAACGCTCCAAGAACCACCGCCGGAACTCCAAACGCTGCCTGCAAAACACACAGACGGCGCCTCTAGCGGCCGTTGTAGCTCCGACGCTCAAGTCAGGCAACAGAAACACCAAAACTATATCTGAATCTCTCTGTGAGACCCGTGTGTGACTGAAACTCTCAAATGTGTAAGCTGTAAGAATCTGTAAAAACCCCTCTTAATTCGTTAAGAGTTTCGCTTATATACCTGAGTTTTTCTCTCTCCTGACGGTTATTCCTCTTGACACGTGGATAACGTCTGGTCGTACACGTGTCATCATCTGGAGTGTCTGCAGCTGAAACGTTACTTCCACTGTGCCCCTGCGACTAAGTTATCCACACAGGGAGTAGCTTAGTACACATGTTACTCTGGGCGCAACCTTAACATGGCGAGCTGGTTAACCCTGGGCATTGCAGCTCACACTACACATGGTGGCAGATATGCCACTTATCCTCTGTACTTAGACCATACAACAAGTGCATGCCAAGTCTTCTCAAACACCCGGCGATGTGCTCTTTCGGCGACTTGCTGACCACCTGATCTCCCAACCTTAACACACGGCGATCATGTGCAATCTGGGCGATTACTGATCCTTATCGGCGATGACCGACTACTCATCCTCAAGGCGATAGGCGATTACTCACCTCAAGGCGATTAGGCGATTACTCATCATCACAGGCGAGAGGCGATTACCATTCTGAGTGATCGCCTCCCTGATTCGCCTGCTATCCTCTACCACGTGTTACCCTGTGAATGGTCCACGTGGGCAACTGCTGCTGATGTCATCGACTACCGATGACCGGAACAATACCCATTCACAATGAACCACCTTCTTCCTACGTGGAAAAGTAACCAAAAAATTCACTCAACTTAGAGAGTGGTAATTTGTCTGGGAAACTTTTTCTAGAAATGTTAAGTGAGTGTTCTGGTTAGTTGGGGTAGGGCATGAGGTAGGAAGAATGTGGGTTAAATCAGGTTTTTAGAGGCCATGAGTGTAAGGCAGTGTGAAGTAAGCACAAAATTCACTCAACTTAGAGGGTGGCAGTATGTGGTGACCCTAGTAGGAATATGTGGTGACCCACATTACACTTTCTGCACAGACCCAGTGAAACTTTTTGTGGAAATCTAAAGTGAGTGTTTGCGTTGGGCATGATGTGGGGAGAAAGTGTGTTAGATCAGGTCTTTAGAGGCCATGAGCGTAGGACACTATCAAGTGAGCACAAAATTCACTCAACGTAGAGAATAGCAGTATGTGGTGACCCCAATAAGAATATGTAGTGACCCACATTAGACTTCCTGCACAGAGGTAGCGAAACTTTTTTTGGAAATTTTAAGTGAGCTTTTGTGTTGGTTGGGGTGAGGCATAAGATGTGGAGAAAGTGAGTTAAAGCAGGTGTTCCTACACAAACACATTTACAGAATACATTCTTTCTTCATTGGTTTATTTTTTTCATGGTTTATGGTTGAAAAGAAGTTAGTGAATTGTTGTTGTATTTGATGAATTGGTTGATATATTTTGTTTTGGACAGTTTTGAAATGAATTCTTCCAGTTCGATGGGAAAGTATGATAGTGAAATTATTGTTAAGTGAAAAATTTATTTTGACAATTTTTTTAGGACAAACTTCAACAATTCCGTCAGGAAATGGTTTGCAATTGGGTGCTAGATGCATGTAATGCAGAACGAGAAAGTGTCTTGACGCAATTCAACTTTCGTGGTAGTTCAGAATGATGGTGGTTCAAAGTTCGCTGGATCTGAAGTTTCATGTCGTGCAATTGTGTACTTATTTGTTAGATGCCTTAGAGGATGTCAACAGTTTCTTACATGTACTTTGTAATGAAATGTGTATGCAATTGTTGAATGAATTTTTGTAAATGTTGTATGAAGTACGTATTAAAAGACCTAGTAAGGGTCCCATGAGCATTCAGAAATGTAGAAACACAATGCCTTATATAGACTTGCATTAATTTGAACAATGTACAAATTTTTAATGCCAAAAATGAAGACCAATATTGTTGTAGCATCACATGCAGCAGAGCTTCTAATTACACTTAATATTACTTTCCATGATTTCCGATTATGATAACATGGTTTTCCACAAATGGTTTTATTTGTATTGAACCCACAGGGTCCATTAGCAGGTGTCATACTTTGGAAGGTAACTTTTATGGTCGTCCTTGATGAAAGATGTCTTGGTTCTGACTTCCTTAGACTGAGTGAAAAGAAACTTATAAATATCTACATTTCCCATTTTGTTGCACTAAAATAATTGTAAAATGAAGAATATTAAGTTAAGGTAGAAATTTTGGTCCCTTTTTTACCAACTCTTTGGCTAAAAGATATATACAACAAGGATCCAAGCGAGGAAGAAAAAAGTTAATGATACTATGCATAAGCAATATTGAATCCAAAAGTTGAACTTAATGTTTTTGAAAAATTGATCATATTTACAATTTAAAATAACAAACAAAAGAAAATTGTTGTCGTGGTAGGAAATAAGTGGTGACCTCTGAAAAAAAATGTGGTGACCTGTGACAATGTTTCTGTACACACACTACATTTTCGTATTTTGACCCACTGTCAAAAGTGTAGTGCTTGAAAAGGGCGAAGCATGAGCATGATGTGGGTGTGAAGTAAATGAGGAGTGGGCCACCTATATGGATGTGAAGAATTGCAATCACAGATGAACTTGGCTCATGTTAGACTTGGTGATGACCTGGTAGGAAATAAGTGGTGACCTATATGAAGGAAAATGTGGTGACTTGTGACAGTTTCTACAAACACTACATTTTGCTACCCTAAACCCACTGTGAAAAGTGCAATGCTTCAGAAGGGCAAGGCATGAGCATGATGTGGGTATCAAGTGAGGGAGGAGGGGCCACCTATATGGATGTGAAGAAGTGCAATCATAGATGGACTTGGCTCATGTCAGACATGGTGGTGACCTAGTAGGAAATAAGTGGTGACCTATGAAGGAAAATGTGGTCACTTGTGACAAAGTTTCTGCACACACACTACATTTTGCTACCCTAAACCCACTGTGAAAAGTGCAGTGCTTCAAAAGGGCAATGCATGAGCATGATGTGGGTGTCAAGTGAGGGAGGAGGGGGCCACCTATATGGTTGTGAAGAAGTGCAATGACAGATGGACTTGGTTCATATCAGACTTGGTTGTGACCTGGTAGCAAATAAGTGGTAACCTCTGAAGGAAAATGTGGGGACCTATGACAAAGTTTCTGCAGACACACTACATTTTTATATTTTAACCCACTGTGAAAAGTGTAGTGCTTCAGAAGGGCGATGCATGAGCATGATGTGGGTGTGAAGTGAGGGAGGAGGGGGCCACCTATATGGATGTGAAGAAGTGCAATCACAGATAGACTTAGTGGTGACCTGGTAGGAAATAAGTGGTGACATATGAAGGAAAATGTGGTGACCTGTGATAAAGTTTCTGCGCACACACTACATTTTGCTACCCTAAACCCACTGTGAAAAGTGCAGTGCTTCAGAAGGACGATGCATGAGCATGATGTGGGTGTGAAGTGAGGGAGGAAGGGGCCACTTATATGCTTGTGAAGAAGTGCAATGACATATGGACTTGGCTTATGTCAGACTTGGTGGTGACTTGGTAGGAAATAAGTGGTGACCTCTGAAGGAAAATGTGGTGACCTGTGACAAAGTTTTTGCTCACAGACTACATTTTCCTATCCTAAACCACAATCAAAAGTGCAGTGCTTCGAAAGGCTGGTGGATGAGCATGATGTGTGTGTGAAGTGAGGGAGGAGGGGGCCACCTATATGCATGTGCACAAGTGCAATAGCAATGTCATCTTAATTAGTTTACACATTAGTTAGCGGTGATGTAAGGCGAACTTTAAGCAAAGTCAATAAATTTTGAAATTTAACCCTCATTGAATTGAAGAGTGTTTTGAATTGAATATTTTGGAGGACTACAAATACATTAAACCAGAAGTACATAGTCTAATAAACAAGCAGAAGTACATAATCTAATAGAGAACCAAAACTACAAAGTCTAATAAACAAGCAGAAGTACATAGTCTAATAAGAAAGGTGAAATTAATGTTGTGAAGGAAATTCGTCCAACATTGGCGTCGTAGGCGTCATCTTAACCTTCATGAATTTCTTCATGAGTTTCTTCTGAATGTGCTACAAAAATAGTTTCGTCACCAGGCCATTGAACCAAACGGTCAAATTCTTCAGCGTTAGGCTAAAGCGATGTGTTTTGACCAAAGTGATGTAAAGCATATGAGTGGAACGACCCATTGAGGCTGACCATTGCTCTGTGGCTTGTTGCTTGTTGTTGTTGAACATGCTTCATGTGAGACTCTAAATTTTTCATGTAAGCAAGCACACTCTTGTCAGGAAGAGTGGGTGAATGCATTTGGTTTATTGGGTGTACCATTGCTTCGTCCTGACCTTGTTGACTCTGTTGTCTTTGTGATTGTTGTTGATCCTTGTTTGAGCAGTTCCTCTCTATGAATTTTATGTCAATTGCAGGTTTGATTCTTGCAGAAAGGTTTATTTGTATACCATTTGCTGCACATAATACATCATTCAAAACCTAACAAGAATGAAACAACATCAATCTTTAACAAAATAAAACAATTCAGAGATAATGTATTCTGTAAATGTGCTTGTGCAATAAATTGACTTTGGGTCAACACAGGGATCATAGCAGGGACAAAAACCTTACATTATTACCTATCCTAAATAGTAACAAAACAAACCTAATATTTCAAAATAAAGTTTTTATGGCTCTGTGCAAGAAGTGTAATGTGGGTCACCGCATATTCCCTCAGTGGTCACGATATACTCCCACTTTCTAAGTTGACTGAATTTTGTGGTTACTTCACATTGTCCTACTCTCATGACCTCTAAAGAACTCATTTAACCCACTTTCTCACCACCTCGTGCCCCTTCCCAAGCAACATGAATACTCACTTTCCATTTCCAGAATAAGTTTACATTACACTATGCAGAAAGTATAATGTGGGTCACCACATATTCCCTCTAGGGTCACCACATACTCCCACTCTCTAAGTTGAGTGAATTTTGTGGTTACTTAACAATATCCTACTCTCATGGCCTCTAAATAATTCATTTAACTCACTTTCTCCCCACCTCGTGCCCCTCCCCGACCAACATGAATACTCACATCCCATTTTCAGAAAAGGTTACCTTTAGGGTCGCCATATACTGCCACTCTCTAACTTTTGTGAATTTTCTGGTTACTTGACAGTGTCCTACTATCATGGCCTCTAAAGAACTCATTTAACCCACTTTCTTCCCACCTCGTGCCCCTCCTCGACCAACATGAACACTCACTTCCATTTTCATAAAAGGTTTCCTTGGGCCTATGCAGGAAGTGTAATGTGGGTCACCACATATTCCCTCTACGGTCACCACATACTGCCACTCTATAATTTGAGTTAATTTTGTGGTTAGTTCACACTGGTCTACTATCATGGCCTATAAAGACCCCATTTAACCCACTTTCTCCCCACCTCGTGCCCTCCCCGACCAACATGAACACTCACTTACCATTTCCAGAAAAGGTTTCCCTAGGTTTGTGCAGGAAGTGTAACGTGGGTCACCACACATTCCTTCTAGGTCACCACTCTATAAATTGAGTGAATTTTGTGGTTAGTTGACACTGGCTACTATCATGGCCTATAAAGACCTCATTTAACCCACTTTCTCCCCACCTCATGCCCTTCTGAACCAACATAAACAGTGACTTGACATGTCCAGAAAATGTTTCCCCGGGTACGTGCAGGAAGTCTAATGTGGGTCACCACATATTCCTACTAGGGTCACCACATACTGTCATCCTCTAAGTTCAGTGAATTTTGTGCTTACTTCACACTGCCTTACATTCTTGGCCTCTGAAAACCTTATTTAACTCACTTTCTCCCTACATCATGTCCCACCCCAACCAGAATAGCTTCACAAAATATATTTTTTGGAGAAAAAAAAATACTAAAAAAGCATACATAGTTACAGAAACTAAGTAAACACAAATATATACTTTTAACAATGAATTCCAGAAAAAACAAGTGATGCTCCATAAAAAAACCAAATAGTAAACTCAGACAACTATATCCACATCAGATTTAAACACATAATTTGGCTCATACAAGGGTCACCACATGGCAAATAACACAGATCATCCAATACAAAGAACACAACATAAATGTTTAACTTAATAAAGAAATCAATAGAAAATGTATTACCTTTGGTCACCAATGACTAAACCCACCACCGTCAAAAGAGATGCAAAAGTGATGAAGGGTGGAAGAGAACGAAGAGGAAAAACCTTGAGAAGAAGGTGGAAGATGATGCGCTCGACACAACTAAACGAGAGCAACAATCCGCTGGAGAATGAAGAAGAATAAAAAGGAAACGTTCGAAAATGAAGAAGAGCATCACAACGACAAAGAACATGAAGAACAACAATGAAGAGGTACTCAATTTCTCATACCCTAATTTCTCCTCTGACCCTAAAACAAATTATTAAATAAATTCAATGTGGCCCACAACTTGAATAAAATAATATTAAATTTGCCACATAGACAGTTGTACAGTGGAGGAACTGGAATATGGTTGTTCAAATATGGGGACCCTTCCTGCAAAAGAAATCATTTCCTACAAAGTCCTACTTTATAAATATAACAACACACCATTTCCTACAAAATGTTCAAAATTCACTACTCCTAAAGCACGAAACGACCTCCTCCGAACGAGAATTCACAAGCAAAACAAAAAGAGCGTTACGAAACCTGAAGCATTGACTCGGAGCACTCCAAGAGATTGTCGATGTAGCAAAGACCATACCACTTCCCGAACGCGAGCCCCATCTGGACCAACCCGCGAGCCACAAGCAGAGGCTTCAGCCAATAAATGACCGCGATTTTCGGATTCTGGTACTCCGACAGCGAATCCGCCTCTGTCACTGATGGGTTGTTCTTCATGACCATTTGTTCTTCTTGAAATATGAGGTAAAAAGGTGGTGGAAGCTATGGATGATATGGATCAAGGATGGCTCATATAGAGCTATGGGTTCCTTGTAGGTGCATGAAAGGTATGGAGAGTGATACGTTAGGCCAAATCACTTGGAGGAAGGTGAAGATGAAGATCAAAGTGTCTAACCTAGAGAGACTAGACAAAGAGTAGAAGCTAGCATAATTTTGGCAGCATTTACTCATATAAATTGATCTTAAAAAAACATGAGCCAAAACACCCTATTCATAGGAGATGGTGCCTTGGAGAGCAAGGAGCAAGGGTAGGATGGGGAATACATAAAAGAGGGGGCTGCTAGGGTGTTGACTAAAGGTCAATGCAGCCCCTTAGCATGCTTCTAGAAGGTAGGGCTACATTCCTACCCTAAAAGACCTAGGTACAAGCTAAATTGTTAAATACACCCCCTATTGTGCTATATGAACCCTACTCTACTGAAATTACAAATAAACTGAAATTAATTGATGCTCAGCTCCCATGGCTTGGGCTCTACTCCTTGTGGTCCTCTGAGGGGTCTTTGAATATGTAAAGAAAAGTTTCTCTTCCATCAGTAGCAGAGTCCCAATCTTCTTAAATACTCTTTTCCATGGACCTAGTTGTTGGGCCTGAGCTTGGGCTTAGGCTTGGGCTTGGACCTCTTCCATCAGTCGCACTCGGCTCGAACAGGTACCCCGACTTCATTGTGAACTCCTCGCCGCCGGAGGCCGCAGCAGCGCACTGGAGGCGTTACGGGGAGCGAAGTGCCTCCGACGAGGACAAAATCGGAGCGAACGGTTCGAAACGAGAGGGGGAAAGGGAGAAAGAGAAAGCATGGGATGGAGTTGCATGTTTTCTCTGGTATGGATTGTTTGTTTGTATTCACAGTTTCAAAGTTCGAGCAGTTCGTTGTTGTGGTTGGAGTGGGAGAAAATTTTGCATGAAGATTTGGTTTGAATGTTTAGTAGTGTGAATATTTGGTAGTGTGAATGTTTGGTGGCCTCAAGATTTTTGGTTTGAATGTTTGGTAGTGTGAATGTTTGGTGGCCTTAAGATTTTTGGTGTGAATGTTTAGTAGTGTGAATATTTGGTGGCCTCAAGATTTTTTTTGTAGTTAACCCTCTCTCATCTGATATTTCTTTTTTGAGGAAACCTTTTTCGACCCCTTATACTTCTTTAAATATTAAAAATACTTTTTATTTTGAAAGATTTTTATTATAAAATTTTGAAGGTATTTCTAGTCCTTTAAAAAATATATATTTAAATTATAAAATTTGAAGATATTTTCATATCATAAATTCAAAAATTATTTTTAGATTACAAAATTCAAAAATATTTAATATCTTATAAATTTTATAATTTAAAATATTTTTTTAAGAGAAATATTTTGGAAAGTATTGTTCTGATTCTACTATATAAGCGTTATAATAAAAAATATATATTATAAGAATTAGTGGAAATACATGCGCTTTCGTATATGTGTATGTGCATTTTTAATTTTTTTCATTCATATGTATTTATGTTTAATATTAAGATTCGAATAAACAATGTCATTATCATTATCATTATGTAAAATCGTTATACCTTGGTGTAAATTGGCTTAACCAATGCGAGTAATTGATCATCTTTCTAAGTGTTCAATTCTTTACAAATTTTGTTTCTATACCGGGCAGGAGTGCTCGGGACCTCGCTCTGGGCTTGTGGGTGGTCAGTTCGGCTATTGGATCTAAAGGTTGGGTCATGAGTTTGGCCCAATTTTCTTGGTAAGCCCAATGGGGAATAATTAAAATAATAATTTTTGTCATATGTTGGCATGTGGTTATCAGTTATATATAGATAAGTGTATACGTTAATCTATATACGACTGTTGTAACATCCCGCCAAATCCTTTTCATATTTATATAATGAAATAAAGGTAAAACTATAATATCGAAGTGAACATATATATATATATATATATATATATATATATATATATATATATATATATATATATATATATATATATATATATATATATATATATATATATATATATATATATATATATATATATATATATATGTAATGAAATTTCTCCTCACAGGGAGTTTAATACATATCCAGTCAGTTTCCAAAACTTAAACAAAATACAGCAAAATAGAAAACAGACGATCTCCTAACAGAAACAGAAAACAGGCGATCTCCTTCCGGCGACCACTCACTGAGGAGCTCTATTTCCTGCAACATCATTTGCTCCCGTGTAAATTATACACGATCATCACAGGTTTAAGAAAACATCCACAAAACAAAAACGCAGGGTAAGCTAGATATTTTAAAGAGAATTTAGATATGAAACTTTAAAATCAAGATAAAACAAATTTAAGACACCCACGTAAAAACCATCAACTTTCTCATTCCCTTCACATGACCATCAAGTAATCACATATTTCACAATTTCCTCAAGAGTCGTTCAATTCACATAATCCATCAAGTGTCTATCAATTTCAATGTTTCTCATTTCTCATGTCAGACTTCCACTGACTCATCACACATAGACACTTGACACTACTTCCGGAAGACACGTGCATTGACTAGACTCAGAGATCTGCACTTGTCATACTGCACCACTATGAAATCACACACATTCACAGGGTCGCTGTGAAATCACACACATTCACAAGCGTATAAATGAATCTCAATATCATTACTATCCTAGCATGACAGGGTTAATCCATACAACGGGTCAAGCTCGTTCTCTTTCAAACAACTCACCCATACATATGAACCTCCTTCGACTCTCAACGCCTGAATAACTTCATCTATATGATTCCATTATATCAGGAGAGTCAGGATATCTCATAATAAACGAATCACCGGTCAATGCACACTCTACACGATCTTACACGGTATCTTCTTTCCTGAAAATACTATGCCTTGATCCCACATTCACCACATTCCATTCATCATACCACACATAAAGAACAATTCCATCATAGAATACTTTGAATCTTTTCTTAAACAACCCCACTCACCAAAAACAAGCATACCACCGTTCAGGTTTTCGAATAGCATATACATTTTTCATTTCAATCTCAACAAGTTCAAAGCGACACTAAAACAGGGGAGTTCGAAAACAACATTAAAACCGGCGATCACATCCAAAACCAAGGGATTATGCAATAACAGTTGAAAATCGGCGACCACGTCGCCCCATCATCAAAATCATCTAACTTAAGGTTTTCGTTGGAAATAAGGCTAGCTTCCCTTACCTGGACTTGTGTAAAATCTCACTACGAGCTCTAACCCACCGAACTTAAGGATACCCGAACTCTATTTTAGCGTCCTGATCGGAAAACTTGCAGAGAACTTCCCAGGAGTCCAAGGGCAGTCGTCGCTCTTCGTACTGGTGCTTGAGGATGCCTGAATCGCAGCGCGAAGGAGAGAAAAGAGAAGGATGAAGGTAAACTCACTCTGTCACTCTTGAACCATAGCAACGTTCTTTGCCTCTCCGAAGTGAGTTTTTGAATCTAAACCAACTTGTCCACAATTGCCGCTGCCACTACCCACTCTGCAGGAAAGCTTGCGTGCACACTTCCTTGAACAGTATGGCCACGTGGGTCTCTGCGCATACCAACTTTCTGATGCTACTATTCTGAAACACCTTTTTTGTCTACGTGTCGCGCATGCAAGACGTCTCATGCTGGGAGCCTGGGTCCCACCCTATCTGTGTGAAACACGACATCGCGCGATAACCTTCCACCGATGACTGCTCGGCGATGACTATCCACCGATGTCTCATCCTGGCGGACGACCGATGTCTCTCCCTGGAACACGACTGATGTCTCTCCCTGGGAGACGACCGATGTGTCCCTCATCCTGGCGATGCCCACGTGTCTCTCGCCCTGGCGATGCCCGCGTCTCTCTCGCCCTGGCGATGCCCGCGTCTCTCTCGCCCTGGCGATGCCCGCCTCTCTCTCGCCCTGGCGATGCCCGCGTGTCTCTCGCCCTAGTGATGCCCGCATGTCTCTCGCCCTGGCGATGCCCGCGTCTCTCTCGCCCTGGTGATGCCCGCGTGTCTCTCGCCCTGGCGATGCCCGCGTCTCTCTCGCCCTGGCGATGCCCGCCTCTCTCTCGCCCTGGCGATGCCCGCGTGTCTCTCGCCCTGGCGATGCCCGCATGTCTCTCGCCCTGGCGATGCCCGCCTCTCTCTCACCCTGGCGATGACTGATGACACATCGCCACGCCTTGCTGAAGGTTCTTCATCCCACTATGTTACGTCCAAGGTATCACCTCCACATGACTTGGTGACGTCGGTAGCTTCACATTTCCAAGAATAGATCAGCACTACTCCTCGTGCGCCCATGCATGCAACACTAAGGACGATTTCTTATGCTCAAGCATAGAGCTTCGCATGCCCAGCGTATCTAAGGCTTAACCCACACCATGATACGTGTGGTTTTTGGAACCCACTATGGTTAATCCAGCATCTTGACCACATACTACGTGCACTCCCGTCGATCACGTACACCATAGGCGATTGGCGATCATGTGTAGTCTAGGCGACAGGCGATTATGTACTAACTAGGCGATCTCATAGTCTTCTAAGCTACACTTTCCTTCCTTTTTATTTTAAATAAAAACATACTTAGAATTCATTTAAAATATATATTCCTTTTATTCCAATTTAATTTTACAGGTCCTTACAACTGTTATTTAAATAAATATACACATAAGTTTGTTAACTGAATACGTTGCATGTTAGTTGCATAATAATTAATAATTGTTGAGAGTAAGAGAGGAGCACCCGAAAATAATGGTGCACGCGTGAAACAGAATGTTAATGTTCTTGCCGGTTGATTGGTCGCCGGTTGATTCTGATGACTGGTTCAGGCTCCACCTGTCTCCATTGGAATTCGCACCTCCCTTGGTTGCTGGATGCTTTACCTGTAGAGACAAAAGACGCCCTTACGGCCGATCACGCTCCGACGCTCAAGTCAGTAAGGGTCTTGTGAACGAATAAGAAACAAGTAGTTTCAGTATTTAAAAGTGTAATCAGAATTGCATACCTTCACCTAGGACCTTAAGCCTCTTTTTATAGCATACCATGTTACTGTTGCACTTGAGATAAACAAATATTAACTAAAAATAAACACATTATCTTATATCTTTAACAGAAAACCCCCTGCCACAAGCATCAATAATCTTCAGGTCTCAGACTGCAGGTGTTCCTTTTGTTATATGTACGTGTGCCTCCCTATCTTTCTAGGGTTAACACTATCAAAGGATATTTCATGTGCAACAGACATATACGCATAACAGGAAATCTTACGTGATATTAACAAACATATCTATATGTAGTTGTAACAAACATATGAATAACCATATATATATCTTTATCTCTAAGCATCTTTATCTTTAATTTTAGGTTTTTGAAAGAAAAGTTTCATCAAATTAAATAAGAAAAAAACACTTAGGTTTACTAGGTAAGTGTTTAATCAAGGGGAAATCAAAAGTCATGAATTCAAGGGTAGATGCTAGGTTTGAAAACGGGAAAGGAATTAATTCCAACTGCCAAAGTCATACTATGTTTTTTTTCTCTAACTTCCCATATGCCTTTGGATACCGCGAAATGTTCAAGCTGTTTCAGAAGTGGGGGAGAGTTTTTGAAGTGTTCATAGCAAAGAGATTGAATGCATGGGGTAAGCGTTTCGGGTTTGTGAGATTCCTAGATGTACATAATGCTCATCGGCTAGTCAAAGAGATGGATGGGGTAAGAGTAGGAGGTCGTATCTTACACGTTAATATCCCAAGATATAGGAGAGCGGAAAACCATGGAGGAGGAAGGGAAGAGGATGTTTCAAGAATCCGTGATAATCAGCAGAAATCGAGAGGCATGGGGAAGAAGCTAGTCTGGAAGGAAAAAGAACAAAGGAAAACCTACCTTCAAGTGGCTAAATCGGTGGACATGAGGAAAACCAAGGTTCAAGGCATAAAGGGCAGGAAGGCGGAGAGTTCCTGTAAGGACCTGTAAAATTAAATTGGAATAAAAAGGGATATATTTTAAATGAATTCTAAGTATGTTTTTATTTAAAATAAAAAGGAAGGAAAGTGTAGTTTAGAAGACTATGAGATCGCCTAGTTAGTACATGAACGCCTGTCGCCTAGGTTGCACGTGATCGCCAGTCGCCTATGGTGAACATGATCTTCGAAAGTGCACTCAGTATGTGGTCAGGATACTGGATCAACCAGAGTGGGTTCCACAAAACCATACGTATCAAGGTGTGGGTTAAGCCTTAGATACGCTGTGCATGCAAAACTCTATGCTTGAGCATAAGAAATCATCCTTGGTGTTGCATGCATGGGCGCACGAGTAGTGCTGACCTACTCTTGGAAATGTGAAGCTACCGACGTCACCAAGTCATGTGGAGATGATACCTTGGACGTAACATAGTGGGATGAAGAACCTACAGCAAGGCGTGGCGATGTGTCGTCGGGCATCGCCGGGCGCGAGGCATGCGGGCATCGCCGTGCGCGAGGCATGCGGGCATCGCCAGGGCGCGAGGAATGCGGTCATCGCCAGGGCGCGAGGCATGCGGGCATCACCGGGCGAGACATCAGTCGTCTCCCAGGGAGAGACATCGGTCGTCCTCCAGGATGAGGCATCGGTGGATAGTCATCGCGCGAGCGGTCATCGGTGGAAGGTTATCGCGCGATGTCGAGTTCACACAGATAAGGTGGGACCCAGGCTCTCAGCATCAGACGTACTGCACGCACGACACGTAGACAAAAAGGGTGGTTCAGAATAGTGACCTCAGAGTGTTGGCCTGCGCAGAGGCACGCGTAGTTGTACTGTTCAGGGAAGCGTACACGCAAACTTCCCTGCAGAGTGGATGGTGGCAGCGGCTTTTGTGGACAAGTTGGTTTCAGATTCAAAAACCCACTTCTGAGAGGCAAAGGACGTTGCAGTGGTTCAAGAGTGAAAGAGTGAGCTCACCCTCACCCTTCTCTTTTCTCTCCTTCGCGCTGCGATTCAGGCATCCTCAAGCACCAGTGCGACGAGCAACGACTGCCCTTAGAGCACCTGGGAGGTTCTCTGCAAGTTCTACAAACCAGACGCAAAAACAGAGCTAAGGCACCTTTAAGCTTCGGTGGATTTTGGAGCTCTTAGTGTTTTGCGCAAGTCCAGGTAAGGGAAGCTAACCTTATTTCCAACGAAAAACCTTATAGTAGATGTTTGAGATGATGGGGCGACGTGGTCGCCGGTTTTCAACTGTTATTGTATAATCCCCTGTTTTTGAACGAGATCGCCGGTTTTGGCGTTGTTTTTCGAACTCCCCTGTTTTTGGTGTTGTTTGAAACTGTTTTAGATTTAAATGTGATATTCGAAAATCTGAACCTTGGCATGAGTTTTTCTGTGACTGGAATCGTTCATTAAGTGTTGTATGACGTGTTGAATGTTGTGAATGTGGGATCAAGGCATAGTATTTTCAGGAAAGAAAATACCGTGTAAGATCGTGTAGGATGTGCATTGATCGGTGATTTCTATAATGAGTCATCCTGACTCTCCTGAGATAATGAATTCATATAGATGAAGTTATTCAGGCGTTGGGAGTCGATGGAGGTTCATACGTATGGGTAAGTGTTTGAAAGATAACTACTTGACCTGTTGTGTGGATTCACCCTGTCATACTGTGAGAGTGATGAAATTGAGATCGAGATTGTGTTGATGCGCATAGCTGTGGAAACTTTACAGCAGTTTAGTATGACAGGTGCAGATCTCTGAGTCTAGTCAATGCACGAGTCTTCCGGAAGTAGTGTCAAGTGTCTTGTGTGATGAGTCAGTGGAAGTCTGACGTGAGAAATGAGGAACATTGAAATTGATAGACACTTGATGCATTATGTGAAATAGAACGACTCTTGAGAATATTGTGAAATGTGTGATTACTTGGTGGTCATGTGAAGGGAACGAGAAAATTGATAGTTTTTACGTGGGTGTCTTTAATTTGTTTCATCTTGATTTTAAAGTTTCATATCTAAACTCTTTTTCAAATGTCTAGCTTACCCTGTGATTTTTGGTGTTGTGTTTGGCTTTTTCTTAAACCTGTGATGATCGTGTATAATTTACACGGGAGCAGATGATGTTGCAGGAAGTAGAGCTCCTCAGTGAGTGGTCGCCGGAAGGAGATCGCCTGTTCCTATTTCTGTTAGGCGATCACCCTTTTTCTGTTTTCTGATAGGAGATCGCCGTTCTCTGATAGGAGATCGCCTTTTTGCTGTTAGGAGATCGCCTGTATTTATATTTTACTGTATTTTGTTTACGTTTTCTGGAAAAGTGACCGATTATGTATTAAACTCCCTGTGAGGAGAAACTTCATTACATATATATAATTATGTTCACTTCAATATAATTGTTTACCTTTATTTTTATTATATAAATATGAAAAGTATTTGGCGGGATGTTACATTAATGGTATCAGAGCAGTTCGTCCTTAGGATGACCTGAGGGCTGTGGATCCATTGTGTTTCTTCTGCTCATAAAATTTATTTGAGTTTTAACTAACAACTATAGTGAAAGGTTTTCAAACGTTTTTGTATTGAAATTTTGTGTGTGCTTTAGTGAATATATGCCCTAACTGAAAATCTTAGTATTAAGAATGAGAGGGTCTTGATAAAGTGGTGAGGGTGCACACTCATAACTAGATCGAGATGATTCTCAATCTTAATTCCAAAGGTTTGATGTTTAGCATACATTGAATGCTGGTGCGATTTATTTCATTTTATTGAGTGTTTTTGTAATTGACTGAAAGTGGTTGTTTGGATTGATGGTTGTATACCAGTAGCTGTTCTGGTATTTTGCTTGAGATTATAAGTATTATGATTCTGTTGATGAGCTCAAATTCTTGATGACTTTGAGATGCTGACCTTTGTAAGGTCTAGATGTTACCTCCTGAATGAATTGATTTCTTATCGATCTCATTCTTGTAGTTGTAGGGAATATAGAAAACTCATAGTTTCAAGATCTAAAACGAAGAGAGATGGCACGTAGACCCCCTACCCCTCCCCAACCTTCTTCGGAAATGAGCCAGATTGCCAAGGCTATCGAGATGATGGCAACTGCCATCCAACAACAGAATGCAGCGATGGCTCAGAACCATCAAGCTACAATGCACCACTGGGAAACTGCTCGGTCGGCTGAAACAAATTCCCACGTCAGTCAGCCTCAAGAACAGATGGGACTGACCGAGTTCATGAGGCACAACCCACCCAAGTTTAGTGGGAATGCTACCCCTGATCAAGCAGATCAGTGGGTCAGGGAGTTGGAGAAAATCTTTAGGGCGACCTCCTGCCCTGAAGAGAAGAAATTATTGTTCGCCACCTATCTGTTATCTGGAGAAGCCGAGTTCTGGTGGATGGGAGCTCAGCAGATGATGGAGGCCCGAGAGGATGTGTTGGATTGGGAGAGCTTCAGGGTGAGGTTCCTGGAGAAATACTTCCCAGACAGCGCAAGGTTTGCGAAGGGAAGCTGAGTTCCTAAAGTTGGAGCAGGGGGATACGTCTGTGAACGCCTATGCTGCTCGGTTTGAGTACCTCGCCCGATTCTATACCCAGGCGACCTCCGAGGCCTGGAGGTGTAGGAAGTTCGAAGAGGGGCTGAAGCATGGGCTGAAGAGGACCATAGCCCCGATGTGCATCAGGGAATTTCACGCCTTAGTAGAGAAGGCGAAGATGGTGGAGACCCTGGAAAAGGGTGATTCTCGGGTGATCAGGTCACACCCAGGGGGTTCTTCCAGTGGGAAGGCTAAGGTGCATCACCCACAAAACAAGCCCTATGCGAGACCTCCACCACATCGGGCGGGAACAACGTCATCCCAGTTTCAGCAGCAACAACCTTGGAAACCGAAGTGTTTCCATTGTGGTGGACCACACACGCCCAATGTGTGCCCCAAGAAGGCTTCGGAGAGAAGGTGTTTTGCCTGCCAAAGGACGGGACACGTTGCAAGAGATTGTCCTACCCAGAATAGGATGACTCAACCCAGTGGTTCTCAGCAGTTGAGGAACGAAGGCAGCAGACCTCAGGCAACAGGGAGAGTGTTTGCCATGTCAGGAGCAGAAGCGTCTCAGTCAGGTAACCTCGTGCAAGGTGTTTGTTTTATAGCTGGTAGAGGTGTAAAAGCTTTGTTTGATTCTGAAGCGACACACTCCTTTGTGTCAAGCCTGTGTGTAGCCGAGTTGGGCCTTCTAGTGAAGGAGTTACCTTTCGAACTGTTGGTCTCTACACCTGCGTCAGGACAGGTGTTGACCTCTACAGTTTGCCCCGAATGTCCAGTGATAGTAGAGGGACGCAGATTCAGAGTGAACTTGATCTGCCTACCTCTTCAGGACCTGGATGTTATCCTGGGAATGGATTGGCTAGCTGCCAATCACGTTCTCATAGACTGCGGTAGTCAGAAGATAGCATTTCCAGACCTCCAAGAGTCAGATGTGATATCAGCTCAGCACGGGTGGTCGGAGTTGGAAAAAGGGGCGAGGTGCTTCGTGATGCTAGCTTGGTTGGAAGTGAAGAATGAAGGGGACGTAAGCAGAATACATGTGGTGAAAGATTTCACGGATGTATTTCCAAAAGAAGTACCTGGGTTACCCCCTAAGAGAGAAGTGGAATTCTCCATTGATTTGGTACCTGGAGCTGGACCAGTGTCAATGGCACCTTACAGGATGGCACCAGCCGAGTTGGTAGAATTAAATAAGCAAGTGGAAGAGTTGTTGGAGAAACAATTCATCAGACCCAGTGTATCTCCATGGGGGGCTCCAGTGCTCCTAGTTAAGAAGAAGGATGGAGGGTCTCGGCTGTGTATAGATTACAGGCAGTTGAACAAGTTGACCATCAAGAACAAGTACCCCCTACCTAGAATTGACGATTTGATGGATCAAATACATGGGGCCTTGGTGTTTTCCAAGATTGATCTAAGATCGGGGTACCACCAAATTTTGGTAAAAGCTGAAGATGTTCAAAAGACAGCTTTTAGGTCTCGTTATGGGCACTATGAGTATGTGGTGATGCCGTTTGGAGTAACCAATGCTCCAGCTTTGTTCATGGACTACATGAATAGGATTTTTCGCCCTTTCTTGGATAAGTTTGTGGTAGTCTTCATAGACGACATACTCATTTATTCAAGGACCGAGACAGAACATGAAGAACATCTGAGGACAGTGTTGGAGATTCTGAGGGAGAAGCAACTCTATGCCAAGTTCTCTAAGTGTGAGTTCTGGCTGAAGGAAGTCAACTTCTTAGGACACGTGATATCTGCTCGGGGGATCTCAGTGGATCCAGCCAAGGTAGAGGCAGTGCTGCAGTGGGAACCTCCTAAGACAGTCACTGAGATAAGGAGCTTTGTGGGTTTGGCGGGCTACTATCGGAGGTTTATTGAGGACTTTTCCAAGGTAGTGGCTCCTTTAACACAGCTGACCCGCAAGGATCAACCTTTTGCTTGGACCGACCGATGTGAGCAGAGCTTCATGGAACTAAAGGAAAGGTTGACTAGTGCTCCAGTGCTGGTGATCCCAGAGGTAGGAAGACCTTTTGATGTCTACTATGACGCTTCACATCAGGGTTTGGGATGTGCTTTGATGCAAGAGAAAAGAGTGGTTGCATATGCTTCAAGGCAACTCAAGGTTCATGAGAGAAACTACCCTACGCATGATTTGGAGTTGGCGGCTGTGGTGTTTGCCTTGAAGATTTGGAGGCACTATTTATATGGAGCTCGGTTCCAAGTGTTCAGTGACCATAAGAGCCTGAAATACCTGTTCGATTAGAAGGAACTAAACATGAGACAAAGAAGGTGGATAGAGTTTTTAAAGGACTACGATTTTCAACTCATGTATCATCCAGGGAAGGCCAATGTAGTGGCAGATGCCTTGAGTAGAAAATCAATACAAGTAGCCACCGTGATGATGGAAGAGCAGAAACTGATAGAGCAGTTCAGAGACTTAAACCTTGGGGTAGAATTTCATGTAAATCACATTAGTTGTAGTAAGCTGGCTATAACTAATGACTTCCTTGGAATGATAAAGGATAAGCAGTTGGAGGACCCTAGTCTGAAGCGTACTGTGGAGTCACTAGGGACCGACCAGGCTAGAGACTTTGTGATGGGCGATGATGGGATCTTGAGATTTAATGGCAGAATTTGCATACCTGCAAATGAAGAGTTGAAGAAGATGATCCTAGAGGAAGGTCACAAGAGTTGCCTTAGCCTACATCCAGGCATGAACAAGATGTACCATGACTTGAAGGAGTCATTTTGGTGGTCGGGCATGAAGAAAGACATCGCCCAGTATGTTACTACCTGCTTGACGTGTCAGAAGGCAAAGGTAGAGCATCAAAGACCTGGCGGGTTGTTACAGCAACTGGATATCCCTGAGTGGAAATGGGACAGCATCGCCATGGATTTTTTTACCCATTTACCCAGATCGGTAAAGGGTCATGATGCAATCTGGGTCATAGTAGATCGGCTGACGAAGAGTGCCCACTTCCTTCCAGTGAATTTGAAAATGCCCTTGGCCAAGTTGGCACAGCTGTACATCAAAGAAATAGTGAGGTTGCATGGAGTGCCTTCCAGCATTGTTTCGGATAGAGATCCCAGGTTCACTTCACGGTTTTGGCTGACCTTACAAGATTGTTTGGGAACTAAGTTGAGGATGAGCTCTGCATATCATCCCCAAATAGATGGACAATCAGAGAGAACGATCCAGTCCTTGGAAGATCTACTGAGGGCGTGCGTCTTGGATCAATTGGGAAGTTGGGATGAGGTGTTGCCGCTGGTGGAGTTTACCTATAATAATAGTTATCACGCCAGCATAGGGATAGCGCCATACGAAGCCTTGTATGGAAGGAAATGCAGAACTCCATTGTGCTGGTACCAGGAGGGCGAAACAGTATTGGTTGGACCAGAGTTGATTCAGCAGACGACCGAGAAGGTGAAACAAATACAAGGCAGAATGAGAGCTTCTCAAAGTAGGCAGAAATCCTATGCAGATCAGAGGAGAAAGCCTTTGGAGTTTGCTGCTGGAGACCATGTGTTCATGAGAGTGACACCAACCAAGGGTGTAGGACGGGCGATCAGATCAAAGAAGTTGTCCCCTAAGTTCGTGGGACCATATCAAATCTTAAGGAGGATTGGTCCAGTGGCTTATGAGATCGCCCTACCTCCCCATTTAGCGAATCTGCACAATGTCTTTCACGTATCAAAGCTGAGGAAGTACATGGTAGACCCTAGTCATGTGCTGGAAGTGGACGATGTGCAGATCAGGGATGACTTGTCCTTTGAAGCGAAACCAGTCAGGATTGACGATCGGCAAAGTAAACAGCTCAGAGGCAAGACCATCAACATGGTGAAAGTGGTGTGGGATGAGAGATCGGGTGATTCAACTTGGGAGTTAGAAGAACCCATGAGAGAAGCCTATCCATACCTCTTTTCCTTGTAATTCAATTTTCGAGGACGAAAATTTTTCTTGTTGGGGAGAATGTAAGGACCTGTAAAATTAAATTGGAATAAAAAGGGATATATTTTAAATGAATTCTAAGTATGTTTTTATTTAAAATAAAAAGGAAGGAAAGTGTAGTTTAGAAGACTATGAGATCGCCAAGTTAGTACATGATCGCCTGTCGCCTAGGTTGCACGTGATCGCCAGTCGCCTATGGTGCACATGATCTTCGAAAGTGCACTCAGTATGTGGTCAGGATACTGGATCAACCAGAGTGGGTTCCACAAAACCACACGTATCAAGGTGTGGGTTAAGCCTTAGATACGTTGTGCATGCAAAACTCTATGCTTGAGCATAAGAAATCGTCCTTGGTGTTGCATGCATGGGCGCACGAGTAGTGCTGACCTACTCTTGGAAATGTGAAGCTACCGACGTCACCAAGTCATGTGGAGATGATACCTTGGACGTAACATAGTGCGATGAAGAACCTACAGCAAGGCGTGGCGATGTGTTGTCGGGCATCGCCGGGCGCGAGGCATGCGGGCATCGCCAGGGCGCGAGGCATGCGGTCATCGCCAGGGCGCGAGGCATGCGGGCATCGCCGGGCGAGACATCGGTCGTCTCCCAGGGAGAGACATCGGTCGTCCTCCAGGATGAGGCATCGGTGGATAGTCATCGCGCGAGCGGTCATCGGTGGAAGGTTATTGCGCGATGTCGAGTTCACACAGATAAGGTGGGACCCAGGCTCTCAGCATCAGACGTACTGCATGCACGACACGTAGACAAAAAGGGTGGTTCAGAATAGTGACCTCAGAGTGTTGGCCTGTACAGAGGCACGCGTAGTCGTACTCTTCAGGGAAGCGTACACGCAAACTTCCCTGCAGAGTGGGTGGTGGCAGCGGCTTTTGTGGACAAGTTGGTTTCAGATTCAAAAACCCACTTCTGAGAGGCAAAGGACGTTGCAGTGGTCCAAGAGTGAAAGAGTGAGCTCACCTTCACCCTTCTCTTTTCTCTCCTTCGCACTGCGATTCAGGCATCCTCAAGCACCAGTGCGGCGAGCGACAACTGCCCTTAGAGCACCTGGGAGGTTCTCTGCAAGTTCTACAAACCAGACGCAAAAACAGAGATAAGGCACCTTTAAGCTTCGGTGGGTTTTGGAGCTCTTAGTGTTTTGCGCAAGTCCAGGTAAGGGAAGCTAACCTTATTTCCAACGAAAAACCTTATAGTAGATGTTTGAGATGATGGGGCGACGTGGTCGCCGGTTTTCAACTGTTATTGTATAATCCCCTGTTTTTGAACGAGATCGCCGGTTTTGGCGTTGTTTTTCGAACTCCCCTGTTTTTGGTGTTGTTTGAAACTGTTTGAGATTTAAATGTGATATTCGAAAATCTGAACCTTGGCATGAGTTTTTCTGTGACTGGAATCGTTCATTAAGTGTTGTATGACGTGTTGAATGTTGTGAATGTGGGATCAAGGCATAGTATTTTCAGGAAAGAAAATACCGTGTAAGATCGTGTAGGATGTGCATTGATCGGTGATTTCTATAATGAGATATCCTGACTCTCCTGAGATAATGAATTCATATAGATGAAGTTATTCAGGCGTTGAGAGTCGATGGAGGTTCATACGTATGGGTAAGTGTTTGAAAGATAACTACTTGACCTGTTGTGTGGATTCACCCTGTCATACTGTGAGAGTGATGAAATTGAGATCGAGATTGTGTTGATGCGCATAGCTTTGGAAACTTTACAGCAGTTTAGTATGACAGGTGCAGATCTCTGAGTCTAGTCAATGCACGAGTCTTCCGGAAGTAGTGTCAAGTGTCTTGTGTGATGAGTCAGTGAAAGTCTGACGTGAGAAATGAGGAACATTGAAATTGTTAGACACTTGATGCATTATGTGAAATAGAACGACTCTTGAGAATATTGTGAAATGTGTGATTACTTGGTGGTCATGTGAAGGGAACGAGAAAATTGATAGTTTTTACGTGGGTGTCTTTAATTTGTTTCATCTTGATTTTAAAGTTTCATATCTAAACTCTTTTTCAAATGTCTAGCTTACCCTGTGATTTTTTTTGGTGTTGTGTTTGGCTTTTTCTTAAACCTGTGATGATCGTGTATAATTTACACGGGAGCAGATGATGTTGCAGGAAGTAGAGCTCCTCAGTGAGTGGTCGCCGGAAGGAGATCGCCTGTTCCTATTTCTGTTAGGCGATCACCTTTTTTCTGTTTTCTGATAGGAGATCGCCGTTCTCTGATAGGAGATCGCCTTTTTGCTGTTAGGAGATCGCCTGTATTTATATTTTACTGTATTTTGTTTACGTTTTTTGGAAAAGTGACCGATTATGTATTAAACTCCCTGTGAGGAGAAACTTCATTACATATATATAATTATGTTCACTTCAATATAATTGTTTACCTTTATTTTTATTATATAAATATGAAAAGTATTTGGCGGGATGTTACAGTTCCACACAAGATAAATGGTCAGGACAAGCAATACAGGTGAAAGCTGGAGTACCGCGTTGGGTCCAAAACAGTTGTGTTGGGTTCCTTCATGGAGACTCTTCATGGGAGGATTTCCAGGAGGAGTTATTTTCAGGGGGATTATCAGGAATGAATGGGAAATACATGGCTGACAACTGTGTAAGTCTTACTCCCATAAACGAGGATAGCCCTGAGAAAATGGTGGAGGAAAATAGACCAAGGTTGGAGAACCTGTTTCATGAAATTGTTGAATGGTCGGATTCGATTATCCCTCGGAACAAGCAGGTGTGGCTCAGGTGCTGGGGACTGCCTATCTCGCTTTGGAATAAAGAAACTTTTACAAACGTGGTAGCAACACAAGCTAGGGAGATTATCGAAATCGATGAAGCCACTCTATCCCTGGGCAACATAGAATTTGCTCGATTCAAAGCTAGGATATGCATTACAAGTGAGACAAATTTCCAGAAAAGAATCAAGATTAATGGCACTCTTTATTCGGTGGCTGTGAGAGAGGAGCTAGCGGCATCCTGTTCATGTCCGGCGAGGAGGGGTAACCAATCCTCAGAGAGTATGACTGATCGACTCCTTTGTGGAAGGAACCTGTTTTGATGGGCTAGAAGCAACCTGAGGAGAGCAAGGGTTCTTAAAGGGACAAGAACAAACACCATATGCGAAGCAGGGTTCTGGGCCAATGGATGAGGCGGAGCACGAAGGTGGTAGGGAGCCGGAGAGCGAGGATATTTTGGGGGTGGCTGACAACTTTGAGGGGGCAAACCTTTAGAACGTTAACATTCCTTGCATGAAAGGGGCAAGCCTCGATAAGGGCTCAACTTACATGAAAGGGTCCAAGGAAAAGAGATGAATGCAAATCCTAAAAGTGAATATGGTTGTCTGTTGGATCCAAAGCCTCCTTTAGGAGGGGATGTGTCTTCTGTAAGAACCAGACCCAGTGTATCAAACACCCATGCAGGGTTACTGGGCCTTAAGTGTTCGGTAAGCCCAAGTGAGCCTCGTCCCAATAAACAAAATTTTTTTCTAAGGGTTAGCGGTGAAAGACATTCTTCTCTCTCGCCCCTTGCGAAAATGAGCGAATGCGAGAGACAACGATCGCGACTATCGTCCTTGATCGCTAGCAGCAGTGGACTAAACCCTAGAGGTGTAGAAGACCCAACGGAAGGAGCCAACGACAAGGCTTTGGTTGTTAATGACGGCCAAACGTAGGCGATTCTTAAGAGGAAATTGTTTGCAAATCCGGAGGACGAAAATAGTGGGAGTTGTGATGAAGTAGATGGAGAAAGAAGGTTCTTTAAAGGAGAATCCAGTAAAATGCAGGTCATGTTAAGGGCTATGAGTAACTCAGGTAATTCAAGGCAAAGCATCACAGACTCAAACATTTTAAACTGCAATCGTTTATTTTGGAGTAAACAGGACCTCTCAACCCCTTTGAGAATTTGGGAATTGGGAAAAGAATTGGGGGTTACATATGAAGGAGAGCAGGAAATGATCATACAAGAATTAGAGGAGATGAAGGTGAGGGACCGTAAGCTAAAGAGCGGCCCAAGGGGAGTACAAGGTTATCCATGTTAATTGGTACTCTTAATATTAGAGGTCTAGGAAGAGGAGGGAAGTGGAATTATATTGAAGGGCTGATAAAGAAGGACCGGTTAGAGATGATGTGCCTACAACAGACGAAAGTAAGATCTTTATCAGAAGCTATATGTTTCTCTCTATGGGGGTAGTAATGAGGTTGGATGGATACATAAGGAGGCTCAAAATGGAGGAGGAGGTATACTAACGATGTGGCACAAATTTGGTTTCGAGTACGACAGCCATGATATTGGAGAAGGATTTGTAGTGGTGTTTGGTAAACATGTAAAGACAAATTCAATGGTTGCAATTATTAATGTATATTCTTTATGTAATTGGGAGGAGAAAAAAGTGTTATGGGACAAGCTAACTTTGATTCAGCTATCACAACTACAAGCATGCTTTAGGTGGTGTGTAATTGGAGATTTTAATGCGTAAGATCTTTAAATGAGAGAAAAGGCATAAATATTTATGGGAGGAAAAAAGAGAGATTAATGGGTTTAATGGATTTATTGATAAGAACATGTTGTCTGATGTGCCACTAATTGGTATAAAGTTCACTTGGTTTAGACCGAACGGGAAGGCAATGAGCAGATTGGACAGAGTGTTGGTAACCCAGGAGTGGTTGGATTGTTGGCCAAGCTGCAAACAGTACATCCTCACAAGACAAATTTCAGACCATTTGCAATAATTGTTAAAAACAATCTGGTTGACTGGGGTCCAAGGCCTTTCCGAGTTCTAGACACATGGCTGGCAGATAGAGGATTTGTAAATTTCGTACAAAGAAAGTGGAGTGTGTATATGCTAGAAGGAGAAGGTATGGTCAAGTGTAAAGAAAAGTTCAAGATACTAAAATATGATCTAAAAATCTGGAATACACAAGTCTTTGGGAATATCTATTAAAAAAAGAGAGATATAATTGCACAGATTGGAAGTTTGGATGCCTTAGACGCATAAGTTTGCCTGAGTGAGGAGGAAAGAAGGAAGAGAGTTCACCTTTTAAGTGAGCTTAAGGAAATCAATTGTAAGGTCGAATCTCTGCTTAGGCAAAGAGCAAGGATTAATTGGATCAAGCTAGGAGACTCTAATACAAAATTTTACCACTCAATTATTTCTTGGAGGAGATTGTCAAACCAAATTAAAGGTGTGGATGTGGATGGGGTGTGGAATGAGGAACCTGAAGTTGTTTGTTCCGAGGCTAGAAGATTGTTTGAAAAACGATTCTCAGAGCTACCTAACTATAAGGTGAGACTAGGGAATGTAGATTTTTTTAGGCTTTCACAAGAGGAAAATGTTAGGCTCATTGCAAAGATATCGGAGGGAGAGGTAAGAGAGGCAGTATGGCAGTGTGAAGGTTCAAAAAGTCCCGAGCCAGACGACTTTAACTTCAATTTCATCAAAAGCTGTTGGGAAACCATCAAGGTTGACATTCTTGAAGTGGTTCATAGCTTTGAAAGCATAGGAAGAATCCCAAAAGGTTGTAATTGTTCATTTATTGCTCTTGTACCTAAGATAAAAGATCCTACTAATTTGGATGAGTACAAACCAATATCTCTTTTGGGTGCAATTTACAAGATTATTTCTAAAGTCCTATCTAACAGAATGAAGAGTGTTCTTCTTAGAATTATTGATAAATCTCAATCTGCCTTCCTAAGAGATAGGGGACTTCTAGAAAGTATTGTTGTATCTAATGAGGTGGTGGAGGATCTTGTTAAGGAAAAGATGTCAGGTCTTGTAATAAAAGTTGATTATGAAAAGGCATATGACTCTGTGCGGTGGGAATTCCTTTACTATATGCTTAGCAGACTTGGCTTTTGTGAGAAATGGATTAAATGGATCAAAGGTTGCTTGGAATCATCTTCCGTGTCAGTATTGATAAATGGAATTCCAACACGGGAATTTACTCCTACAAGAGGTCTAAGACAAGGGGATCCAATTGCTCCTTTTCTCTTCTTAGTTGTTGTGGAAGGCTTAGCTGGACTAGTTAGGAAAGCTATGAGTGAAAATAACCTCAAAGGGGTGTTTGTTGGGGAAGGCCTGGTTGAGGTATCAATGCTTCAGTTTGCAGATGATACTTTGTTTGTTTGTCAAGCTACAAACCAAAATGTTTTCACAATCAAGACAATACTTAGATGTTTTGAATTAGCAGCTGGCCTTAGAGTGAATTTCCATAAGACAAGGATTTAGGAGTCCATAACCAACAGCTTGAGGTTTATTCCAATATGCTCAATTGTGCCCAAATATCAATACCGTTCAAATATCTTGGCTTAATGGTTGGGGGAAATCCAAGGAAAAGGGAGTTTTGGAAGGAGGTTGTAGACAAAGTGAGGAGGAAACTAGCCGTATGCAAAGGGAAGAAACTAATTTTTGCAAGAAGAGTATGTATGATTAAGTCAATTTTCACTGCTATACCATTGTACTACTTATCTATCTTTAAGGCTTCGATATCGATTTGTAAAGAAATTACGAGCTTACAAAGAAGGTTTCTATGGGGGTGGGGTATCAATGAAAAGAAAATTGCTTGGATTAAATGGGACAACTTGTGTAAACCAAAAAAGGAAGGAGGTTTGGGGATCAAGGATCTCAGAAGCTTTAATAAAGCCTTAATTGCGAAATGGATGTGGAAACTGAAAGTGGACTCCCTGGGAATGTGGAGAGAGGTGCTAATATATAAATATGGGACTAATGCTAGGAGAAACATACCTAGTCATAAAAGGACACATTCTTGGTGGTGGAGTGATTTGTGCAAAATTTGTGAAGTAGGCCAAGCAGAAAGTTACAATCAGTTATCATGGAGAGTGGGGGATGGCAAAGATATATTGTTCTGGGAAGATATTTGGTTAGGGAATGTTAGAAAAGATGGCTTTAAACTAGAGGGTGGTGAATTGTTTAAAGGGGTTTTCGCAAACTTTTCAGAGCTAGAATGAATTTATTTCAGAAACCAAATGATTCAGCAATTCAGTTAGCCAAAACAGCAAGCAAAACTGTAATACTAGAAAAAACAATCGGTTTTTTCTTTGAAACAATCGGTTGTTTATACTAGAAAACAACAAACAAACTGAATTTAAAGAGATAGGGATAGAAAGATTGTACACAGTTGTTTATACTGGTTCACTCCAATCCAAAGCTACATCCAGTCTTCTCAGAAACCCTGAGGAAACAAACTAAGCAATCACACCTTGATCACTTACACACCAACCAAGAGAATGACCTTGAAAACCTCAAGAAACACACTCTCCTTGGCTAACACTAAGATTGCTAATCTTGAACACCTCAAGAACACACAGCCAATCTCAGCAAAAACACACAGACGAATTGTTTCAGCAGTTTACAAAGATTACACTTGTTATAGATGAATATCTGAAATCAATACAAGTAGAATCCTATTCCAGTACCTTGATCAATCACAAAACTCTTAAGCAATCTCAGCACTTTGAAAAACTCTCTTAGAAAAAACTTTGTCAAAAAGATCTCTTTCTTAAAAGCAGTTTTTCTGAATTTATACGAAGATACAGTTTGTTATCAAATCTTAACAAACTCTTAATTGCTTTAAAAAGATTGGTCAAAACATTTAATGACTGGAGCGTATTCAGTTTTAAATCATTTAAAGCTCAGTCAAAGAAAACAATTATTCTATTATGGTTCCAAAACAAACAATCGATTGTTTCCTCGAATCAATCGGTTGTTTTGTTACTTAACAGATTTCACCATTCAAAAATAGTTTTCAAACTTTCTCAAAACACCTAAGTGTAAACAATCGGTTGTTTCGACAGAACAATCGGTTGTTTCAACTTAACTTAAAAAACATTTTGCTTTGATAAAGATTGAGATGCTAACAGCTTTGAGATTTAATCTAAGGGTGGATTACAACATTAAACTACCCCAGAACAAAACTTTAAACCAGCACAGCAGCAACAAGCAAAGCAGAGGCTTCAACATCCTTCAAAGGATTTGGATTCTTCAAAACATTGAACATCACTTGGTTCAACAATGTCCCCCTATTTGATGAAGACAAATCCCTGGTGCTTGTGTTGTACTGATTAAATCTGAAGCAGTTCCTGCAATAGAACTTTGAGCAAAACATTGAACTTCTGATATTCTGTTAGCATACAGATAAACATATTAAAGCTTAAAACAATTAATATGAAAGATAAAATACATATCACCCAAACTGTTTTTTAACAACTTGAAAAACAGAAACTTAAACAAACTTGAAACACAACATATATCTTCCCCTATTTGTCTTCACAAATAGACAAAGATAAGAGATAAAACAAGATATTGTTTCCATTACATCAGAATAGAACAGCAACAGCAGAAGGAAAGAAATATTAAAACCAGAAAATAACAGCCAAAAACAATCGATTGTTTCGATGACCAATCGGTTGTTTTTCCTTCATTCTTCTTCATTAGCAAACTGAAGATCAAAGATTTGATTCTGGACAGCTTCAATCTGTTCATCCAAGTCATAAACCTTGCATCCATGTTGTCAAACCTGGTGTCAATCCTTTGGAAATTACTAACACAGAGATCATGAAGATTCCTTTGATTTTCCGCAAAGCTATCTAGCCTATTCACCATGAGTCTTTCAAAAGGAGACATGGTTTGTATTCTTTCTCCTTGATGTCCATCATTAGCACTAGGTCCTGTATTTTGAAAATCTCCAGTTGGATCTTCGTGTTGAACATCCATATCAGCAGGTTCTTCTTGTTCAAGATGAGCAGCACCACTAGATGAGGCACCATGATCACCATCCTTACTTATCCATTTTCCACCTACTTTTGTAAAGCCCATCTTGCTGAGTGATCCATTGTTCAACTCTTGAGTTGACTTGACCAGCTCAGAAGTTTCATTTTCAAGATTAACTTCAAAAAAGAGTAGAAACTTAGATATTAAAACAGCATAGGGATAATGATAATCACTTAACCTCATGGCTTTTTGCATGTGTTCTTTGATTATATGAATCCAATTGACCTTGACTTTCTTGGTGATGCAGAAGATGTACACTAGATCTTCTTCAGTTAACACAGAGTGGTTACTCCCCCTTGGAGTTAGAATCCAAGTTATAATGAGAGCAAGCAACCTCTCATCAAGCTTCAAACCTCCAGTTGAGCATGTGCTAACTTAAGATTGATTATTCTTCAAGCAAATTTTGTAGAACTGGATTTTGTTAAAATCCTCCACCATACCAAGGTTTCCTTTGTTGATTCGCAGGCCAGAGAACTTAAGCCCCGCAACAGTAGCCCAAACTTCATGAGTTATCTCCATTTCCACACCTTTCACATGAGAAACTAGATTGTTTCCTTCAAACTTCAAGTTAGTGTAGAAAACCTTCACCAAATATGGATAGATGTTTTCCTTCATCTCTAGGAATTTTCTGAGAGATTGATCCTTGAGCAGCCTTCTCACATTATCAAGCTTTTGACTTTTCAGCCAATCAAAGCATACAACCTTGGGGTTGTTTATCTTCTTGATACTTGTCTCATATCTATACTTCTCAATGAGATCTTTATCTCCAGAAAACCAGCCTTCTAACCTTCCTCCAGACCTTACAGCCCTGGTTTTGACTCTTTTGGAGGTGGAAGGGGTTGATTCCATGACTGCAGAGACAAAAACAGAGGAGAGCACACTTCCCAGATTTTTTAAGAGATGGTGCAAGAGATATTGCAAGAGATGTTGCAATTGGTTGTTCTTGTGGAAGAAATCTGCACTTGATTTTATAGCAATAAGAAAATCAATTTTAATTTAATTTCATTCAATGGGTACCTGATTTTCCAGAGAGAGAGGACTTGACTCTGTTCTGCACAGAAAATGTCAGAAAAAGAAACTGAAAATCACATGGTCTTCACATGTGATCTTTGACTAGTCATAAAGGCTCTTAAATTTCCAAGATTTTGGAATATATTCCTTTATGATTGTTGTACCTTCTTTCTGAGCATGCCCAGCTTTCAACACAGATCTTTTGACCAGAATTCTCCCTTTTGAAATTAATCTGCAACGGATAAAAAATTAAAAATAAATCAATTTCGTCACAGTGTTGTCAGACTCAAAACAATCGGTTGTTTTGAAGAAACAATCGGTTGTTTTTCTACAGCAGTTAAAAACTTGATTTTGAAACTTTAGCCATTAACAGAAATAGATTAAAGCAGATGACATTGATTTAAAAGAAAATTAATCATAAGAAAGAACTTTGAAACAAAAATTGAGAACAATTAAAGGAAAGTCTTATCCTTGTGTTGTTTCTTCAATGATCCAATTGCTTGTTGATCAAGAAAACTTCTTTTCACTGTTTTGATCTTTTGCATAGCATTGATTCAACTTCAAGGACTGCCTTTTTCTTCAACAGCTTGATCAGATGGCTCAGTTCTTCTCTTTTCTCTTTATTTTTCCTGCATAAACTAATTCAAGTAGCAAGATTTGGTCCCCTTACAAAATTGGGTCCATTTGACTTTACTTTGCTGTTAGAAACATCACATCCCTTAGGAATCCATTTCATAAGACCTTTAGGAACATAATACTTCCTAATTTTATAGAATCTAACAGAGTGGCCTTTCTTCATGCAGTAAAAGCATGTAACAACCGGTTGTTTCGTCTTAACAATCGGTTGTTTTTCTGATTTTCTTAAAACGGATTTTGAAAACCTATCTTGCTTGTTCTGTGGATTGAAACCTAAACCAGCCTTTCCAAAAACACAGCTTTGAGATGCCAAGACATTCTCAAAGTTTGACTTCCCTTTTGAAAGCTTGTCCACAGTTTCAACAAGATAGTGAACCTTTTTCTCAAGATTTTCACAATTTGTGCAAATGAGAGTATCACACTTGTAAGAGGCATTTTTTAAATGATTTTCCAATTTTTCAAAATAATTTTTTGCTTTTCTTAGATCCTCTTCAAGTGATTTAACTTTCTTTTCAAGCCCACTGTTAAGATCTTTCAATTGGTTGTTTAAAAGAACCAATCTATTAGCTTCATCATGTGTTTCTTGAAAAGCTTCAAGCAATTCACTATAATTTTGTTCATTTAAGGAAGCACATGAACTTACCTCACTTGAACTGCAAGAATCATCATCATCCTCAGCTACTAAACATATGTTGGCTTTTTCATCTTCACTTGATGAAGAACTTGATGATGACACCTCATTTTCATCCCAAGCTATGTAGGCTCTTTTTGTCTTGCCTTTCTTCTGCTTGTAGCTTGTCTTTTTCTCTTTGCTCTTGTTGGGACAATCTGCCTTTATGTGACCTTGCTCACCACAACCAAAACAAGTATAGTTATTTGAATTAAATTCATTGGGTTTCTTGTTTCCATACCTATACTTGTTGTTGTCTTTGTTGCGGTTTTTCTTTAGGAATTTGCTGAATTTTCTTGACAGCAAACAACAAACAAACTGAATTTAAAGAGATAGGGATAGAAAGATTGTACACAGTTGTTTATACTGGTTCACTCTAATCCAGAGCTACGTCCAGTCTTCTCAGAAACCCTGAGGAAATCCACTAAGCAATCACACCTTGATCACTTACACACTTACCAAGAGAATGACCTTGAAAACCTCAAGAAACACACTCTCCTTGGCTAACACTAAGATTGCTGATCTTAAACACCTCAAGAACACACAACCAATCTCAGTAAAAACACACAGACGAATTGTTTCAGCAGTTTACAAAGATTACACTTGTTACAGATGAATATCTGAAATCAATACAAGTAGAATCCTATTCCAGTACCTTGATCAATCACAAAACTCTTAAGCAATCTCAGCACTTTGAAAAACTCTCTTAGAAAAAAACTTTGTCAAAAAGATCTCTTTCTTAAAAATAGTTTTTCTGAATTTATACCAAGATACAGTTTGTTATCAAATCTTAACAAACTCTTAATTGCTTTAAAAAGATTGGTCAAAACATTTAATGACTGGAGCGTATTCAGTTTTAAATCATTTAAAGCTCACTAAAAAAAAACAGTTATTCTGTTATGGTTCCAAAACAAACAATCGATTGTTTCCTCGAATCAATCGGTTGTTTTATTACTTAACAGATTTCACCATTCAAAAACAGTTTTCAAACTTTCTCAAAACACCTAAGTGTAAACAATCGGTTGTTTCGACAGAACAATCGGTTGTTTCAACTTAGCTTAAAAAACATTTTGCTTTGTTAAAGATTGAGATGCTAACAGCTTTGAGATGTAATATAAGGGTGGATTACAACACTAAACTACACCAGAACAAAACTTTAAACCAGCACAGCAGCAACAAGCAAAGCAGAGGCTTCAACATCCTTCAAAGGATTTGGATTCTTCAAAACATTGAACATCACTTGGTTCAACAGGGAACACCTACCTAAAACAGAAGTATCCTCGGTTATTCCTTATCACAAAGGATAGAGACAAAAGTGTACAACAGGAAAGTGCGTGGGCTGAGTCGAGATGGGTATGGAATCTAGATTGGAGAAGGTCAACTTTTGAATGGGAAAGAGAATTATTGCTACAATTGGAATCAGATCTTCATGCTTGTTTCTACAGCGTCATAGTCAGGAGATGGTGGTGTGGTTAGCTGTGTAACATCCCGCCAAATTTCTTTTCATATTTATGTAATAAAATAAAGGTGAAACAAATATATCGAAGTGAACATAATTTTATATATGTAATGAAGTTTCTCCTCACAAGGAGTTAAATACATAATCGGTCAATTTTCCAAAACTTAAACAAAATACAGTAAAATAGAAAGACAGGCGATCTCCTAACAGAACAAGGCGATCTCCTATCATAAAACAGAAAAAGGGTGATCGCCCAACAGAAATAGAAACAGGCGATCTCCTTCCGGCGACCACTCACTGAGGAGCTCTACTTCCTGCAACGTCATCTGCTCCCATGTAAATTATACACGATCATCACAGTTTTAAGAAAAAGCCAAACACAACACCAAAAACACAGGGTAAGCTAGATATTTGAAAGAGAGTTTAGATATGAACTTTAAAATCAAGATAAAACAAATTCAAGATACCCACGTAAACCATCAACTAAACACATATTTCACAATTCCTCAAAGGTCGTTAAAATCACATAATTCATCAAGTGTCTATCAATTCAATGTTTCTCATTTCTCACGTCAGACTTCCACTGACTCATCACACAAGACACTTGACCCTACTTCCGGAAGACTCGTGCGTTGAACTTAGCATCCAGAGACCTGCACCTGTCATACTTCATTGTTGTAATGTTTCCACAGCCATGCGCATCAACACAATCTCGATCTCAATTTCATCACTCTCACAGTATGACAGGGTTAATCCATATAACAGGCCGAGCTCGTTCTTTTTCACACGACTCACCCATTCATATGAACCTCCTTCGACTCTCACCAACTGAATAACTTCCTCTATGTGATTCCATTATCTCAACAGAGTCAGGATCGCCTCATTCATAGGATACTTACAGATCAATACACTTTATAACTAATCTCGACACGGTATTTCCTTTCCTGAAAGTACTATGTCTTGATCCCACATTCAAACATTCAACACATCATATAACACTTAAATGAATGATTCCAATCACAACAACAATCATCCCCTGGTTCAGATTTTTGAATATCACATTTAAATCTCAAACAATTTTCAAACAACACCAAAACAGGGGAGTTCGAGAAACAACGCCAAAACCGGCGATCACGTCCAAAACAGGGGATTTCGAAATCTGTATTTAAAACCGGCGACCATGTCGCCCAAACACATAGAACAGAGCATCACGAAAAAGAAATATGAAAACCGGCGACCACGTCGCCCTCACTTCAGAACTTACTCGCCTAACGTTTTTATAAATGTAGAGTACTAGCTTCCTTTACCTGGACTAGCGCAAAACTCCAAGAGCTCCGAAACCCAACGAAGCTTAAAGATGCTTTCACTCTGTTTTAGTGTCCCGGTCTGGAGAACTTGCAGAGAACTTCCCAAGTGTCCAAGGGCAGTCGTCGCTCGTCGTACTGGTGCTTGAGGATGCCTGAATCGCAGCGCGAAGGAGAGAAAAGAGAGGGATGAAGATGCACTCACTCTTTCACTCTTGAGCCACTGCGACGTTCTTTGCCTCCCCGCAGTGGGTTTTTGAATTCAAGCCTACTTGTCCACGCATGCTGCTGCCACCACCCCTCTGCAGGAAAGCCTGAGTGTACGTTTCACTGAACAGTACGGCCACGGTTGTCTCTTGCGCATGCCAACCACTTCCCTGAACAGTACGACCGCGAGTGCCTCTTGCGCATGCCAACTTTCTGATGTCACTATTCTGAACCACTCTTTTTGTCTACGTGTCGCGCGTGCAGTACGTCTCATGCTGAGAGCCTGGGTCCCACCTTATCTGTGTGAAACTCGACACCGCGCGATAATCTTCCACCGATGACCGCTCGTGCGATGACCATCCACCGATGCCTCATCCTGAAGGACGATCGATGTCTCTCCCTGGGAGACGACCGATGTGTCTCTCATACCGGCGATGACTGATGTGCCTCATCCCAGTGATGACTGATTCCTCATCCTGGCAGACAACCGATGTATCACCCTGGAGGTCCACCGATGTCTCATACTGGCAGACCACCGATGTCTCTCCCTGGCAGACCACCGATGTATCTCCCATCCTGGTTTATGACCGATGTTCCTCTCATCCTGTTGGCGATCTCTTATCGCCCTTGTGTGTGACGAGAATACGTCGCCTTACTCTGGTCACCGATGTCACATCGTCACACCTTGCTGAAGGTTCATCCTCCCATTATGTTACGTCCAAGATATCACCTCCACATGGCTTGGTGACGTCGGTAGCTTCACATTTCCAAGAGTAGATCAGCACCACTCCTCTTGCGCCCATGCATGCAACACTAAGGACGATCTCTTATGCTCAAGCATAGAGCTTCGCATGCACAGCGTATCTAAGGCTTAACCCACACCTTGATACGCCTGGTTTTTGGAACCCACTATGGTTAATCCAGCATCTTGACCACATACAACGTGCACTCCCGTCGATCACGTACACCATAGGCGATTGACGATCATGTCTCCTCTAGGCGACAGGCGATTATGTGCCAGAGAAGTCGGAGATCGCCTCTGTCTTCAATAACGGCGATCTCGTAGAAGACTTCTTAACTACACTTTTCTTCCTTTACTCTTCTTGATCCACACGTCAGCCGACCGACCTCTACCAGCTGAACCCAGACCTTGGGCGACGTCCGAGGTCCGACTACTATGAAACTTCATTTACCAGCTCTTTGTATTTTAAATAATAACATACTCTGAAATTATTTAAATCTAACACTTTTATTCCAATTAAAGTTTCTAGGTCCTTACAAGCTGAAGAAAATGGTGGTTTCTCAGTAAAATCTGCATATCGAGTCTACACTTGGCGACAACCTCGGAGAGTTGTAAAGAAATGGATATGCTATGGGAAATCAAAGTGATTCCTAATGCTTTAACACTGGCTTGGCAGATCCTCAAAGGAAAAATCCCAACAAGAACAAATCCACAGAGAAAAGGGATTCTACTACCATCCCTTTTGTGCCCCTTATGTAATCTGGAAGAGGAATCGATTAAACACTTATTTGTGGAATGCAAGGTAGCTTTTCAGGTGTGGTCTATGGTTTCAAAATGGGTAGGGCTACAATTAGCCTACCACAATGATATGAAGTTGCATTTGTTCCAGTTTGTTTTGGTCCAGTTCAATCCAAAAAGAAATTATGTCTAGAAAGGGGTCTGGGTAGCAGTTCTATGGATCTTGTGGAATCATAGGAATGGGGTGGTGTTTAAAGAAAGGAAGGTGGATGCGGAAGAGATTTTTAGTCTTGCACAGTTACAAGCGTGGGCTTGGATGAGGAGAAAGCTTAAAGATTTTAACTTTGCCTTCTCAGATTGGGTTTTTTATCCTCTCAATTGTTTACAATCCCTTACTTGAAATAAAGTGGTGATTGGAGAAGTTTTTTAGGAGGTAGGATGGGATGAGGTTGATTGGGAAAAGTATGGTTAAATTTACAATGTGTAAACACATGAACCAGAAACATATTTTGGTTTAGGCCAAGCGTTGTAGAGAACTACTCTGGTTTTCGTTCAGTTTTGGAACTTACAAGTTATACCTATAAGTCTAGGAAGGGAAAATGTGTTGATTTCTTGCAGCAAGCAAAGGAAGAAGGATAAGGTAGCAGTTCCACATACTCATGGTGATGAGATGGCAATAGGAAGAATGTATAGTATCATGTAGAAATTTCCAACAAATGGCTTATGCATAACATAAAAAGAATGGCAGAATAGTTGGGCATTCGTACGGGCCTTTACCATCCTCTGTTCCCACTTTGGCCTTCTGCCATCAGTGGATGTCTTTCTTTACTTCTTCGAGGCCAAACGTTTAGGACACCAACTTTGGGTGTCCTTCAACAAAGTTGCTAGGAGGTCCTTGCTATCCCTTTTCCAGCAATCTTATAAGGGTTTTAAAAAGAAGTTCTTCAAAGTTCGAAGCAACAAGGGAGATCCAACCCTCTTGGATGGGTTTCCCTTGTATTGGACCCAAAACCTTATCTTCTAGAGCCTTAGACACCTGAAGGACCTGCCCCCACCTGAATGTGAGGTGTGCATCTATCTCTCCAACCTCAAGGTGGTTTTTGATACTGCCTTCTTGATCCTAGAGGAGTTTTCCCCAATAACGCTTAAAGCTTACATTGGTATACTCTTATTCCCTGCTATACTCAGGTATTGATGTTTCTGTTGGTGTAAGTGCTGAACTTACCTTATCTTGTTATGCAGATAATATGTTGGATACGGAGAAGTGGAAGAACCTAGCTGCCCTAGCCAGGCAGAAAAGGGTTGTTGCGGAGGCCCCTTCTGCGGGTGTTGCAGAAGTACCTCCTACTAAAGACCGTAGCAGGAAGGCCATAATCGAGGTGGTGGCCTCGGAGGAGGATGGGACATATTCCGGGCTCGTCTTCAAGAGAAGATGAAACAATGAAGCGTCCTCCTCCCACTCAATCTTAGGTTGGCGAGCCCCCTCTCCTTCGCATTCTCCACTCTCACGCCCCTTAACCTCTAGGGGGGTAATGGTCTAAGAGAGTAGGGAAGAACATATTGAGGAGGAGGGACTATGGGATCCTTCTGCAAATCCCCTCCTCACCATACAAAACGCCCTGCTCCCTCCAAAGATCAAAGAGAAGCTGAACCCCCTGGAGGAGGACTAGGTGCTGGAAACCACAAGACAACTGAAACAGGCGCTGGCTAAAAGCTGCCTATTTCTTACCGAACTATAAAGCGCTGCCCAGAATGAAGCTTCCAAGGCCAAAGGGTTTGCCTTGCAGGTGAAAGGCCTTAATCTAGAGGTCGAGGAGCTGAGAAGAAGCTATCAAGAGGTTAAGACTCTCCTCTTCAACAAATCACAAGAGACCTTGGGTCTGTATGCAAGGAGCAATGACCTCCGTACTGAGATGGAGTTGCTAAAAAAAGAGCGAGAGTCACTGAAGTAAGAGATGGCCAAGCTGGTGGCCACACAAAAGGCAGAGTTGGTGCAGAAGGACGAGTTGATGGCTAAACTCAAGGAGGAGCTCACAGATGACGTTGCCAACTCATACGCTGCTTGTTTCGAGGATGCTGTCGCCCAAGCCACAAGTCTTTACCCTGATATTGACTTCTCCCAACTTGGCCCAGGGAAAGTCATGATTGACGGGCACTTGGTGTGTGAGGATGAGCAACAATCATGAATTTCTTGTATTTATTCACCTTCTGTAGATGGCTAGATAATGTATTATTTTGTGCATTTATGTATAGCTGTTTATTGTGCCTTTTCTAGTTTAGAGTTAATGGATATAACTTAGCGAATTAATGAGTCTCCTTACCTTAGAAACATCACTAATTTTGCAAACAACTCCAAACAAACAAGGCAATTTATGATACATGTTGAGTAACCGACGTGTCTAACTATGCCAATCAAATATAACATGGATGGCGCTCTTACCAGAGCCAATCATAGGATAATTTAATGTTTAACCTAGTGACTCGTATTGTTGTCTCAATTGGTTCTCATCGAGATCCTGAGCTCACCTTGCGTTGTCCATACTTAGAGTCCTTCTTCATGTAGGGCTCTTAAGCTTGAGTTGTCATGAACCTGTAGTTTCCTTCCTTTGGAAATTTTCCAGAGCGAAGTTTCCTTTTAGGGCTCAAACCAAATTTTGGCGAGCTGCGATTTAGTTGGTGCCTTTGATCAGAATGAGGCCCTAAATGCTGAACAAATGGGCATCTTTGAGTTGGTTTCATTTGGGCCATACCCAATCTTTGGGGGGCTGACTTCATTTTCGTGCTACGCCCAATGATTGGCGAGCTGACTTCATTTTCGTGCTACGCCCAATGATTGGCGAGCTGACTTTGTTTACACTATATTTGATGAACTGGTTTCGTGTGCACCACATCGGGTGGACTGGTTTCATTTACACCACATTTGGTGAACTGGATTCGTTTACACCACATTTGGTGAACTAGTTTCATGTGGACTGGTTTCGTTTACACCACATTTGGTGAACTGGTTTCATTTACACCACATCGGGTGGACTGGTTTGGTGTGCACCACATCGGGTGGACTGGTTTCATTTACACGACATTTGGTGAACTGGTTTCGTTGATAATATAATGGCACATCGTTTCTCAAATGCTTTTTCGTTGGGCGACCTCACTAAAAAACCCCCGTATGGGAAAAAGAGTGTCCCCTTAACTATTCATGATTGTCATTATATATTAACTGAAATAAAATTTGCAGTTGGCTCGACTCCAGGTCGCCTACCAGTGGTGATTTTCCAGAGTGAGGTATCTCCCACTTCTGATGGATGAGTGGTAAGCATGCATACTCTCCACTTTGTCTTCAGACTGTTCTCGTAGCATTTTCTTGCCGCCTTTTGGTCAAACTTAACAATAATCACTCACCCTTCTTGTGAGGGAAACTTCATCTTCATATGTCTTGAAGAGGCCACCGCCCCTAGCCTATTTATGGCAGGTCTACCCAAAAGAATATTATAGGCTGAAGGGGTGATCACGACAAGTGCCTGATACCAATGGTTCGAGACAAGGTGCCATCTGAGAAGGTCGTCCTCAACTCCATGTGCTCTCTCACCTCTACTTGGTCTCCAGCAAAACCATACAAGCAACCATCATAGGGCCTCAGCTAATCTGGGAACAACTATAATTTGTTGAACGTCGACCAAAATAGTACGTCAACCGAGCTTCCCTGATCAACAAGAATCTCGTGTACCCTTCTTCCTGCGGTGACTACTGATATGACCACAGGGTCATTGTCGTGTGGGACAACATTCCTCAAGTCTGGTCGGGTGAAGTAGAGGTCAGGTTCGACTGGTTGCTCGAATACCTGTGCGTTTATGGCCATTACCTCCTTGGCATACCTTTTTCGTTGAGAGGTGGTACAACCTCTCCCGGAGAATCCTCACGAGATGGTATTGATTTCGCCGTGTATGGGCACCTGATGCCTCTGTTCTTCTGCCGGATTTTCTCTCGTTGACCCCTCCTGGTCTTCCTGCACATAGTCATGCATGAAACCTTCCTTCAATAGTCTCAAGAACTGATAGCGTAGGAATAAATAGTTCTCGACATCGTGCCCATAAGCTTGGTGGAATTTGCACCAAGTGTTCTTCTTTGGCCCCAAAACCTTGTTAGACTTGCCCCAAAACCTTGTTAGACTTTGGCGGGGACTCCAATTTCTCTGTAACAGTTGGGATGGTAAGTAATTCCCTATAGGGCATTTTGAACTTAGGTCGAGGAGACGGGCTGTTGCTTGACCTCAACCTGGGTTTGTCCCCTCTGGGCTCATAAGGTGTTTGTTGTTCTGCCCTCTTCTCTGTTGTGGTCTCGTGTACCCTCAGGGGTTGGGTATGATTGCTCTCCCGAGCCTTGGCCGGCCCTACACCCATGCTCCCAAGCTTTGTGCTCATCCACTCCTCAACGGCAATGTGGGTGACTGCCCGCTGCTTGATTTCTGCCAACGTCTTGGGTCGATTCCTTATCAAGGAATCACTAAAAGGCCCCGACCTTATTCCCTTCATGAAAGCATGTACTATTAATGCCTCATCTTGAGTGTGAAGTTGCACCACCAATGCTCCAAATTGGTTTAGGAAATCTTTCACCGATTCCCCCTAGTTCTGAATCACCCCAAAGAGGTCAAAAGGAACAGGGGGTGGTGCTTGATTAACCATGAACTGCTCCCTGAACAATGTGGAAAACTGGTCAAAAGTGGTTATGAGGTCATTGGGTAAGGCAATAAACCACTTCAGGGTTGTACCTGAGAGTGTACCCACGAACAACTTACAATGGACGGCATCTGTACCTCCTAGAATCATTGTTTGAGCCTGGAAGGCTGCAAGGTGGACGTCTGGATCTTCGACACCAGTAAAGGTGATTTTAGGTGCCGTCCTATTTTTTGGCATGGTTGTGTCTAAGATCTCTTGTGAGAAAGGCATCGTGCGAACCCTATTCTGGATAGGCGTATACTGGTTGCCCACGACATACTTTCCTGCGCACTGCCAATTTCTGTGCAATTCGTCATTAGCTCTGTGCAGCTCTTCATTAGCTGCTCGTGAGGCGTCCAACTTGGCCTTAAACTGATCTTGTCTTTGAACCTGCTCAGCCCTAGTTGCCGCCACTGTCTCCTGAAGAGTCGTGATGATGTCCATGAGTTGTTGGGTTGTGGGGGCGTCGCCCCCTTCAGATCTTGTAGGGCCGCCTTGCCTGATATTTCTCATATCTTCTAATTGCTTGTCTATCAATGCAGATGGGACCTAGTTTTACTGGGCCCCATGGTGGGCGCCAAATGTTCTTGCCAGTTGACAGGTCGCCGGTTGATTCTGATGACTAGTTCAGGCTGCACTTGTCTCCCCTGTAATTTACACCTCCTTTGATTGCTGGATGTTTTACCTGTAGAGACAAAAGGCACCCTCACAGCCGGTCACACTCCGACACTCAAGTCAGTAAGGGCTTTGTGAACGAATAAGAAACAAGTAGTTTCAGTATTTAAAAGTGTAATTAGAATTGCATACCTTCACCTGGGACCTTAAGCCCCTTTTTATAGCGTACCATGTTCCTGTTTCACTTGAGATAAACAAATATTAACTGAAAATAAACACATTATCTTATATCTCTAACAGAAAACCCCCTACCATAGGCACCAATAATCTTCAGGTCTCAGACTGTAGGTGTTCCTTTTGTTATATGTATGCGTGCCTCCCTATCTTTCTAGGGTTAGCACTATCAAAGGGTATTTCATGTGCAACTGACATATATTCATAACACGAAAATCTTACGTGATATTAACAAACATATCTATATGTAGTTGTAACAAACATATGAATAACCATATATATATATCTTTATCTCTAAACATCTTTATCTTTAAGCACATGCCACTGATTATTAGCACATGGCAGCTTTGTTACGCGCTTTGAGCCCATTAAGCAGATTGGGTCAACCTCATAACCTTGGCGCAAGGTCCTGCCCATAATCATTCGTTCATGCGTTCTCACTAATACACACCCATTCAAACGCTATTTCGTGTCATGCATATAGCTTTACTTGGATTGCCTTAGCGTTAATGGGCTCGGGCCTTATAGTTAATACTTTACTTATTATAGACTTGGACACTCTAAGAATGCCCCTAAGCCCATTATGTTTCTTTACCTTAGTACTTAATCTCATTTTTGGAGGATCATGCTATATACATGCATGAGAGTTTAATATATACGTATACCTAGAGCCCAGTCACATGGTAAGTGAGGCCCATGTGCCAAGTTGACCTTGTAAGGACCTGTAAAATTGAATTGGAATAAAAAGAGATATATTTTAAAAGAATTCTATGTATGTTTTATTTAGAATAGAAAGGGAGGAAAAAGTTAAGTATAGAAGGCTATGAGGTCGTCGGTCGCCTGCTACACATGAGCGCCAGGTGGGCATCGCGCGGGCGCGAGAGGCATGCAGGCATCGCGTGGGCGCGAGAGGCATGCAGGCATCGCGCGGGCGCGAGAGGCATGCAGGCATCGCGCGGGCGCGAGAGGCATGCAGGCATCGCGCGGGCGCGAGAGGCATGCAGGCATCGCGCGTGCGCGAGAGGCATGCAGGCAACGCGCGGGCCCGAGAGGCATGCAGGCATCGCGCGGGCGCGAGGCATGTGGGCATTGCCAGGGCGCGAGGCATGTGGACGTGGCCAAGGCGAGAGAGTTATGAGGGCGTCGCCAGGGAAGACATCGGTCGTCTCCCAGAGGAAGACATCGGTCGTCTTCTAGGGCGAAGGAGACATCGGTCGTTCGCCAGGATGAGTCAGCGTTGGAAAGTTGTCGCGATGGCGAGCCTCACACAGATAAAGTGGGACCCAGACTCTCAGCATGAAACGTCCTGCACGCGCGCCACGTAGACAAAAAGGATGATTCAGAGTGGTGACATCAGAATGTTGGCATGCGCAAGAGACACTCGCGGTCGTACTGTTCAGAGCAGTGGTTGGCATGCACAAACGACAACAGTGGTCGTACTGTTCAGAGCAGTGGTTGGCATGCATAAACGACAGCAGTGGTCGTACTGTTCAGGGCAGTGGTTCTCAGACCTCCTGCAGAAGGGGTGGCAGCAGCAGCGAACGTGGACAGGTAAGCTGGGATTCAAAAGCCACTGCGGGAAGGCAAAGAGTGTTACAGACTCAAGAGTGTTAGAGTGAGTGCAAACTTCCTCCCTCCCTTCTTCCCTTCCTTGCGTTGAGACTCAGGCAACCTCCAGCATCAGTGCGACACGCGACGTTGCCCTTAGAGCACCTGAGAGGTTCTCTGCAAGTTCTACAGACCAGGCGCTGAAAACAGAGACAAGGCGGGGTTCAAGCTTCGTTGGGTTTCGGAGCCCCTGGTGTTTGCGCAAGTCCAGGTAAGGGAAGCTAGCCTTCATCTTTACTACGAGCCATAGTTGAACCATTTCTGAAGTGTGGGCGACGTGGTCGCCGTTTTCGCTTTCGTCTTCGTGAAATGCTCTGTGTTGTGTGCTTGGGCGACGTGGTCGCCTGTTTTAATATACAGCCTTCGAAATACCATATTTTGAACTAGATCGCCGGTTTTTGGCGCTGTTTTGCGAACTCCTTGTGTTTGATGTTGTTTTGAGAACTGCTTGAGATTTACATGAGATATTCGAAAATATGAATCCTTTGAAATGGCTATTGCTGTGATTGAAATCATTCTTTTAAGTGTGGCATGATGTCTTTGAATGCTGTGAATGTGGGATCGAGGCATAGTATTTTCAGGAAAGAAAATACCGTGTAAGATCATGTAGGATGTGCATTGACCGGTGATTCGTCATGATATCCTGACTCTCCTGAGATAATGAATTCATATAGATGAAGTTATTCAGGCGTTGAGAGTCGAAGGAGGTTCATACGTATGGGTGAGTCGTTTGAAAGAGAACGAGCTCGACCTGTGGTGTGGATTAACCCTGTCATGCTTGGATGGTGATGATATTGAGATTCATTATACGCTTGTGAATGTGTGTGATTTCACGGCGACCTTGTGAATGTGTGTGATTTCACAGTGGGCAGTATGACAGGTGCAGATCTATGAGTCTAGTCAATGCATGAGTCTTCCGGAAGTAGTGTCAAGTGTCTTGTGTGCTGAGTCAGTGGTGGTCTGACATGTGAAATGAGGAACTTGAAATTATAGACACTTGATGCAGTATTGTGAAAATGAATGACTCTTGTGAATATTGTGAAATGTGTGATTTCTGGGTGATCAGGTGAAGGGCATTGAGAAAATCTATAGCTTTACGTGAATATCTTGAAAATTGCTTACTCTGATTTTAATGTTCTTATTTAAACTCTCTTTAAAATATCTAGCTTACCCTGCGTGTTTTGGTTCTGTGGCTGTTCTCTTAAAAACTGTGATGATCGTGTATAACTTACACGGGAGCAGATGATCTTCCAGGAAGTAGAGCTCCTTAGTGAAGTGGTCGCCGGAAGGAGATCGGCTGTTTTTGGGTCCCCCGATGGGTGATCGGCCTCGTCCGATAGGAGATCGGTCTCTTCCGATAGGAGATCGCCTGCTTCGTTTTTTTTTACTGTATTTTGTTTATGTTTCTGGAAAAATTTGACCGAATTTGTATTAAACTCCCTGTGAGGAGAAACTACATTTCATATATATAATATTTTGTTCATAGAATCTATTTGTTACCTTTATTTTCATTATATACATTTGTATAATATTTTGGCGGGATGTTACAGACCTGCCTAAGGAAAATGCCGAGGTCCGACTGACGAGTTCTAAGCGCTACGAGTTCTGGTCTAGTACAGTTAGCTTGTGGTTAGCACCTAAAGATAAGTAGTGCCCGTGACAGGTGGTTTTCTGCTGTGATTAAATGCTTTCAGTTATGCTTTGGATTGAGATTATATTCTCGTGAGTGAAAGTTATTACCAAAGTAGTTATAAAAGGGGCTGGAGACCCCAGGTGAAGGTGCGTTGTTTCTTAATACTAGACTGAAATTGAATACTTATCTTATTTCGTAAGTTCTCACTAACTTAATCATTGGAGTGTGATCAACAGGTAGAGCTCCTCTGTTTCAACGGAGCTACATTCTAGTGCAACAAGAAGACGTAGATCAGTATCCAGAAGAGAAAGGTTAGAAGCGGAGCTGACGGAATATGCCTTCATGATCGAATTCTTGTCTTGAGTTTTGAATAGGATTGGTGGAAGCTTCAATGGATGAAATAAACAAGGATGGCTCAATAAAGCTATGGTTTACTTCAAGGTGCATGATTGGTAGGGAGAGTGATTGGTTGGGCCATATCACTTGAGTTAGGTGAATAAGAAGATTAAAGTGTCTATCTTAGAGAGGTAGATGGCTAGCAATCTTGGCAGTAATTCACTCATTCATTAATCTTGAAAATTCATGAGCCAAGCACCTCAATTTATAGGAGAGAGGGCTAAAAATTTTGGAGCCAAAATTTGAAAATTCAAAATAAAACTCTCCAATGAGAAGGTGTGATGTGGATTCATGCTTTCCATGTTTAGCTCACACCTTCCATGATAAATCCTTTCCACTCCTAGGTTGCCATGTGGACGTCCATGTGCTCCATGCCAAGGTGATTTTCGTTCTCCAATATACCCTAGACGTTTTAGGGTTACATTGGGCTCAAAGAACCCCAATCATTACCCTAACTAGTCACTTTTAACCCTAACTAGTCCTATTTTACTATTGGCCCAAATACAAGCCCAAAAACCTATGCTACTTGGCCCAAATATTTGGTTCAATTATTTTATGCTACTAGGCCCAATACATGGCCCATGAAATCCTAAACAACTTTATACAATTTATTTAAGCTAAAGCTTGGCCCAAAAATAATGTTGACTAATCAGTAGAAACTTAGTCTTCTTGTATTCTTCTGACCAAAGCTTTAGTTTATGTTTTGATGACTTGGAGGTCTTCTTGGATATGTTTGTACTTTCTTTCACCCTAGAGTTTTCCTTTTGATCCCAATTAGACCCATATTTGCAAATAAATCCATAAACAACCTCTGGGTCTTCATCCTCCTTATTATGTGGTTGTGTGTGGTTGGGGGTTCTGCCATTAAGAGCTTTCCACCCAAGTCAATTGATGAGAAAGTCAACCGACTAGAACATTTGACGCCCACCATGGGGCCCGATAAAATCTGATCCCATCCACATTCTTGTTTAAATCCTTTCAACGTGATAAGGAACATGAGGCAAGTACTGCTAGGATCTGAAGGAAGCAATGCCCCCACTTTACAGCAACTCATGGAGACCATGAGGGCTCTCCAAGAAGCCAATGAGCAGTACAAGCAAGAGCAGGAATGGATCCAGCAAGAAGCCTGAGCTGAGCAAGAGCTTCTGCAGGATCGGCTGATGGCAGAGTTAGAGGCTTCCCGGGTAGCCAATGAGGAGTTGTGCAAGACCAACGAGGACTTGCGCAGGAATCTACAGTAGTGTGACATACGTCCTACAAAGAAGCGAGGTTTGAATTTGCCTTTGAGAGATTGTACATTTTCACAAGTGATCATGGATGAGCTTGTACCAACGCATTACATCACGCCCAATATTGTTTTCACAGGGGTAGAAGACCCTGAGAATCATCTCATGACATTCAATACCTAGATGATTGTCTCTAGAGGGTAAGATGCTATTTAGTCCAAGATGTTCATGAGCATATTTACAGGTACAACCCTACAGTGGTTCAGTGGGCTTCCCGATGGCCACATCACCTCTTTTGCACAGTTCTCCAGATTGTTTAGAGAATAGTTCTCTGTCAACCAGGTCAAGCCTCCAATGTTGTATGATCTCTTCAATGTGAGGCAGGTAGAGGGGAGTTGTTGAAGGAGTACTTTAATAGATTATGGGCATTCACAATAAGACTCCAGACTCATGATGAGGATATGATGGTCATTGCTTTCGAGCAAGGGATCGCGGCAAGACCATTCAACGATTCATTGATCAAAAATCCAGCGGAGACATTTTTCGAGAAATGACAATGGGTTGTTGCCCATATCAATGCAGAGGAGGCTGTGGCCACGAAGAATGGCAGCTCATATTCAAGGCAGACTAAGCCTAAGGAGAGCAATTGAGCCCAACCTTTGAGGGTTAACGAAACCTTGACCGGGAAGAAAACGGACTCGAGGTACGCACCATATGCAGGTAGGAGGAACGAGCCCAAGACGAAGGCCAGAGAGGAGTTGGCATTTCTACCTATGTTTTGAGTATCCTACAAGGAATTGCTAGGCATGCCAGGGGTAGTGGACAAGCTGAAGTTTCCTTAGAAGACTAACAGGAATCTAGGGCCACGAAATAATGTGTGGTGCAAGTTTCATAAAGGGTTTGGGCACGATGTCGAGTGGTGCATAGCTCTGGGTTACCAATTGGCGAGCTTGGTGAAGGAAGGGTTCCTGAAGAAGTACCTTGAGGCTGATCAGGAAGAGCCAAAGAGAGAAGTTGCGCTCAAGGATCAAAAGCATGAGACACCAGTTCATGGAGAGTTGAACACCATCTCAAGAGGATTTTCTGAAGGAGGGAACATTGATTCTAAGCGTAAGCGATACGCACGAGCAGTGATGTCCCTGGAGACAAGGAGACCTGACCATCTATCAACGGCCGATCTCTGCTGCACGAGCTCTAACTTGGAAGATGTGGTCCCTCACGAGAATGATCCAGTGGTGATATCTGTTGTCACCGTGGAAAGGAAGGTACACATAGTGCTCATTGACTAGGGCAACTCAAATGACGTGATGTTCTGGTCAACGTTCAACAGTTTGTGGTTATCTCCCAACTAGCTGAGGTCGCATGATGGGTAGCGTCAGAAGCATGCTAATTGGCATCACGCACTAGGAGAGGAGTTATCGTCAATTTATAGCTCGTGACCTTTCCATACTTGGGGAAAAGACATCTTAGGTCCTTTTCCTTTGGCAATTCATCAGATAAAGTATCTCATAGTGGCCATTGAATACTTCACTAAGTGGATCTAGGCCGAGCTAGGCACACAGATAACTGCAGCATTTTGTGTGGAAAAACATAGTATGTCGTTTTGGGATTCCCAAACACCTGGTGTCCGACAACGGAACCCAGCTTGCAAGTCAATAGTTATGTAAGCTGTGCTCGGAGCTTGGGTTAAAGCAAATATTTGCCTCGGTAGAACATCCTCAGACAAATGGCCAGGTTGAGTCAACAACCAAGGTCTTGGTGAAAGGGTTGAAAAGGAGATTAGAGAAGGCTAAAGGAACTTGGTCAGAAGAAGTTCCCCCAATCTTGTGGGCTTATCACACCACTTCTCAGTCAACAACTAAGGAGACGCCCTTCAATTTGGTATATAGGTGAGATGCCATGATACCAGTAGAGATCCAAGAAAGCTCTACTCGGTTCCAGAACTTCGTTGTGGAAGAGTCTAACGAGAGAAGGAAGGTGAACCTAGATCTGCTAGATGAAGTGCGTGAACAAGCCCGCATTAACTCTGAGGCTTTGAAAAGAAAGGTGGAGCTAAGGCAAAAAGATCAAGATGAAGCCCTAACAATTCAAAGTTGTCGACTTGGTGATGCGAAAGGCTCACCCCTACTAGCTACAGAATGAGTTGTCTCCGAAGTGGACCGGCCCGTTTCACATAGCTGAGGTGCTCGAGAATGGAGTGTACAGATTAGAAGCCCTAGAGAGGGGAGCCATTCCTCGAACATGGAACACGACAAACCTCAAGTTTTTTTTCAGTTAAGCTATTTTTTATTTAATTTTTTCTTGTTGAACAATGTGATAGTTAAGGTGATGCTCTTTTTCCCTTATGGGGTTTTTAAACGAGGTCATCTAATGATAAGTTTGTTTTTGAAAGATGGTGCATTAGTCTTGTTTATTTTTTTAGAGTTAGCACATGGTAAGATGACCTTTCTCGTTAATATTATCCGAGTAGGCGCCCTATGTGGAAATGGGTTATATATAGTCAGGTAAGACGACCTTTCTCAATAAGCTTATCCGAGTAGGCGTCGTGTGTAGAAATTGGTTATCTATCGTCAGGTAAGATAACCTTTCTCGGTAAGATTATCTGAGTAGGCGCCCTGTGTTGAAATTGGTTATCTTTCAACAGGTAAGACGACCTTTCTTAGTAAGATTATTCGAGTAGGCGCCCTGTGTGGAAACTAGGTATTTGTCGTCAGGTAAGACGACCTTTCTCGGTAAGATTATCCAAGTAGGCGCCCTGTGTGTAAATTTCTTATCTATCGACAAGTAAGACAACCTTTGTCGGTAAGATTGTCTGAGTAGGCACCCTGGGTATAAATTGCTTATCTATTGTTAGGTAAGACGACTTGTCTCGGTAAGATTATCCGAGCAGGCAACCTATGTATAAATTGTTATCCATTGCCAGGTAAGACGACTTAACTTGGTGTGCGAGCGAAGTAATGCTTGGCAAGGTCGGGGTATATGACCCTTGCCTAAGTCTGCGAAGTACATCTATAAATGCTGAGGTTGAGCATTAACTCATCATGGCTATGGGGTATAGTTCATCAATAAGGTTAGTTCTTGTTAAGTGAGAACTCCACGATTTTCACGCTTAAGTTTGTCTAAGTTGAATTCTTGTTATCTTTATTACTCTATGTTAAGACAAGTTAGCTTAAGTGATAAGTTATCTGCATGTGTAGTTGTTATCTTTAAGCGCATGTGTGTTAGCAGAAGTTAAATTACTTAAGCTAGTCAGAGTGTGTTATAGCATGCATTCACAAAGTTTTCGAAGCATATATATATGGCAAAGTAATTAAAGTAAAGAAAGGTAAAGTGCTGATAAATGTTAAAGAGTTCAAAGGGTTAGAACAGTTAATGTTTACAGATCATTAAGCATTCAAATCATTCATCCCGTAGTTGGCCATCAATCACAGTTTTACCTGGGCCAAGCTTAGAGTAATCGATATCAGGGTGAAGACCTGATGCTTGTTTGACGGCTGCCTCAAAGCCTACAAGAAAGGCTTGGGCAACATCTATCTTGTAATCTTCAGCTTCCTTGGCATGATCTTCGTATATTTGGGCTAGCGCTACCTTTAGCTTCTCATTTTCCTCGGTTAGGCATGCAACCTCTTGAGACAGCTCTATGGCCTCTTTGGTCTTCTCAGCTAGGAGTTGCCAGGTTTCTTCTTGCAGATTTTGGGAATGCTAGAGCTCATTTTGTAGGCGTTCCATCTTTTTGTGGAGCTTTGTAATCTCTTGAGCCTTCAGGTCTTCTGTTGCCCTCTGACTTTGCATCCTTTTGGCAGCCAAGCAACTTGTGGCAAGGGCTTGTCCGAACTGCCTCGTGGTTTCTTGAATCAGGTGGTGGTCATCGAGAACCATGAATCTTTCTTCATCTTCAGGTGATAGAAGAACTTCCTCAAGGTGTGAAGGGACGTCCAAGCTTGGATCCCACAGACCCTTCCTTTTAGAGCTCTCTACTCCACCTTTGTGTGTGGTCATCATATCACGAGGTGGAGTTTGAGCCGAGTGGCATGGTAAGAGGGAGCGCGCCAATCCAAATGAGAGTGCTCAGTAGGGGCAGCAGGGGTTTTCCTCTTCCTCGTGAAAACCAACCTCGACGTGGTCTCCTTGTCGTCGTCGGTTGGGGTAGTGGTAGCTGGGGCTTTCAGCTTTTGAGTTAAGGAATCCTTGGACATTTTGGTAGCTGCCCTCATCCTCTTGGCCATTTCTTCTAGCTCCTTCTTGTTGAACTTGGATAGCATCCTTTATGCAAAGAAAACAAGAGGTGGTTAAAAACAGCAAGCGGTGTTAATCTCATTAAGGGTAAAGTATGAAGAGTACCAATGTAAGTCTTTAGAGCATTGGGGGTGAACTTTTTGCTTAGAAGAAAGGAAGTGCTAAAGACAACGTTCAGGCTCGACAGGAATTTGCAAACCTCCTAGTTCGAGTTGGGTAGGTCTTCTAAGCACCGAGCACCCTGGAAACGTGGCTCTTTTGTCCAATACAAAGGGAACCCGTCCAGAAGGGTCAGATTTCTTTTGTTGCAATGAAATTTTAAGAAATGGTCATTAAAGTTTTTGTAGGAAGACTGGAAGAGGGAGAGCAAACCTCTTCCAGAGACATTGTTAAAAGATACCCATAATTGGTGGCCAAAAGGTTTGGCCTCAAAGAAGTAAGAAAGACTTCCATAGTAGGAAAAATGTCGAGTTGGGAGCAAAGAATGGAAAAAGCTCGAATAAATGCCCAGCTATTTGGGTGTAGCTGGGCAGGAGCTACATTTAGCTTGGTCAACAACTCCTTTTCAAAAATGGTTAAAGGGAGACGCAAAAGGACTTTTTTGAACACAATGGCATAAAAGAAACAAAATGGACCCTCATGATCTGAGGATTCATCGCAACATACTGGCTCATCCTCCCTAAACTGAACTATGTTCAACCTATCATTCTCTCTACCAAAATGACAACCACTTTTCCTTAAGGCTACGATACGTTCATGTGAGGTATAAGAGGAGGTTTCGTCTAGAAGGTTTTGGGGTGCCCAGGGGTACAAGGTTTTATAATCCATTGCAGCTTATATGTAAAACACAAGCATAGGCAGAATGCAAGAACAGATTCAGACCAGGAAGAACAAGTAAATTGCAGGCAAGATGAATGTACATTTTAGGTTCATGTAATGCAATCAGCAGATAAACCATCATCATCAACAGAAAAAGTGAATCTAGAAGCAATCCCAGCTTAGGCAGTATAAATATGAATGCTTGATGGTATGATCAGGCAATACAATCGATGATATGAATGTGCAATGATAGAGATTGGTACAAGGAAAATACCTGTTATGGTCGAAAGGAGAAACGTTTTTGGGTGTGGAGATTTTGAGAACTCGAGGAGCTCTAAGCGAAGAAGAGGTCGTGGAAAAGAAAGGGTTTTTGGAGGTTTGGAGTAATTAAACTGTGTGGCGCTAAGGTGGCATTGAGTAGCGTATATGCGAAGAGTGGAATTCGAAACTGTTAGAATTAATGGCTAAAACAAGAGCGGGGTGAATTGTTTATAAAAGATTTTCGCAAATAATGCCTAAGAATGAAGTTCTTTAAAGAATTACAGAAAGAAAGATCAGAGAAGGCCAAGAGAATCAAGCTTTCAAAAACTGTTAACAAGATTTTAACCGATTGATATTTCAATATAACCGGTTGTTTATATCGCAACAGCAAAAGCAAGTTACAGATAGTGTGTAAAGCAGAATTTTAACCGATTAAAAATACAAGATAACCGATTGTTTATATCACAACACCAGAAACATCAAACAGTTTATGAAAGAGAGAGATAGAGAGATTCACACAGTTTTTGAAAGAGGGAGAGATAAAGAGGTTCACACCGCCAAATTATATTGGTTCACTCACCTCTGAGCTACATCCAGTTCCCAAAACCACACTGGGCAATCCACTATATAATACACAACAGATTACAATTCACACACAATTACAAAGAGAGGATCTTTTTCACCCAAGATCACACGCACACTCTGATAGGTTGTTCTTCATGACCATTTGTTCTTCTTGAAATATGAGGTAAAAGGGTGGTGGAAGCTATGGATGATATGGGTCAAGGATGGCTCATATAGAGCTATGGGTTCCTTGTATGTGCATGAAAGGTATGGAGAGTGATAGGTTGGGCCAAATCACTTGGAGGAAAGTGAAGGTGAAGATCAAAGTGTCTAACCTAGAGAGACTAGACAAGAGTAGAAGCTTGAAAAAATTTGGCAGCATTTACTCATTAAAATTGATCGTAAAAAAACATGACCCAAAGCACCCCTATTTATAGGAGATGGTGCCTTGGAGAGAAAGGAGCAAGGGTAGGATGGGGAATACATAAAAGATGAGGCTGCTAGGTTGTTGACTAAAGGTCAATGCAGCCCCTTAGCATGCTTCTAGAAGGTAGGGCTAGATTCCTACCCTAAAAGGCCTAGGTACAAGCTAAATTGTTAAATACACCCCCCTATTGTGCTAAATGAATCCTACTCTACTAAATTGTTAAATACACCCCCGATTGTGCTAAATGAACCCTACTCTACCGAAATTACAAATAAACTGAAATTAATTGATGCTTAACTCCCATGGCTTGGGCTTTACTCCTTGTGGTTCTTTGAGGGGTCTTTGAATATGCAGAGAAAAGTTTCTCTGCCATCAATAGCAGAGTCCCACTCTTCTTGGATCCTCTTTGCCATGGACCTAGTTGTTGGGCCTGAGCTTAGGCCTCTTCCATCATCCCCTTCCTCTTGAAGAGGATTTGTCCTCAAATCATGTGCTTCTGCCTCTCCATTTTCTCTACCTACAATGGGTGTTAGATCCATAACATTGAAGGTAGTATGTAGTCCATATTCCTCAGGCAAGTCAATTTGATATGCATTATTATTGATTCTTTTGAGAACTTGGAAAGGACCATCACCCCGGGGACTAAGTTTAGACTTCCTCTGATTAGGGAATCTATCTTTTCTAAGGTGAAGCCAAACCCAGTCTCCCTCCTCAAAAATCATCTCTCTCTTCCCCTTATTGCTATGTTTCATGTATTTCTCTGTTTGTTGGTGTATTTGGTTCTTAATCCTCTTATGCATTTTCTTTACAAATTCAACCTTCGTTACTCCTTCCTTATGAACAAAATTTTGTGGATTAGGTAGAGGTAACAAATCCAAAGGAGTAAGAGGATTGAACCCATACACAGCCTCAAATGGAGAAATATTAGTAGTTTTATGAACTACCCTATTATATGCAAACTCAATATGAGGAAGGTACTCATCCCAAGATTTGTGGTTTCCTTTCATGATTGACCTAAGCATAGTGGAAAGAGATCTATTTACAACTTCAGTTTGTCCATCCGTTTGAGGATGACAAGAAGTTGAGAAGTTTAACTTATTTCCTAGCCTTTCCCAGAGAGTTCTCCAGAAATGGCCAACAAATTTAGGATCTCTATCCGACACTATGGTCTTAGGTAAACCATGTAGTCTTACCACTTCTCTAAATAAGAGCTTAGAGATGTTGCTAGCATCATCCACTTTATGGCAAGGTATAAAATGAGCCATCTTGTTAAACCTATCCACTACCACAAAAATGGAATCAAAAGCTCTTTGTGTCCTAGGAAGTCCTAATATGAAATCCATGCTTATATCTTCCCAAGGAGCACTTGCAAAAGGTAAAGGAGTGTAGAGTCCATGAGGCAATGTCTTAGACTTAGCTTTTAAACATGAAATGCATCTATGACAATGTCTTTGGACATCTTTCCTCATGTGTGGCCAAAAGAATTTTCCTTTGAAAAGCTCAAGAGTTTTATCAACTCCAAAATGGCCCATGAGTCCTCCTTCATGTGATTCTTTTACAAGGAGTTTTCTATGTGTTCCTTGGGATATGCAAAGTTTTCCTTCTTTAAATAAGTACCTCTCAAAAACATAAAAACCTCCTTGTGCTCTATGTTGGCACTCAGCAAAAGTGGGTACAAAATTCTGATCTTCTTTATAAAGTTCAGCTATGTTTTCAAATCCAAGAATTTGAGCTTCAAGTTTAGAAAAGAGGGTATGTCTCCTTAAGAGAGCATTAGCCACAATGTTTGTACTGCCCTTCTTGTATTTGATAACATATGGAAATTGCTCAAGAAATTCCATTCACTTTGCATGTCTTTTGTTCAACTTGTGTTGGCCCCTTAGATATTTCAAAGACTCATAATCACTATGTATGACAAATTCTTTTGAAACTAGATAGTGTTCCCAAGTCTGTATGGCCCTCACAAGTGCATAGAGCTCTTTGTCATAGGTGGGGTAGTTGAGGGTGGCACCATGAAGTTTTTCACTAAAATATACAATTGGGTGCCCACCTTGCAACAACACAGCACCTATTCCTACTCCTGATGCATCACACTCTAGCTCAAAAGTTTTTGAAAAGTTTGGCAAAGCTAGAATGGGTGCATTAGTGAGTTGAGCTTTCAACCTTTGAAAGGCTTGCTCATGCTTCTCTGTCCAATAAAATGGAGTGTCTTTCTTTACTAACTCATTGAGTGGTGAAGCTAGACTTGAAAAGTTAGGAACAAATCTTCTATAAAAACTTGCTAGACCATGAAAGCTCCAAACATCTCCTACATTTTGCGGGTTGGCCACTCTTGGATGGCTTTGATTTTCCTGGGGTCAACATGTACCCCATTTTTTTTTACTATAAAACCTAAAAACACTACACTATCTACACAAAAAGTGCACTTATCTATATTGGCAAACAAACAATTTTTCCTAAGCACTAAAAGAACCTCCCTAAGGTGACTTAGGTGGGACTCTAGGCTTTGACTATATACTAAGATATCATCAAAATAGACTACTACATACTTACCTATGCAATCCCTAAAGACATGATTCATAAGCCTCATGAAAGTGCTAGGTGCATTAGTGAGTCCAAAAGGCATCACTAACCACTCATATAGTCCAAATTTGGTCTTAAAAGCAGTTTTCCACTCATCACCTTTAATTCTAATTTGGTGATATCCACTTTTAAGGTCAATCTTGGAAAATATGATAGACCCATGCAATTCATCAACCTTATCATCAAGTCTAGGAATTGGATGCATGTATTTGATGGTGATATTGTTGATGGCCCTAAAATCACAACACATTCTCCACTTGCCATCTTTCTTTGGCACCAACAAAATAGGTACAGCACAAGGACTTAGGCTTTTTTGAACCCAGCCCTTCTCCAACAATTCCTGAACCTGTGACTCTATCTCCTTAGTCTCTTCCGGATTAGTTCTGTAAGCTGGTCTATTTGGTAGACTAGCTCCTAGAACTAAATCTATTTGGTGTTCTATACCCCTAACAGGTGGAAGTCCAATAGGTCCTTCCTCAGGGAATACATCACCAAATTCTTTTAAAATTTTTTGGACTTGAAGAGGTAGTTCACAAACTTCAGAAAGTGTGGCAGTGTAAGCAAGTGTTCCTTTACACAGAAGAAGGCCTGAAGGTTGTTCAAATAGAAGTATCTTTTCAATTTTATTTTCAAATTTTTCTTCTTTCTGAATGACCTTATGGGAAGGAACACTCTTCTCCCACGCCTCAACATCGTTCCTAAGGATTTTCTCTTGTTTTCCTTTTTTTTTTCTTTTTCTCATTTTCTCTTTTTATTTTCATTTGTACTTGGTCCTTTACCACTTGTGAAGGTGTTAAAGGATAGAGTACAAACTTTTTTTCCCTATGGGTAAAAGTTATCTCGTTGGTAAGACCATTATGGATGGTTTTCTTGTCAAATTGCTATGGTCTTCCCAATAAGATATGACAGGCTTCCATGGGTACTACATCACATAAAATCTCATCTTTATAGTTCCCCACAGAAAGATTGATTTTTACCTGCTTATCTACAGTTAATTCCCCATCTTCATTTATCCACTAAAGTTTGTAAGGTTTTGGATGATGTATTAATTGTAGATTAAGCTTTTCAACCATCCTAGTGCTACAACAATTGCAGCAAGAGCCACTATCCACAATGAGAGAACAAATGTTTTCTTAAACTTTACATCTTGTATGAAAGATGTTCTCTCTCTGTGTTTCATGGTTCACACTAGGTTGATTGTTGAGGGTTCTTCTGATCATCATTAATTCTCCCTTACAAGGATATTCCCCCTCACTACTTTCCTTCTCTTCTTCCCCACTAGACTCTTCATCTTGGTTGTTATACTCATCCCTCCCTCTTAAGATCATGGTTCTCCTATTTGGGCACTGGGATGCTATATGGCCTCTACCAAGACACTTGAAGCACTGGATGTCTCTACTGCGGGGTTGTGAGGTAGACACATCTTTTCCTACACTCTTGGGAGTTTCTTTGGATTTATCCTTTGAAAACTATCCTCCCTTTCTCTTCTATACTCTCTCTTGGGATAAGAGTTAGAGTAAGAACTCTCCTTGCGAGTTGATCCCTTTCTCAAATTTTGTTGTTCAACTTTTATACAAAGTTGGATCAAGTCATTCAAGTTCCTGTAGAGCAAAAGTTCTACTTTATCCCTTATCTCAAAATTGAGACCACTCAGGAACCTAGCTATGGTGGTGGTGGCTTCTTCCCTAATAGAGGCTCTTATCATGTAGGGCTCCATCTTTTGCCTATACTCCTCTACACTCATGTTTTTCTGTTGGAGTCTTCGGAGCTTGTCCATTAACTCCTTATCATAGTATGAAGGAATATGGCGGTGTCTCAGGGCTCCCCTAAGGTCATTCCAATATTCTATGGGAGGGTCCCTGTGGAGGCGCCTATCTCTCTCTAGGGCTGTCCACCAATACATAGCATTTCCTTGAAAGCTTAAAGTGGCTAAGGGTACTTTCCTTTCCTCACTAACATGATGGCAAGCAAAAAGTTGTTCTACTTTCATTTCCCAATCTAGGTATGTTTCAACATTTTCCTTTCCATAAAAATGAGGTAATTCTACCCTAGTCTCTTTTGGGTGGCTTTCTCTCCTAGTTCTTCTAGGTGGAGGTTGATAATAATCATTTACTCTCAGACTCACCTCAGCATGTGAGTCACTTAACCTAGAACTAGATGCATGTGATTTTTTTAATTTTTGAATGTATTCATCTTTTTCTCTAACAATCCTCAACTCCTCTTCCAAAACTGCAAGATGGGCATCTCTTTCTTTTTTATCTTCCAAAAGTTGAGCCTCATGTTGCAATTGTGTTAGTGATAGTGATTGAAAATCTCTAGCCAATTGTTTCGAAAGAGATTTTGTGGATTTTCTATCACTTTCACTATGACTTGAAGAATGAGTAGACATGTTTAGGGTTTGTGATAAAAGTAATTTTCAAAAAGAAAGATGATGTAAGTTCATTATGAACCTTTTTTGGTTTGGGTTGAGTTGATATAGGTTTCATTGTATTCATGACACTTTCAAGAATTAGGATCAAAATTCTAAAGAACAATTAATAGAGTTTCTACTCAAGAAAACAAAGGTTCATACTAAAAACACATGAATAGGTAACTTGTAGTGTAAGATAACAATGGAATATGAATGGGCAATTCAAAAACAGCAACCAAAGTGCAGTAACAACACAAAAACAGTACAAGGAAACAAGAATTAAAACAAGAACACAACAAGAATTGAAACTAGTAATAGAAACACAACAAGAACACAACCAACTAATGGAAATTCAAGAAAACAACATGAACCATAATACCCATGGAAACCGAACCAAAAACAGGTTGCTATAACAAGTTTGAACCGATTAAAATGGAAGAACAATACATCAAATGATAAAGGACATCACAAGGAAGAGAATGAACCAATTAGAATTGAAAACAAACAAGTAGAACAAAAATGGGTATTTTTAGAAGATGAATAGAAATGACTTATGTGGTTGTAGCCTTTTGGAGATGTGATTCACGCCACTTGGAGGGTGGTTCTTCCAAGATGAGTGGGTGGTGCCGCCACTTGAGAGTCTCCAAAGCTCACAAGATAAGACATGGAGGAGAAGAAGAGACAAGTCTCATAAACTCACTCTCTCTCAATTTCAAGATAGTTTCTTTACTTCTAACTTTCAACTTTTTTATTCAAAGTACCAAGCACCCCTATTTATAATGGAGAGGACTGGTCATGTTACAAAGGGGAAGGAGTGGGAAGACTCACTCTTCTAGTTCCTTCTAGTGCCTAATAGAGAAAGGAGTAGAAGAGTCACTTTTTCCACTTTTTCCTAAAGAAAGTGCCTAAAATGCCTTACATTTAGAGGTTTCTTTTTGGTTTTCCTCTTTGGCATTCTCCTAAGGCTACTTCTATATTATTTACAAATTTATACAAGAGTATTTACAAAGATTTATTTACACTACTATCTTTTGAATTTTCAAGAGAACCCAAAATGTTCTACTTTTTAAGAAGACTAGTAAGAAGAATTTTAAATGCTTGGGTGGATGGCCTGTTCCTCCATTAGTGAAATCCTCTTCTACTTGATCTCCATCATGCTCCCCGGGTTGGAGAGAATTCGTCCACGAATTCAGAATCCCTGCATATAACAAAGTCATTTTGCTATCAAATAAAGCGGTGGAGGATAATGAAGGCAAACTTGACTTAGCATTATGAATCATTGGGATGTCAGAAAAAGAAGTCCTATAGACAGACCATGTTGGAAAAAAATGTGTGGGAATGATTATTTTCTTTGGAAAAATTCCTTTTAAAGGGTAAAAACCATTAGTAGGTATGGAAAAATCATCCCTAACATTTTTCAACCAATATGGAGTGCAAGTAGGAACTTTTGGTAATGAAAAAGATAAAGAAGAAGAATACCTTGGATGCTCAAATTGAGGCAGAGCACGAGTCAAAAAGATTGATTTAGTTGATAAGGTATTATGACTCATTTTATCATTTTCTTCTTTTTCATTTTCTCTTTTATTTTTCATTTTTAATTGGTCCTCATGAACTTCTTGTGGAGAGAGGGGTTTTAAGATAACCTTGCGCCCTTGGAAGGAAAAAGACATTATATTGGTGAGGCCATCATGTAAAACATGTCTATCAAATTGCCAAGGCCTCCCTAAAAGAATATGGGTTGCTTCCATAGGCACAACATCACATAAAACCTCATCTTTATACTTTCCTATTTCAAAATTTATGAGGACTTGTTTATTAACCATGATTTCTCCCTTTTTAGTAAGCCATTGGAGCTTATAGGGCTTGGGATGAGAGATAGTGGGTAAAACAACCTTCTCCACCACTCTTGTACTAGCCACATTTGTACAACTACCCCCATCAATTATCATGGAACATAACCTTTTGTTGATAAGGCACCGGGTATGGAAAATATTTTCTATTTAGGTATTATCCAAAGGTTTTTGAATTGTGCCCATCATGCGCCTTATCACCAATAAGTCACCTTCACATGGTATTTCACATTCATTATCACTAGGGCTAGGGGAAGGGGAGTTAGATTTAGAAGAAGTATCACTATGTTCACTTACAACTAAACCCCCTTTTACCATCATGGTTCTTTTTGTTGGACATTTGCGGCTATATGACCATAACCTAAACACTTAAAACATTTCTTACTTAAGGTTTTGGTTGGTGATTTAGAAATAGAAGAATTATGAGAGTCCTTTTGTTGAGTGGATTCTTTAAAAGATTTGGAAGGAGTATCAATTTTTGAAATGTGAGTTTTACCCTTCCAAGTTGAGTTATAGAAACCATCATTATGAGTTTTCTTAAAAGAATTTTTCTTCAAAATTTGTGATTCAACCTTGATGGCTAGGTGAACCAATCTTTCCAAAGAAGTGTACTCATAAAGTTCTACAACATTTTGAATATCTTGTCTTAATCCACTTACAAAACGAGCCATCTTAGATTCTTCACTTTCATGCATGTTAATATGAGTTAAAAGCGTTTCAAGTTCTTTATAATAAGCATCCACACTAAGCGTACCTTGATGAAGCCTTTAGAGCTTCAACAAAAGGTCTTTCCTATAATGTGGAGGCACAAATCTAGCACGCAAGCATTCTTTCAAATCATTCCAAGAAACCGCGGGAGGTCTCTTGTTTAGCCCAATGTCCATAAGAGTTTTATGCTACCATTGCATGGCATAGTCTAGAAATTCTAAAGTAGCTAGTTTTACCCTTTGGTCTTCTTGGACCTCATGTACATGAAAGATTTGTTCAACCTTTGCTTCCCACCCCAAATATACATTTGGATCACCTTCACCACTAAAGCTAGGTAATTTTACAAAAGGCATATAAGGTTTTGCCACATGTTGGCGCCTTTCTTCATAATGATGATGCCTCCTCCACTTGGTTTCATCTTCATGTCCATGATAGTTGGACGAATTCCTTGATGAATGCCTTGAAGAATGGCGTCTTCTATGGTGTGTATGGCTGGACCTTTCATTAGTCACTTCAAGCCTTTGCAATCTTTCTTCCAAATGTCTTATAGCTTCATCTTTTTATGCAAGTGACCTTTTTGCTTCTTTTAGTTTGCCAAGAATGAAAGCTTTTTGCAGAGAGTGTGGTTTGGAAGATTCACCACTTGAATATTGAGCCATTTTCAAAACAGTACAGCAAACACAAGTAGCAAACAATTAAAGAAAACAAGGTTAGACAACAAAGAAAATATGGTGCGATTTTGGACAAAAAAAAAGGCACTCAAAATCACTCCAAGAAAATTATACTTCCCTCAACCAAGCTTCTCTTGTGGAATGGAGTAACCTCAAGTGAAATATGCCAAAGCACTCAACCACTCATCCAAAAATTACCACCACAAAACTTAAAGAACAAAAAAGACAAGCAAGAAAAGGTACAAAACAAGAAAGGGTAGTGCAAAAGGAATACAAGATATATGACAAAACTTAAGGAATGAAAGACAAGCAATAAAAGGCACACAATAAGACTCAAAGAATACTCACTAAACTTTATAATCAAGAAAGAAAGTACAACTCATAAACTTGTCAAAATACAAGGATCAAAAGTTCCACAAAGTAGACAACAATTTGCCAATCACTATGAATCCAACTTTGGTATGAAAATTAATGTGCAAAAGAATGAATAGATGCAAATACCAAACTGTTTTGAATGATTTAAAAACAGAGGAGGTTCTATTTTAATTTTTTATTTTTTTTATACAATATGGAACTTAAGTAGTGAAAGAACCATAATATGCATCATATGGAAGTTGAAACATCAATCAAATTTGCACAAAAATTTTATGATGGATTCAAGATAATTGAACACTTGAAATCAAATGTTTGGAACCTCTAATCAACAAGTACTAAAACAAATTCAAGAGAAACACAAACTTTCAAAATCAAAAGCAAGCAAGTATAGACAAGATTTGGACACCTAGAACACTATGAACATAAAACTGAAAACAAGAGCTATTAACAATGAAAAGGCACAAACTATAGACATATTCAAACAAACAAAGCATGAATATAGGGCTGGAACAAAAAATTCTGCACGAAATATAGGTGCTGGAAAACAGAATGCACAAAGTTGAAGTGCTAGAAAAACAAATTGTTCAAAGAGAAAGTGTCTATTCAACTCACAATCAACAAATCAACACCATGGCTCTAGATACCACATGATGTGAGTCTCTTATGAACTTTTCTTGGTTTGGGTTGAGTTGATATAGGTTTCATTGTATTCATGACACTTTCAAGAATTAGGATCAAAATTCTAAAGAACAATAAATAGAGTTTCTACTCAAGAAAACAAAGGTTCATACTAAAAACACATGAATAGGTAACTTGTAGTGTAAGATAACAATGGAATATGAATGGGTAATTCAAGAACAGCAACCAAAGTGCAGTAACAACACAAAAACAGTACAAGGAAACAAGAATTAAAACAAGAACACAACAAGAATTGAAACTAGTAATAGAAACACAACAAAAACACAACCAACTAATGGAAATTCAAGAAAACAACATGAACCAAAATACCCATGGAAACCGAACCAAAAATAGGTTGCTATAACAAGTTTGAACCGATTAAAATGGAAGAACAACACATCAAATGATAGAGAACATCACAAGGAAGAGAATGAACCAATTAGAATTGAAAACAAATAAGTAGAACAAAAATGGGTATTTTTAGAAGATGAATAGAAATGACTTATGCGGTTGTAGCCTTTTGGAGATGTGATTCACGCCACTTGGAGGGTGGTTCTTCCAAGATGAGTGGGTGGTGTCGCCACTTGAGAGTCTCCAAAGCTCACAAGATAAGACATGGAGGAGAAGAAGAGACAAGTCTCACAAACTCACTCTCTCTCAATTTCAAGATAGTTTCTTTACTTCTAACTTTCAACTTTTTTATTCAAAGTACCAAGCACCCCTATTTATAATGGAGAGGGCTGGTCATGTTACAAAGGGGAAGGAGTGGGAAGACTCACTCTTCTAGTTCCTTCTAGTGCCTAAGAGAGAAAGGAGTAGAAGAGTCACTTTTTCCACTTTTTCCTAAAGAAAGTGCCTAAAATGCCTTACATTTAGAGGTTTCTTTTTGGTTTTCCTCTTTGGCATTCTCCTAAGGCTACTTCTATATTATTTACAAATTTATACAAGAGTATTTACAAAGATTTATTTATACTACTATCTTTTGAATTTTCAAGAGAACCCAAAATGTTCTACTTTTTAAGAAGACTAGTAAGAAGAATTTTAAATGCTTGGGTGGATGGCCTGTTCCTCCATTAGTGAAATCCTCTTCTACTTGATCTCCATCAAAAGATAAGTGGAGTAAAGTAGGTAATTTCCCAGGAAAGGGAGGTGGATCACTATGATCTCTTAAGTACCAAGCCTTTCCTTAGCCAGATACTATCCCACAACACTTTCACAAACCTTTCTCTAAGCAATTTACTTAGAGCACAATCAAAGATAAAAAAAAAAAATTTATGCAAGAAAAACTAAATAAAGCAATAAAACACAAATGAAAATTGCTATCTAGAAAGCTTTTAAAACTAGTCGAATCCTAAGGTGAGGCTTCTTGGCACTTTGGAACCTTGAAGACACACTCACCGTCTAAAACATATTAATCCACTAATTAATCAATGTCCTTACAAATTACAACTCAAAGAAATACAAAGAAATTAGGTCAACAAATTTTGATGCACAAAAATTTAAACTCCTATTCTATTCACTCCTTCACTTGTAGCTCTTTTGTGTATATTTGTGTATTTTTCAATGAGGTTGTTGTTGTCCCTTGCTTTGTCTACTTAGGTTATTCAACCTTAAATCTATAATCCAGCTTCTCTTTAGTGATATGGCTTTCACCAAAACAAAATTTTAGCTCCACACTCACCAAAGCACTTTTTAGGTCAAATCCACCAAAGAGAGGTCAAGCAAGTTTTAAAGCAACAAAACTCAAATTTAAAATCAAGGACTACTGCCAATGGAGTTGATATTTGACAAGACTTGAAAGAGTATTCAATTAAATTTGACAAGCAAAAAAATTAAGGCACACAAGAAAAGGTAGCACACAAAGTGGAATCCTAGTGAATGGAACTAGAATAGATGAATAAAACCAAAAACAGAACTACAGAATTTTTTGTGTAAATTTTTTACAACTTTCCAATTTTATGCTAGACAGAATACTTCAAATTTGAGCTTGAAATTTTAACCACAGAAACTTCAATGTTTTAGCTCAAAATAGGCATTAGAATTTCACCAAAACAGTGAGCCAAATAATTGTAATAATTTTTCCGAAATCACTGCCACGTCAACATTTTTTCAGAGTCAGGAATTTTGCACTCTGTGATTTTTTTTGTATTTTGAATTTTGATGTGCTTCTTTTTTTCAATTTTTCTTAACACATCAAACTATTTAAATCCAAAATTTCAAAATTTTTTACCAACAAATATAATTTCTGGGAACGATTCCAGCCAACACAGTAGCAGTGAAAACAGAGAAATACTAACTTGGAATTAGAAAACGGTAAAGAAACTTCAAAAACACAATAGAAACGATTGGAAACGAACTTGTATGGAACTAACACACAAGTATTAACTCAAATATGAAAATATAAAAGGCACCAAAGCTTCAAAAACAGAAATATAAACTGCACTCAAAACAAAATCAAGCAACCAAATCAACAATAAAAGGCACCACTTGGAATTTATGACATTGTAGGATGAACATGACTTTGACAAAAATTGTATGGATTCAAAAAATCAAAATGACTCAACTACAATTACTTTGCACCGATTAAAAACATCAATAAGACTCAAATAAAATAAAAACAGAACAGCCAACACAAAAGAAACCTAAAACAGTTTGAAAATGGAAGTTCAAGATCAAGTTGAACCAAAATACCAAATAGAAATTTAAAAACAGAAACACCAACTTAAAATGAAATTAAAAACAGCAAGACATTTAAGGATATGACGAACAACATGGAATAAAGAAGAAGACTCAAAAAATAAAATAAAGAGAACACTTATCTCTTGAAGAACCAAAGCTCTAGATACCAAATGATGGGTTGTTCTTCATGACCATTTGTTCTTCTTGAAATATGAGGTAAAAAGGTGGCAGAAGCTATGGATGATATGGGTCAAGGATGGCTCATATAGAGCTATGGGTTCCTTGTAGGTGCATGAAAGGTATGGAGAGTGATAGGTTGGGCCAAATCACTTGGAGGAAAGTGAAGATGAAGATCAAAGTGTCTAACCTAGAGAGACTAGACAAGAGTAGAAGCTTGCAAAAATTTGGTAGCATTTACTCATTAAAATTGATCTTAAAAAAAACATGAGCCAAAGCACCCTATTTATAAGAGATGGTGCCTTGGAGAGAAAGGAGCAAGGGTGGGATGGGGAATACATAAAAGAGGGGGCCACTAGGGTGTTGACTAAAGGTCAATGCAGCCCCTTAGCATGCTTCTAGAAGGTAGGGCTACATTCCTACCTTAAAAGGCCTAGGTACAAGCTAAATTGTTAAATACACCCCCCGATTGTGCAAAATGAACCCTACTCTACTAAATTGTTAAATACATCCCCGATTGTGCTAAATGAACCCTACTCTATTGAAATTACAAATAAACAGAAATTAATTGATGCTCAACTCCCATGGCTTGGGCTTTACTCCTTGTGGTCCTTTGAGGGGTCTTTGAATATGTAGAGAAAAGTTTCTCTGCCATCAGTAGTAGAGTCCCACTCTTCTTGATCCTCTTTGCCATGGACCTAGTTGCTGGGCCTGAGCTTAGGCCTCTTCCATCACACTCTTTGCTATACAATACACAATTAGAACAGGCCTCTGCCAAGCAGATTTACTGTTTTTACAGACTATATCAAACAAAACAGATACAAGAAAAGATTTGGAATAGATTACACCTTAATCACAAGCTCCTGGAATCACTTCTTGATCATAACTAAAGCCTTTGAGCAATCTTGAAAACTTTTGTAAACCTTCTCTCTCAAATCAGATTTCTAAATTTCTTTCTCTATATTAAGTTTCTGTATTTCAAAAGAGGAGGGAGATCCCTTTTTATAGCTCTTCAGAAAAGCCTGTTAATGATGAGCCAAAAATAGTTTTAAAAGCCAACTAAAATCAGATTTAACTGTATTTTGAAAAGTTGTTACAGATTCAAAAATCAACCAGTTTAAAGCTCGAAATAACCGGTTGAATGGGTTAAAACAGTTATGCAAGCAGTTGGAAAACCCTTCAAAGAGGCGATGTGGAAAACAACCGATTAAACCGTGAAAACAACCGGTCGTTTATCACTTAGCTTTTGAAAAACTCTTTTTCTTTTTCAAAACTAGATTGCTCTTAGCTAAGCTATGAATTAAGAGTGAAACATAAAAATTCTAAACACTTAAAAAACTGAACCCTAACATCAATAACACAACATCCAAGATTCTTCACAGATTTGGGTTCATCAAAGCCTTGTATTCAACATTCTCCCCCTATTTGAGGAAGACAAATCCCTAGGTTGCTTTGGGATGATTGTTTAGAATTTGAATACCACCTGCAATCACAAATATGAAACAGAAAACAGGATAATCTTTTCCAGATAAGCAAAGCACCATAAAACAATTTCCACTAGCCAAACCAGAGTGAAAACCCCAACATAGGTGCAACAACAGAAGAACAGTCGGTTAAAATACAAGATTAACCAGTTAAAAATATCAGAGCTGCAAAGTATCATCTATCTAATGCAATGTTTAAGCAGAATAAAGTGTGCAAATAATAGATGATTACAACCCAAAGCTACCAAGCTTTTTCTCCCCCTATTTATCTTCACAAATAGACAAAAGGAAGGATTAAAAATATCATAAAGAAAAGAGAAATTGTTCAGAGAATAAAACCATTTAACCAAAAGAAACTTCTCTAGCTTCAGTCTTCTTTTCCATATTGTAGCTCAAAAAGCTGGTTCTGTACTGCTTCAATCTGCTCATCCAAATTCGGGAAACGTGCATCCATACCCTGGAACCTATCATCAAATTGCTGGAACCTGTTTTGACACAACTCATAGAGATTGTTTTGGTTTTCAGCAAGGCTATCCATTCTGTTGATCACTAACCTCTCAAAGGGAGGGGAGAGGGGGTTGAATTGAGCTTATAAATTTTTTGCAAATCGCAACTGTTTTTCAGTTATTCACAAAAAAAGAACAGATTTATTTTCTGATTAGTTTCAACACAATTAGAAACAAGATCATATTAGATTTGAGATTGAACAGAGAGGTTTTCAAAATCAAGATGAATTTATCTACAACACCGATAAGAACAAGATTTTACATCAAATATCAACACAAGATCTTTTGATACAATTCTTAAAAGAAATTGATTCTTTAATCCGATTAATACAATTAAATTGTTTATTCTTTAAAACAATCAACACACAAATTAAGAAAGATAATTGTGATTGACAAAATTTTCCAGAACAAAGAAGAATAGTATAAACGAGCCCAGAAATAACAGATTCAATTTGAGTTCAACAGATTTATTTTCTAGCAAATTATCAAATTATTCAGAAAAGCAGTGTAGAGATTAAGAAGAGAGATGCACACACAGTTTATACTGGTTCACTCATCAAGAGCTACATCCAATTTTACCTTCCACCAAGGCAAAATCCACTAAAACAGATCAAAATAATTACAACACCTTGCAGTTCTTGATTCCTACAAGAACAAGGCACTCAAAGCTGAAAAACTCTATTTCAGCACTACTTGCACTTCAAGAAACCCTATCAAGAAGTGTCTTACACAGACACCTTTACACAGAAAAGAATAAGGAACAAAAACACCTAAATAGAAGATGCAAGAACCCAAAATAGTGGCCCAGATTGTAGTCCAACAGTGACAACACCTCCACCAAGATCAAGGCTTCACAAAGAACAAGCACTCTTGAAGTTCTTTTAGAAAACCTTTCCAAAACTCATTCAAATCCTTTTACCTCTCACTGAAAACTTTTGATCTGTTTTTAAAATGTGATTGCACAACATTGTTTTCATGTGAGATGTGTTTCTCTTTATATAGAAAACAGTTTCTAACTTCTTCTCAAAAACCAATTAAAATTGTTATAAAATCAACAGGTTGAAGTTAAAACAAATTGATTTATTTTTGAAAAGACAAAGAGAGTTTTTCCAACTGTCTCCAGCTTAGCATAACGGCAACAAAAAGGTTGGGACAGGTTCACTTGTGCCAAAACAAAACTTTGTGAAAAACTTTAAAGCAAAAGGCATAATTGAGAAAGAACCTGTTGTTTTATAGAACAACAGATTTATTTTTCTGCAGAAAACTGATTTCTAGAAAAAACTTAAGGTAATGTTTAGGAAAACTTTGAATAACTTCTTATGCTTGATCTTACCACCTTGATTAGGCATATGAGGTAGGTCACGAAGCAAAAGTCTACCTTAAACTCACTCTAACCTATATACAAGACTACCTAATGCATTATGACTAGCTTCAAAGCAAAGCACAACATTTGCTACATCAAACACATATATAGTCTTCAAGGAGCATCATCCATCTTTAACAATCTCCCCCTATTTGATGGAGACAAATCCCCATAGCTCTATTGCTTTGAAGAAAGATCAGCACCTACACTGCACTTAATTCCAAAATACACAAATTGAAAGTGAACACAGAACAAAACAGAATAAAGAATACTATACCTCCCTATACCACAACAGCTTATCAAGTCTGCATCACCTAGCAGTATGAGCTATTTTTCTCTCCCTTTGGATTCATCAAACAACATTGTAGCATAGAAAATATAAAACCAGATAATAGCCATACATAATAGTCTTAAGGTGCTATTACAGTACAGGAATTAAAGCACATAGAAATTTAAAAATACAAATTGTTCAACAAGACATAAGCTACATAAGCATGAGATAAGCATATAAAGTATATCACTTCTCCTTGTAGTAGAGTTCTGCTAATTGCTCTTGTACTCCTTGTAAGGACCTAGAAACTTTAATTGGAATGAAAGTGTTATATTTAAATAATTTCAGAAGATGTTATTATTTAAAAATACAAAGAGCTGGTAAATGAAGTTTCGTAGTAGTCGGACCTCGGACATCGTCCAAGGTCTGGGGTCAGCTGGTAGAGGTCGGTCGGCTGACCATTGTATTAACCAAGTAATCATGTGTGATGACTTTATCGTGAGGTAATCACGTGGGTGTGCTCGAGGAAGACATGTGGATCAAGAAGAGTAAGGGAAGAAAAGTGTAGCTTAGAAGTCTACGAGATCGCCGTTGTTGAAGACGGAGGCGATCTCCGACTTCTATGGCACATAATCGCCTGTCGCCTAGAAGAGACATGATCGCCAATCGCCTATGGTGCACATGATCGCCGGAAGTGCACTCAGTATGTGGTCAGGATACTGGATCAACCAGAGTGGGTTCCAACAACCACGCGTATCAAGGTGTGGGTTAAGCCTTAGATACGCTGTGCATGCGAAGCTCTATGCTTGAGCATAAGAAATCGTCCTTAGTGTTGCATGCATGGGCGCACGAGGAGTAGTGCTGATCTACTCTTGGAAATGTGAAGCTACCGACGTCACCAAGTCATGTGGAGATGATACCTTGGACGTAACATAGTGGGATGAAGAACCTTCAGCAAGGCGTGGCGATGTGTCGTCGGGCATCGCCAGGGCGCGTACGGGCATTGCCGGGCGCGAGGCATGTGGGCATCGCCGGGCACGAGGCATGCGGGCATCGCCAGGGCGCGAGGCATTGCGGGCATCGCCAGGGCGTGAGGCATACGGTCATCGCCAGGGCGAGACGTCGGTCGTCTCCCAGGGAGAGACATCGGTCATCTGCCAGGATGAGACATCGGTGGATAGTCATCGCGCGAGCGGTCATCGGTGGAAGGATATCGCGCGATGTCGAGTTTCACACAGATAAGGTGGGACCCAGGCTCCCAGCATGAGACGTCCTGCACGCGCGACACGTAGACAAAAAGGGTGGTTCAGAATAGTGACATCAGAGTGTTGGCCTGCACAGAGGCACGCGTAGTCGTACTGTTCAGGGATGCGTACACGCAAGTTTCCCTGCAGAGTGGGTGGTGGCAGCGGCTTTTGTGGACAAGTTGGTTTAGATTCAAAAACCCACTTCTGAGAGGCAAAGAACGTTGCAGTAGTTCAAGAGTGAAAGAGTGAGTTTACCTTCATCCTTCTCTTTTCTCTCCTTCACGCTGCGATTCAGGCATCCTCAAGCACCAGTACGACGAGCGACGACTGCCCTTAGAGCACCTGGGAGGTTCTCTGCAAGTTCTCCAAACCAGACGCTAAAACAGAGCTAAGGCATCTTTAAGCTCGGTGGGTTTTGGAACTCTTGGTGTTTTGCGCAAGTCCAGGTAAGGGGAGCTAGCCTTATTTCCAACGAAAACCTTATATTAGATGATTGAGATGATGGGGCGACGTGGTCGCCGGTTTTCAACTGTTATTGCATAATCCCCTGTTTTTGGACGAGATCGCCGGTTTTGGCGCTGTTTTTCGAACTCCCCTGTTTTTGGTGTTGTTTGAAACTGTTTGAGATTTAAATGTGATATTCGAAAATCTGAACCTTGGAATGAGTTTTGCTGTGATTGGAATCGTTCATTTAAGTGTTATATGATGTGTTGAATGTTGTGAATGTGGGATCAAGACATAGTATTTTCAGGAAAGGAAATACCGTGTTGAGATTGGTTATGAGGTGTATTGATCAGTGAGTATCCTGTGAATGAGACGATCCTGACTCTGCTGATATGATGGAGTCACATAGATGAAGTCATTCAGTTGGTGAGAGTCGAAGGAGGTCCATATGTATGGGTAAGTCATTTGAAAGATAACTGACTTGACCTGTTATATGGATTAACCCTGTCATACTGTGAGAGTGATGAAATTGAGATCGAGATTGTGTTGATGCGCATGGCTGTGGAAACATTACAGCAATGAAGTATGACAGGTGCAGGTCTCTGGATGCTAAGTTCAACGCACGTGTCTTCCGGAAGTAGTGTCAAGTGTCTTGTGTGATGAGTCAGTGGAAGTCTGACGTGAGAAATGAGAAACATTGAAATTGATAGACACTTGATGAATTATGTGAATTGAACGACTCTTGAGGAATTGGGAAATATGTGATTACTTGATGGTCATGTGAAGGGAATGAGAAAGTTGATGGTTTTATGTGGGTGTCTTAAATCTGTTTTATCGTGATTTTAAAGTTTCATATCTGAATTCTCTTTCAAATATCTAGCTTACCCTGTGTTTTTGGTGTTGTGTTTGACTTTTTCTTAAACCTGTGATGATCGTGTATAATTTACACGGGAGCAGATGATGTTGCAGGAAGTAGAGCTCCTCAGTGAGTGGTCGCTGGAAGGAGATCGCCTGTTTCTGTTTCTGTTAGGCGATCACTGTAACATCCCGCCAAAATACTATTCATATTTATATAATGAAAATTAAAGTAACAAATAGATTGAAGTGAATAAAATTATATATATGTAAATAAAGTTTCTCCTCACAGGGAGTTTAATACAAATACGATCACTTTTCCATTAAAACATAAACAAATTACAATACAATAGAAAGATAGGCGATCTCCTGACAGAAGGGCGATCTCCTATTAGAAGGGCGATCTCCTATCATATAGGCGATCTCCTATCATATAGGCGATCTCCTATCATATAGGCGATCTCCTATCAGAAAGCAGCAAAAGGGGTGATCGCCCAACGGAAATTGAAAACAGGCGATCTCCTTCCAGCGACAATTCACTAAGGAGCTCTACTTCCTGCAACATCATCTGCTCCCGTGTAAATTATACACGATCATTACAGGTTTAAGAAAAAAGCCAAACACCACAAAAGAAACACAGGGTAAGCTAGACATTTAAAAAGAGTTTAAATATGAACATTAAAATCAAGATAAAACAAATTCAAGATACCCACGTAAAACTATAGAGTTTCTCATTCCCTTCACTTGATCGCCAAGAAATCACACACTTTACAATATTTTCAAGATTCATTCTATTTCACAAAATGCATCAAGTGTCTATCAATTCAATGTTCCTCATTTCTCACGTCAGACTACCACTGACTCAGCACACAAGACACTTGACACTACTTCCGGAAGACTCGTGCATTGACTAGACTCAGAGATCCGCACCTGTCATACTAAACTGCTGTAATGTTTCCACAGCTATGCGCATCAACACATTCTCGATCTCAAGTTCACCATTCTCACAGTATGACAGGGTTAATCCATATAACAGGCCGAGCTCGTTCTTTTTCACACGACTCACCCATACATATGAACCTCCTTCAACTCTCAACACCTGAATAACTTCATCTATATGAATCCATTATCTCAGGAGAGTCAGGATAATCTCATTATAGACATCACCGATCAATGCACATCCTACACGATCTTACACGGTATTTTCTTTCCTGAAAATACTATGCCTTGATCCCACATCCACAACATTCAACACATCATACAACACTTAAATGAATGATTTCAATCACAGCAAAACTCACTCCAAGGTTCTTATTTTCGAATATCTCATTTAAATCTCAAACAGTTTCAAAGCAACACCAAAAACAGGGAGTTCGTAAAACAGCGCCAAAACCGGCGATCTGGTTCAAAAACAAGGTATTTCGAAGTCTGTATTTAAAACCGGCGACCACGTCGCCCAGACACATAGAACAGAGCATTCACGAAGATGAAAACGAAACCGGCGACCACGTCGCCCTCACTTCAGAAACAGCTAATCTATGGCTTGTATTGAAAATGAAGGCTAGCTTCCCTTACCTGGACTTGCGCAAAACACCAGGAGCTCCGAAACCCAACGAAGCTTAAAGAATGCCTTGGCTCTGTTTTTGCGTCTGGTTTGAAGGACTTGCAGAGAACCTCCCAGGTGCTCTAATGGTGGCCGTCGCTCGTCGTACTCTTGTGTGAAGGTGCCAGAATCGCAGTGCGAAGGAGAGAATGGAGGAGAAGGGAGGTAAACTCACTCTTTCGCTCTTGAACAACTGCAACGTTTTTTCCCCTCTCAGAAGTGGGTTTTTGCATCTTAAACCAGCTTGTCCACAAAAGCAGCTGCCACCACCCCCTCTGCAGAGAAGTCTGAGTGTACGTTTCTCTGAACAGTACGGCCACGGTTGTCTCTTGCGCCTGCCAACCACTGCCCTGAACAGTACGACCACTATTGTCTCTTCTGCATGCCAACCACTGCCCTGAACAGTACGACCACGAGTGTCTCTTGCGCATGCTAACATTCTGATGTCACTATTCTGAACCACCCTTTTTGTCTACGTGGCGCGCGTGCAGGACGTTTCATGCTGGGAGTCTGGGTCCCACTTTCTCTGTGTGAAGCTCGACATCGCGCGATAACCTTCCACCGATGACCGCTGGCGCGAAGACTATCCACCGATGACCTCTCGCGCGAAGGCTATCCACCGATGTCCTCTCGCGCGAAGGCTATCCACCGATGTCCTCTCGCGCGAAGACTATCCACCGATGACCTCTCGCGCGAAGACTCTCCACCGATGACCTCTCGCGCGAAGACTACCCCGCATGCCTCGCGCCCTGGTGATGCCTACATGCCCCTCGCGCCCTGGCGATGGCCGCATGCCTCTCACCTGGCGATGTCCGACGACACATCGCCACGCCTTCCTGAAGGTTCTTCATTCCACTATGGTACGTCCAAGGTATCATCTCCACATGACTCGGTGACGTCGGTAGCTTCACATTTCCAAGAGTAGATCAGCACCACTCCTCATGCTCCCATGCATGCAACACTAAGGGTGATCTCTTTGCCCAAGCATAGAGCTTCGCATGCACAGCATATCTAAGGCTTAACCCACACCTTGATACGCGTGGTCGTTGGAACCCACTCTGGTTGATCCAGTATCTTGACCACATACTACGTGCATTCCTGTCGATCACGTACACTCTAGGCGATTGGCGCTCCTGTCCCCTCTAGGCGACAGGCGATTATGTGCCAGAGGAGTCGGAGATCGCCTCCGTCTTCACTAACGGCGATCTTGTAGAAGACTTCTTAGTTACACTCTTCCTCCTTTACTCTTCTTGGTCCACATGTCATCCGACCGACCTCTACTAGCTTACCCCAGATCATGGGCGACGTCCGATGTCTGCTACTACGAAACTTCATTTACCAACTCTTTGTATTTTAAATAATAACATTTTTCTGAAATTATTTAAATATAACACTTTTATTCCAATTAAAGTTTCTAGGTCCTTACAATCACCCTTTTTCTGTTGTCTGATAGGAGATCGCCCTTTTCTGATAGGAGATCGCCTTTTTCTGTTAGGAGATCGCCTGTTTTTTTCTATTTTGCTGTATTTTGTTTAAGTTTTGGAAAACTGACTGGTTATGTATTAAACTCCCTGTGAGGAGAAATTTCATTATATATATATATATATACATATGTTCACTTCAATATTATTGTTTTACCTTTATTTCATTTTATAAATATGAAAAGCGTTTTGGCGGGATGTTACACTCCTTCAATCTGATAGTCAAGATGCTGGAATCTAGCTTGTGTTACCTCAAAATAGGTCTTTTGATCATCTGAAAGAACATCAAGTCGATGTAGAACCCATCTTTCAAACATAGACATTGGTTCTCCTCTGTATTCGGGAGCTTGATAGGTAACAAGGGCATTGTAGTTAGTGGCAGCAACATCCTCATGCATTAATGGTGGTCCTAGTGAATCAACTTTGTGTTCCATAGATGGTTGAAGAGGAGATCTGATCCTTTGACTCATAGAAGGTTTAGCAGGTGACTCCATTCTGTGTGAGGATGAATGAGGCATCTCATAGCAAGACTGTTTTGCAGCTTACACAGTATCATCTTCCATAAGCACTGCATCATCTCCTTCTTCACTATTGAGATTTGAGCCTTCATATTCCTTCCTGTGAGTCTTACTTTTGTGAAACATCCAACTATCTTCCTCTTTATGAAAACCCATCTTGATGAGAGTTGAATTGTCAATCTCACTCACAGCTTTGATAGTCTCATTTCTCTCATTAGCAGTATCAACACCAAAGTGATCAATTAATTTTGACACAAAAATGGCATAAGGAAATTTGTAATCAGTTAACCTTTTTTATTTCAACATATGTTCCATTATAATGCAAACCAAGTTAATTTTGACCATATTCATAATACATTAAAGGAGGATTAGATCTTCTTCATGCAGAACTGCATGATTACTACCTTTAGGGATAAGTTGCCATGCAATAATGTAGGCAATTAATCTTGGTGTCAATTTTAGGTTACCTGCATGAAACCAGTTGATAGCTTGAGTTGGGTTCCTTACACAGCTCCTGTAGTATTGGAGTTTATTAAACTCCTGAATACCATTTGTGTTTCCTTTTCCAACCTTCAACCTAGAGTACTTGATTCCAACCAAAGTGTTCAACACATCATTTGAGATTTTCAACTTAATATCTTTCACAAAAGACACAAGGTTCTTCCCATCTAGTGTTAAGTTGGTGTAAAAGACCTTCACAAGATCTGGATACACGTTCCCAGTCATCTCCAGAAACTGCTTCAGTCTTTGATGCTGCAGTGCAGATCTAGCTTCAGCCAAGTTTTCATTTTTTAGCTAGGAGAACTCCAAGATCTTGGGAATGTTAACATGTTTCCGACTCATCTCATGTATATAAACAGTCATGGCTTCTTCATCTCCTGCAAACCAATTTTCCAGAACCCCTTATAGTGTTGTCATGCTTCTCTTTGTTCTTCTTTTTCTTGTGTGAGGAGGATGCCATCTTTGAAACAACTTCAAGTCTTAACATTTTTAGTCAAAGAGTGAAAGGTGAGATTTGGCAATACCAACACAGGTTTATATAACAGAAAGAAAAAAGTGATTTAATCAAAGGAATGACTAAGGATCATAAAAGCAGAGATATGTGTAGATTTGATTCCCTGTGTATGTGTAGAAAATATTTTCGAATAGAGTAAGAATATATTGGAGCCATGTTTCATACATCAATTCATCCAATTGCATAATCAATACATCAAATCAGTTACACTATCAAGACAGAAATGCCAAAAACCTGCTGGTTAATACCCATTATGTCAGTCAATAGTCAAAAACAAGGTATTAATGTTTCTCTTTCCTAGTCATAAATGCAAAACAATATCAGAGGAAAAAGAACATGTTTAAATGATAAACATCAGATTTAATTTTTCACTGTAGTGGACAATTTATACTTATAATACCCAATTCATTTAGTAGAAAATTAAACCTATCTTTAGCCAAAGGTTTAGTAAACAAGTCAACAAGTTGCAAATTAGTACCAATGAATTTAATTTCACAGGTTCCATTTGCTATATGCTCCCTTAGAAAATGATGTCTTATTTCAATATGTTTGGTCCTTGAATGCATGACAGGATTTTTTGACAAGTTAATAGCACTGGTATTATCACACATTATAGGTATATTATTTAGGACAACACCAAAGTCACTTAGTTGTTGCTTTAACCACAAGGTTTGAGCACAACAACTTCTTGCTGCAATATATTCAGCTTTAGCTGTAGAGAGAGCAACACAGGCTTGCTTTTTGCAGTGCCAAGAGATCAAGCTTGATCGAAGCATATGGCAGGTTCCACTAGTGCTTTTCCTATCAATTTTACACCCTGCAAAATTTGAGTTAGAAAAACCTGTTAAAGTTAAAGAAACACTGTTGGAATACCACAAACCAACATCTTTGGTTCCTTGTAGGTATTTTAAGATCCTCTTGGTTACATTTAGGTGTGACTCTTTTGGAGCTGATTGAACCTTGCACATACACACACTGCGAACATTATGTCAGGTCTGCTAGCAGTAAGATACAACAATGAACCAATTATACCATGATATTTTGTTTGATCCACTGATTTTCCTACTAGATCCTGATCTAGATGATAGCTCGTAGAGATGGGTGTGCTAACTGCCTTGCATTTGTCCATCTCATATTTTCTTAGCAAGTCCTTGCAATACTTGGCTTGATTTATGAAAATTTTGTCCTTCAATTGTTTGACTTGTAGCCCTAGGAAGTAATTCAATTCTCCCATCATGGACATTTCAAATTCATTCTTCATTGTTTCCACAAATGCTTCACAGAAGCCTTCATTCGTTGATCCAAAGATGATATCATCTACATAAACTTGGGCAAGAATTATGTCATCCTTTTTCTTCTTTCTGAATAAGGTTTTTGTCTAAAATACCACATTCATATCCTTGTGACAACAGAAAAATACTTAGCCTTTCATACCATTGTCTAGGAGCTTGTTTAAGCCCATAGAGTGCCTTCTTTAGCTTGAATACATGTGATGAATTTCTATAGTCTTCAAAACCTAGAGGCTGTGAGACATATACCTCTTCATTGATATACCTATTCAAGAATGCGCTTTTAACATCCATTTGGAATAATTTGAATTCTTTGTTGCAGGAGAATGCTAAGAGCAGTCTTATAGCTTCAAGCCTTGCCACTGGTGCATATGTCTTGTCATAATCTATTCCCTCTTCCTGGTTATATCCTTTGGCAACTAGTCTTGCCTTATTCCTTGTGATTGTTCCATGCTCATCCATCTTATTTCTGTACACCCATTTTGTTCCTATAATGTTCATCTCAGGTGTTCTTGGAACTAAGGACCACACTTCATTTCTTGTAAACTGATTCAGTTCTTCCTGCATAGCTGTAATCCAGTTACTGTCTTGCAAAACTTCCTTCAGATTTTTAGGTTCTATTTATGAAACAAAGGCCATGGTTTCACAGAAATTGTTAAGATAATTTCTGGTTGAAACCCCCTTTTCAATATTACCAATGACATTGTCAAGTGTCAAGTCTCTAGGAGTCTTCCATTCCTTAGGCAAATCTGTAGGAACAATGGATTCTTTGACAGAATAAGGATCATTTGCATCTTTATCAATCAAATCATTTTTATGCAGAATAGTTCTTAAATCACCACATTCCAATTCATCTAAAACTGGTTTTGGCATGTAATTGTCAGATTCATCAAAAACTACATGCATAGATTCTTCCACAGTTAGCAACCTTTTATTGAAGACCCGATAAGCATGTCCATTCAAAGCATAGCCAATATGAATTCCTTCATCAGGTTTTGCATCAAACTTATCCAAATTATCTTTGCCATTATTCAAAATAAAACACTTACATCCAAACACTCTAAGATGACTTACACAAGGCTTTCTTCCCTTATACAGCTCATACGGTGTTTTCTTAAGGATAGGCCTAATTAATGTTCTATTAAGCACATAACCAGCAATATAAACTGCATCAGCCCAGAAGTATTTAGGTAGCTTAGATTCATTCAGCATAGTCCTAACAAGCTCTTCTAGTAATATATTTTTCCTCTCAACCACACCATTTTGTTAGGGTGTTCTAAGGGTAGAAAACTATGTGATATCCCATGTTCTATCCCCCATGATCACTAAACTATGTGATATCCCATGTTCTATCCCATGTGATATCCCATGTTCTATCCCATGTTTTCACAAAACTTATCAAACTTTGAATTCTGAAACTCTCCCCCATGATCACTACGAATTTGTTTTATATTTCTACCACATTCATTCTGCAGAATCTTAGACAGTTTCTTAAAAGCCTTATATGCATCAATTTTGGCAGCAAGAAAAAAAGTCCATGTATATCTTGAAAAGTTATCAACAATCACTAATGCATACAAATTTCCAACAAGACTTGCAGTTCTAGATGGTCCAAATAATTCCATATGTAGTATATCCAAAGGCAGATTTGTAGAAATCACATCTTTTGATTTAAAAGGAGACTTTATTTGCTTGCCTTTTACACATGCATCACACAGTCTATCATTATGAAATTTCACATTCGGTAAACCAGAAACCAAATTTTTAGATTTCAATTTGTTCAAATGGTTAGTATGAATATGAGCTAACCTCCTGTGCCACAACCAAGACTCATCATTCTTTGACAAGAGACATTCATTTTCAGAACCATTATTCAGGATGTATAGGAGATAGAGGTTATTTACCTATTTACCTGTGAACTGCTCCTTACTGGACTCCTTATCTGAGATAGTACATTTATTTGTCTCAAATTAGATGTTGTAGCCTTTGTTACATAGCTGACTAATGCTCAGGAGGCTGTGTTTCAGTCCTTCTACATATAGCACATTTTCAATTAAGGTTGATCCTTTGTTTCCTACGTTTCCTCTTCCAAGTATCCTTCCTCTATTGTTATCCCCGTAGGTGACATATCCTTCTGTCTTAAGTTTCAATTCTGAAAACTATGAAAGGCCTCCAGTCATATGTTTTGAGCAGCCGCTGTCCAAATACCATTGATTAGGCTTTCTGCTCCTTTTCTGCAAAATAAACATCAAAATATGGTACCCTTTAGTGTTGGGTCCAGTCAAATTAATCACCTTTCTTTAGGAAGCCATTTGACTAATCCTTTAGGAACATGATATTTTCTAATCTTGCATGTTTTGGATGTATGACCAAATTTCAAGCAATAAAAACATGAAACAAAATGTATTGCATTTGAGTTGTTAAAAGTAGAAAAACCAGTTTTAGCAGGAACAAAATAACTAGAAAGCTTTTTCACATTTTTCTATTTTACAGGATTATATCCAAGCCCATTCTTGTTAAAAAAAACATTCTGTGAGCCTAATATAGACTTAAGATTGTCTCTTCCTTTGGTGAAATTAGACAGTGTTTTCAGCAAATACTCAACTTGTTTTTCCAGCTTTTTACAGTTATCACAGGTTTTAATGGATGCATGCAAGCAAGTTAACTCAAGACTAACAAGTTCAGTTTTAGCTTTGTGCAACTCTTCCTCAAGAGACTTCACCTTGGGTTCAAGATGATTGTTTACGCTTCTAGTGGCCTCGTCATGTGTCTCCTTAAACGCAATTAACAACTGATCATAGCTCTTAGAATCAGTAGAGAATTCACTTACCGAATCAGAGATTGATCCTTCAACCTTTACCATGAAGCAAAGATTAACTTCTTCACTTCTAGTTGAGGAATCACTTGTAGAATACACTTCATTATCTTCCTATGAGATATAGGCCCTTTTTCCTTTGCTTCTATCAACCTTCTTGCTGGTTGGCTTCTCCTTAACTTGATTATTTGGACAATCAATCTTGATATGCCTGCTTTACCACAACCGAAACATGTGTAGTTAGAAGAAGTAGATTCATTAGGTTTCGAATACCTTTTCTTTTGTTGAGTCATATCTCTGCCTTTCTTTTTCAGAAATCTGCTAAACCTTTTTGTTAGTAGACTTAGTGTTTCATCATGTTCAACACTTTCTTCTTCATCACTGCTAACATTCTACACATTTGTTTTCAAGGCAAGTCCTTTAGTTTTCCTCTCCACTATCTCTTGCTCTTTCAGCCTCTTGAGCTCTAACTCATGTTCCATCAATTTTCCAAATAGTGCAGCAGTAGACAGCTTTGACAGATTTTTACTTTTTGAAATTGTAGTGACTTTAGGTTGCCAGCTCCTATCAAGGCACTTCAACACTTTTATATTGAGTTCTTCTCTGTCAAACACTTTCCCTAATCCAGTTAGATGGTTTACAATGTGAGTAAACCTCTTCTGTACACCAACAATGCTTTCTTCAGGTTGCATCTGGAACAGCTCATATTCTTGGATAAGTGAGTGTTTCCTTGATCTCTTCACATCATCCGTGCCTTCGTGTGTCACCTCCAGAATCTCCCACATTTCCTTAGCCGAATTGCACTGAGATATTATAAAGAATTCATCCATTGTCAATGCAGAAGTTATGATGTTTTTGGCAACAGAGTCATATTGAGCCTTTTTCCTTTCACTGTCACTCCATTTAGACCATGGTTTCTTCACTGTTTCTTCTTTGACAACCTGCATAGGCACAAAAGGTCCATTGACCATGGCATTCCAAATAACCAAGTCAAGAGATTCCATGAAAATTTTCATCCTTATTTTCCAGAAGACATAATTCACTCCACCAAACATAGGGGGTCTATTAATAGACGAACCCTCTGCAAAAGGCATTTTAAACTGACATTTTGCCCACAAACTTGTGTAAAATACAAGTCCTAGCTCTTGATACCAATTGTTGGATCTATTAGTGTCTAAGTTCAAGAGGGGGGGTGAATTGAGCTTATAAAATTTTTGCAAACCGAAACTGTTTTTCAGTTATTCACAGAAAAATAACATATTGATTTTGAAAAGAACAAATTTATTTTCTGATTACTTTTAATACAGTCAGAAACAAGATCAGATTAGATTTGAGATTGAACAGAGAGGTTTTCATAATCAAGATGAATTTATCTACAGCAGCAATAAGAACAAGATTTTACATCAAAATATCAACACAAGATCTTTTGATACAATTCTTAAAAGAAATTGAATCTTTAATCCGATTAGTACAATGAAATTGTTTATTCTTTAAAACAGTCAACACACAAATTAAGAAAGATAATTGTGATTGACAGAATTTTTCAGAACAAAGAAGAACAGCATGAACGAGCCGAGAAATAACATATTCAAATTTAGTTCAACAGATTTATTTTCTGGCAGATTATCAAATTATTCAGAAAAGCAGTGTAGAGATTAAGAAGAGAGATGCACACATAGTTTATACTGGTTCACTCATCAAGAGCTACATCCAGTTTTACCTAACACCAAGGCAAAATTCACTAAAACAGATCAAAACAATTACAACACCTTGCAGTTCTTGAACCCTACAAGAACAAGACACTCAGAGCTAGAAAACTCTATTTCAGCACTACTTGCACTTCAAGAAACCCTATCAAGAAGTATCTTACACATACACCTTTACACAAAAAAGAATAAGGAACAAAAACACCTAAACATAAGATGCAAGAACCCAAAACAGTGGTCTAGATTGTAGTTCAACAGTGACAACACCTCCACCAAGATTAAGGCTTCACAAAGAACAAGCACTCTTGAAGTTCTTTTAGAAAACCTTTCCAAAACTCATTCAAATCCTTTTACCTCTCACTGAAAACTTTTGATTTGTGTTTAAAATGTGATTGCACAACATTGTTTTCATGTGAGATGTGTCTCTCTTTATATAGAAATTTTTTTTTAACTTCTTTTCAAAAACCAGTTAAAACTGTTATAAAATCAACAGGTTGAAGCTGAAATAAATTGATTTATTTTTGAAAAGACAAAGAGAGTTTTTCCAACTATCTCCAGCTTAGCATAACAGCAACAAAAAGGTTTGTACAGGTTCATTTGTGCCAAAACAAAACTTTGTGAAAAACTTTAAAGCAAAAGGCACAGTTTAGAAAGAACCCGTTGTTTTACAGAACAGTAGATTTATTTTTCTGCAGAAAACTAATTTTTAGAAAAAACTTAAGGTAGTGATTAGGAAAACTTTGAATAACTTCTTGTGCTTGATCTTACCACCTTGATTAGGCATATAAGGTAGGTCACGAAGCAAAAGTCTACCTTAAACTCACTCTAACCTATATACAAGACCACCTAATGCATTATGACTAGCTTCAAAGCAAAGCACAACATTTGCTACATCAAACACATATATAGTCTTCAAGGAGCATCATCCATCTTCAACACATTGAAGTAATCCTTTCCTCTCCAACATCAGCACTTGGTCCAGCATTATCTGTAGCAGCAGTAGGCTCCTCAGTAGCTTCATCTTCTTCTTCAGATTGAGCTCCACTTGTTGATGCAGCTAGATATCAACCTTTGCTTACCCAAAACCCATTGATTTTGGTGAAACCCATTTTGCTTAAAGAGCCACTGTTAACCTCACTTGAGGACTTCACTATTTCAAACATTTCTTCCTCTAAATCCACTTCAAAATATTGAAGAAATTTAGTAACCAAAATAGCATAGGGATAGTGAAAGTCACTTAACCTGGCCTTTTGCATGTGCTCTTTAATAATGTGGATCCAATTCAGTTTTATCTTGTTCATGATGCAATAGATCATTACCAAGTCTTCTTCAGACAGAGTGGAGTGATTATTGCCTCTTGGTGTTAAAATCCATGAGACAATGATGGCTACCAGCCTTTCATCCAACTTTAGTCCTCCAACAACAAAGTTTCTTACCCTTGAATTTGGATTTTTGAGACAGCTTTTGTATAACTGCATCTTGTTGAATTCATCAACAATTCCAATGTTTCCTCTGTTGATCCTCAGCCCAGAAAACTTCAGACCAATTACAGCAATCCATACTTCATTTATGATCTCCAAATCCAATCCTTTCACATGAGAAACAAGCATGTCACCATTGAATTGTAAGTTTGTGTAGAAGACTCTTACCAAATCTGGATAGATGTTTCTAGATAACTGCAAAAAACGTCTCAGCATTTGTTCTTCTAGAAGTCTCTTCACTTCCATGCAGTTGAAAGAGACAACTTTTGGTGTATCGATCACTTTTCTACTTGTCTCATGTAGGTACCTTTTCATCAAATCTGGATCACTTGAAAACCAGCTCTCTAGTTTTCCACTCCTTCTTACTACTCTGGTTTTCATTCTCTTTGAGGAGGGAGGAGTTAATTCCATGGCTTATCTTGAGAAAAAAAATCAGAGAGAGCAAATTGCAGAACAAGTTAGTGTAGAGAAAATTAGAAAAATAGTTAGTTGTTTTTGTGAGAAAGAACAACCAGTTATTTTGAATTTATAAACCCAGAAAGATCAGTCAAGTATTTGGCATTTAGTGGGTTATATTCAAACGTAAGGGAATCAATTCAAAGCCTATAATACTATTTTAGTCATACCCCACCAGAAGGCATAGAAAACACATGCAACCCTTGACCAAGCACTAAAGGATTTTGATTTCCAATAAAGAAAGGAATATATTCTATGAAAACCAGTAACTGCATAGAAGGATTATGTTCAACATTGCAAGAAATGTGTATTTGACCACCAACGGTACTGGGACAGATCAAGGAATCAAAACAGAAAGTACAACAGTACTATCTGGGCTAAAACAATTGGTTGTTTCGCTGAATCAACCAGTTGATTTTCTGTGACAAGGATTTTGAAATTGATAAATCCAAATCTTTCAAGAGAACCCGAGAAACAATTATACAGAACAAGGCACATAATTTGTATGTGAATAAAGCAGATATGAGACCAGATAATTCAGAAAACTAATTGTAGAAAACAAGAATCCAAAGTAGGAAGATACACGATGAAAAGATATTCCAAACTAAACCTGAGCAACCATAATGCATGTGCCAAGATGTCTCTTAATATCAACAGAGACAATGACAAGAAGCTGATATAATGTTTGTTCTAGAAACTGAATTTTATAGAGCCACATATATTCGATTGCAGTCACTGTAACAGAATCACTTAAACTTGGAAAATTCTTCCAACTCACACAACTCAAAGACCCGCAAGCAATCAACATAACAAACCCAAGCAGGATGAAGACTTCAAATGTAATCAAATATACAAATATTCATTAACCCCTTAACTACAAATGTGATTGCTATGCATAAAAAGCTTTGAATTTCAAGGAAAACAAAGAATATATCCCATTATTATTTGATTAAGAAGCACAATGAAAGCATATTTGGCTCACAAAGAGATTTGAAGGAAAAGAAATAGTTGTAACCATGCATAAGGATTCATAATAGCTTTATTTAGAAGTGCCAGAGAAAAAACAATCGGTTGTTTCGTGAAAACAATCGGTTGTTTTTCTGGGACAGCAAGAAAGTGTTTTTCAAAGAAAATCATCTTTCAAGGTGATGGGAAATGCAATGAAATACATTCATACCTTTGCATTACCTCAACATATTTAGAATTTCATTTGGTCTTATGAGACCAAAAGCATAGGATGAACATATACAACTTACTTTACATAGGTCATGAATTTTCACTTGTCAAGAATTTGAGTAAGGTGTATGCTCTTGAACCATAATAAGCATCACTTTGATTAGTCTTCATCATAGCCCCTGAACTTGAAAGGTCCTGCAAAACAAAATTTATGCATATACAAGCAAGTACAGCAGCAGGATAACAAGGTACACACAAACCAGTTTTTTGCATAAGTCATAAGCATAAAAACCAAAGCAGTGTGTAAAATAGTGCAAAATTAATGAAAATCAGTGTGTGTACAGAGTTATAACAATAGTAGATAACTCTGAATTAAAGCACCATAGAGTGTAACAGCAGATCATGCAGCAGAAATAGATTCACATAGCACCATAGTTCTTGCAAGATATATACAATTAAAAATACAGGCACAAAGATAGACTTTGCTCTTGATGTTTTTCCCTTTAACAGTCATTCTTCAAGCCCAAAGGTGATTCTTGGCTGCCAAGGATACCTACAAGAAAAGATTAAGTAGCAAGATTTGGTCCCTTTATGAATTTGGGTCCAATGATGTTAGTAGGAACATTAGGATCCTTAGAAATCTTAGGAACCCACTTTAACAAGCCTCTGGGAACAAGAATTTTACGAACTTTGCGGAATTTCATAGAATGACCCTTTTTCATGCAGTAGAAACAAGAAACAACCGGTTGTTTCAACTTTTTAGTTGATTGTTTTCTGCAAGAGTTGAAAAAGGTTTTGAAATCCCATTTTTCTTGCTCTGTGGATAAAAGCCAAGTCCAGATTTTCCAAAAACACAGTTCTGAGATGCAAGCATAGTTTCAAAATTGGACTTCCCTTTAGAAAGCTTATCAACAACTTTTATAAGATAGTGAATCTTCTTTTGAAGAGACTCACAATTTTCACAAATACTGGAATCACACTTGCAAGAAGAATTTTGATAAATCATCTCTAAATTTTCAAAATCAGTTTTCAAATTGTCTAATTCTTCTTCTAAGATTTTGACTCTATTTTCCAACCAGTTGTTTTTACTTTTCAACTGATTATTCAAAAGGGTCAATCTAGAGGCTTCTTCATGAGTTTCTTTAAAAGCCTCAAGAAGTTGAAAATAATTTTCAGAATTAATTGAAGAGTTTGTACTTACACTGTTTGATGCAGACTCTTCTTTTTCCATCAAACACATGTTGACTTCGGAACCTTCAGAGGATGATCCAAAGAAAAGTATGTCATTGTCCAGCCAAGCACTTCTTGAATCTTTATAAGTTCTTTCAAGAGTGTCCCACATGTCTTTAGCTAAAACACACTTTGAAATTCTAAGTAGTTCATTTGAATCAAGAGCAGATACTATAATGTTCATGGCAACACAATCAAGATGATCTCTTTCCTTTTCAGAAAAGACTTCATTAGTTTCAGATGTAGACATGAAAAGGCTGTTTGTAATGACATTCTAGATTTTCCTATCTATAGATTCAACAAAAAATTTCATTCTTATACACCAAAGTTCATAGTTTATACCACAGAATATAGGTGATTTATTTAAACAGGCACCTTCCCCAAAAGAAAACTTTTCAGCTATTTAAAACAAATTTAAAGATCGAAACTTGAAATACTTTCAAGAACCTAGCTCTAGATGCCAATTGTTAGAATTAATGGCTAAAACAAGAGGGGGTGAATTGTTTATAAAAGATTTCGCAAATAATGCCTAAGAATGAAGTTCTTTAAAGAATTATAGAAAGAAAGATCAGAGAAGACCAAGAGAATCAAGCTTTCAAAAACTGTTAACAGGATTTTAACCAATTGATATTTCGATATAACCGGTTGTTTATATCATAGCACTAGAAATATTAAACAGTTTATGAAAGAGAGATAAAGAGATTCACACATCCAAATTATACTGGTTCACTCACCTCTGAGCTACATCCAGTTCCCAGAACCACACTGGGCAATCCACTATGTAATACACAACAGATTACAATTCACACACAATTACAAAGAAAGGATTTTTTTCACCCAAGATCATACACACCACTCTTTGCTATACAGCACACAACTAGAACAGCCCTCTGCCAAGCAGATTTACTGTTTTTATAGACTATATCAAACAAAACAGATACAAGAAAAGATTTGGAACATATTACACCTTAATCACAAGCTCCTGGAATCACTTCTTGATCATAACCAAAGCCTTTGAGCAATCTTGAAAACTTTTGTAAAACTTCTCTCTCAAATCAGATTTCTAAATCTCTTTCTCTATATTAAGTTTCTGTATTTCGAAAGAGGAGGGAGATCCCTTTTTATATCTCTTCAGAAAAGCCCGTTAATGATGAGCCAAAAACAGTTTTAAAAGCCAACTGAAATCAGATTTAACTGTATTTTGAAAGGTTGTTATAGATTCAAAAATTAACTGGTTGAAAGCTCGAAATAACCGGTTAAATGGGTTAAAATAGTTATGCAAGCAGTTGGAAAACCCTTCAAATAGGCTCTATGGAAAACAACCGATTAAACCGTGAAACCAACCGGTTGTTTATCACTTAGCTTTTGAAAAACTCTTTTTCTTTTTCAAAACTAGATTGCTCTTAGCTAAGCTATGAATTAAGAGTGAAACATACAAATTCTAAACACTTAAAAAACTGAACCCTAACATCAGCAACACAGCATCCAAGATCATCCAAGATTCTTCACAAATTTGGGTTCATCAAAGCCTTGTATTCAATAGAAACGGTAAGGTTTTCTCCAGCGTCGATGTTGTGCCACGTGTGTGCTTAGGATTGAGTATGGTGAGATGTCCTCTCAGAGATGTTTCGTGCACCACGCCACACCTACCCACTGAGAAACCGTCATGTCAACTGCCAAAGCACTCGAAAGCCTGGAGGGCTTGTGTACCAGGTAGGAGTGCTTGGGTGCTTAGGACCTCGGTCTGGGCTTGTGGGGTGTTGTCATATGTTGACATATGGTTGTCAGTTATATATAGATAAGTGTATACGTTAGTATATATACGATTGTTATTCAAAATAAATATACACATAAGTTTGTTAACTGAATACATTGCATGTTAGTTGCATAATAATTAATAATTATTGAGAGTAAAAGAGGAGCACCCGAAAATAATGGTGGACGCGTGAAACAGATTGTTAGCATGTGGTTAGCACCTAAAGATAAGTGGTGCCCGTGACTGGTGATTTTCTGTTGTGATTAAATGCTTTTAGTTATGCTTTTAATTGAGATTGTATTCTCGTGAGTGAAAGCTGTTACCAGAGTAGTTATAAAAGGGGCTTAAAACCCCAGGTGAAGGTACGCTATTTCTGAATACTAGACTAAAACTAAATACTTATCTTATTTCGTAAGCTCTCACTGACTTGATCGTCGAAATGTGATAAACTAGTAGAGCCCCTCTATCTCAACGGAGCTACATTCCAGTGCAAGAAGAAGACATATATTAGTATCCAAAAGAGAAAGGTTAGAAGCGGAGCTTTCCACCCAAGTCAATCGACGAGAAAGTCAACCGGCGAAAACAGTTTCCTACAAAAGAATGTCAATTATGAATAAATTGAAAAATACATCAATATATGTATATTGCATATATATATATATATATATATATATATATATATATATTATATATATATATATATATATATATATATATATATATATATATATATATATATATATATATATATATATATATATACATGATCCTGCCGCTTGACTCGAACGTGGAGGATTGCCTCGTCACTCCTTCGTCTAGCCTTCTGTTCTGCAGGAACGCTCCAAGAACCACCGCCGGAACTCCAAACGCTGCCTGCAAAACACACAGACGGCGCCTCTGGCGGCCGTTGTAGCTCCGACGCTCAAGTCAGGCAACAGGAACACCAAAACTATATCTGAATCTCTCTGTGAGACTCGTGTGTAACTGAAACTCTCAAATGTGTAAGCTGTAAGAATCTGTAAAAACTCCCTAATTTCGTTAAGAGTTTCGTATATATACTTGAGTCTTTCTCTCTCCTGACAGTTATTCCTCTTGACACGTGGATAACATCTGGTCATACACGTGTCACCATCTGGAGTACCTGCAGCTGAAACGTTACTTCCACTGTGCTCCTGCGACTAAGTTATCCACACAGGGAGTAGCTTAGTACACAGGCTACTCTGGGCGCAACCAAGTCTTCTCAAACACCCGGCGATGTTCTCTTTCGGCGACTTGCTGACCACCTGATCTCCTAACCTTCACACACGGCGATCATGTGCAATCTAGGTGATTACTGATCCATATCGGTGATGAGCGATTACTCATCCTCAAGGCGATAGGCGATTACTCATCCTCAAGGCGATAGGCGATTACCATTCTGAGTGATCGCCTCCCTGATTCACCTGCTATCCTCTACCACATGTTACCCTGTGAATGGTCCACGTGGTCAACTGCTGCTGATGTCATCGACTACCGATGACCGACCAGATCAAGACACCCACATACATATATTGATAATGACCTATTTGTGTAGATAAATGTGAGAATGCTAATAACATGAACAATATATGATTTTTGAGATAACAAAATATCTTTATAAAGGACATTTTTGGTAAAATTTTCATCTTCTCCTTCAAGGTGTCCTTTAATAAGAATTTTTGTTGGCGTAAGTGTTTTTTCTAAACCATTGAAGAAGAAAGGGAGAAAAATGGGTGTTCTTGCCGGTTGACTCTCCTGTCGGTTGACTCTACGACAATCTCGTGCCTCCTTCCTTCTCCTAGGTAATGCTTCACTGGATCGAAACAACCTGCACCTGCAAAGATAGAAGGGGCGCCCTAGAGGTCGTTTGCACTCCAACACTCAAGTCAATACTGGGGCAAGCACACCAAGTGTATAGCATATCAGTTTCAGTTTCAAAACTGTGTACCTTTGTGAAGTGTTTTACTAGCCTTTATATAGTCTAGGGTTTCCTCTGCGCCACTACCCACATTTAGGGTTTCTAGGAACATGCTGTTACGCGCCGCTATTACTCAATCTGAGAGTAATCTAGCATGTAACGTTCCCTTAACTAGAGTGCAAAATTCTAATAGGATGGACCTGGGTACCCACTCGTGCACCTAATCTCTAGGGCCATCTGTCTTAGGAGTGTCGTCACTGTTCACATGTCATGCATGTACCTTCACTTGGAAACCCTAATCCTGACGGGCACTCAAGCCCTTCAAGAATCTGCACCTAACTGTGTTTTCCATGCCACACACATGCATGCTTCGTAACCTAGGCTTCTCCCTACTTCTAGGCATTTTAATGATAACTGATATTGTTCTCGGGACCCACCTTCCATGATCCAGTTCAGCTATTCAGAACACTCAAGACCGATGTCACATTGTCCCACTCTGTGGCCGAGGACGCATCGCCCTGTTGTGTGACAAGGACACATCGTTCCACTCTGGCGGTCGACATGCTGATGACTAATCAACCCACTGGTCCATGCTACTCGTGGGACCTAGCCCACGTGGCTCTGGCCCATGTTGTGGGACCCAGCTCACGTAGCTCATCATTACTAGCTGTTCTCGATGTCTGAGGACTTGTCGGTACAATGGAGTTTGAAAAAAAATGTTTGGTTGAATAACTCAAAAGATGAGTGACTCTCGCTTAGTTTTTGAAGTTGGAAGAGATGATAAAAAAATGACTCTGTCAGAAATACTCTGTGAATCAAGAATCAAATTCAAGACGACTCCCTACAATTTTGAATTATGTTTACAATTACTCCATAATTCATAATTTAAAATTTAGAATTGGTAACCACTTATTATAAAATGACAAAATATTAGTTTTTAAAAAGAGAGATGAAAAATATTTTAAATTAGGTTTACAATTATTCCATAATTTATAATTTAAAATTTAATTTTTAAAAATAAAAAAGTTACAAAATAATAAATATATCCTACCATATATTTTAAAATAATAAAATATAAATATAAATATAAAAATAAAATAAAAATAAAAATAAAATAAAATGATGGTTAAGAGGGAAATCTATTTATATAATTATATATGTATTGATACTAAAAGAAGCTACAGTGGTGCGGAAAGAAGCAGCCACCTCTCTTTGTGGTCCTTGTGTTTTCGTCGTGTTTATCGTTGTTTATCCATACAAACAGATATGTCATACAATATTCTAACCATTTCATCATTTTCTGAAAATAAAAAATATAGACTATCTCTGATCAGCTTTCTTTTTTATTTTATTTTGTCACGTTTTTCTACTGAGACTTAAATCAAAACCTTTTTTAAGATAAATGAGAAGAATTCAAAATTAACTAAAGAATAAAACTATGATTACATAAAACTCAATTTTATATTTACGACAAAAATAAGTTGAATTAAGTTATCAATAAATTTAGATATTTCTAATTAAACTTCTATTAACAAATTTTAATCTATTGAGTTTATAAAAAAATTATATTTTTTATTATTTGATTTTGTTGAACTGATTATGATTTTGTATACATGAAATATAAAATAGTTCATCACAAATTCACAAATTTGAGTGTTTTCAATTAAATTATTTTAAAAAAATTATTCAGTTAAGTGTTTAAAATTTTTATATTTTTTATTAATTTAGTCAATACCATTAATTTGGGATGACATGATGTTTGGATTTTACAGTTTTAGACAAAATACGATGAACTTGAACAATAACCAAAGATAAAGTTTTAGATATATAATTATACTTGTAAAAATGGATAAACATGCTTTTTAGTCGAGAAAGAATCTCTTGACAAACGAGTTATAAGGAATTGCACAGAAATGAATGAGTTGATGTATGTGTGAGAGAAAAAAAAGTAACAGTCACACTTATTAATGACGGCAAAAATCAAATAGTAAATACTTAAATAAAAACTTAAAAATAAATACATTGAACACTCAAAACAAATTTTAATAAAGATTCAATTTAAAACACTCAACTTTATAAAATACTTAAAATTTAATTATGCCTAAACACTATTATATATACATTATTGTGGCAATATCTATTTCACATCTTTTTAATATTATACTTTATTTCAATTAAGTTAAATCTAATATTTACATTAATTTAATAAATTTATTTAAATACCATAGTGGTATTATTCTTTTCTATATTTGAAATATGTAATTTATAATCCGAATGAAAAGAATATTGAAAGAACAATATACATTACAAATTTTGTAACAAAATGTATGTATAAAGCATAGTATTATATATTTTTTTCTTTATTGATGTGTTACATAGAGAACAGAGGTATCCCATTCAAAATATAACTTCTAAATATAATTAAGAATAAAATAATAATATTATATATATATATATATATATATATAAAATGAGAAATTTCTCATTATATATAATAGTAAGGAAAAGATACTTTGTATTTTTTATAATTTTTAAGAAAATAAAATTAATAATAATAGTTACATAAAGAAATAATGAATGATTGTTAAGGGTAAAATAGGAATATAAGCTTATACTAAATGGAGAATACTCTCATTGTTATTGTTATGAATATTGAAATTGAATCTAGCAATTCAGTAGTCAACAATCTTCTTGATGGAGTATTATACTTAGAATCAAAATTGGGTAATCAAGCACTAGTCTAAATAGTGCAATAGAATATATCTTTTATTTAGCCTCGTTCATTTAGACTTTAAAGTTTATAAATATACACCGTAATCAATAGGAGTATATACTAATTTTTTTTATTCATATTTATTATTCTAAATAATCTTTTACAATTGGATCTCTCTTCAACATTTACATTCGACAACCAAAGTCCAACCTCAAGAAGTCCACTAGTCTGGGAAGGAGACATAACTCATCCATCAATATGCCACCTTCAAATAAGAATATTTGATGTACATAATAGGACTTAAGTAAATATTTTCAAAGGCACTCACGTTTATCATTTTTACAAGAAGCTAGAACACCATATCCTCTTCCTCAAACGAGGAGATAGTTTCTTTCAAAAGAATAATGAAGTGATATACAACAAATCACAATTATGTAACAATAAACTAAAGAGAATATTTAGTTGAAACTAAGGGACCTGTAGCTTGTTTGACAACATCATATCGAGCTTTAGATGCTGCATAACCAACTAGACACATTGGTTTATGGTCGACAACTAAAAACTATCAAAGATGATCCATAAAACCAAGGTCCTTAACCATTTAAGCAAGTTGTTGAATTATGGATCCAAGAAAATTCTTAGAAAACTACCTCAGACCCTCATGTTATATACATTTACAAAAAAAAGTGCTCAGAAAAAGTCCAATACCCACAATTTTAATGAAGTGTTGAAAAATAACAAAGCATAAAACATGGATGTACTTTATCTGTAAGACAGAAACTTTGTTAAAAACAATAGATCATGAAAGTCACATTTGTTTCGTCTATAAGACAATATAACACTGTGCAATCTTATTTTTATATCTGATAAGCAATTACATGCTCAAATGATAAACACATAATTTTAAGCTAACATCATACTTCATGAATATCTATATGTTTATTCTATATTGCAGAGAACGTTTATTCCTTACATTTGACCAAAAGATTCGCTTTAAATTTTATGTCACATCAACAATCTCTTGGACTTCACGCTAAGGTATTTTGCTTAACCAACTCTCTCGTGTTTGCTTTGTCAACTCTAGAAGGATTGTCTGCTTTGTACAAATTTTTTCTTTACTTAGTTTCAAGTAAAGACTTACTTATCAAGACCTAATAAGTCCAACCAACTATCGGGATGTTGATTGAAGAAGATAAGCGAATTTAAAGCATGCATGAAGTGCATTTAATGCTTCAAAGTTGCTCAAACGAAAGAAATACGTTCAAGTGATTTTCAAGCTAACTCAATGGCCAGAAAAAGAATTTGTAAAAAATATTTTCTTTCATGCCTATATAAAGTCATCTTTCAAAAGAAAAAATTAGGAGTGTTTAAGTTAAACAAGTACTGAATTTCTATCAAAATAATTCTAAGCCACCAATAACTTTGTAAGAACATTATTTCTGTTCGCGAACTAGTGGAGAGTGCCTAATCTTGTAAACGTCATAAGACACAACCCCTATCTATTAAGTGATCTTGTGATCACACCCCATACAATCTTCTTATCTTAAGTTAGGAGTGACTTGTTGTCAAAAGTGTTAGAATTATAGGCCTAAACAAGAGGAGGTTATTGTTTTTGAAAAATTTTCGCAAAGATTGAAGGTAGAGTGAAAAGCTCTAAAGAATCAACCAATTGAAATCTGTTCAACTTACAAAAAGCTGTCTTTAAGTTTGATTCCAAAAAATCGACCAGTTGTTTTCACGAAACAACCAGTTGTTTATACCAACAAAATTGAAAAACAATAAAACAATATATGAGTGTAGGGATAGTGATGTGAGTTGATTTTTAGATGTTTTCATTCAAGGTGACACTTTACTTTAGGATTGAGATTTTAGGAGTTAATAGTGATGACCTTAGGAAAATTCCCATTGGACACTAACTTAACCAAGTGGTTAAGTAGGTATGAAGGTGCATTTTACAAAGGCAAAGATAAAAGACATTATATGGTGAGAATGGATGCAATTTTCGGAAATAAAGAAAGGAAACTAGGAAACATCAATGGTGATCAAGGCCAACCAAATAATGAACCCCACTCAAATAAGAGTGCCAAAACTGATAACAAACCCAAAGGAAAAGAGCAAGGAAATTAACATAAATAGAATGGAAACAAGAAGAGAAATGGAAGAAGAAACTTATGGAGGTGTGGTGGATGATCGCGCCACTTGGTGTGTAGAAACTAATGGAGTTGTGCCTTCATCCGAATTGAGTTTTCTTGGTGGAGAGTGCGGAAGCTTCATGGATTGGAATGGACAAGGAGCTCACGTAGAGGTTGTGGATTCCTTGAAGGTGAAGGTTAAGTATGGAGAGTGATAGGTGAGGCCTAATCACTTGAGCTAGTGGAAATTTGAAGACTAAGTGTCTATCCTAGAGAGGTAGGAGACAAAAGTGAGAATTGACTCAATAATTTGGCAGCAATTTCACTCATTCATTAATCTTGAGAAATTCATGACCAAGCACCTCCTTTTATAGCATTGGAGGGCCGGCATTACAAAGCCAAATGGAAGGCAAATTCAAATGAAAATTAAGTTGAATTTGGAGCCTAAAAGAGAACACATGGAAGGTGTGACTAGTGTTTCTTATTCACTCCTCCATGGGCCTTCTGGTGACCGACCTTGGTTAAACTAGGTGTTTTAGAAACCCTAATTTAACCTAGGTTGGTTTTTAGGTGCCAAAATTAACTCTAAGAAAATTTACAAATAAAATTTCCTATTCTACTTTGACAAAAATTAAATCCCACCCTACACTAAACTTATGGCATTTTTAAACATATAGAGGAAAGTTTCTCTGCCATCAGTAGCAGTGTCCCAATCCTCTTGGATTCTTCTTGCCATAACTCTTGTAATTGGCTCAGATCTTCTATTTGTTGGGCTTGGAGCTGGACTTGGACTTGGGCCTGGGCCTCTTCCATCATCCCCTCCCTCTTGGAAAGGATTTGTCCTCAAATCCAATGCTTCTTCTTCTTCTTCTTCTTCTTCTTAGGAGGAGGAGGAGGAGGGGAGGAGGAGGAGGAGGAGGAGAGGAGGAGGAGGAGGAGGAGAGGAGGAGGAGGAGGAGGAGGAGGAGGGAGGAGGAGGAGGAGGGAGGAGGAGGAGGAGGAGGGGAGGGGAGGAGGAGGAGGAGGAGGAGGAGGAGGAGGAGGAGGAGGAGGAGGAGGAGGAGGAGGAGGAGGAGGAGGAGGAGGAGGAGGAGGAGGAGGAGGAGGAGGAGGAGGAGGAGGAGGAGGAGGAGGAGGAGGAGGAGGAGGAGGAGGAGGAGGAGGAGGAGGAGGAGGAGGAGGAGGAGAGGAGGAGGAGGAGGAGGAGGAGGAGGAGGAGGAGGAGGAGGAGGAGGAGGAGGAGGAGGAGGAGGAGGAGGAGGAGGAGAGGAGGAGGAGGAGGAGGAGAGGAGGAGGAGGAGGAGGAGGAGGAGGAGGAGGAGGAGGGAGGAGGAGGAGGAGGAGAGGAGGAGGAGGAGGAGGAGGAGGAGAGGAGGAGGAGGAGGAGGAGGAGGAGGAGGAGGAGGAGGAGGAGGAGGAGGAGGAGGAGGAGGAGGAGGAGGAGGAGGAGGAGGAGGAGGAGGAGGAGGAGGAGGGGAGGAGGAGGAGGAGGAGGAGGAGGAGGAGAGGAGGAGGAGGAGGAGGAGGAGGAGGAGGAGGAGGAGGAGGAGGAGGAGGAGGAGGAGGAGAGGAGGAGGAGGAGGAGGAGGAGGAGGAGGAGGAGGAGGAGGAGGAGGAGGAGGAGGAGGAGGAGGAGGAGGAGGGAGGAGGAGGAGGAGGAGGAGGAGGAGGAGGAGGAGGAGGAGGAGGAGGAGGAGGAGGAGGAGGAGGAGGAGGAGGAGGAGGAGGAGGAGGAGGCGGAGGAGAGGAGGAGGAGGAGGAGGAGGCTTCTTGAGGAGGATGGGAGGAGGAGGATTCTTCTTCTTCTTCTTCTTCTTCTTCTTCTCTTCTTCTTCTTTCTTCTTCTTCTTCTTCTTCTTCTTCTTCTTCTTCTTCTTCTTCTTCTTCTTCTTCTTCTTCTTCTTCTTCTTCTTCTTCTTCTTCTTCTTCTTCTTCTTCTTCTTCTTCCTGCTAAAGGCATTAGGTCCATAACATTGAAAGTATTATGAACTCCATATTCTTAAGGTAAATCAAGAATGTATGCATTGTTGTTGATTCTTTTGGGGACTTGGAAGGGTCCATCTCCCCAGGGGCTAAGCTTAGATTTTCTCTTAGTTGTAAATCTATCCTTTCTAAGATGTAGCCAAACCCAATCTCCTTCCTCAAAAATTATCTCTCGCTTCCCCTTATTGTTATGCTTTACATATTTCTCTATTTGCTGTTGTATTTGTTCTTTAATCCTCTCATGCATTTTCTTAACAAATTTAACGTTTGTTACTCCTTCCTTATGCACAAATTCTTGTGGATCAGGAAGAGGAAACAAATCTAAAGGTGTAAGAGGATTAAACCCATATACAACTTCAAAATGGAGAAATATGGGGAAGGTACTCATCCCAAGTTTTATGGACTACCCTGTTATTATGCGAACTCAATATGGGGAAGGTACTCATCCCAAGATTTGTGGTTGCCTTTCATAACTACCCTAAGCATAGTTGAAAGAGATCTATTTACTACTTCAGTTTGTCCATCCGTTTGAGGATGAAAAGAAGTTGAAAATTTCAGTTTAGTTCCAAGCCTTTCCCAGAGAGTTCTCCAGAAATGGCTTATAAATTTTGGATCTCTATCAGATACTATGCTTTTAGGTAGACCTTTAAGTCTTACCACTTCTCTAAAGAAGAGTCTAGAGATATTGTTTGTGTAACATCCCGCCAAAAACTATTCATATTTATATAATGAAAATAAAGGTAAACAAATAATGTTGAAGAGAACATAATTATATATATAAGTAATGAAGTTGCTCCTCACAGGGAGTTTAATACATAACCAGTCAAATGTTTTTCAAAACTTAACGAAATCAATCAAATACAACGAAAACGGCGGTCTCCATACATAAACCGGCGATCTCCTAACAGAAGACCCCAAAACAGGCGATCTGCTATCAGGACATAAATCCGGCGATCACCACCAAGAGATAGAAACAGGCGATCTCTTCCCCGGCGACCACTCACTAAGGAGCTCTACTTCCTGGAAGATCATCTGCTCCCGTGTAAAAATTACACGATCATCACAGTTTTAAGAGAAAAATAGCCATAGAGCAGAACACGCAGGGTAAGCTATATATTTTAAAGAGAGTTTAAATATGAACATAAAAATCAGGATAAACAAATTCAAGATACCCACATAAAACTATAAAGTTTCTCATTCCCTTCACCTGATCGCCAAGAAATCACACACTTTACAATATTTGCACAGAGTCATTCTATTTCACAAACTGCATCAAGTGTCTATCAATTTCAAGGTCCCTCATTTCTCACGTCAGACTACCACTGACTCAGCACACAAGACACTTGACACTACTTCCGAAAGACTCGTGCATTGATTAGACTCAGAGATCTGCACCTGTCATACTGCCCACTGTGAAATCACACACATTCACAGGGTCGCCGTGAAATCACACACATTCACAAGCGAATAAATGAATCTCAATATCATCACTATCCTAGCATGACAGGGTTAATCCACACAACAGGCCGAGCTCGTTCTTTTTCACACGACTCACCCATTCATATGAACCTCCTTCGACTCTCACCAACTGAGTAACTTCCTCTATATGATTCCATTATCTCAGCAGAGTCAGGATATCTCATTAGGAATCACCGATCAATGCACATCCTACACGATCTTACACGGTATTTTCTTTCCTGAAAATACTATGCCTTGATCCCACATTCACCACATTCAACACATCACATAACACTTAAAGGAATGATTTCAATCACAGCAAAACTCACTCCAAGGTTCTTATTTTCGAATATCTCATTTAAATCTCAAACAGTTTCAAAGCAACACCAAAAACAGGGAGTTCGCAAACAACGCCAAAACCGGCGATCTGGTTCAAAAATAAGGTATTTCGAAGTCTGTATATAAAACTGGCGACCACGTCGCCCAAACACATAGAACAGAGCATTCACGAAGATGAAAACAAAACTGGTGACCACGTCGCCCTCACTTCAGAAACAGCTAATCTATGGCTTGTATTGAAAATGAAGGCTAGCTTCCCTTACCTGGACTTGCGCAAAACACCAGGAGCTCCGAAACCCAACGAAGCTTAAAGAATGCCTTGGCTCTGTTTTTGCGTCTGGTTTGAAGGACTTGCAGAGAACCTCCCAGGTGCTCTAATGGTGGCTGTCGCTCGTCGTACTCTTGTGTGAAGGTGCCAGAATCGCAGTGCGAAGGAGAGAATGGAGGAGAAGGGAGGTAAACTCACTCTTTCGCTCTTGAACAACTGCAACGTTCCCCTCTCTTAGAAATGGGTTTTTGCATCTTAAACCAGCTTGTCCACAAAAGCAGCTGCCACCACCCACTCTGCAGAGAAGTCTGAGTGTACGTTTCTCTGAACAGTACGACCATGTTTGTCTCTTGCGCATGCCAACCACTTCCTGAACAGTACGACCGCGAGTGTCTCCTGCGCATGCCAACATTCTGATGTCACTATTCTGAATCATCCTTTTTGTCTACGTGGCGTACGTGCAGGACGTTCCATGCTGGGAGTCTGGGTCCCACCTTCTCTGTGTGTAACTCGACATCGCGCGATAACCTTTCGCCGATGACCTCTCGCGCGAAGACTATCCACCGATGACCTCTCGCGCGAAGACAATCCACCGATGACCTCTCGCGCGAAGACAATCCACCGATGACCTCTCGCGCGAAGGCTATCCACCGATGACCTCTCGCGCGAAGACAATCCACCGATGACCTCTCCTGGCGGACGACCGATGTCTCGCGCCCTGGCGATGCCCGCATGCCTCGCGCCCTGGCGATCCCGCATGCCTCGCGCCCTGGCGATGCCTGCATGCCTCGCGCCCTGGCGATGCCCGCATGCCTCTCACCCAGGCCATGCCCGCATGCCTCGCGCCCTGGCGATGCCCGCATGCCTTGCGCCCTGGCGATGCCCGACGACACATCGCCACGCCTTCCTGAAGGTTCTTCATTCCACGATGTTACGTCCAAGGTATCATCTCCACATGACTCGGTGACGTCGGTAGCTTCACATTTCCAAGAGTAGATCAGCATCACTCCTCGTGCGCCCATGCATGCAACAGTAAGGGTGATCTCTTTTGCTCAAGTGTAGAGCTTCGCATGCACAGCGTATCTAAGGCTTAACCCACACCTTGATACGCGTGGTTGTTGGAACCCACTCTGGTTGATCCAGTATCTTGACCACATACTACGTGCATTCCCGCCGATCACGTACACTCTAGGCGATTGGCGCTCATGTCTCCTCTAGGCGACAGGCGATTATGTGCCAGAGGAGTCGGAGATCGCCTCTGTCTTCACTAACGGCGATCTCGTAGGAGACTTCTTAGCTACACATTTCCTCCTTTACTCTTCTTGATCTACATGTCAGCCGACCAACCTCTACTAGCTTACCCCAGATCATGGGCGACATCCGATGTCTGCTACTACGAAACTTCATTTACCAACTCTTTGTATTTTAAATAATAACATTTTTCTAAAATTATTTAAATATAACACTTTTATTCCTATTAAAGTTTCTAGGTCCTTACAGTTTGCATCATCTATTTTGTGGCATGGAATAAAATGTGCCATCTTACTAAACCTATCCACCACCACAAAAATAGAATCAAAACCTCTTGCTGTCCTAGGAAGCCCTAGAATAAAATCCATGCTAATGTCTTCCCACGGAGCACTTGCAAAAGGTAGAGGAGTATAGAGTCCATGAGGCATTATTTTAGATTTGGCTTTTAAACAAGAAATGCATGTATAATAATGTCTCTGAACATCTTTTCTCATGTGTGGCCAAAAGAATTTTCCTTTTAAAAGCTCGAGAGTTTTATCAACTCTAAAATGGCCCATGAGACCTCCTTCATGAGTTTCTTTTACAAGAAGTTTTCTATGCGTTCCTTGGGGTATATAGAGTTTTCCTTCTTTTAAAAGATACCCTTCAGACACATAAAATCCTCCTTGTGCTCTATGTTCACATTTAACAAAAGTGGATGCAAAATCTCGATCTTCTTTGTACAGTTCAGGTATGTTTTCAAATCCAAGAATCTGGGCACCAAGTTTTGAAAAGAAGGCGTGTCTCCTGGAGAGAGCATCAACCACAATATTAGTACTACCCTTCTTGTATTTGATAACATAAGGGAATTGTTCAAGAAATTCCATCCATTTTGCATGACGTTTATTCAACTTATGTTGACCCTTCAGATATTTTAAAGACTCGTGATCACTATGAATTAAAAATTCTTTGGAAACTAGATAGTGCTCCTAAGTCTTCAGGGCCCTCACAAGTGCATAGAGCTCCTTATCACAGGTGGGGTAGTTGAAGGTGGCACCATGAAGTTTTTCACTGAAATAAGCAATTAGGTGTCCACCTTGCAACAACATTGCACCTATGCCTACTCCTGATGCATCACATTCTAGCTCAAAAGTTTTTGCAAAGTTTGGTAAAGCTAAAATTGGTGCATTAGTGAGTTGAGCTTTAAGCCTCTGGAAGGCTTGATCTTGCTTCTCTGTCTAACATAATGGAGTGTCTTTCTTCACTAACTCATTGAGTGGTGAAGCTAGACTTCAGAAGTTAGGCACAAATCTTCAATAAAAGCTAGCGAGACCATGAAAACTCCTAACCTCTCCCACATTCTGTGGAACTGGCCACTCTCAGATGGCTTTGATTTTTTCAGGGTCAACATGTACCCAATTTTTGTTGACTACAAAACCTAAAAATACTACACTATCAACACAAAAGGTACACTAATCACTATTAGCGAACAAACTATTAATTCTAAGCACTAAGAGAACTTCCCTAAGGTGACTTAGGTGGTCATCTAGGTTTTGACCATACACTAATATATCATCAAAATAAACTACTACATATTTACCTATACAATCTCTCAAGACATGATTCATAAGCCTCATGAATGTGATGGGTGCAGTAGTGAGTCCAAAAGGCATCACTAACCCCTCATATAGTCCAAATTTGGTTTTTAAAAGCGGTTTTCCATTCATCACCTTTTTTTATTCTAATTTGATGATATCACTTTTAAGATCAATCTTGGAAAATATAAGGGACTCATGCAGTTTGTCAAGCATATCATCTAGTCTTGGGATTGGATGCCTGTACTTGATGGTGATGTTATTGATGGCCCTACAGTCATAACACATTCTCCACTTGCCATCTTTTTTTGGCACCAACAAGACAGGTACAACACAAGGACTGAGACTCTTTTGAACCTTGCCCTTCTCCAACTAATCCTGGACTTGTGATTCTATCTCCTTAGTTTCCTCAGGATTAGTTCTATAAGCTAGTCTATTGGGTAGACTGACTCCTGGAACTAAGTCTATTTGATGTTCTATTCCTCTAACAGGGGGAAGTCCCATTGGGCCTTCCTTAGGGAATACATCATCAAATTCTTTTAAAAGATCTTTTACCTGAGGAGGTAGATCACCAGTTTCAGAAAATGTGGCAGTGCATGTAAGTGTTCCCTTACACAGTAGGAGGCCTATAGGTTGTTCAGAAAGAAGTATTTTTTTAACTTTGTTTTCAAATTTTTCTTCTTTCTGAATGACCTGGTGGGAAGGAACACTTTTCTCCCACGTCTCTGTTTCCCTAAGGGTTTTTTCTTGGTTTTCTAGTTTTTTTTTTTCATCCTCTCTTTTTTTTCTCATTTGTACTTGGTCCTTTACCACTTGTGAAGGTGATAAGGGATAAAGTACAAACTTCTTTTCTTTATGAGTGAAAGTAATCTCATTGGTAAGACCATTGTGCGTAGTTTTCTTATCAAATTGCCAAGGTCTACCCAACAAAATATGACAAGCTTCCATGGGAACTACATCACATAAAACTTTGTCTTTGTAGTTTCCCACAGAGAACTCGACTTTCACTTGCTGATCTATAGTTAATTCCCCATCTTCATTTATCCTCTACAGTTTACAAGGTTTAGGATGAGGTATTACCTGTAGATTCAGCTTCTCAACCATCCTAGCACTACAACATTTGTAGTAGGAACCACTGTCCACAGTGAGAGAACAAACATTTTCTAAAACTTTACATCTTGTGTGGAAAATGTTCTCTCTTTGTGTCTCTTGGTCCATACTAGGTTGGTTGTTGAGGGTCCTACGAATCATCATTAACTCACCCTCACATGGTTATACCTCTTCACTATTTTCTTTTTCTTCTTCCCCACTAGCTTCATCACTTTGGCTGCTATATTCATCCCTCCCTCTTAAGAGTATGGTTCTCCTATTTGGGCACTAGGCAACTATATGACCTCTTCCAAAGCATTTAAAACATTTGGTGTCTCTACTACGAGGTTGTGGGGTTTCACATCTTTATCTATATTTTTGGGAGTCTCTTTTGGTTTTTCCTTTATGGTTTCCTCCCTTTTATACTCTCTCTTGGGATAAGAGTTAGAATATGAACCTTCCCTACGACTTGAAGTTTTTTGCAAATTTTGTTGTTCAATTTTGATACAAAGTTGAATTAAATCATTCAAGTCTCTATAGGATAAAAGTTCAACCCTATCTCTAATCTCAAGATTGAGTCCACTCAAAAACCTTGCTATGGTGGTGGCCTCTCCCTCCCTAATGGAGGCTCTCATCATGTATAGTTCCATCTTCTGCCTATATTCCTCTGCACTCATGTTTTTCTGTTGGAGTCTCTGGAGCTTGTCCATTAACTCCCTATTATAATAAAAAGGAATATGTCGGCGTCTTAAGGCTCCCCTAAGATCATTCCAATATTCTATAGGAGGGTCCTTATGAAGACGTCTTTCTCTCTCAAGGGCAATCCACCAATACATAGCATTACCTTGAAAGTTAAGGGTAGTTAGGGGTACTTTTCTTTCCTCACTTACTCTGTGGCAAGCAAACAACTGTTCTACCTTCATTTCCCAGTCTAAATAAGCTTCTACATTTTCTTTCCCATGGAAATGAGGTAGATCTACCTTAACCTCCTTAGTGCTTTCTTTCCTTTCTCTTCTAACTCTCCTAGGGGGTGGTTGATAGTATTCATTGATTTTAAGACTTTGTTCCCCAAAAGAATCACTTCCCCTAGAGCTAGAAGCATGCGAACTTTTTTTTTGATTTATGAGTGTATTCATCCCTTTCTTTAACCATTTTCAACTCTTCTTCCAACAAAGCAAAATAAGCATCCCTTTCTTTGAGTTGGGTCTCATGTTGCAATTGTCTATATGAAAGTGATTGAAAGTCTTAAGCTAGTTGTTTCAAAAGGGATTTAATAGACTTTCTATCATTTTCACTAGAGTTTGGACAATGAGAAGACATGGTTAAAATTATGTAGTAAAAGTAATTTACCTTAAGAAAGATAGGTGTAGTAATGTGGGTAGATTCCCAGGAAAGGGAGGTGAATCACTTGGATTTCTTAAGTACCAAGCCTTTCCTTAGCCAAAGTCTATCCTTCAAGACTTTCATAAACCTTTCTCTAAGTAATTCACTTAGAACATGTACCGACCAGTCCTCGGACACCGAGAACAGGTAGTAAAGGGCGAACCATGTCAGCTGGGTCCCACAGCATGGGCCAAAGCCACGTGGAGTGGACCCCGCAGGCAGCTTGGATTAGAGGGTGATCAGTTATCGGTGTGTCCAATCAGAGAAGGGTGATCAGTCATCGGTGTGTTCCCTTAGAGAAGGGTGATCAGTCATCGGTGTGTCCCCTCAGAGAAGGGTGATCAGTCCTCGGCAACAGAGTGTGACGAGGTGACATCGGTCTTGGGTGATTTGAACAGCGTAGACAAAACAGCTAAAATTGGTTCCCAGTGTGGGCCAATGACCAGTTAAATACCCAGAGGTAGGGAGAGGCCTGAATCACGAAGATTCTATGCGGGTAGCAGGGAGAGCACAGTTAGGTGCAGAATCCTGAGGGTCGAGTACTCATCAGAACTAGGGTTTCCCAGTAAAGGCTATATGCATGGCACGTGAACAGCAAGGGCACTCCCAGAACAGGTGGCCCTAGAGACTAGGTGCACAAGGAGGCATCCAAGTGGTCACCCTGTTAGAGTTTGCACTCCAGAGAAGGAAACCTTATGTGCTAGATTACCATAAGATTGGGTGATAGCGGCGCAAGGGTATTCCAGTAAACCCTGAATATGGCTAGCAGCGCAGTGAACCCTAATTAGGGCTAGCGGCGCAGTAAACCCTAGACTATATAAGGGACAGTAAAATACTTCACAAAGGTACGCAGTTTCTAGACCTAAACACAGAGAAAATCAATACATTGGTGTTGCTTGCCCAATCTTGACTTGAGAGTCGGAGTGCAAACGACCTCTAGGGCGCCCCCTTTCTCTTTTGCAGGTGCAGATTGTTTCGAAAGAACCAAACACGTATCAACGTGAGGGAGGAGGCGTGTGAGTGTCGTGGAGTCAACTGACAGGCGAGTCAACCGGCAAGAATAGAACACAATCAAGAATGAAAACACAAATTTATACAAGAAAGCAAAATAAAATAAAATAAAAGCAATTAATCACAATTGAAAATTAATTCTAACTAGAAAGCTTTAAACTAGTCGAATTCCTAATGGTGAGGCTTTTTGACACTTAGAACCTCAAAGACACACTCACCATCTAATTGCGTGATTAATCCACTAATTGCTCAAGGTTTAAAAAATTAAAAATCAAATAAAATACAATGAAAATTGGATTGACAAAAATTAGAAATTCCTATTCTATGCAATCCTTCTTTTTGCACTTCTTTTTCTTTTTGTCACTCCTTCTTTGTGTATGTGTTTAAACTCACTTGCTGCTGTCCTCTTGCTCAACCTCTCAAGGATATTCAACTTTGAGTATTCAAATCAGCACCAACTAAGTGATAAAGCTCTCACCAAAGATGTTAGCTCCAAACTTAACAAGGCACCTTTGAAATACTTCCACCAAGAAAGAGGTCAACAAAGCAACAAAGTTCAATTTAAAATTGGACTACAACAAAGAGAGTTGATATATGACCAAACTTGAAAGAGTATTGAAAGAAAAATGACAAGCAAACAAAATAAGGTACTCAATAAAAGGTGGCACACAAATTGAACCTAAAGAATGGCACTAGATTTGGATCAAGAAAACCAAAAACAGCATTACTAAAAATTTTGAGGTAAAATTTGCGTGACTTAAATAGATTATGCTGAGCTGGGTAATTCAAATTTGAATTTGAAATTTAAACTACAGAAATTTCAAGATCTTAACTCCAATTTGGCGCTAGAATCACACCAAAATGATGCACCAATTAATTGTGATAAAATTTTCAAATCTGATGCCACTTCACCGTGTTTTTTCGTGCCAGAATTGCACACTGATTGTATTTGATTTACCATTTTTTTTTTCTATTTTGAATTTTGCTTCACTTTTTTTTTTCACTTTTTTCTAACACTTCAATCTGTTCAGATCCAGAATTTCACAATTTGTCATAAATGGAATTAAATTCTGTAAACAAAAACAACTAGCACAAATTCAACAAAAATAGAGGAAGCCTAATCTGGAATTAAAAACAACACTATGAAACTTCAAAGACAAAATAGAATTGATGTATAGGAACTTGTATAGATCTATCACACAAGCATGAACTCAAATCTAAAATTAAAATGCACCAAAGGCTCAAAAACAGAATTATAAAACTGCACTCAATTTTAAAATCAAATAACCAAAATTATCAAGAAAAGTACTACATAGAATTGATGACAATTAAGGAGAAACATGACTTGACAAAACATATGTGGATTCAAAAATCAAAATGACTCAAACACAAGCAATACGAACAGATTATATTTGCAAGAAAGAATCAAATAAAGCAAAATTAAAACAGCAACACCAAAACTCAAAGGAATCCTACACAAAATTGCACAAGAATTGCTCAAGAACAATTAAGCACAATGCACCGATTGGAAATTCCAAACAGCACACCAAATCAAAATTAAAATTCAAAAACAGCAAGACAATAAGGAGATTAAAAACAACACGAAATTCAGAATCAAACACAAAAATTAGAATGAAAAGAAGAAGGCACACTTAGCTCTTGAAGAACCTTGGCTCTAGATACCACTTGATGGAGTTGTGCCTTCATCCGAATTGAGTTTTCTTGGTGGAGAGTGCGGAAGCTTCATGGATAGGAATGGACAAGGAGCTCATGTAGAGGTTGTGGATTTCTTAAAGGTGAAGGTTAAGTATGGAGAGTGATAGGTGAGGCCTAATCACTTGAGCTAGTGGAAATTTGAAGACTAAGTGTCTATCCTAGAGAGGTAGGAGACAAAAGTGAGAATTGGCTCAATAATTTGGCAGCAATTTCACTCATTCATTAATCTTGAGACATTCATGACCCAAGCACCTCCTTTTATAGCATTGGAGGGCCGGAATTACAAAGCCAAATGGAAGGAAAATTCAAATGAAAATTAAGTTGAATTTGGTGCCTCAAAGAGAACACATGGAAGGTGTAACTAGTGTTTCTTATTCACTCCTCCATGGGCCTTCTCATGACCGGCCTTGGTTAAATTAGGTGTTTTAGAAACCCAGGTGCCAAAATTAACTCTAAGAAAATTTACAAATAAAATTTCCTATTCTACTTTGACAAAAATTAAATCCTACCCTACACTAAACTTATGGTATTTTTAAACATATAAAGGAAAGTTTCTCTGCCATCAGTAGCAGTGTCCCATTCCTCTTTGATTCTTCTTGCCATAGCTCTTGTAGTTGGCCCAGATCTTTTGTTTGTTAGGCTTGGACTTGGGCTAGTCTTTGGACTTGGGCTTGGGCTTGGGCCTCTTCCATTAGAAACCACCAAGATAAGTGTTAGGCCGCCACTTGAGAGCTTCATTATCATCAAGATAAGACCAAGGAAGAGGAGATAACACTTACTCAAGCTCACACAATATTTGTGCAGAGTAACTTTACTTCAATTTGAACTTGAAAAATACAATGGGTAGGCCTCCTATTTATAGGTGAAGGAGCCTTGGAAAACAAGCAAGAGGGGTAGGATGGGAAAAGGGAAAAAATGGGCAGCCTTAGGGTTTGACTAAGTCAATCCTGCATCCTAGGTTTGTCCTTTTAGAAACTAGGTCAAAATGTCTTCCTAAAGGGATAAGAACAAGCTAAAATGATAACTACACCCGTATTATGCTAAAGGCACCTTATTCTAGCCTATATTTGGTACTTTAACCCCCAAAGTGAGCCCAAATTATTTATAACTTGTTTTATTTTTAAGAAGACCAGTAGGAAGAACTTGAGATGCTCTAGTCTTTGTCCATTTCTCCCTCTGGTGAGGTCTTCACTTGAATGTTGAGATGACCTTTCATAGTGTGCATCCTTGGTCATCTTCTTATTGTCTTGGTTTGTATTAAATAGAGAGAATCACACAAGATATTTATACTGGTTCACTCTTAACTAAGAGCTACATCCAATCCTCTACTAATTACTGAGAATTCACTATGTAATCAACCCTAGATTACAAAACACACACCAAGAGTGATGATCTTGAATCCCTCAAGAACACACACCACTCTTTGGCACCACACAGTTTCCAGAAAACACCTTTCTTGAAACTGCCTTTGATATGCACTTCTTCACTTGTAGCTCCTTTGTGTATTTTTGTGTATTTTCAATGAGGCTGCTGTTGTCCCTTGCTTTGTCTCCTTAGGTTATTCAAGCTTAAGTCTTTAATCCAGCTCCTCTTTAGTGATATGGCTTTCACCAAAACAAAATTTTAGCTCCACCAAAGCACTTTTTAGGTCAAATCCACCAAAGAGAGGTCAAGCAAGTTTTAAAGCAACAAAACTCAAATTTAAAATCAAGGACTACTACAAATGGAGTTGATATTTGACAAGACTTGAAAGAGTATTCAATAAAATTTGACAAGCAAAAAAATTAAGGCACACAAGAAAAGGTAGCACACAAAGTGGAATCCTATTGAATGGAACTAGAATAGATGAATAAAACCAAAACAACACTAGAGAATTTTTTGTGTGTAAATTTTTCACAACTTTCCAAATTTATGTTGGACAGAATACTTCAAATTTGAGCTTGAAATTTTAACCACAGAAACTTCAATGTTTTATCTCAAAATAGGCGTTGGAATTTCACCAAAATAGTGAGCCAAATAATTGTAATAATTTTTTCAATAATTGGATTTTATATTTATTGCACTAACTTAAAGAATGAGAATATCGTTAAACACAGTTTATGAAAATGTTTTTCATTTTTTCTAACTTACAAAACTTGTTGTTTGCCCTTGCTTGTTCAAACGATATTAGTGAAAATATGTCAAAAGTTTTAAAACACAAGTCAACCATCCCTTATGTTTTTCCTATTTTCTACAGTTGGTATTAAAGCTTGGCTTCTAAAGGGTTGAACATCTAGTGTTATTATTGAAAGAAAACTAGTGTTAAATTATGAGTGACTTGATGTTAAAAAATACTCATACGGGTTATACGGGTTAGCTAGGAGGGCTATAAGCCAAAATAATACTTGTTTGTACCTTTTAACAATAGTCTACCCAGTGGAACATGACTAGTTAGTCAAGAAATGGACATAGATTATGTTATTAGACAAACTAGTATAAACACACTGAGTAATATTTCTTTCTTTAATCTATTATATTGGATTTTATATTTATTGCACTAACTTAAAGAATGAGAATATCGTTAAACACAGTTTATGAAAATGTTTGTCATTTTTTCTAACTTACAAAACTTGTTGTTTGCCCTTGCTTGTTCAAACGATATTAGTGAAAATACGTCAAAAGTTTTAAAACACAAGTCAACCATCCCTTATGTTTTTCCTATTTTCTACAGTTGGTATTAAAGCTTAGCTTCTAAAGGGTTGAACATCTAACAACATTCAGAGGAAAAATCTAACAAGGCAAGAATATAGCAACATCAACTGGTTGTAAAAGGAACCTCCCTTTCTTGGCCTCTAACCCTTCTAAGAGAAGATTTTCCATATTGAAAAGAATAAACATAAATTTACGTCAAGTCTACACACTATCAACTAAATCATCACATGTGGGGACATAAAGATCTTATTCTCAAAAGAAGATTGCAAAGAAAAAGAGCTCAACCAAATGCAGTTGAACAATAAAGTTTAGTACACACTCATCTACATTCTCTCAAAAAATAAGTATAAAAAATTTGTACATTAAAAACAAACAAGGAGGTATAGGTCTCATTGATCATTAACTACAAGGGAAATGAGGATGTACAACTTAGAAAAGTTGCAACCTTCACAAGCCATTATGATTTTTTCACCATGAAGGGTGGTAAAAGTGTAGGTGATATGTTTAGAAGAATAAAGATTCTTCTAAATTGGATGAAAGCTCTCAAATAGAGCTTCTCCAAGGCCTAAATCAATTCAAATTAAGTTATATATTTTTTGCAAGATGTATTTTGTTGTATGTAGTATTTTGACACTGTACCACACACTTAGAGAATAAAATAACAAGTATATCAGTGACACACGGTACATCAGATCTTCCTATGGGTGAAAATTATCCACAATTGTCAACACTTGAGGTGAATATGACTCAAAATATATCATGTACAATAAGTTTTATCCAAAGACATGTTCCCCGATTTTTTGTATGTGTGCAATAAGTGTATCTATTAAACACCACTAAAAGGTGTAATTTTTATTATAATTCGTATTTTAGATTTAACTCTATATATGATATAGAGTTAAATTTATTCTGAATGACCAAAATTACCATCAAATTGGAAGTTTGCTACTAGAAAGTGGGAGCACTCCTAAGTTTGCACAGCTGTACATATATGATACTGAAAATGAAGTAAAAAACAAAGTTTCTAACTTTGCGTAAGTATTCATAGAATGCTTTTCTTTTAAAAAATGTTGTATTGTTGACAACTAAAAAATTCATCATATTTTATGTACAGGTCCAAAATGAAAGTGTCCAGATTTGATAAGTCATCGATTGCAGATTTGATGAAGATGATTGATGAGCACAATGTTCTTGCAAAATCCTTTAGAAGGGTTAGAGATATCCTATATACTAATGAATGTTTTGACTTTGGATTGAGATTATTTAGAAATAGGTGCAAGGATCCTAGAATTTACAATACTCCCACATCTGATGAGATAGCAGTATTAGTAATGGGTGACCTTAGTACCATGGATGTAGGAAGAGATATTATCATGAAAAAAATTTATGGACAATTGACAAAACTCCATGAGACACATACAAATTTCATTCCCTTACAATATTTGTTACCGTTTCCATATGAAGAAGATGATTATCAAGAGGATATTCCAATTTGTCAAACTACAAGTACCAGTCACATACGAAAAAGGATTCATATTTCCTTTAGGGAATTTATTGCTTTCAGATTTCAAGATAGAGAAATTGAGTTTGCGAATGTAGTAAACTCACGTCGATTGTTTCAACAATTCTTGGTTGATTCATACATGATGATTGAGGCACAAAGTTTGTCATTCATTAGAGCTAACCAGAAACTTATTTGTTGTGATATTCTTCATGGTGTGCAAGAAGCAATAAACTGAGGAGAAACAAATTCTTTTGTCATAGGAAAGCACATAGTTCTACCTTCACCGTTTACAGGTGGTATGATATATATGTTCAATAATTGTCAAGATGCTATGGCCATATGTAAAAAATTTGGATATCCATATTTGCTTATTGCAATTACGTGCAATGTAAATTGGTCTAAAATACATGATTTTGTTTCCTCAAAAGGGTGTACAACATCTGATAGACCCAACATTGTGTGTTTAAAATGAAATTGGATGAAATGATGATTGATTTAAAAAAAAGAGAATTCTTTGGCAAAGTAAATGCATTTTGAACTTTTGAAATATAATATGCAGGCCATCTACTATTATAGGCATGTATACGGTTGAATTTCAAAAAAGGGATTACCACATTGATATAATCCAATTAGCCAAGTAGATGACCAAGGACTCGAGATAATTCACACTGTGAGCAGTCATCTCAACAATCAAGTCAAGGCCCCACTAAATATCAGATGAACCTTACTAGAAGAAGAACTAGGCATAGACCAGGACATCAATTGTTCTTTCTTCTGGTCTTCTTAAAAGACAAAAACACGTTTGTAAATAATTTGGGCTCACTTTGGGGGTCTAAATAGCAAAATAGGCTAGAGTAGGTTCACATAGCATAAAAGGGAGTGTACTTAGCGAAATGGGTTTGTACCAAGCCCACTTTTTCAAGACAAGACACCTAAAATTAGGATTTTTAACCTACCTTCTAGAAGATGTGCCAAAAGGGGAGGTTTTGACTTAGTCAACACCCTATGGCCGCCCCCTCCCTTTGTCCATTTTACCCTTCCCCATCTTGCTCACCAAGGCACCCATTCCTATAAATAGGGTGTCTTGCCTCATGTATTTACACATTGAAATTTGAAGAAAAAAAAAACTCTGTTAGAGTAAATTGTGCGTCTGAGTGCTCTTGTTTTTATCTGGGTCTTATCTTGGGTGGGTGATATCTCAAGTAGCGGCTCTTGCATCACTTATCTTGGAGTGCCTCTGCTCCAAGTGGCATGACTTCCTATCTTCACATAAGAATCTTTTCATCCCTTCCTTTTTTATTCTTTTTTTTTTGCACCATCTTCCATTCCATATACATCTTCTTCTACTCTTTAATTTTATTTTTTTTACTTTGTTCTTCTTATTCTCTTATTCCTTATCTTAATTTTCGCCCCCTCTTTGCATCATCCATACCATATATTTGTGTTTTTCTCTTTGCCCTTCTAAAGGGAACATTCACACTTACTTAAGCACTTGATTAAGTTTGTGTCCAGTAGGGATCTTCTTAGTGTTCTCACCTTAAATTGCTAATCTTAAAAATCTAAACAAAAGTGAAACCTTTAAACTGTGCAATCTAAAATCAACTCACATCACACATGCTCATATATTATTGTGGTTAGATGGTGCAAATAAGTTGGTAAATCCAAGCGACATTGATAAAGTAATCTCAGATGAATTACCTCATGTAGAACTGTATCCTAAATTGTCAAAGACAGTTGCTGCAATCATGATACATGTGGTGTAGCTAGGTTTAGCTCACCTTGCATGAAAGCAAGTAGATGTTCTAAATTTTATCCAAAAAAATATACATTGTCGACTACTATTGATCAAGATGGGATATCCATGTTATAGACGTATAGATAATGGCATATTCATAGAAAATAATGGGATTAAATTAGATAATAGAAATGTTGTCCCGTACAGTCCATTGCTTCTCATGAGATATCAAGGCCATGTTAATACAAAATATTGCAACAAATCCCAACTCAATCAAGTATTTGTTTAAATACGTCAACAAGGGTCCTGATAGGGCAAGTCTTAAAATCACAAAGCCTGCTCAAGAATCAATTATAGATGAGATACAACAATATTATGATTGTAGATACATATCTCCATGTGAAACAGTTTGGAGAATATTCGGGTTTGATATTTGATCCAGTCGGTCATCGGTAGTCGATGACATCAGCAGCAGTTGACCACGTGGACCATTCACAGGGTAACACGTGGTAGAGGATAGCAGGCGAATCAGGGAGGCGATCAATCAGAATGGTAATCGCCTGTCGCCTGTGATGATGAGTAATCGCCTATCGCCTTGAGGTGAGTAATCGCCTATCGCCTTGAGGATGAGTAATCGCTCATCGCCAGTATGGATCAGTAATCGCCTAGATTGCACATAATCGTCGTGTGTTAAGGTTGGGAGATCAGGTGGTCAGCAAGTCGCCGAAATAGCACATCGCCGGGTGTTTGAGAAGACTTGGCAAGCACTTGTTGTATGGTCTAAGTACAGAGGATAAGTGGCATATCTGCCACCATGTGTAGTGTGAGCTGCAATGCCCAGGGTTAACCAGCTCGCCATGTTAAGGTTGCGCCCAGAGTAGCCTGTGTACTAAGCTACTCCCTGTGTGGATAACTTAGTCGCACAGTGGAAGTAACGTTTCAGTTGCAGATACTCCAGATGGTGACACGTGTACGACCAGATGTTATCCACGTGTCAAGAGGAATAACCGTCAGGAGAGAGAAAGACTCAGGTATATATACGGAACTCTTAACGAAATTGAGGGAGGTTTTTTATAGATTCTTACAGCTTACACATTTGAGAGTTTCAGTTACACACGAGTCTCACAGAGAGATTCAGATATAGTTTTGGTGTTCCTGTTGCCTGACTTGAGCGTCGGAGCTACAACGGCCGCCAGAGGCACCGTCTGTGTGTTTTGCAGGCAGCGTTTGGAGTTCCGGCGATGGTTCTTGGAGCGTTCCTGCAGAACAGAAGGCCAGACGAAGGAGTGACGAGGCAATCCTCCACGTTCGAGTCAAGCGGCAGGATCAATATTCATCATAGATGGTCTTCTATTCAAAGATTAACATTCCATTTAATCCATGAGCAAGCAATGTTGTTTAAAGATGACGATGAAATTGATGAGATCTTGAAGAAAAATGAAGACAAGAATACTATGTTCTAGGCCTGGTTTAAGGCTAATAAGAAATATGTTGAAGGGGGAACTCTGACGTATGCTGAATTCCCTACCAAATTTTTTTGGATGGCTCAACAAAGGGAATGGAAATCAAGAATAAATGGATTTAGCATTGGAAGACTTGCCTTTGTTCCTCCAAGCTTAGGCGAATTGTATTATTTTGAGAATATTGCTGACAAATCAAAAAGGTTGTACTGATTATCAAAGTATAAAAACTATTAATAGCGTAACTTACAAGACGTATCAAGAAGTTTGCTATGCAATGGGGCTATTGGCTGATGATAAAGAATTTATTGATGCAATTAAAGAATCTAGTTGCCTTGCTTCTACACATCAACTGAGAACTTTGTTTGTTACACTGCTAATGATGAATACAATGGCTAAGCCTGATGAAGTTTGGAGATCTACTTGGAAGTTACTATCTGATGATATTCTATATAAAAAAAAGGAGAGAGTTCAAATTACCAGGTAAAAATGAAATACTTATTCCAAAGTTAACTTATGATTCAAAGTTATGTAATGTATGTTTATATTTGTATGAATTAATCCAAGATTAACTAATAATTCAAATCCTATGTAATATAACTTTCTTTTTCTAGGCCTTCATACTGAGGATTCCGAATTACAGAATCTTTGCCTTCTACAAATAGATGAATTATTAGTTTGAAATGGCAAGTCTTTGAAGGACTTCAATTGTCTACCTCAACCTATTTGTTAAAATTCATATATTTTGGAAAATAGATTTCTTATTAATGAACTAAGTTATGATAGAACAAGTATGTCAGAAATGCATACATCACTTTTCAAATGTCTTATTGTTGAACAACCAAATGTATATGGAAATATAATGATAGCAGTACATACTCAAGTAGGAGGTTTTTTTTTCTTATATGGATATGGCGGAATAGGCAAAACATTTATGTGGAAAACATTATCCAGTGGAATCATATCAACAGGAATGATAGTATTAAATGTAACTTCAAGTGAGATTGCTTCTTTATTGCTTCTTGGCAGAAAAACAACTCATTCTACCTTTTGTATTACACTTATTATAAATGAGGAATCAACCTGTAACATAAGTCATGGAAGCCTTCGTGCTAAATTATTGATTGAGACAAAGTTGATTATATGGGATGAAGCTCCAATGATGAACAAGTTGTGATTTGAGGTTTTCGACAGAACATTAAGAGATATTATGAAGGTTGTAGATGAAGAGAACAATAACAAGTCTTTTGGTGGTAAAGTTGTTGTACCGAGAGGTGATTTTAGGCAAATTCTACCTGTTGTCAAGAAGGGATCAAAATACGACATTGTAAAGACAACTATAAACTATTCTGAATTATGAAAATACTACAAAGTTTTTAAACTTTAAGAGAATATGAGATTAACAAGTCAGGAATCAGTTGAAAGTGTTGTAGAGATAAAGGAATTTGTTGAATGGATTCTAAAGATTGGTGATGGAAATATTAACTTAAATGAAATTGGGGAAGACATAATTGAAATGCCTAAACATCTGTTAATCGAGCACAATGATTTACCTTTACTCAACTTAGTTGAATTTGTGTATCCTAAATTCTTGGATAGTATGAGCAATGCTAACTATTTTGATGACAGTGCAATTCTTTGTCTGACGACTGAATGTGTAGATCAAGTTAATGAATTTATCATTTGTTTAATGCTTGGAGAAGAAGTTACTTACTTAAGTTCGGACACACTTTGCCAATCTAATGAATAGGATGACATTCAACCCGAGTGGTTTACATTGGAGTTTTTAAACAATATTAGATGCTTAGGAATTCCTAATCATTCCCTCAAACTCAAAACTGGTGTCCTAATAATGCTTTTAAGAAACATTCATCAAGCTAATGAATTATGTAATGACACAAGATTACAAGTTAATGAGTTGGGAAAGAATGTTATTGGTGCTACAGTGATTACAGGAAAAAACATTGGGAATAAAATATTCATTTCCAAAATATGGACTTGATTCCTTTAGATTCAGGACTGCCTTTCAAGTTTCAAAGGAAACAATTCCTAATATCCTTGTGCTTTGCAATGACTATAAATAAAAGCCAAGGTCAGACACTTTCCAAAGCTGGGCTTTATCTTCCAAAACCTGTATTTACACATGGGCAGTTATATGTTGATGTTTCTCGAGTTAAATCTAAAAAAAGTTTGAAAATCTTAATTTTGGATGAAGATGGACAACAAACTACTTCAACAACTAATGTTGTTTACAAGGAAATATTTCAAAATCTTTAAAACATGATGTTACATCGCATATATGAGATATGAACATTATTATATTTACAATTCATTTGCTTTGTTTCATTTTTTTACATACAAAAAACGTGACTCTCATGATAACAATTGTCATTATCTACCTGTATATGTTATTTGTGGAACAACATTCTCAAGGTCATTATGATGCTTAGATTGTAGATTTCTATTTTATTTTATTCTTAGTATAGTCAAACTTTTTTTCAAGGATGAATATTTCTTCATGTTCGTGCCTTTTGAAAATATTGGTGCTTGAAATGATGTAGTGTTGGTACATAAACATAATTAAAAGAGTATATACGAGGTACAAAGTTCTACTTTTTTTTTCTTGGCCAATGTTATAAGCCAACAGTCAATAAATGATTTGTTTTTTACTCACTGTTTCTTATTTCAATGTGCAGGGTAATATAGTTGTTTTGATCATACTTGTGCTTCTGCTACAAAATTATAATAAATATAATGTGTTATCAAATTTTTCTATTTATATCTTTGCATTTTGATAAAATAATACTTCTACTTCCTATTTTTTTTAAGACTTAACTGTATAAGTATAACAAGTAAAAAATTAGTCTCTTATATATTTTGATATCTTTCATATATTTGCTTCCATCTGTTTTACATTTTAGTTATCTGCTAAATGATTAAAATATGTTGACATTATAACCCAATATTGCTCAACACTCATTTTATTCAAGCTAAAGTAAGAAATTTTGGTAATTCAATTCTTGAGATGTTTATTCAATAAAATTGCTTACCAATTTGTTCATTTTTCTCTTATTTATTGGTAATTACTGTAATTCTTTTTTCAAAAGCTTTATGTAATAGTTATGTAATTATGATTATATTGATAATTATATTTTTATAGTTATATTATTTATTTATTTGAAATAGTTTAAATATTATGTGTTCTCTTATTAAAATGTGTTGATTCGATCCTATTACGTGGTCAATATTTAAAATTTGATAGTTACATTAAATAAGTATAATTTATAACTATATTTTTAATTATTATTATTACATTTAATTTGTATTTTTATTTTTTATATAGTTATTTTTTATTTATTGTTACATCTAATTTTTAATTTATTTATTTTTATTTATTGTAAATGCACATGCACATGCACGTGCAGGAATGAGGTTGGATTGTGTAATCTATTTTATTTGTTAACATTATTATCATCTCTTATTATTGTATTTCGTTTTTTTATATCCGGTACAGGACTAGTTGTATTTATATGAAAAGTTGAACAACCAACCATTATTCGTATAAAGTATAAGACCATAATAACTAGAAAAGTGTGTTGGTAACGATTGGATCCCCGATTTTGCATTAGTGTGTTATAACCCAATTAAGATGTGTGAAAATGATTTATTCGAGGATAAGTGTAGTGGTTTGGTGATTGTATAATTATTTGTTTTGTTGTGAGTTATTTCTTTCTTGATTATTATATTGCATCAGGGGTTGATAGCAACCATATTTTAAGAGATTGATATGATGACATCTTAGAAGTTTCCACATTCGACTGAGTTTCCCTATATCTCTTATATATATTATAGGTCACTGATGATGGTTGTATATGAAAGTGAACCTAAAATTTAATTTTCTTTAGAAATCAATGTAAATTTTGAGAGTATGCATATTAATAATATTTGGGTGTTAATTAAATTAATTCCATATACATTTCTTACATTTAAGTAAAATTTCATGGGTATACCAATTTAGATTACGTTACATGTAAGTTAATTAATCAATTAATTAAACATTCAATCAATTAATTAAATTTCATGGGTATACCAATTTAGATTACGTTACATGTAAGTTAATTAATCAATTAATCAATCAATTAAGCTAACAAATTTAGCTTAATAACATTTTTTAATTTTTTATATTTAAATAAATTAATATTCAAAATCATAACATTTAATAAATAATTTTGTACATTTCAACCTGACGTATGTATAATATTAAAGCATATACTAAAAACATATATATTTTTCATATATTATCAAAACACTTGCTTTCGTATAGTAATTAGTGAATTGTTTTATATTACAAAGTAAAAAAAAAAATCTTTTATTGAAATATAGGTCTAAACAATAAATTGAAGAAATTTAAAAAAATTATAAATGGATGTCTTTAATTATAATAGTGTAAGTGACATTTTTCTAATTTTTTACTGTTGATTTGTGAGGGTTAAGGGAGAAGTAACTATGACATGGACGGTTAAAGATTCATATGTGGTTTTTTGATTCACTGGTGAACTGCATGCACAGTTAAATCTGGGACTGCAGAGGCTCGTAGTAACACTGGGTAGGGTGTAATTTCTTAAAATGCAAACAACCCTTATCCAACAAATAAGTCAGTACAGTCAGACACACCACTGCCTCGCTATAAAACCCTTTCGTCTTCCTCCGTTTGTTCCACACTTCAACTCTCCAAATGGCGGAAACCCCCAAAATCCGTTTCGGCTTCATCGGCTGCGCCGAAATTGCGCGCAAGGTCTCCCGCGCCGTCGCGCTCGCACCTAATGCCGCCCTGCACGCCGTCGGGAGCCGCTCCCTCGACAAGGCCCGCGCCTTCGCCGCCGCTAACGGCTTTCCTGCCGGCGCCAAGGTGTACGGCTCCTACGAGGCCGTCCTCGACGACCCCGAGGTCGACGTGGTCTACCTGCCGCTCCCCACCAGCCTGCACGTGCGCTGGGCCGTGCTCGCCGCCAGCAAGAAGAAGCACATTCTTCTTGAGAAGCCAGTTGCTCTTAATGTTGCCGAATTTGATGAGATAATCGCGGCGTGCGAATCCAATGGGGTGCAGCTCATGGACGGTACCATGTGGATGCACCACCCCCGCACCTCGAAGATGAAGGAGTTTCTCTCCGATGTAAACCGTTTTGGCCAGCTCAGATCGGTATGAACCTGTTTTCAATTCAATATTGCTTTTTCTTGGCTTAATTCATCAGCTTTTTTATCAAACACCCGTCAAAAACCAGTGACACAACAATTTTTATTTTAAAATATGAAATATTTTGGGGTAGATGAACTATAACCATAAAAATGTTATTATTTTATTAAACACCGATGAAACATTCATTGATCACCAATGACATGATAATTTTTTTTAAATATGAAATAATTTAGGGTGATGTTTATATTTATAAGTTTAATATTTGAATTTTATAATTTTTTTATCAAAATATGCTTATGCATAGAGAGAGACATTATTTAAAGTAAGATTATTTATAAGACTCTTTTATTGAAGTAAACTTAAAAATGATTTAAAAAAATTTAGTCATAAGAATAAAAATTATTTTTCTATCTTGAAAAACATTAACAAATAGATACAACAGTAATTAGAGTAAGACATTATTTAAACTAAGAGTATTATAAAACTCATTAATTCGAGTAAGACATTATTTAAAGTAAGAGTATCATAAGACTCTTTCATTGAAGTATAAATGGTAGGAAGATCGTAAAAACGATATGGCAGATCAAGAAAAAGAATAAATTAAGGCAATATATGGTGACGCTTGGAACAGAGATGGTCTTAGGTGCTTGAAGTACTTAGAAAGATTAAAGATAAGGATTGACAAAAGATCCAAATTGTGAAATCCAATCCATAATTATCCAAATCCACTACTTTAAGTCTATTTAAATGAATTTATGTCAAATCCAAATCTATATTTTTTTGGATTTTAAATCCAATCCATTTAATTAGATTTGGATTGGATAATTTTTTGGATTTTAAGAATCCAAAATCAAGGTATCGTTTAAGTTATGAAATGATAAATTAAGTCAGGCCTAAGTAAGATAGCATTGGATTGGACTTAGGTAGAGTCAAGTAGGCTCGAAGACTGATTGAGTCCTCCGTCCAGACTCCAGATAAGTTAGGAGATGATTTTCCTCGTAAATGTGAAGTGTTGAAGATTTCTTGCTTCAGATGCAATAGTTGATTTTGTATTTAATTTTCATACTTGTATTTGAAACCTTTGACAGTGATTAGATTTTTGGCCTCATTTCACAACGATCGCAAGCTTTGGCTTAGTTTTTCATTGATTTAATCTCATTTTGACTTTTACTTTTTTGCATGTTGAGAGACCTGAAAGTGATCAAGATAGCATAAATTTTTAAACATAATCAAAGGCATAATAAGTAGAGCTTTGTATTTTCTCATTGTCTTCTAAATGCTGCTTCATTTTTGAGCTGTTGTTCGTCTGATATTGAAATTGCTGTTGCTTGCCTATTCAGTATTAAGGGTATCATAGCCATATTTGTTGATTTTAGGTGGCCTTTTGGGCCTTGATATCTTTTGCCGGAGTACAAGATGCCCAAGGAAATAATTTTATTTTCTAGTTGAACTGACAAACAAACTGTATTGTTACTGTACTGTATCTAGGGCTTTGAGTATTAAATATATTTCAGATTCAAAATTAAGTGCCAATACACACATAGCTATGAACATATTATATCTCTGGCAACCAGTGTTGTTAAGATCGCGATTTATATCGTAAAAATCGCGATCTTATGATCTTTTATGCAGAAAACGCGTTGGATTGGTGGCTGGATCGGATTCTCACCAGATTGGACCGATCCGGCGATCCAGGGGTTGGATCGGGCGATCCATGGGCCTCCGCGATCCATGACGTGAGCCCAAAAAAAAAAACCCAAAACGTAATAAAAACCTAAAAACCCTAATTTGAGTCTCAGAAACCCTAATCCTAAAACGTAACCCTAATTTGAAGAACCTGTGCCTCTGTCGCGCCGTTGGGCCGCCGATCGTGGTCGCCGTTTCGCCGTCGCCGTTCACGCTACGTGTCTCCGCCGCTAGCGGTGCGTTTCACCTTCGCCATTCGCGCGCTTCCGCCACCGCGCGCTTCCGCCACCGCGCGCTTCCGCCATCGCGCGCTTCCTCCAGAGCGTGCTTCCGCCACCGCGCTCGCAGGCTCCGTCACTGCGCACGACCATCGCACTACCTCCGCCAGTGCTCGTGCGATTTGCTCTGCTCTGCCAGTGCTCGCGCGATTTGCTCTGTTCTGCCAGTGCTCGCGCGATTTGCTCTGCTCCGCCACTGTTCATGCGATTTGGGTTATAAGTTATAACTTATAATGACAAGTGGAAGAACTGATCCAGCGTGGAAACACTGTGTCTCTGTTGATGGAAAAACAAGGAACTTGAAATGTAAGTATTGTGAAAAAGTTTTGACAGGAGGGGTTTACAGATTAAAGCACCATCTAGCAGGGACTTCAAAGGATGTGGGAGCTTGTGTATCGGTGCCGGAAGATGTTAAAAAATTAATGTTGGATACTGTTGTTAATCTGCAGCGAAGTTTGTTAAAGAAATCAATCTCTAGAGAAGAGAGTAGTATTGGACAGGCAGAAGAAAGTTCTAGAAAAAGATCAAGTGGAGAAGAAAGTGGGAACTTAGCATCAAATATCTTTAAAAGAAAGGGAAGTCAAGTTACTATTAATGCAATTTTCAAGAAGAATGACAGAGAGGAAGCATGTCAAGAGATGGCTAGGTTTTTCTACAACAATGCTATTCCTTTTAATGCAGCAAACAGTGATGAATTTAAGAGGATGATTGAGTTAATTGGTATGCATGGTCCTGGATTAAAGTCACCATCATATCATGAAATAAGAGTGAAGTATTTGAAGCAAGAGGTTGAGAAGACAAAGCAGATTGTAGAAGAACATAAAGTTGTTTGGAAAAAAACTGGATGTACAATAATGACAGATGGATGGACGGATAGGAAGAGGAGGACTATACTTAATTTTTTAGTAAATAGTCCAAGAGGAATTGTCTTTTTGAAATCTATTGATGCATCTGATATATGCAAGACCGCTGAAAAGATCTTCAAAATGATAGATGATATTGTTGAAGAGGTGGGGGAAGAAAATGTCATCCAAGTTGTAACAGATAATGCAACAAATTATAAAGCAGCTGGGGAGTTGTTAATGCAAAAGAGGAAAAAGTTGTATTGGACCCCTTGTGCAGCTCATTGCATTGATCTGATGTTGGAAGATTTTGAAAAGAAAATACCACTCCATCACGACACAATCGCCAATGGTAAGAAAATTACAACCTACATTTACTCAAGAACTGGTCTTATCTCCTTGTTGCACAAATATAGTAAAGGAAAAGATTTGATAAGACCAGCCAATACTCGTTTTGCCACCTCTTATCTGACTTTAGGATGCTTGCATGATAATAGAGGATCACTTATTAAAATGTTCACATCCTCGGAGTGGCAATCCAGTCAATTTGCAAAAACTAGAGATGGAGGGTTGGTGGAAAATTTGATATTGGACAAGGGATTTTGGAAAAACATTTTAAATTGTTTGAGGGGTGCTCTTCCCCTGATTAAAGTGCTGCGCATGGTTGATTCAGATGAGAAACCAGCCATGGGATTTATTTATGAAGAGATGGATATGGCAAAAGAGAAGATACAAAGTCTCTTCAATGGAGTTAGTAAAAGGTAATTTACCTATATTTGATTTCTCAATTAGATATATAGACTTGTTTTGGAGATTAATTTATTTATTTTTATCTTATTTAGCTACACTCCCCTTTGGGAAATCATTGATCAAAGATGGGACAACCAATTGCATAGGCCGTTGCATGCTGCAAGCTATTATCTTAATCCCATGTTACACTATCATCCTGACTTTAAAGTTGATTATGAGGTGAAACGTGGACTATATGAATGTTTGGAGAGGTTGGTGAGAGACCTTGATGTGATGGGTAAAATTGATCTTCAATTAGAGAGTTTCAAGACCAAGTCTGGATTGTATGGTACTCCCATAGCTCAGCTTGGACTCAAGACCAAAACTCCATCACAATGGTGGGAATCATATGGTGATCAACATCCAGAACTACAAAGATTTGCAATTAGAGTATTAAGTTTGACTTGTAGTTCATCTGGCTGTGAGCGTAATTGGAGTGCTTTTGAAAGGGTAAGAATTTAAATTATTGAAAGTGATTTCATAATTATTTTTTAGATGATCATATGATGTGTTAACTAGTTTTATAATTATTTAGGTCCACACTAAGAAAAGAAATCGTTTACACCAAATGACTATGAATGATGTGGTGTTTGTGATGACTAATTCAAGATTGACGAAGAAGAAAGATGTTAGAAAAACAAAAGAATATACTATTGATGATCTTTCTTCTGATGATGAATGGACTGTGGAGGAAAATGAAACATTATATGGTTTAGATGAAGACATATTACTTGAAGTTGGAGAAGATGGTGCTAGTAGAGGAGCAACAAATGATTTGGAGGTTCCTCCAATTGATGATGATTTGGAAGTTCCTCCAATTGATGATAATGAAAATGAAGATCTTTTGGAGGATGAAGATGATTATCCTATGATGAATGTGAATGATTTTGTTGGATAGTTTATCTGTATTAAACATTATGTTGAATCTACTTTTAATTATGTTATGTATTTGGACCATTTAGTTATATTATATATTTGGACCATTTTATGAATTATGAGTCTATTTTTAATTATCTTATGTATAGTAACTTGAATAGTAACTCTTACGAGTCGAGTTACGATCCCCGAGTTACGATTTTTTTTTCCCTTTAACAACATTGCTGGCAACCATAACATTGTTTAGCAAGCACAAACGTCGTAGCAATAGAAATATGTCTCAATTAATGACTATCAATTTATTTTTGAATTGCATACTTGATACCTGTATCCTTCTTACTGGGATAAGGTTTTTTACTTTTGCTGTGGTTGCATATTTGAAACCTTCTCTGTTTTATTACCTTTTCATCTAAATCTGATTTGCTTAGCTGTTCCGGTTCTCTCTAATTGTCTTACATTGTTGACCATCTATTTTTAAAGGGTTTTTATTTTTCTTCTATAGATCTCTTCGCAAAATTCTGTGACGGTGATTTTAATCTCAGTCCAGTAAGTAAATAAGGGACTCTAAATAATGTGACCAATGACCATCTACTATTGTTTTCCACACTTTTACTCTAATGCATATTGTTTGGACTTTAAATGACAGTTGTTGAATGAAAAGACAAATTAAAACACACTCCTTAGAGACATAAACTCTTGGCCATGTTATTTAGAGTATAGGGGAGGGGAACGGTGTATTTATCCATTCATGTTCTGCATTGACATCCATAGTTTCTTTTTTACTTTCCCAGATTCACTCCAATTTTACATTTACTGCTGATGTCGATTTCCTTGAGAACGACATTCGTGTGAAGCCAGATCTTGATGCTCTTGGCGCTCTTGGCGATGAAGGTTGGTACTGTCTTAGGGCAATACTGTGGGCTGCCAACTATGAACTACCAAAAACTGTTATCGCCTCGCGCAAACCTCAGCATAATCAAGTTGGGGTGCTATTGTCTTGTGGGGCTACATTGTGCTGGGAAGATGGAAAAGTAGCGACCTTCCATTGCTCCTTCTTGTCCAACCTAACAATGGATATAAGTGCTTTTGGGACAAAAGGAACACTACATGTACATGATTTCATTATCCCTTATGAAGAGAAGGAAGCATTATTTTATGCAGCTACAGACACAGGTTTTGATGAAGGTGTTACAAAGTGGGTTCCACAGCCAAACAAGAATGTAATAAAAACTGACATACCTCAGGAGGCTCTTATGGTAAATGAGTTTGCCCGTTTGGTGGCAGATATCAAATTCAACAACGCAAAACCCGAGAAGAAGTGGCCAACAATTAGTAGGAAAACTCAACTGCTAGTGGATGCTGTGAAGGCTTCAATTGATAGGGGTTTTGAGGTTATTAGGATTCAGGAGTGAGGTGTATGAACCGAGGTTTGTGTTCTTGTAGTGCATCACAAAAACAATTTCTGTTATTTATTTTGAGCATTTCATTGCTGAGATGTATATAAAAGAGGCAGGCAGGGTCTGTATACTCTTAGACAGTTTTACCTCCTTTATGCCGTCTTTGTTCCCTTAAAAGAGGCATGCTGGGACTCTTACAAATTTATAATTTTATAATTTCTTTCAAATCAATTTTTCACTTTTATTTTTTCACTATTTTCTCTTAATTTAAGTAATTTCACTTTCCATCCTTTTTTCTATTCTCTTCATTCCTTTTCTACTCTTAATTCTGCTCACACTCAAGGATGATGACGGGGAATTTACTGAATGATTAGGACTAGTTCAATCGCCTCCCTTACCTATCCTTTGTTGAGAAGGATAAAATTACAGAGAATGAAAATAGAGTAGAAATAAATGAAAAAAAATTGAATGTATAATTGTTTGGTAAAGTAAACATTTGTGTGAAATTAGAAAGAGATTTTTTTTTAGTAATTATATAATATGATAATAGATAAAATTTTTTACCGTGTGGAAATTAGGAATGATAAAGGAAGTCGGTGTCCTAGTCCTTTGAGCTGGCTAATTTCGATGGGTTAGAGGTGAGTGGGTTAGTAAGGCTTAAGAGGGCTTATGACAAGAACAAGAACTAAAATGACCCAGGAAATTTGCAAAATGTAAAAAGGTTAATAAAATAAAATATATTAAAATGCCTTCAACAGGACCTTGAACCACTAACCTCAAACTTAACTAGACCTCACTTAACCACTACAAAATACTAGTAATGCTTACATTTTAGTTATGCTTGCAATATTAAAAATACATTTTTCTTTTATATATTTTAAAGTGCAAGAAGAATATATTGTATAAATAATTTGAGAATGAATATAATACACATAATATTTAGTTATTAATTGAAGTGAGATAAACTTCTATGATAGGGTTCTTCCTATCATTTTATCTTATCAAGAATTTTTTTTTTTTTTAGTGATCTTTAAGACTTATGAAACTTCATTATGATTGTAGCACTTGCATTTATGTTTTTTTTTTTTTCTAATTGTAGTTCTACATTTCAAATCAGTATTTTTCAATATTGCAAATTTTAGGATTTATAATATTTCTTTAAATCATAAATTCAGTTTTATGAAGTGTATTACCCAAGAAAATTGAGTAATTAATATCCACCAAACATAGTGGGAAATAACCACCTGCAACTATTACATATCTCGCTAATTCGTGGGAGTTCCGTAGACTCGACTCGTAGACTCGTAAGAGTTTACTTTCGTATTAAAAAAAATAGTGAATAACTACATTTAGTCCTGAATGAAAATTGTATAACTTCAACTTCAAGTTGTACATGACATATGTAAGGACCTAGAAAATTTTATTAGAATGAAAGTGATATATTTTAAGTGAATTCTAAATATGTTTTTATTTAAAATATAAAGGAAAGAAAGTGTAGCTTAGAAGTCTACGAGATCGCCGTTGTTGAAGACGGAGGCGATCTCCGACTTCTCTGGTACATAATCACCTGTCGCCTAGAGTACACATGATCGCCAATCACCTATGGTGTACATGATCGCCGAAAGTGCACTTAGTATGTGGTTAAGATACTGGATCAACCATAGTGGGTTCCAAAAATCACGCGTATCAAGGTGTGGGTTAAGCCTTAGATACGCTGTGCATGCGAAGCTCTATGCTTGAGCATAAGAAATCGTCCTTAGTGTTGCATGTATGGGCGCACGAGGAGTAGTGCTGATCTATTCTTGGAAATGTGAAGCTACCGACGTCACCAAGCCATGTGGAGGTGATACCTTGGACGTAACATAGTGGGATGAAAAACCTTCAGCAAGGCGTGGCAATGTGTCATAAGTCCTCGCCGGGATGAGAGACACGCGGGCATCGCCAGGGCGAGAGACACGCGGGCATCGCCAGGCGAGAGACACGCGGGGATCGCCAGGGCGAGAGACAGACGGTCATCGCAAGGATGAGGGACACATCGGTTGTCTGCCAGAGTGAGGAATCAGTCATCGCCAGTATGAGAGACATCGATCGTCTTCCAGGGAGAGACATCGGTCGTCCGCCAGGATGAGACATCGGTGGATAGTCATCGCGCGAGCAGTCATCGGTGGAAGGTTATCGCGCGATGTCGTGTTTCACACAGATAAGGTGGGACCTAGGCTCCCAGCATGAGACGTCCTGCATGCACGACACGTAGACAAAAAGGGTGTTTCAGAATAGTTAGCATCAGAGAGTTGGTATGCGCAGAAACCCACGTGGTCATACTGTTCAAGGAAGTGTGCACGCAAGCTTTCCTGCAGAGTGGGCGGGGGGCAGCGGCATTTCTGGGCAAGTTGGCTTAGATTCAAAACTCACTCCTGAGAGGCAGTGAACGTTGCTGTGGTTCGAGAGTGATTGAGTGAGTTAACTTTGGTTCCCTGTTTCTTTCCTCTCCTTCTCCCTGCGTTCATACGTCCTAGCGAACCAGTTGAAGATCGGCGACTACCCTGGATTCCTGACGTTGTGCTCTGCAAGTTTTCTGCTCAAAGCCCTAAAACAGAGTAAGTCGTTTTGCTCTGTTCTTTGAGTCGAGTATGAATTTGAGAGGGTCATCTCTGCATAGGTTGTGCATACAACTCTTTTAGCTTCAGAAATCGTCTCTGTTAATGCAGAAAATGAGTAATCTCGTTAGTTTTGTGATCGGGACTCTATGGTGCAGGTTAAGGCATCTTTAAGCTTCGGTGGGTTTTGGAGCTCTTGGTGATTTTGCGCAAGTTCAGGTAAGGGAAGCTAGCATTTTCGTTTATAAAAACTTTAGGCGAGTAGGTTCTGAAGTGAGGGCGACGTGGTCGCCAGTTTCATATTCTTTTTCACGATGCTCTGTTTTTTTATGTGTGGGGCGACGTGATCACCGGTTTTAATGTTGATTTTGAACTCCCCTGTTTTAGTGTCGTTTGAAAACTGTTTGAGATTGAAATGTGAAATGCGTGTGATATTCGAAAATTTGAACCTTGGAATGATTGTTGCTGTGATTGGAATCGTTCATTTAAGTGTTATATGATGTGTTGAATGTTGTGAATGTGGGATCAAGACATAGTATTTTCAGGAAAGGAAATACCGTGTTGAGATTGGTTATGAGGTCTATTGATCAGTGAGTATCCTGTGAATGAGACGATCCTGACTCTGCTGATATGATGGAATCACATAGATGAAGTCATTCAGTTGGTGAGAGTCGAAGGAGGTCCATATGTATGGGTAAGTCGTTTGAAAGATAACTGACTTGACCTGTTATATGGATTAACCCTGTCATACTGTGAGAGTGAGGATATTGAGATTGAGATCGAGATTATGTTTATGCGCATGGCTGTGGGAACTTTACAGCAATGAAGTATGACAGGTGCAGGTCTCTGGATGCTAAGTTCAACGCACGAGTCTTCCGAAAGTAGAGTCATGTGTCTATGTGTTATGAGTTAGTGGAAAGTCTGACATGTGAACCATGAGTATTGAATGCATTGAATAGACACTTGACGAGTTTGTGGAATATGGGGATGTTGATGGTTGAAATTGATATAGATTATGAATGGTGTGAAGATTTATGCTTTCTATTGATATAAAGTTTCATATTTAAAGTTTTTAAAAATATCTAGCTTACCCTTTGTTTTGTATCGTGGTTGTTTTTCTTAAACCTGTGATGATCGTGTATATTTGCACGGGAGCAGATGAGGTTGCAGGTAGTAGAGCTCCTCAGTGAGCACTTTCTGGAGGAGGAGATCGCCGGTTTTGAATGCTGTGGTTTTTGTTTTATTTTGAAAACTCCTATATGGAGATGTATTAAAACTTCCTCAAAAAGGGATATTATTTTGAGGCACATTTGTATTAATGGATGAATTATGTTATGTATATATCTATGTTAAATTTTGATATTATTGTTTCACCTTTATTTTATTATATAAAAATGAACAACATTTTGAGGGGCGTTACAACATACACCAAATCATTCATCCTTTTCTGATGCAAACGGTTTCTTCTCTTTGTATGAACCTATAATTAAAAAGGAAATTTTGTAACTAACTATATAAACTAAATAAAGAAATTATAAATAACTTAAATTACCATTTCAAATGAGCTCCAATTTCGCTCACATCCAGAAGAGCTACAAGTCAAGCTTAGAACTCGGATAGAAAACTTCTTCAACTCTGGAGTTCGATCCCCAAACATCTCCCACCATTCTCCAGGAAGCATTGTTTTTCTATTTTCCATTGCATCTTCTATTGCAAAAAGTCCTCTACTAAAATGAAACTCAAGAAGTTGCATATTAATTTTCCTTCTTTCTACAACATTCTTAACAAATCTTTTCATGGACGTTTACAACCCTTCTTTCACCTTTGGATCATCAGATCTAAACTCAGGTTCAAAATGGAATTGGGGATTGAGATAATATGCAGTTGCATGCAAAGGTCTATGAAGTTGATTATCCCATCTTGCATCAATTATTTTCCAAACCCCTTCATAGCTACATTCAATACCAACCAACTATCATATAAGTAATAGAAGAAGTAATTTCACAAATAAGTAATTAAATTTTGAAAGAGAAAAGTTATAAAATTTTTACCTTTTCTTAATATGATTAAAATTACTCTTAATCTTCTCCTTTGCACGATCCATCTCTTCGTATATGAAACCCATTGTAGGTTTCATATCTGAGTCCACCAATCTTAGGACCACCATAAGAGGGGCAGCAACTTCGAGGCACATGGAGACATTCTTCCAAAACCGGTTGTCTAATATCACATTTTCAACTTTTCTCCCATCTTGTGAAGTTCCAAACTTGCTTAGTTTCCATTCTTCAGAGTTGAACATGGTCAATAATGAGGCTTTCAATTCATGAAGAGAACCTAGAGTCTAATAAGCCGTGGCAAATCTAGTGACACCCGGTCTTATCAAGTCTCTTCCTATTGTGAACTTCTTCAACATGCTAATTAACATTGATCTACCATAAATATAAGTGGTGATCTTTCTTCCTTTCTTGATAGTAAGTTCATGGACCTTCAAATTCTTTCCAAAATCTTCAAAAATCAAATCAATGCAGTGTGCAGCACATGGGGTCCAATACAAATGCTCCCTTTTTTGCATCAACAACTCTCCAGTTGCCTTGAAATTTGCAGCATTATCAGTCACTACTTGCACTACAGTTTCTTCTCCAACCAATTCAACAACGTCATCCAACATCTTAAATACTTTATCTGCTGTTTTTGATATGTCTGAGGTGTCTAATGAATACATAAAAACAGTCCTTTTAGGACTATTCACCAAGAAGTTACAAATAGAATGCCTCTTTTTATCTGTCCATCCATCAGACATAATTGTGCAACCTGTTTTCTTCCACTCATTCTTGTATTCTTGAAGCATTAAATCAGTTTTATCAACTGCTTGCTTCAATTGTTTTTCTCTAATATCATGATAAGATGGGGGTTTATAGCCAACTCCATATTTTCCAATCATTTCACACATTTTTGCAAAAGCTAGATTTCTAATTACATTAAATGGAAGGGCACTTGTGTAAAAGAATTCAGCAACTTGAGCATCCACTTCTTCTTTATAACCTTTTTTCATCATTTGATTTATGGTAGCTTGAACTCCCCCCCTACTACCAACTTTTTTTTTTCGTTTAGAACCAAATATATTTTGTCTTTCTTCAAGCCCCTCACATTCTTCATGGTCTTCATCAATTATATTTAGCTTTCTTTTCTTCAATGAGACTTGCTTAGCTTCTGCAATAACTTTTATCATTAAATCTCTTATTTCTTCTGCAACAGAACAACAAGGTTCAGACATGGTGAAGGTTGAACTTTGAAAAAGAGGATGGGTCATCGAACCCGACAACTCATGTTAAGACTTATCTCACTAAGGAAAATCTTTTTTATAGAGACCTTGCATACGTATTGCCAACTATTCTAGACAATCTTGAAAGGAACAACTCTTGAGTGGTACTACTTGTCAGCTCCCATTGCGATTGATTGCCTTGAGACCTTTTGCGACATGTTTATAGCTCGGTTTGCAGATTGTAAACCCATAACAAATTCTATGTCTTTTCACAATGTCATTTAAGGGGACAACGAACCATTATGGCAGTATATGACTCGGTTTGCCAAAGCATCCACTAATTTGAATCCTATTGTGGCTATGCATTCTATGAATCATAGACTCCGACCAGGCTCTTTTTAAGATTCCTTATATGTCGATCTTGCAACCAGCATGGATACCCTCTGAGAACGAGGTACTAGATACACCAACATTGAAAAGTGATCCAGTCGGTCATCGGTAGTCGATGACGTTAGCAGCAGATGACCACGTGGACCATTCACAGGGTGACACATAGAATGAGATAGCAGGTGAATCAGGGAAGAGATCACTCAGAACGGTGATCGGTGGTCAGTTACTAAGTGACCACCACCCGCAGATCAGTGCATGGTCATCTGGGTTTCTTGCTAACACGCAGTTAAGCTGGGACCCAGGCTCCCAGCCAGAGCGTTACGCAACAAGCACTGATCAGTCATCGGTGCATGGTCATCGGGGTTTCTTGCTAACACGCAGTTAAGCTGGGACCCAGGCTCCTAGCGAGAACGTTACGCATGCACCTCGCATGATTCCGAACCAGAAGAAGAAGAGCTGATCGCCAGTAGGGTCGTGCATGAGGATGGCATAAGAGAGCTAGTAAGCTGGTCAGTAATCAGTGACTCACTTAACCCATTACGTGCATGGCACTGTGCGATGAGATCATGCATGCAGGATGCAGTGCCTGGCGAATGTGTCCAGACCAGCCACCCCTGGTGTTCTCCTGGGAGCATGCAACTCACTCAGAGAGAAGAAACGCGCTAAGTTACTCCGCAAGAGGATAACTTAGGCGCACAGAGAAAAGCGCAAGGCCCTTCAGGTGTGACACGCGTACGGTTAGATGCAAGTTGCATGCCTCCACGTGTCACCATCTGAGAGAGAGGCGCGACCCAGGTATAAAAGCACTCCACGTCATGTAAGGTACTCACGTTTTACAGTTTTTACAGTTTTACAGAATTACACACATTTCTGAGTCATTGTGAGCACGTTTTACACACGTTGCACAGTGATAACAAAATTCAGTGATAGAGAGAGAAAGGGGATCTGAGAGCACACATGAGTCTCACAGAGAGATTCAGAGAGAGTTTTTGGTGGTTCTGTTGCCTGACTTGAGCGTCGGAGTGCACACGGCCGCTAGAGGCGTCGTCTGTGTTGTTTTGCTAGCATCGTTGGGAGTTCCAGAGAAGGTTCTTGGAGCGTTCTTGCAGAACACGCAGTTGCAGAAGGCTAGATGAAGGAGTGACGAGGCATATCCTCCACGTTCGAGTCCACGGTAGGATTAAAAAGAGTTCCAGAAAATGAGTTAATGGTCAAGCTACTCTTCCTCCTCCAATCCAAAGCTTCAAGAGAAGGGGCATTGTAACATCCCGCCAAATACTTTGGAATAATTATAAAATGAAATAAAGGTAAACAAATATATTGAAATGAACATAATTATATATATGTAATGAAGTTTTCTCCTCACAGGGAGTTTAATACATAATCGGTCAATTTTCCAAAAACTTAAACAAAATACAATAAAATAGAAAGACAGGCGATCTCCTAACAGAAAGGGCGATCTCCTATCAGAAAACAGCAAACGGGTGATCGCCTAACAGAAATAGAAACAGGCGATCTCCTTCCGGCGACCACTCACTGAGGAGCTCTACTTCCTGCAACATCATCTGCTCCCGTGTAAAGTCATACACGATCATCACAGGTTTAAGAAAACATCCACAACACAAGAACACAGGGTAAGCTAGATATTTTAAAGAGAAATTAGATTCAATTCACATAATTCATCAAGTGTCTATCAATTTCAATGTTTCTCATTTCTCACGTCAGACTTCCACTGACTCATCACACAAGACACTTGACACTACTTCCGGAAGACTCGTGCGTTGAACTTAGCATCCAGAGACCTGCACCTGTCATACTTCATTGCTGTAATGTTTCCACAGCCATGCGCATCAACACAATCTCGATCTCAATTTCATCACTCTCACAGTATGACAGGGTTAATCCATATAACAGATCAAGTCAGTTATCTTTCAAACGACTTACCCATACATATGGACCTCCTTCGACTCTCACCAACTGAATGACTTCATCTATGTGACTCCATCATATCAGCAGAGTCAGGATCGTCTCATTCACAGGATACTCACTGATCAATACACTTCATAACTAATCTCAACATGGTATTTCCTTTCCTGAAAATACTATGTCTTGATCCCACATTCAAACATTCATCACCTCATATAACACTTAAAGAACGATTCAGTCACAGCAACATTCATTCCACGGTTCAGATTTTCGAATATCACATGCATTTCACATTTAAATCTCAAACAACTTCAAACATACACAAAAATAGGGGAGTTCGAAAAACAACGCCAAAACCGGCGATCTCGTCCAAAAACAGGGGATTGTACAATAACAGTTGAAAACCGGCGACCACGTCGCCCCCATCATCTCAATCATCGAATATAAGGTTTTCGTTGGAAATAATGCTAGCTTCCCTTACCTGGACTTGCGCAAAACACCAAGAGCTCCAAAACCCACCGAAGCTTAAAGATGCCTTAGCTCTGTTTTAGCGTCTGGTTTGTAGAACTTGCAGAGAACCTCCCAGGTGCTCTAAGGACAGTCGTCGCTCGTCGTACTGGTGCTTGAGGTTTCCTGAAACGCAGCGCGAAGGAGAGAAAAGAGAGGGATGAAGATGCACTCACTCTTTCACTCTTGAGCCATTGTAACGTTCTTTGCCTTCCCGCAGTGGGTTTTTTAATCCAAGCCTACATGTCCACGCATGCTGCTGCCACCACCCCCTCTGCAGGAAAGCCTGAGTGTACGTTTCACTGAACAGTACGGCCACGGTTGTCTCTTGCGCATGCCAACCACTTCCCTGAACAGTACGACCGCAAGTGTCTCTTGCGCATGCCAACTTTCTGATGTCACTATTCTGAACCACCCTTTTTGTCTACGTGGCGCGCGTGCAGGACGTTTCATGCTGGGAGTCTGGGTCCCACTTCATCTGTGTGAAGCTCGACATCGCGCGACAACTTTCCACCGCTGACTCATCCTGGCGAACGACCGATGTCTCGTCCTGGAAGACGACCGATGTCTCTCTCTAGGAGACGACCGATGTCTATCCCTGGCGACGCCCGCATGTCTCTCGCGCCCCGGCGATGCCCGCATGCCTCTCGCGCCCTGGCGATGCCCGCATGCCTCTCGCGCCCTGGCGATGCCCGCATGCCTCGCGCCCCAGCGATGTGCGCATGCCTCGCGCCCTGGCGATGTGCGCATGCCTCGCGCCCCGGCGATGTGCGCATGTGTAGTCTAGGCGACAGGCGATTATGTACTAACCAGGCGATTTCATAGTCTTCTAAGCTACACTTTCCTTCCTTTTTATTTTAAATAAAAACATACTTAGAATTCATTTAAAATATATTCCTTTTATTCCAATTTAATTTTACAGGTCCTTACAGGCATAAATAAGTTTGATACAAGAAGCTTGCAATATGAGCTTGTCCAACATCCCCAACCCACACCATTTCCTCCCTTCACTAATCCAACCAATAAATGCATGTATCATTAGAATCAGGAATACACAACTAAAGAGTGCAACAAAGTATGTAACTTGATTGAAGAACTTATACAATTTGGAACATTAGATCATTTTTTTTCAAAACGACTAGCCCGACCAAGGTTGAGGACGACGAGAATGGCGTGATAGAGGTCAAGGATATTGAGGAGGAAACCAAGGTCAGGGTCAAGGAGGAGCATCACAAGCTGAAACATCTGCTCCTCATCCTCAACCTGCATAGGGACAAAGGGAACAACCTTTAAATCTTGATCGGTGATGACTATTTTGTAGCAAGTGTACCATGTCAAAAGTAGTAAATTTGTCCCTAAGGACGGATATTGAACCTGCAAGGAACAATTGAATTCTCAAGTATAAGTCATTAAATAGAAAACAATATAATAAAGTTTGTTGGAAGTTTGTTGTGTATGATTGCAAGAATGTAAATAAAACAAAGTAAAGAGTCGTTGATTCAATTCGGAAAATTAGGATTGGGGTCCATCCCTCTCACTCTTTTGTATTTTGAAAAACATAATAATATTCTATCTTTGATTGATATTGATGCCCATATAAAATTCATTTATATCCATTCCTCGCATATTTATAAAAACTCCTTATTATTATGAGCAGATGTTGATAGCAATTAACATTTCAAATCTATTCCTAACATTCAAATATGTTAAGCATTATCATTTAGGTCAGATACTTAAAAGGACTTTTTAGTCAAATCTAAGGATCAAAATCATGATAAAACAAGAGTTAAGAATAAAATGGCAATACCAATAATCAATCAAGAACATAATATTATGTTTAAATATCACCTCAATACATAAGAGTTTGAACAGATTACTTACATTCCCAAAGAGTAGAATTAGTCATCATGTTGGCCATTACAAGCATGGAAAATAAAAAAAGAAGATCCAAGATGTTTCTGATGGCAGAGGGCCCAGCTCAAGACCAATCACTAGGGCTATGGCAAGGAGGATACAAGAAGATTGAGACTCTGCTACTAATGGCAGAAACACCCTTTTATATATGTTAAAAAATGCCATAACCTAGCAAATGTTGTGCTTTGCTTTGAAGCTTGTTATATTGTACTAAGGAAGTCTTGTATATAGCTAAGGATGAGTTTAAAGGTAGCCTTTTGCTGCATGACCTACCTCATTTGCCTGGTCAAGGTGGTCAGATCAAGCACACGAAGATATTCATGGTTTTCTGAAAAACTACCTTAACCTTTTCTCAAAATATGCTTTACTTCACAAAAAATGAATATGTTATTCCTTAAAAGAATAAATTCTTTTTTAACTGGTGCCTTGCTTTTTAAGTTTTTTTCATAGCTTTGTTTTTGCACCAAGAAGCTTCGCTTAGTCTCCTATGCTATCAAAATACTAAGCTACAACAGTTGAAAATCTCTCTTTGCCTTTTTGAAAATAAATCTGTTCATTTTATTTTCAATCTGTTCTTTTTATAACAGCTTTTTAACAGTTTTTTGAAAATCTGTTATAAATCGCTTCTTATATAAAGAGAGGCCCATCTCACTTGAAAACAGAGCTGAGCAATCAAGTTTCAAACAGAGATTAAAAGGTTTTCAGTGAGTTGAAAAGGATTTGCACGTGTTCTTGAAAAAGTTTTCAAAAGAAGTCAAAGTGTGCTTGTTCTTGTGAGTCTTAAGCTTGGTGGAGGTGCTGTCACTGGTGTGTTGCAATCAGTTCTACTAATTTTTTTTCAGTTTCTTGCATTCTCTTTTTAGGTGTATTCGATTCCATCATTCTTTTCTTTGTAGCAGTGGTTGTAGAACACTTCTTGATAGTGTTTCTTGAAGTGTTGGTTGTGCTGAAATAGTGTTTTTCAGCTTGGTGTGCCTTGTTCTTGTAGGGTTCAAGAACTTAAGGTTTTGTAATTGATTTGTACTATTTTTATTGGATTTCACCATGGATAAGGTTAGACTGGATGTAACTCTTATTGAGTGAACAAGTATAAATGTGTGGTGTTCAATCTCTCTTAATCTCTGCACTCAGTTACAAGTTCTTGTGTTGATATGCCATTATATAAATCTGTTCAATTAGAATTGAATTTTTGCTTTTTGGGCGTGTTCATATTGCTCTTTATTTTTTGAAAAATGATCTAAATAGTTTGTACTTAACTGTGTTTCTGCTTTGGTTGTGTTAAAAGTAATCATTCTGTTAAAACAAAACAAATCAATTATCACGATTTATTTTGGTGTGAGGTTTAATAATCAAAGTTTGTTTCTTGTTTCAACTCTTGGTTTCATCTTTGCTTTTTTAACGTGATACATTGCTTGCTGCTAAATTCTCTTAATATCTGGAAAGCATATAACTAAAACACTATCTTGATAAAGTAATTAGAAAAATAAATATGTTCTTTCCGAAATAAATTGATTCTTTTGCTCTGTTCTGGTAAAAACCCGGATCTGTTTGAAAATTTTATAAGCTCAATTCACCCCCCCCCCCCCCCCCCTTGAACTTAGACACTAATAAACCCAACAATTGGTATCAGGAGCTAGGACTTGTATTTTACTCAAGTTTGTGTGCAATATGTCTGAGTTTAAAATGCCTTTAGCTGAGGGTTTGTCTATTAATAGACCCCCTATGTTTGCTGGAGTGAATTATGCATTCTGGAAAATAAGGATGAAAATTTTCATGGAATCTATTGACTTTGGTATTTGGAATGTTGTGGTCAATGGACCTTTTGTGCCTATGCAGGTTGTCAAAGAAGAAATAGTGAAGAAACCATGATCTGAATGGACTGACAGTGAAAGGAAAGAGGCTCAATATGACTTTGTTGCCAAAAACATCATAACTTCTGCATTGACAATGGATGAATTCTTCAGAATATCTCAATGCAATTCGGCTAAGGAAATGTGGGAGAATCTGGAGGTGACACACGAAGGCACGGATGATGAGAAGAGATCAAGGAAACATTCACTTATCCAAGAATATGAGTTGTTCAAGATGCAACCTGAAGAAAGCATTACTGATGTACAAAAGAGGTTTACTCATATTGTAAACCATCTTATTAGATTAGGGAAAGTGTTTGACAGAGAAGAACTCAATATAAAAGTGCTGAAGTGCCTTGATAGGAGTTGGCAACCTAAAGTCACTGCAATTTCAGAAAGTAAAAATCTGTCTAAGCTGTCTACAGCTGCACTATTTGGAAAATTGATGGAACATGAGTTGGAGCTCAAGAGGCTGAAAGAGTAAGAGACAGTGGAGAGGAAAACTAAAGGACTTGCCTTGAAAACAAATGTGCAGAATGTTAGCAGTGATGAAGAAAAAAGTGTTGAACATGATGAAACACTAAGTCTATTAACAAAAAGGTTTAGCAGATTTCTGAAAAAGAAAGGCAGAGGTAGGACTCAACAAAAGAAAAGGTATTCGAAACCTAATGAATCTACTTCTTCTAACTGCACATTGTAAGGACCCAGAAAATTGTATTGGAATGGAAGTGGTATATTTAAATAATTCCAGAAGATGTTATTATTTAAAATACAAAGAGCTGGTAAATGAAGTTTCGTAGTAGTCGGACCTCGGACGTCGCCCAAGATCTGGGGTCAGCTGGTAGAGGTCGGTCGGATGACGTGTGGATAAAGAAGAGTAAAGGAAGAAAAGTTAAGTTTAGAAGGGTATGAGATCGCCGGTCGTCTACTACACATGATCGCCAGGGCGCGATGCATGCGGGCATCATCAAGGCGCGAGAGGTCATCGGTGGATAGTCTTCGCGCGAGATGTCATCGGTGGATTATCTTCGCGCGAGAGGTCATCGGTGGATTATCTTCGCGCGAGAGGTCATCGGTGGATAGTCTTCGCGCGAGATGTCATCGGTGGATTATCTTCGCGCGAGATGTCATCGGTGGATTATCTTCGCGAGAGAGGTCATCGGTGGATAGTCTTCGCGCGAGAGGTCATCGGTGGATAGCCTTCGCACAGAGATGTCTTTCAGTGGATTGTTTTCGCACGAGGGGTCATCGACGAAAGGTTATCGCGCGATGTCGAGTTGCACACAGAGAAGGTAAGACCCAGACTCCCAGCATGAAGCGTAGTGCACGCACGCCACGTAGACAAAAAGGGTGGTTCAGAGTGGTGACATCAGAATGTTGGCATGCGCAGGAGACACTCGCGGTCGTACTGTTCAGAGCAGTGACTAGCATGCACAAGCGACAACAGAAGTCGTACTGTTCAGAGCAGTGGTTGGCATGCACAAGCGACAACAGTGGTCGTACTGTTCCGGGCAGTGGTTCTCAGACTTCTCTGCAGAGTGGGTGGTAGCAGCAGCAGCATGCGTGGACAGGTAAGTTGGGATTCAAAAGCCACTGCGTGAAGGCAAAGAGCATTACCGACTCAAGAGTGTGAGAGTGAGTGCAAACTCCCTCCCCCCTTCTTCTCTCCTTTGCGCTGCAACTCAGGCAAACTCCAGCACCTGTGCGACGACAGCCCTTGGAGCAACTGGGAGTTTCTCTGCAAGTTCTACCAACCAGGCACTGAAAACAGAGCTAAGGCATCCTTCAAGCTCGGTGGGTTTGAGCTCTCGGTGTTTTGCGCAAGTCCAGGTAAGGGAAGCTAGACTTCATTTTCATTACAAGCTATAGTTTAGTTATTTCTGAAATGAGGGCGACGTGGTCGCCGGTTTCGTTTGCATCTGCATGAATGCTCTGTTCCATGTGTGGGGCGACGTGGTCGCCGGTTTTAAGTCCTTTTTCAGTGATGCTCTGTTTCTATGTGTTTGGGCGACGTGGTCGCCGGTTTTAAATGCAGACTTCGAAATACCCTGTTTTTGAACCAGGTCGCCGGTTTTGGCGCTGTTTTACGAACTCCCTGTTTTTGATGTTGCTTTGAAACGGTATGAGATTTAAATGAGATGCTAGGAAATAAGAACCTTGGAGTGAGCTTCTGCTGTGATTGAAATCTTTCCTTTAAGTGTTATGAGATGTGTTGCATGATGTGAATGTGGATCGAGGCATAGTATTTTCAGGAAAGAAAATACCGTGTAAGATCGTATAGGATGTGCATTGATCGGTGATTCCTAATGAGATATCCTGACTCTGCTGAGATAATGGAATCCCATAGAGGAAGTTACTCAGTTGTGGAGAGTCGAAGGAGGTTCATAGGAATGGGTGAGTCGTGTGAAACAGAACGAGCTCGGCCTGTTCTATGGATTAACCCTGTCATACCGGGAGAACTATTGACATTGAGATTATATATGCGCATGCTGTGTGGATTCACAGCGACCCTGTGTGGATTTCACAGTGGTATGGTATGACAGGTGCAGATCTCTGAGTCTAATCAATGCATGAGTCTTCCGGAAGTAGTGTCAAGTGTCTTGTGTGCTGAGTCAGTGGTGGTCTGACATGTGAAATGAGGAACTTGAAATTGATAGACACTTGATACAGTTGTGAAATAGAATGACTCTGGAAAGTATTGCGAAATGTGTGATCTCTGAGCGATCAGGTGAAGAGTATGAGAAACTTGATAACCTTACGTGAATATCTTGAAAATTGCTTATCCTGATTTTAATGTTCTTATTTAAACTCTCTTTAAAATATCTAGCTTACCCTGCGTGTTTTGCTCGTTGGCTGTTTTTCTCTTTAAACTGTGATGATCGTGTATAACTTACACGGGAGCAGATGATTTTCCAGGAAGTAGAGTTCCTTAGTGAGTGGTCGCCGGAAGGAGATCGCCTGATTTCTGTTCTGGTAGCAGATCGGCTGTTTTGGGTCCTCTGATAGGAGATCGGCCTCGTCTGATAGGAGATCGGTCTCTTCCGATAGGAGATCGCCTGCTTTGTTTTTTTTACTGTATTTTGTTTATGTTTCTGGAAAATTTGACCGAATTTGTATTAAACTCCCTGTGAGGAGAAACTACATTTCATATATATAATATTTTGTTCACTTCAATCTATTTGTTACCTTTATTTTCATTATATACATTTGTATAGTATTTTGGCGGGATGTTACACACATGTTTCGGTTGTGGTAAAGCAGGGCATATCAAGATTGATTGTCCAAATAATCAAGTTAAGGAGAAGCCAACCAGCAAGAAGGTTGATAGAAGCAAAGGAAAAAGGGCCTATATCTCATGGGAAGATAATGAAGTGTCTTCTACAAGTGATTCCTCAACTGGAAGTGAAGAAGTCAATCTCTACTTCATGGTAAAGGATGAAGGATCAATCTCTGATTCGGTAAGTGATTTCTCTGTTGATTCTGAGAGTTATGATAAGTTGTTAATTGCGTTTAAGGAGACACATGATGAGGCAAATAGGCTGGCTGTGATGTGTAATAAGTTGAGAAGTGCAAACAATCATCTTGAACCCAAGGTGAAGTCTCTTGAGGAAGAGTTGCACAAAGCTAAAACTGAACTTGTTAGTCTTGAGTTAACTTGCTTGCATGCATCCATTAAAATCTGTGATAACTGTAAAAAGCTGGAAAAACAAGTTGAGTATTTGCTGAAAACACTATCTAATTTCACCAAAGGAAGAGAAAATCTTGAGTCCATATTAGGCTCACAGAATGTTGTTTTTAACAAGAGTGGGCTTGGATATAATCCTGTAAAACAGAAAAATGTGAAAAAGCTTTCCATTTTTTTTATTCCTGCTAAAACCAGTTTTTCTGCTTTTAACAGCTCAAATGCAGTGCATTTTGTTTCATGTTTTTATTGCTTTAAATCTGGTCATACATCCAAAACATGCAGGGTTAGAAAATATCATGTTCCTAAAGTATTAGTCAAATGGCTTCCTAAAGAAAGGTGATTAATCTGACTGGACCCAACACTAAAGGGTACCATATATATCTTTGATGCTTATTTTGAAGAAAAGGAGCAGAAAGTCTAATGGTATTTGAACAGCGGCTGCTCAAAACATATGACTGGAGACCTTTCAGAGTTTTCAGAATTGAAACTTAAGACAGAAGGATATGTCACCTACGGGGATAACAATAGAGGAAGGATACTTGGAAGAGGAAACATAGGAAACAAAGGATCAACCTTAATTGAAAATGTGCTATATGTAGAAGGACTGAAACACAACCTCCTGACCATCAGTCAGCTATGTGACAAAGGCTACAACATCAAATTTGAGACAAATAAATGTACAATCTCAGATAAGGAGTCCAGTAAGGAGCTGTTCACAGGTAAACGGGTAAATAACATCTATATCCTAGACATCCTAAATAATGGTTCTGAAAATGAATGTCTCCTGTCAAAAAATGATGAGTCTTGGTTGTGGCACAGGAGGTTAGCTCATATTCACACTAACCATTTGAACAAATTGAAATCTAAAAATCTGGTTTCTGGTTTACCGAATATGAAATTTCATAAAGATAAAATGTGTGATGCATGAGTAAAAGGCAAGCAAATAAAGTATTCTTTTAAATCAAAAGATGTGATTTCTACAAATTTGCCTTTGGATATACTGCATATGGACTTATTTGGACCATCTAGAATTGCAAGTCTTGTTAGAAATTTGTATGCATTAGTGATTGTTGATGACTTTTCAAGATATACATGGACTCTTTTTCTTGCTGCCAAAAATGATGCATATAAGGCTTTTAAGAATCTGTCTAAGATTCTACAGAATGAATGTGGTAGAAATATAAAACAAATTCGTAGTGATCATGGGGGAGAGTTTCAGAATTCTAAGTTTGATAAGTTTTGTGAAAAACATAGGATATCACGTAGTTTTTCTGCCCCTATAACACCCCAACAAAATGTTGTGGTTGAGAGGAAAAGTAGATCACTATAAGAGCTTGCTAGGACTATGCTGAATGAATCTAAGCTACCTAAATACTTATGGGTTGATGCAGTTTATACTACTGGTTATGTGCTTGATAGAACATTAATTAGGCTTATCCTTAAGAAAACACCATATGAGCTGTATAAGGGAAGAAAGCCTTGTCTAAGTCATCTTAGAGTGTTTGGATGTAAGTGTTTTATTTTGAATAATGGCACAGATAATTTGGGTAAGTTTGATGCAAAATCTGATGAAGGAATTCATATTGGCTATGCTTTGAATGGACATGCTTATAGGATCTTCAATAAAAGGTTGCTAACTGTAGAAGAATCTTTGCATGTAGTGTTTGATGAATCTGACAATTACATGCCAAAACTAGTCTTAGATGAATTGGAATTGGAAGATTTAAGAACTGTTCTGCATAAAAATGATTTGATTGATAAAGATGCAAATGATTCACTTGCTGTCAAATAATATGTTGTTTCTGCAGATTTACCAAAAGAATGGAAGACTCCAAGAGATCTCACACTTGAAAATGTCATTGGAAACATTGAAAAAGGGGTTTCAACTAGGAAGTCTCTAAATAATTTCTGTGAGACAATGGCTTTTGTTTCATAGGTGGAGCCTAAAAATCTGAAAGAAGCTTTACTTGACAGTAGCTGGATATTGGCTATGCAAGAAGAACTGAATCAGTTTACAAGAAATGAAGTGTGGTCCTTAGTTCCAAGAACACCTGAGATGAACATTATAGGAACAAAATGGGTTTACAGAAATAAGATGGATGAGCATGGAGCAATCACAAGGAATAAGGCAAGACTGGTTGCCAAAGGATATAACCAGGAAGAGGGAACAAATTATGACGAGACATGCACCAGTGGCAAGGCTTGAAGCTTTAAGACTGCTTTTAGCATTCTCCTGCATCAAAGGATTCAAATTATTCCAAATGGATGTTAAAAGCGCATTCTTGAATGGGTATATCAATGAAGAGATATATGTCTCACAACCCCCAGGTTTTGAAGACTACAGAAATCCAGAACATGTATTCAAGCTAAAGAAGGCACTCTATGGACTTAAGCAAGCCCCTAGACAATGGTATGAAAGGCTGAGTATTTTTCTGTTGTCACAAGGATATGAACGTGATACTTCTGACAGGACATTGTTCATCAAGAGAAAAGAGGAAGACATAATTCTGGTTCAAGTCTATGTGGATGATATTATATTCGGATTAACCAATGAAGTGTTGTGTGAGACATTTGTGGAAATTATGAAGAATGAGTTCGAAATGTCTATGATGGGTGAGTTGAATTACTTTCTAGGTTTGCAGGTCAAACAACTCAAAGATGGTATATTCATAAACCAAGCCAAGTATTGCTAGGACTTGCTAAGGAAATTTGAAATGGATAAGTGCAAATCTATTAGCACACCATTCTCAACTGACTGCCATCTTGATCATGATATAGCCAAAAATCTTGTTGATGAGACTAAGTACAAAGGGCTAATTGGTTCTTTGTTGTATCTTACTACAAGTAGACCATACATAATGTTTGTTGTATGCATGTGTGCTCGTTTTCAATCTGCTCCAAAAGAATTACGCTTCAATGCAGCCAAGAGAATTCTAAAATATCTACAAGGAACCAAAGATGTTGGCTTATGGTATCTAGGTAATGTTTCACTAAGTTTAACCGGTTACTCTGATTCAGATTTCGCAGGCTGCAAGATTGATAGAAAAAGAACCAGCGGCACCTGCCACTTGCTTGGATCAACCTTAATCTCTTGGCAATGCAAAAAACAAGCATGTGTTGCTCTCTCTACTACTGAAGCATAATATATTGCAGCAAGGAGTTGTTGTGCTCAAACTTTATGGTTAAGGCAGCAGCTAAATGATTTCGATATCTTGCTAAACAAAATACCTATTTTGTGTGATAATACTAGTGCCATCAATTTGACAAAAAATCACATCATGCATTCAAGAACTAAGCATACTGAAATAAGACAGCATTTTCTAAGAGAGCATATATCAAATGGAACATGTAAAATTAAATTCATTGGTACTGATTTGCAACTTGTTGACTTGTTTACTAAACCTTTGGCTAAAGATAGGTTTAATTTTCTACTAAATGAACTGGGTATTATAAGTATAAATTGTCCATTACAGTGAAAAATTAAATTTGTTGTTTATCATTTAAACATGTTCTTTTTCCTCTGATACCGTTTTGCATTTATGACTGGGAAAGAGAAACATTAATACCTTGTCTATTGACTGACATAGTGGGTATTAACTAGTAGGTTTTTGACATTTCTGTCTTGATAGTGTAACTGATTTGATGTATTGATTATACAATTGGATGAATTGATGTATGAAATATGGCTCCAATATATTCTTGCTCTATTTGAAAATATTTTCTGCACATACACAGGGAATCAAATCTACACATATCTCTGCTCTTATGATCCTTAGTCATTCCTTTGATTAAATCACTATTTTCTTTTTGTTATATAAACTTGTGTTGGTATTGCCAACTCTCACCTTTAACTCTTTGCCTAAAACTGTTAAGGTAACTCTATTTTCTATGTTTTGTTTCTTTGTGCCATTCACTTTGCACTAACTTTCTGTTAAGCTGGTTGTTGTCTGTTGATTAAGTGCAAACTTGAAGTTGTTTCAAAGATGGCATCCTCCTCACACAAGAAAAAGAAGAACAAAGAGTAGCATAACTCTACTACAAGGAAAAGTGATATACTTTCTATGCTTATCTCATGCTTATGTTGCTTATGTCTTGTTGAACAATATTGGATTTTTAAATTTCTATGTGCTTTAATTCCTGGACTGTAATAGCACCATAAGACTGTTATGTATGGCTATTATCTGGTTTCATATTTTCTATGCCCTAATGCTGTTTGATGAATCCAAAGGGGGAGAGAAATAGCTCATACTGCAGCTCATACTGCTAGGTGATGCAGACTTGATAAGCTGTTGTGATATAGGGAGGTATAGTATTCTCTAATCTGTTTTGCTCTGTGTTAACTTCTAATTTGTGTATTTTGGAATTAAGTGCAGTACAAGTGCTGATCTTTCTTCAAAGCAACGGAGCTATAGGGATTTGTCTCCATCAAATAGGGGGAGATTGTTGAAAGTGGATGATGCTCCTTGAAGACTATATAAGTGTTTGATGTAGCAAATGTTGTGCTTTGCTTTGAAACTTGTTATATTGTACTAAGGAGGTCTTGTATATAGCTAAGGATGAGTTTAAAGGTATCCTTTTGCTGCATGACCTACCTCATTTGCCTCGTCAAGGTGGTCAGATCAAGCACACAAAGATATTCAGGGTTTTCAGAAAAACTACCTTAAGCTTTTCTCAAAATATGCTTTACTTCACAAAAAATGAATAAGTTGTTCCTTAAAAGAATATATTCTTTTTTAACTGGTGCCTTGCTTTTAAAGTTTTTTTCATAGCTTTGTTTTTGCACCAAGAAGCTTCGCTTAGTCTCCTATGCTATCCAAATACTGAGCTACAACAGTTGAAAATCTCTATTTGCCTTTTTGAAAATAAATATGTTCATTTTATTTTCAATTTGTTCTTTTTATAACAACTTTTTAACTATTTTTTGAAAATTTGTTATAAATCGCTTCTTATATAAAGAGAGGCTCATCTCACTTGAAAACAGAGCTGAGAAATCAAGTTTCAAACAGAGATTAAAGGTTTTTCAGTGAGTTGAAAAGGATTTGCACGTGTTCTTGAAAACGTTTTCAAAAGAAGTCAAAGTGCGCTTGTTCTTGTGAATCTTAAGCTTGGTGGAGGTGCTGTCGCTGGTGTGCTGCAATCGATTCTACTGATTTTTTTCAGTTTCTTGCATTCTCTTTTTAGGTGTATTCAATTCCATCATTCTTTTCTTTGTAGCACTGGTTGTAGAACACTTCTTGATAGTGTTTCTTGAAGTGTTGGTTGTGCTGAAATAGTGTTTTTCAGCTTGGTGTGCCTTGTTCTTGTAGGGTTCAAGAATTTAAGGTTTTGTAATTAATTTGTACTATTTTTAATGGATTTCACCGTGGATAAGGTGAGACTAGATGTAGCTCTTATTGAGTGAACCAGTATAAACGTTTGGTTTTCAATCTCTCTTAATCTCTGCACTCAGTTACAAGTTCTTGTGTTGATCTACCATTAAATAAATCTGTTCAATTAGAATTGAATCTGTTCTTTCTTGGTGTGTTCATACTGCTCTTTATTTTTGAAAAATGATCTAAATAGTTTGTACTTAACTGTGTTTCTGCTTTGGTTGTGTTAAAAGTAATCCTTCTGTTAAAACAAAACAAATCAATTATCACGATTTATTTTGGTGTGATGTTCAATAATCAAAGTTTGTTTCTTGTTTGAACTCTTGGTTTCATCTTTGCTTTTTAACGTGATACATTGCTTGCTGTTGAATTCTCTTAATATCTAGAAAGCATATAACTAAAACACTGTCTTGATAAAGTAATCAGAAAAATAAATCTGTTCTTTCCAAAATAAATTGATTCTTTTGCCCTGTTCTGGTAAAAACCCAAATCTGTTTGAAAATTTTATAAGCTCAATTCACCCTCGCCCCTCCTCTTGAACTTAGACACTAATAAACCCAACATAAACCTCTCTAGGATAGACACCTTTGGTCTTCTTCATATCTTCAAGTCATATGGCCCAACCAATTAGTCTCCCTACTCTTCATGCACCTATAAGGAAACTGTAGCTTCATTCGAGTTGTCCTTGATCCATTACCTCCATTAGCTTTCGATATGTTCACTCTAAAATGCAAGAGAACATGAATTCGGTTGAAGGCACCTATCATTTGGTATCTAAAGCTTTGGTTTTTCATAGAGCTAAGTGCCTTCTTTTCTTTGTTTTGTTCTTAATTTTTCATGTTGTTCATATGGTGTTCTTGATTGTCTTGTGCTTCAATTTCATTTTACTAATCATTTTATGATGCTTGTGCTAGTTCTATTCGGTTCAATTTTCTCAATTGTTCTTGAAGTATCCGTTTGCATTTTTAGGTGTTTTATTGAGTAAACCATATACTTTTACATTTTATTTGAGTCTTCTTGTAATTTCAATTGGTGCATTTTAATTTGGTTGAGTCATTTTTATTTTTGAATCATGTTCAAGTAATGTCTAGTCATGTTCTTCCTATAATGTTATCATTTATGTGTGGTGCCTATTGCTTTTGATTTTGGTTGTTTGTTTTAATTTGAGTCTAATTCTATTATGAATTTGAGTTTTGTGCATTTTAATTTTTCTAGTTTTGAGTTCACACTTGTTTTTAATTCCATACAATTTCCATTATCACTAAATTCAATTGTATCTTTTAGGTTTTCAATTATGTTTTTTAATTTGATTTAGGTTTTCTTTGTTTTCTAGTTTCCGTGCTGATTGAAAAAGTTTATTACAATTCGGTGTTTTGGTAAAAAATTATGAACTTCTGTATTTGAGTACTTTTATGTATTAAGAAAAAGTGAAAAAAAAAGTACATCAAAATTTAAAAAAGGAAAAAAAATGGAAAATGAAAAACGGACATAGTGTAAAAAAACTAACTCTGGAAAATTTGAATTGAGTAGTGAAATGGAAAACTTTATTTCAATTATTTGGCGTACTTTTTTTTGTGAATTTCCAGTGCCAATATTCAGCTTAAACATTGAAGTTACATTGGTTTAAATTTCAAATTCTAATTTGAAGTATTTTGCTCAACATAAATTCAGAAAGTTAAGAAATGTTTTACAAAAAAAAAATAAAAAATTTGTAGTGCATTTTTGGTTTTCTTCATCTATTCTAGTTCCTTTCTTTAGGATTCCATTTGTGTGATATCCTTTCTTGTGAACTTTTAATTTTTTGCTTGTAAATTTCTTGTCTAATCTTTGAAGTCATGTCTATGATAAACTCTATTTGCAATAGTCCTTATTTTTAAATTGAGCTTTTGTTGCTTTAAATTGTTTGACCTCTCTTGTGTGGAAGTGACCTAATTACTTTGGTGAGTTGTGGAGCTGAATTTATTTTGTGCAAGCTACATCACTAAAGAGGTAGAATCGAATAACTTAGGTTGAATATCCTAAAGAGGCAAAGCAAAAGGGGCAGCAACCTCAAAAGTTATACAAATTACAAAGCCAAAAAGGAGCAACAATTTTGGAGTGCATATAATAGAAATACAAATTTTAGTGCATAAAATTGTATTTGTTTAAACTTCTTTACTTAGTGGATTAATATCACGCCTAGTTCGATGAGTGTGTCTTTAAGGTCCAAGGTGCCAAGAAGCCTCACCTAGGAAACTGTCTAGTTTAAAGCTTTCTAGTTTAGCAATTTTCAATTGTTTTATTTCTTTGCATATCTTGTTTTTGCTTAATTGTTTTCATCCTTGATCGTGCTTTTAGTAAATTAATTAGACAAAGGTTTGTGAAAGTGTTGTGGGATATTCTTTGGCAAGGAAAGACTTGGTACTTAAGAGATCCTAGTGATCCACCTACCTTTCTTGGGAAATTACCTACTTCACTCCACCTATTTTTCTCTTTGGAAATTACTTCTAACACAAAACTTTAACATGTCTAAACATACTTCCAATCTTAGTGAAAGTGATTTTAGCTTTATTAAATCTCTTTTGAAACAAATGGCTAGAGACATTCAATCACTTAAACTAAGACAATTACAATATGAGAATCAAGCTATAGAAGAAAAGAAAGAAAGAGATTCTCATCTTATAATATTAGAGGACGAGTTGAAACTTGTTAGAGAAAAAGATGAATACATAAGAAAATTAAAAAAAATCTCATGCGTCTAGTTCTAGGTCTAGTGACTCTCATGCTGAGGAAGAGAGCCTTAGAATTAATGATTATTATCAACCTACATGTAGAAGAACTAGGAGAGAAAGTCAACCAATAGAGACTAGGGTTGACCTACCTTATTTTTATGGTAAGGAGAATGTTGAAGTATACCTATATTGGGAAATGAAAGTAGAACAACTTTTTGCTTGCCATAGAGTGAGTGAGGAAAGGAAGGTACCCTTATCCACCTTAAGCTTTCAATCAAATGCAATGTATTGGTGGACTGCCCTTGAGAGAGACATCTGCACAAGGACCCTCCCATCACCTATTGGAATGACCTTAGGGGAGCCTTGAGATGCCGCCATATTCCCTCATACTACAATAGGGAGTTGATGGACAAGCTCCAAAAACTCCAATAAAAGAATATAGGTGTAAAAGAGTATAGGAAAAAGATGAAGCACTACATGATGAGAGCATCTATTAGGGAGGAGGAAACCACCACCATTTTTAGGTTCCTTAGTGGACTTAGTCTTGAGATAAAAGACAGAGTAGAACTCTTTCCCTATAGGGACTTGAATGACTTGATCCAACTTTGCATAAAAGTTTAGCAACAAATTTTGAGAAAATGATCAAGTCACAAGGAGAGTTCTTACTCTAGCTACTATTCCAAGAAGGAGTATAAAAAAAGAAAGGGAGGATAGTTTCTCTAAAGATAAATCCAAGATAGAAACTCCCAAAAGCCTAGAAAGAGGAAAAGATGTTTCCACCCCACACACTCACACTAGAGATATACAATGTTTCAAATGTCTTGGTAGAGGTCATATAGCATCCCAATGTCCAAATAGGAGAATCATAATCCTAAGGGGCAAAGATGAATATAGTAGCCAAGAAGATGAGTCTAGTGGGGGAGAAGAAAAAGAAAAGAGTTAGGGGGCATATCCTTGTGAGGGTGAGTTATTGATGATTAGAATAAACCTCAACAATCAACCTAGCATGAAACATGAAACATAAAGAGAGAACATCTTTCATACAAGATGTAAAATTTCAGAAAATACTTGTTCTCTTATTGTGGATAGTGGTTCTTGTTGTAATTGTTGTAGCACTAAGTTGGTTGAGAAGCTTAATCTACAAGTTTTACCCCAACCAAAACCTTATAAACTATAATGGCTGAATGAAAATGGGGATTGCAGGTAAAACTCAACCTTTTTGTGGAAAACTACAATGATAATGTTTTATGTGATGTAATACCCATGGAAGCCTGTCACATCTTATTGGAAAAACCATGGCCATTTGATAAGAAAAACACCCATGATGGTCTTACCAACAAGAATACTTTTATTTATAGGTAGAAAAAGTTTGTACTCTATCCTTTAACACCTTCACAAGTGGTAAAGTACAAATGAAAATGAAAAGAAAAGGTGAGAAAAAAAATCAAAAATCAAGTGATAGTCCTTAGGGACAATGCTGCGGCATGGGAGAAGAGTTCTCCTTCGCACAAGGTCATTCGGATAGAATAAAATTGTGAAAAAAAATGAAGTTAAAAAAATACTTTTATCTGAACAACCTTCAGGCCTCCTTCTTTGTAAAGGAACACTTACATACACTGCCACACTTTCAGAATCTAGTGTTCTACCTCTTAAGGTCAAAAGTCTTATAAAAGAATTTGATGATATATTCCCTAAGGAAGGACCAATTGGACTTCAACCTTTCAGGGGTATAGAACATCAAATTGATGTAGTACCCAAAGCTAGTCTACCAAATAGACCGACACACAGGACTAATCCTGAAGAGAATAAGGAGATAGAATCCTAGGTTTAGGAATTGTTGGAGAAAGACTGGGTCTTAAAGAGCCTAAGTCCTTGTGTGCTTAAGAAAGATGGCAAGTGGAGAATGTGTTGTGATTGTAGAGTCATCAATAATATCACCATCAAATATAGGCATCCAATTCCTAGACTTGATGATATGCTTGATGAATTGCACGGATCCACTATATTTTCCAAGATTGATCTCAGAAGCGGTTATCACCAAATAAGAATCAAAGACGGTGATGAGTGGAAAATTGCTTTTAAGACCAAATTTGGACTATATGAGTGGTTAGTGATGCCTTTTGGACTCACTAATGCACCTAGAACCTTCATGAGGCTTATGAATCATGTCCTTAGGGATTGTATAGGTAAATATGTAGTGTTTTATTTTGATGATATCTTAGTGAATAGTCATAGTCTAGAGTCCCACCTAAGTCATCTTAGGGAAGTCTTATTAGTTCTTAGGAATAATAATTTGTTTGCTAATGTAGATAAATGCACTTTTTGTGTTGATAGTGTAGTGTTTTTAGGATTCATAGTTAACAAAAATGGGGCTCATGTTGACACCGAGAAAATCAAAGTCATCCAAGAGTGGCCAACCCCACAGAATGTACAAAATGTAGGAGATGTTAGGAGCTTCCATGGTTTAGCCAACTTTTATAGAAGATTTGTTCCTAACTTCTCAAGTCTAGCTTCACCACTTAATGAGTAAGTGAAGATAGACACTCCATTTTGTTGGACGGAGAAACATGAGCAAGCCTTTCAAAGGTTGAAAGCTCAACTCACTAATGTACTCATTCTAGCTTTACCAAACTTTTCAAAAAATTTTGAGCTAGAGTGTGATGCATAAGGAGTAGGCATAGGCGCAGTGTTATTGTAGGATGAGCACCCCATTGCATACTTTAGTAAAAATTACATGATGCAGCCCTCAATTACCCCACCTATGATAAAGAGCTCTATGCACTTGTGAGGGCCCTGCAGACTTGGGAACACTATTTGGTTTCAAAAGAATTTATTATTCATAGTGATAATGAGTCTTTGAAATATTTAAAGGGTCAACATAAGTTGAACAAAATACATGCAAAGTTGATGGAATTTCTAGAACAATTTCCATATGTTATCAAATACAAGAAGGGTAGTACAAATATTGTGGAAGATGTTCTATCTCAGAGAAATGCCCTTTTTTCTAAACTTGGAGCCCAAATTCTTGGATTTAAAAACATACCTAAGCTTTACGAAAAGGATCTGGATTTTGCAACCACTTTTGCTAGTTGTAAACATAGAGCACAAGGAGGCTTTTATGTGTCTGGGGGTATTTTTTTAAAGAAGGAAAACTTTGTATATCTCAAGGAACACTTAGAAAACTCCTTGTTAAAAAGTCACATGAAGTAGGTCTCATGGGCCATTTCGGAAATGATAAAACTCTTGAGCTTCTAAAAGGAAAATTCTTTTGGCCCCACATGGATTGTGCTCCATGGGAAGACATCAGCATGGATTTCATTTTAGGGCTCCCTAGCACACAAAGAGGTTTTGATTCCGTCTTTGTGGTAGTGGATAGGTTTGGCAAGATGGCTCATTTTATACCCTTCCATAAAGTGGATGATGCTAATAATATCTCTAAGCTCTTCTTTAGAGAAGTGGTAAGATTTCATGGTCTACCTAAAACCATAGTTTCAGATAGAAATCCTAAATTTGTTGGCCATTTCTGGATAACTCTTTGGGAAAGACTAGGAACTAAGTTGAACTTTTCAACCTCTTGTCATCCTCAAACGGATGGACAAACAGAGGTTGTAAATAGATCTCTATCAACTATGATTAGGTCGGTCACGAAAGGGAACCACAAATCTTAGGATGAATATCTTCCTCATATTGAGTTTTCATATAATAGAGTGGTCCATAAGACTACTAATATTTCTCCTTTTGAGGTTGTATATGGATTTAATACTCACACTCCCTTGGATTTGCAACCTTTGCCTAATCCACAAGAATTTTTGTACAAGGAATGGGTAACAAAAGCCGAGTTTGTTAAGAAATTACATGAGAGGATTAAAGATCAAATACAGAAAAAAATTGAGAAATATAAAAAAACATAACAGTAAGGGGAAGAGAGAGATGATTTTTGAAGAAGGAGACTGGGTTTGGCTTCACCTTAAAAAAGATAGATTCCCTAGCCAAAGGAAGTCTAAGCTTAGTCCCCGAGAAGATTGTCCTTTCCAAGTCCTGAAGAAAATCAATAATAATGCATATCAACTAGACCTGCCTGAGGAATATGGAGTGCATGCTACCTTTAATGTTATAGATCTAACACCTTTTACAGGTAATACAATTGATGAGGAAGAAACATGTGATTTGAGGACAAATCCTCTTTAAAAGGGAGGGGATGATGGCAGAGAACCCAACTCAGAACCCAACTCAGAACCAATCACTAGAGCTATGGCAAGGAGGATACAAGAAGATTGGGACTATGCTACTAATGGCAGAGACACCCTTTTATATATGTTCAAAAATGCCATAACCTAGTGTAATTTTTTCTAGAGTAAAATTTATTTTTAGAGTAGGAAATTTACTTGTAATTTTCTTAAGTGAATTAGAGTTAAGCTTAGGCATCAAAAACCTACCTAGGGTATAATTAGGGCTTCATTGCAACCCACATTTGCCCTAGGCCGATCATTTAGATCTAATTAAGACACATGGAACACCCTTGATCATGCTTTCCAGGTGACTCTAATTTAAGTGCCTAATTCAAACACTAATTAGTTTGAATTTCCCTATCTTTTCTTGTAAGCAATGGCCTACCTTGAATACTATATAATGGGGTCTTGGCTCAATTTTCATAAGATCAATTTTATGAGTGTTAAGCTACCAAATTGCTAGCCTAAGAACTCCCTTGTCTAAACCTCTCTAGGATAGACATCTTTAGTCTTCTTCTTCACCTTTCCAAGTGATATGGCCGAACCAATGACTCTCCCTACTTTTCATGCACCTATAAGGAATCCATATCTCCATTGGAGTCATCCTTAGTCCATTGCCTCCATTAAGCTTCCGCAAAGTTCATCCTTAAAAATCCAAGAAAAGATGCAACTGGTTAGAAGGAACCTATTAGTTCCAATATATTTTTACAAGACTAAAAAAAAGGAAAATATTTATATTCTTCTCTTAATTGTTGGTTCTTCCTCTATGAGGCTTTATTTTCTCCATTCTTCTTAGTCAACAATGTGATGGTTGGATGGTTTTCCATCATCTTGGGAGGAGGCTTTCCCTTTAGCCAAAGCAACATTGACCTTTTTCCTCACTAACTCAACGACGATCACCAACGCCATGGGAATTGCTTCAAGAATAACTTCCTCAAAGTTATCCCCCTCAATAGAAAACTAACCTTTATGACTAATGGAAAGGTCTTTTCCTATAGGTGCAACCTCTCTACTTACAAGAGGGCCACTCCCAAAAAAAGAGGAAACAAAAGTAGACATACCTAAACAGGTTGAACAACAAACACAGAGAGAATGATGAGAACAAAAGTAAAAATAGGGATTAGAGTGCACACGCCAATACCAATAGAAGAAAATGAGCAAAAGAAGACATAATATGCTCTCTCTAGTTTTTATAAGTTTTCAAAAATGCTTCATTAAAACCCTAACGTTTAAAAAACGTTATAACCGCCAAAATGAAACATCATCTTAGTCTAGGGCAATGTGTCTCTTTGTAAAAACTTTTGGATGAAATGTTAGCCGCCAAAGTGACATGGCACCTTGAAAATGTACAACTCATCATTAGATATAAAAACCCTTCATTAATGCACCTAGGATTTTGTTCTTTTCATAACTACATGTTATTATTACTGTTTTAATTAACAATGATAGCCATTTTAATTATACTTTAATTACATCAAGTTTGAAAGCTTGAGTTGCCAAGCTAGAAAGGCTCCGAAATATGATCTATTTAAGTGGTTGCAAAGTCCGACCTATGATTAGTTGTGAAAATGAGACTTAAGAGCTTGGCACAAATGCAGTAGAGCTAAAATTCAAACTAAATGTTCAATTACCCAAAAATTGAGTCCCTAAACTTGGAGGGCTTGTGTATTACCCAATACTAAAGAATAAGGAGCAGTTAATATCCATCTAACATAGTGTGAATTAACTACTTGTAGTTACCACATATCTCGTTAATATAGGACAGTAATTGATCCATGTTCCTATGGAAGTTGGCTTGATATTAGATAACCGAATCAATTACTAAAATATTATATAGACCCAAAGGTCTATATATATCATATCAAAGGAGTCTTCTTGACTCAATCAATACTTTTCACTCACTTTTTACTCGATTACCTTAAAACTTTTACTGACTTAAACATCAAAAATTCTTATACAGGTGGACCTCCAATTAATTTTTAACCACAAAACTTGATAACCCTTCATAAAATAAATTGGTCCACTCACACAGTTCAGACATCCACTTCAGATAACTCCAATTTATTCTTAAAACTAACACAAAGAATTTTTCAATAATTTAAGAGATATCTGAATTGCTTGTCAAATCATGAATTTTCACCCGTTTGAAATCACCCTACTCTAATAGATATCTCAATGCCTTTGTAAAATTCAAATTTTATTATTGAGAATACAAAGAATCAACTTAATGGTAAAGCTAATAAAAATAAAACGAATTGACCTGCCATGTAATTTTTAATGAAAATCAACTTCCAAAAGCTATATAGTATAACGATTAAAGTTTTTTATAAAATCCATCATTATTCAATTTCTATAGTTTATTAATGTATAAGAATTACACTTTGTTTAAGTATCATAAATAAGAGTAGAGTTGTCAAATTTGCTTGGTCTAATATGCCTATTAACTATTGGTGCCCACATTAAAGCACTTGATTCTCTCTTTTATAAAATAGTCTTTTTCATTCCTTCACTTTTCATCATTTAACAAAAACATGTGTACGTCTCAAACGAAGCGCACCGAGTAACACTTTTCATCATTTAGAGGAAATTAATAAAAATGATAAAATGGAGAATAAATAAGCTGATAAAAAATAAATAAAAAATGAAATTGAATGTTTAGTTATTTAGTAAAGTAGGAATATGTGAGAAATAGAGAGAAAACATTTTAAAAAGTTGTGTAATTTAATTAATTTAATAGAAAATAAGCAGAGAGATAAAGAAATAAATAAAAATAAGCTAGAAGTAATAGCCATTTTTTTCTCCTCCTTCCACCCTAAACCAGACAACAAAAATTAATACCAATCTCGCCTTCCTCTTTATCAAACTAGGGGCTAAGGATGATAATCCTTTTTCACTGTCATGAGAAAAAATCCATGAGCCAACATCACTATCATCATATATTTGCGTTGAAAAACAAAATCTCCCACACCAATTGTAAGTTTAGGAGCTATCAGAGTTACAACTGGACAATATATTTTTATTATTATTCCATTCTAAGATAAGGTTGAAGAGACAAAGAAAAACTTCATAAAAAAAATATTTAGATGTTTTAAAATTCTTTGAACACTGCATACATCAATTATTAACTTATTAATTAATTAATTAGTTGAGTTTCATAATGTTTTTTTTTAAAAAAAAAAAATTGAGATTTTGAATACTAAGATGATAAGTAAAAAGACTTTATTTACCATTGATATTAGATAGAGGAATTTTAAGACTTTCTTGACACACGAAAGTGTGTTTTTGGAAAATATAAACAAGTTAGTTGATGATAATTTTTCTAATTATATATATATATATATATATTTGTGTATTTATAGGTTTTTGTAATCCTTCTCTTATTTGTATTATAGGAGAGAAAAATAACTACCAAAAAATCAATAAATTAATTAATTTGGAGATAAAATCATAAGTATAAATATTCTTTATAACATTCTTAATTCTACATAATTCATATATGAAGTAGTTAGGTGGAGTATATTTATTTATTGTTGATATGTTGCATGATTTTTTAGTTAAGTCACCCATGACTCATTTGTTCTCTATGGTCATCATGATATACCAAACAAAAATTATAGGAAGACTATAACACCCAAGACATGTGTATCATGTTAGTGGCAATTAGGCCCTTTGTGATTACGTTGAGGCACCATGATGGGGGAGAAATAATGAGTCTTGTAGTTAGGACACCTTGCACAAGATTGAGATGATATTTGAAGAAAAATTGAACCAAATCCGACAATTCTTGAAATAAGAGCTTGATGAGAAGTTTGAATTGCTTGATCATTCTCAACAATAGACTCAAGCAACACCTTATACAATGTCTAAGGTTGTTTGATTGAGGATGAAAGAGAGTTGTCCAACTATAGGTCCCTTAGCAAATCATGCAAACACTAATATGCAAAATTAGTGTTAGTTATATGTTGAAGATGAACTTGCATCCAGTAACAATGGGTCGAGTCATAAAGGAAGGCTTAACCATCCATGGTGTCCCTCTACAACCAGAATGGACTTAGGTACTGGTTTATGAAGCTCTAGATATTGTTGCTTGAGTGTCGTTGCTCAAAGGTTCAACTAGCATAGAAGGCTTTAAACACATTCTCAGTACCACTAATACATTTGGTCATGCACTATCAACATAGAAAATGTTTTATGTTATGTTTCTTTTTTTTTTATTCTTAAATCAATATTGCATTAAGTTTGTCTATTGTGTAGGATTTTTTCCACAATGATAAACAAATTAGAAAAGGATTTGACAAAAGCTAAAGATAATTCCATAGCCACTACAAAAGTTGTGTTTAAAATGACAATTCTTGTGTATATAGTGTCAATTACAAATGACATTATATACACGTGTGGCGGTTCTGCATGCCAACATATATCTTCTCGCCATAAAGTATAAAATGACAGTCTTGAACCGCTACAATGCCCATTATTTAATATATTGTATAAAGTGGCATTTTAAACTTGTAAAAAATACCAATTAAAATTGTTGTAACTTATTTTAATTAAAATCTGCTTTCAATGTAAATAGGAATGCATCTTGATATGATTCAACTTTACAAGAAGATAGTCACGAGCACAAAAGACCATTCGAGGCTAGGTCAATCATCTCAGGCAGAGACACAAGACCCACCAACAATCAAAATATTCTCAGGATAAGAACACCGGAGCATAAACCAAAGTACCAATTATTCTTCCTTCTAGTCTTTTTAGGACAAGATTAAATTGTACTCAATTGGGCTCACATTGGCTCAATTAGAAGAAATAAGCTAGCTTAGGCTTCTAGAAACCTTAGTTTCTAGAAAATCACCCCCATGTGCCACTCATGTGCTACACTCTCTTAACCTAGCTTATAGAAAGGCAATTTTAACTTAGTTTCTAGAAGGTTTTCCCCTCCATGTGCGGCACCCTTGGCCAACCCTAGGTTCTAGAATGTTTACCTCAAGTGCCACCCCTTCTCTACCTCTCTAAGGCACTTGTATCTATAAATAGGGTGTCTCCCCTCTTGTAAAAAGACATTGAATGAATAGTAAAGAAACTCTGTTTGAGTGAGTCTTGAGTTCACCTAAATTCCTCTAAGTCTTATTTTGGTAGAGATTGTTGGAACCAAGGCTTTGATGAACCAAATCTGTGAAGTATCTGTGCTGTGCTTGGTTGCTGTCATGAAGTTGGGCTTAGGTCTTTGTTTTATGTTTTAGAATTTTTATATAGCAACTTGATTCTTAAAGAAAAAATGGTTTTTGAAAAGCTAAGTGATAAACAACCAGTTATTTCCACAAGTTAACCGATTGTTCCTCACATGGCCTATCTGATGGGTTTTTCAACTGTTTTATTACTATCTTAACAGAATCAACCGGTTATTTCGAAATTTCAATTGGTTGAAAGTTGAATTTCTGTTACAGCATTTGAAAAACTGTTTTGGTCCAATTATAGCTGGCAGATCAAATGGCTTTTTGTGAGGTTTATAAAATGGGTCTCTCTTATCTTTTTCAAAAAGAGAAAATACACTTTTTGATACAAAAAGTTTTGAAAAGAGAGCTTTACAGTGATCTAAGAAAGTTTTGTGAAATCAGTTTTGAGAAGAGTTTTTGTTGAAAGTTTCAAGATTGCTCAATAGTTGATGTTCTGATCATTACACAAATCTAGGAATGTTTAAACCAGGTGTTTTCTATTCCTTTCTTTGTTCCTGAGATTAGAATCTTGTAAATCTTGTAAGTGTGTAAAAATCCTGTAAAATCAAAGGTTGATCTGATTTGAGGTGTGTGTGTGTGTGTGATCTTAGGTGTAAAAGATCCTCTATTTCTATTGTTGTGTGTATGTAATTTGTTGTGTATTATATAGTGGAACTCAAAAGGTTTTTCTGAAGAACTGGATGTAGCTCAGGGGTTGAGTGAACCAGTATAATTGCTCTGTGTAAATCTCTCTTTCTCTGTCTTGGTTTATCTTGTTAATGTTTTTGTATTTGATATAAACAACCGGTTATATTGTTCTAGCAGTTGGTTATAATTCTGACATATAGCATTATTGTTAACTCTGTAATAATATCAATCGGTTATTTCGATATTATAATCGATTAAAATTTCTGTCTTGTACATTGCTTACAGCTTGACTTCGCTTGTGTGTGTAAGGATCTAGAAATTTACACATCGGTCGTCTGCCATGATGAGTGTAAGGACCCAGAAACTTTAATTGGAATAAAAGTGTTAGATTTAAATAATTTCAGAGGATGTTATTATTTAAAATACAAAGAGCTGGTAAATGAAGTTTCGTAGTAGTCGGACATCGGACGTCGCCCAAGGTCTGGGGTCAGCTGGTAGAGGTCGGTCAGATGACGTGTGGATCAAGAAGAGTAAAGGAAGAAAAGTGTAGTTAAGAAGTCTTCTACGAGATCGCCGATACTGAAGACGGAGGCGATCTCCGACTTCTCTGGGACATAATCGCCTGTCGCCTAGAGGAGACATGACCGCCAATCGCCTATGGTGTACGTGATTGACGGGAGTGCACGTAGTACGGAGTCAAGATACTGGATCAACCAGAGTGAGTTCCACAAAACCACACGTATCAAGGTGTGGTTAAGCCTTAGATACGCTGTGCATGCAAAGCTCTATGCTTGAGCATAAGAAGTCATCCTTAGTGTTGCATGCATGGGAGCACGAGGAGTAGTGCTGATCTACTCTTGGAAATGTGAAGCTACCGATGTCACCAAGCCATGTGGAGGTAATACCTTGGACGTAACATAGTGGGATGGAGAACCTTCAGCAAGGTGCGAAGATATGACATCGGTGAGCAGAGTAAGGCGATGTGTTCTCGTCACACACAAGGGCGATAAGAGATCGCCAACAGGATGAGAGGAACATCAGTCATCAACCAGGATGGGAGACACATCGGTGGTCTGCCAGGGTGAGACATCGGTGGTCTGCCAGGTTGAGACATCGGTGGTCTTCCAGGGAGAGACATCGGTTGTCTGCCAGTGTGAGGAATCAGTCATCACCGGGATGAGGCACTTCAGTCATCGCCGGTATGAGAGACACATCGGTCGTCTCCCAGGGAGAGACATCGGTCGTCCTCCAGGATGAGGCCTCGGTGGACAGTCATCGCGCGAGCGGTCATCGGTGGAAGGTTATCGCGCGATGTCGAGTTTCACGCAGATAAGGTGGGACCCAGGCTCGCAGCATCAGACGTACTGCACGCACGACACGTAGACAAAAAGGGTGGTTCAGAATAGTGACCTCAGACTGTTGGCATGCGCAGAGTCACGCGTGGTCGTACTGTTCAGGGCAGCGTGCACGCAAGCTTCCTGCAGAGTGGGTGGTGGCAGCGGCTTTTGTGGACAAGTTGGTTTAAGATTTAAAAACTCACTTCTGAGAGGCAAAGAAGGTGCTGTGGTTCAAGAGTGACAGAGTGGGTGAGTGAGTTACCTTCATCCTTCTCTTTTCTCTCCTTCACTCTGCCATTCAGGCCTTATCACGTTCCTGCTTAGCTATCGACGACTGCCCTTGGAGCACCTGGGAGGTTCTCTGCAAGTTCTACAAACCAGACGCTAAAACAGAGCCAAGGCATCCTTTAAGTTCGGTGGGTTAGAGCTCGAAGTGAGGTTTTACGCAAGTCCAGGTAAGGGAAGCTAGCTTTATTTTCAATAAAAGTCGTACATTTGCTGTTTCTGAAGTGAGGGCGACGTGGTCGCCGGTTTCATATTCTTTTTCGTGATTCTCTGTTCTATGTGTTTGGGCGACGTGGTCGCCGGTTTTAAACCCCTCTTTCATGATGTTCTGTTCTTATGTGTTTGGGCGACGTGATCGCCGGTTTTAAATACAGATTTCGAAATCCCCTGTTTTTGGACGAGATCGCCGGTTTTGGCGTTGTTTTTCGAACTCCCCTGTTTTTGGTGTTGTTTGAAACTGTTTGAGATTTAAATGTGATATTCGAAAATCTGAACCTTGGCATGAGTTTTTCTGTGACTGAAATCGTTCATTAAGTGTTGTATGACGTGTTGAATGTTGTGAATGTGGGATCAAGGCATAGTATTTTCAGGAAAGAAAATACCGTGTAAGATCGTGTAGGATGTGCATTGATCGGTGATTTCTATAATGAGATATCCTGACTCTCCTGAGATAATGAATTCATATAGATGAAGTTATTCAGGCGTTGAGAGTCGATGGAGGTTCATACGTATGGGTAAGTGTTTGAAAGATAACTACTTGACCTGTTGTGTGGATTCACCCTGTCATACTGTGAGAGTGATGAAATTGAGATCGAGATTTGTGTGGATGCGCATAGCTGTGGAAACATTACAGCAGTTTAGTATGACAGGTGCAGATCTCTGAGTCTAGTCAATGCACGAGTCTTCCGGAAGTAGTGTCAAGTGTCTATGTGTGATTAGTCAGTGGAAGTCTGACGTGAGTAATGTTGAGAAATTGTTGATAGACACTTGATGGTTGTGTGGTATGAATGAGAAAGTGATGGACTCTTGTGAATGTTTAAAAAGGCTGATCTACGCTGGTTGTCCAGTTTATAATTTAAAGTTAAAAAAATATCTAGCTTACCCTTTGTATTGTTCTCTGGCTGTTTTCTCTTAAAACTGTGATGATCGTGTAATTTACACGGGAGCAGATGATTTTCCAGGAAGTAGAGCTCCTTAGTGAGTGGTCGCCGGAAGGAGATCGCCTGTTTCTGTCTCTATGTGGTGATCGCCTGATTTCTGTTCTGATAGCAAATCGGCTGTTTTGGGTCTTCTGTTAGGAGATCGCCGGTTTATGTAGGGAGACCGCCAGTTGCATTTTATTTGGCTGTATTTTGTTTAAGTTTTGGAAAAATTGACCGGTTATGTATTAAACTCCCTGTGGGGAGCAACTTCATTTTGTATAAATACGTATGTTCACTTAAATATTTTTGTTTTACCTTTATTTCATTTATATTTATGAAAAGTAATTTGGCGGGATGTTACAATGAGGGACACATCGGTCGTCTTCCAAGGAGAGACATCGGTCATTTGCCAGGATGAGACATCAGTCGTCTGCCAGGATGAGACATCGGTCGTCTTCCAGGGTGAGACATCGGTCGTCTTCCAGGGCGAGACATCGGTGGATAGTCATCGCGAGATCAGTCATCGGTTCCTTCTCATCGAGGGGTCCTGTTATACGCAGATAAGCTGGGACCCAGGCTTCCAGCAAAGGCGTTCTGCAGGCGCGACACGTAGACAGTAAGGGCGCCCAGAGTCGTTGGCGTCAGAGTTTTGGTAGGGCAGGTAACCCAGAGTTGGTGTGCGCAGAGACCCACGTGGCCATCCTGTTCGAGGAAACGTGCACGCAAGCTTTCCCGCAGAGTGGGTGATGGCAGTGAAGGCTACAGAGCCGTTCGACCATAATAGCTGAGGGAATAAGCTCATTTCGTTCCCTTTCTCCTTTCTCCTCCTTCTCTCAACGTCATGGACGCCTCCCTCACCAGTTTGACGACGGCGACTGCCACTGGACTGTGGCATTTTTCTCTGCAAGTTTTCCGATCAGGACGCTAAAACAGAGTAAGTCGTTTTACTCTATTTTTCGAGTCGATTCTGAACTTGAGAGGGTTGCCTCTGCATAGGCGTTGCATGCGACTCTCTTAGCTTCAGAAATCGTCTCTGTTAACGTAGAAAATGAGTAGTATAGTCAGTTTTGTGATTAAGGCTCCATGGTGCAGGTTAGGACATCTTTAAGTTTCGGTGGGTTTGGAGCTCTTAGTGAGTTTTTATGCAAGTCCAGGTAAGGGAAGCTAGCTTTATTTTCAATAACAACCGTAGGCTAGAAGATTCTGAAGTTGGGGCGACGTGGTAGCCGGTTTCAAACTTTCTTGCACGATGCTTTGTTTTTATGTGTGGATCAGAATTTGTTTGAGCTTGAAATGTGAAATTTTAAATATAGTAGATGCTGTGAAATGCATATGATTTTCGAAATCTTGAACTTTGGTATGATTTGGATTGTTTAGAAATGGTTGAAAATATGATATGATTGAATCGTTCATGGATGTGTTGTATGAATATGGAATGATGTGAAAATGTGGTCAAGACATAGTATTTTCAGGAAAGGAAATACCGTGTTGAGATTGTTATGAGGGTGTATTGATCTATGAGTATCCTGTGAATGAGACGATCCTGACTCTACTGATATGATGGAATCACATAGATGAAGTTATTCAGTTGGTGAGAGTCGAAGGAGGTTCATATGTATGGGTAAGTTGTTTGAAAGATAATTAACTTGACCTGTTATATGAATTAACCCTGTCATACTGGGAGAGTGATGATATTGAGATTATTTATGCGCATGGCTGTGTGGATTCACAGCGACCCTGTGTGGATTCACAGTGGTGTAGTATGACAGGTGCAGGTCTCTGGATGCTAAGTTCAACACACGAGTCTTCCGGAAGTAGAGTCAAGTGTCTACGTGTTGTGAGTCAGTGGAAATTCTGACGTGAGAAAGATGAATATTGAAATTATTGGTAGACACTTGATGGTTATGTGAAATGATAGACACGTGATGAAGTTATGAAATTGTGAATATTGCTGATTACGTGGATGTGAAATTGTGAAGTGTGTGAAATGAAAAATGATAGTTTATGATGATATCAAGTTTCATATTTAAAGTTTTTAAAATAGTTAGCTTACCCCTGTGTTTTGTTTTGTGTTTGTTTTCTTTAAAACTGTGATGATCGTGTATAATTTACACGGAAGCAGATGATGTTGCAGGTAGTAGAGCTCCTCAGTGAGCATTTTGGAGGAAGGGATCGTCTGTCTTGAATGTTGTATTTTGTTTTATTTTGAAAACTCCTGTTGGAGATGTATTAAAATTCCCTAGAAAAGGGATGTTATTTTGAGATACAATGTATGGAATGGATCAATTATATTATATATACCTATGTTAATTTTTGATATTATTGTTTTACCTTTATTTTATTATATAAAAATGAATAAGATATTGAGGGGCGTTACAGTGTGCTAAGAACAATCGGTTATATCGTAATATCAACCGGTTAATATTCTACTGTGTATTTTGAAAGCTTGATTTCTTTTAGCTTCTCTGATCTTTGTCTTTGTGAATTGATAAAGGAATTCAATCTTAACCAAGCACTTGCGAAAAGCTTTCAAAAATAATTCACCCCCCCTCTTGTTTTAGCCATAAATTCTAACAATTGGCATCAAGAGTTAGGTTCTTGAAAAATATTCAAGTTTCCTTTTCTGAAAAATCTTTTTACATGGCAGACAAGTTTGTTTTTGGGGAAGGTGCCTCTTTAAACAAGCCACCTATGTTTTGTGGTGAAAATTATAAGTCTTGGTGTATAAGAATGAAATTCTTTATTAATTCAATAGATAAAGAAATCTGGAATGTTATTTCAAACAATGCTTCCATATATATGCCTGAAAATCTTTCTGCATCATCTGAAAATGAAAGAAAGCATCTAGACTGTGTTTATATGAACATCATTGTGTCTGCACTTGATTCTAATAATTTGCTTAAAGTTTCAAAGTGTGTATCAGCAAGAGAAATGTGGAACATCCTTGAAGAATGTCACAATAATACAAAAGGTGACTTGCTGGACAAGGAAGAATCCTCCACTGGATCATCTTCTGCAGAAACCAAGATTGAGGTCTGTCTTATGGCAAAAGAAGAATCTGGATCAACTCAAGTAAGTTCATCTTCTTCAATTAAAGGTAAAAATCATGAATTACTTGAAGCTTTTGAAGAACTTTATGAAGAAGCTCATAGATTAACCCTTTTAAACAACCAATTGAAACTTGAAAACAACAGGTTAAAAGACAGAGTCAAAGTCTTGGAAGAAGAATTGGATAATTCCAAAACTGATTTCGAAAACCTTGAATTGATTTATCAAAATTCTTCTTGCAAGTGTGATTCTAAGTTTTGTGAAAATTGTGAGTCTCTTCAAAAGAAGATTTACTATCTTATAAAAATTGTGGATAAGCTTTCTAAAGGAAAGTCCAATTTTGAAACTGTGCTTGCTTCACAAAACTGTGTTTTTGGAAAATCTGGACTTGGTTTTTATCCACGGAGCTAGAAAAATGAGATTTCGAAACCTTTTTCAACTCTTGCAGAAAAACAACCGACTAAAATTTCGAAACAACCGGTTGTTTGTTGTTTCTACTGTATGAGAAAGGGTCACTTTGTGAGGTTCTGCAAAGTTCGAAAAGTTCTTGTTCCAAAAGGGATTTTAAAATGGGTTCCTAAGAATCCTAAGCCTCCTAACATTTATGCTAACACTCATGGCCCCAAATTTAAAAGGGGACCAAATCTTGCTTCTTAATCTTGTCTTGTAGGTATCCTTGGCAGCCAAGAATCATTTTTGAGTTTGAAAAATGACTGCTAAAGGGAAAATATATCAGGAGCAAAGTCTGTCTCTGTGCCTACTTTCAAATGTGTACATCTAGCAGGGTTCTTGAATGACAAGAGACATCCTTGACAAAGGCTGGAATGGTTGGTCAAAAGTGAAACCTCAAGAATAAAGAGAGTATGTGCATCTTCATTTTCCAAATGTTTGTAAATGTGCCTTGTGATCATATGAACATCTCAAGGTCTTCTTTTTGGATGAATCTATTGGAGTTCTCCGTGCAAAGGTATGAACAAACTTTGTACTGCATCTTTCATCACTTTAGAAGGTAAGTTTAGATTGTAAATGTTTCCTTTACTGTCATAGTAAAACAACCGATTGTTTTCTCGAAACAACCGATTGTTCTTTCTCTGATATCTCTGTGTAATGTTGCCAAGTTTGCTTATGCATGATTAAACCTACTTCTCTTTTTCAAATCATGCTTTTGGAAATATATTCATTGAGTTTGCCTCAGAATCTGATAATAAAAGATTATATCCATTTGTTTTCTTGAAAGCTCTATATCATTCTCTATTCTTGAAATATCAACATTGTTTGTACTGCTGGACTACTCTATTATCATTTTGTTTTCTGCTTTGTACAACCCTTCTCATTGTCTATTTGTAAGAACAAATAGGGGGAGAAGTTTATGCTTGATCTGGTTGTATAGATAGCTTTAAATCTGATGCATTATGTTGTTGCTATTCTGCACTTGAGAGCATTTGATCACTTCACTTTTTCTATTTTGTTTCTCTGCTGATGTTGTATATGCAAAACTATGGTGCTATGTGAATCTGTTTTTGTTTATGTTGATTCTATTGCATAGTCTGCTGCTATAACTGTGTGCACACACTGATTTACACACTGCTTTTACTAGTTTTTGTGCTAATGGCTTATGCAGAAAACTGGTTTGTGTGTGTCTTGTTATCCTGCTGCTATACTTGCTTTGCATATGCATAAAATTTGTTTTGTAGGACCTTACAAGTATGGGTGCTATGACGAAGACTAATCAAAGTGATGCTTATTTTTTTTATGGTTCAAGAGCATACACCATACTCAAATTCTTGACAAGTCAAAATTCATGGCCTATGTAAAGTAAGTTGTACAAGTTCATCCTATGTTTTTGGATTCTTTTCGCCTCATGAGCCTCTGGACATGTTAAAGTAAGACAAAGGTATGAATGCTTTAAGCATTTCCCATCAAATTGAAAGGTGATTTGCTGTCTCAGAAAAACAACCAATTGTTTTCATGAAACAACCAATTGTTTTACTTCTGGCACATTTGAATAAAGCTGTTGTGAATTCTTATGCATGGTTATAGTTGTTTCTTTCAAAACTCTTTGTGTGCCAAATATGCATTTATTGTGCCTCTGAATTAAATTATAAAGAAGTATATTCTTTGTTTTCCTTGAAATTCAAAGTTTTGTTGTATAGCTATCACATTGGTGTGATTACATTTGAAGTCTTCATCTTGCTTGGGTTTGTTATGTTGATTGCTGGTGGGTCCTTGGGTTGTGTGAGCTGGAAGTGTTGCCCAAGGATAAGTGGTTTTGTTATAGTGACCGCAATCAAATATATGTGGCTTTACAAAATTCAGTTTCTACAGAAGCAGACATTATATCAGCTTCAAGCCAAAACTATATTCTGTTGATGAATATCTTCTTGAGATGCAAAGGCTAAGAGCTCTACATTGTCAAACACCCATCTGAAAATATTTGTTGGTTGTCTAGTTGTAGATGTTAGCAGTACTGAGGAAGATGATGAAAACACCTTGTGCAGAAGAATCCTGTCCAGAAAAACAACAGGTTGATTTTGTGAAACAACGGACTGAAATTCTGCAACAGGATGATCTACCTAAGATGGTGAGACCAACTTGAAGATGAATCTTTTTTAAGAGATCTATTATGGCTTTACATATGGTATGCACTCTATTGAGGTTGAATTTACTGCAACAAAGCAAGATAGCTTCTGTTTTTGGGGACCAAGATACAAGGTTTTATAAAGAAGTGTCAATGAAGGTCAATTTGTTATTCTTGGGTCATTCCTGTACCAATACTATGTTTGGGTCATGCTCAAAAGGGAGATTTGGACTAATATGCTTGCAATATGGAAATAAAAATATCCAAGAAAGATATGGTTTCAACTGCTATCCTACAAATGTCAAAAAGAAGTATTCATGGCTATGTTGGATGCATATCAAAGATTTTGCAAGATTATTTGTTCCTTGGTGGAAGTTTAGCTTGGGGAAGTGCTACATCAATCCCATTCGAACCAGGGTCAATATGTACATACAAAACTATAGTTAGAATCATGGAGCTTTCAATGTTGGTGTTGGATCTCAAGGTAATTTTGGTTCTTGAGGATCAAGCTTTAAGTCACATGAAAACAAAGTTCATACTATGGATAACCTGTAAAGTCACATAGAAAGAGAAGAAGAAAGCATGCAGCTAAATTTAGTGAAAGTTCTGAAAACCGTGCAGAGTACAGTTTCTGAAATTTGAAGAGTCTTTGATAAAGCAATACTTTGATGTATTCCTTGAAGGAGGACTGCTAGATGAAGAAAAGATAGGGGGAGAAATTGTGGTCTCCGTGTTGAAATTTCTGAGGTCTATGGAACTCTAATTCTGTTGCTGTCACAGCTCTAATACATCATAAATTTCTACTGCAATCCTGATATGGTAATACAAATTTGTTACTACAATGGTGCTAATATATGCTCTAATGCATAATGTTTTCAATGCTATTTCTTAATTCTGCTTTTAATCCTTCCTTTTGTCTATTTAATAAGACAAATAGCAGGAGAATTTGTGTGGTGCTTTGGATTGTAATATTTTGCATTCTCTTAAACTGTTTTATATCACTGCATTAGATAGAACTTGTGTTTTGGTGCACTAACCCTTTGGAAAAGCATAGGTTGTGTTCTATCTGTGATTGCAGGTGATGATCAAATTCTAAAACATCCCTTCCAAAGCAACCAGGGGTTTTTCTTCATCAAATAGGGGGAGAATGTTGGAACCAAGGCTTTGATGAACCAAATATGTGAAGTATTTGTGTTGTGCTTGGTTGCTTTGATGAAGTTGGTCTTAGATCTTTGTTTTATGTTTTAGAATTTGTATATTTCATTTTTGATTCATAACCTTAGCTTGAGCAACTTGATTTTTAAAGAGAAAATGGTTTCTGAAAAGCTAAGTGATAAATAACCGATTATTTTCACGAGTTAACCGATTGTTCCTCACATGGCCTGTCTGATGGGTTTTTCAACTATTTTATAATTGTCTTAACAGAATCAACCGGTTATTTCGAAGTTTCAATCAGTTGAGATTTGAATTTCTGTTACAGCTTTTGAAAAACTGTTTTGGTCCAATTACAGCTGGCAGATCAAATGGCTTTTTGTGAGGTTTATAAAATGGGTCTCTCTTATCTTTTTCAAAAAGAGAAAATATACTTTTTGATACAGAAAGTTTTGAAAAGAGAGCTTTACAGTGATCTAAGAAAGTTTTGTGAAATCAGTTTTGAGAAGAGTTTTTGTTGAAAGTTTCAAGATTGCTCAATACCTGATGTTCTGATCATTACACGAATCTAGGAACGTTTAAACCAGGTGTTTTCTATTCCTTTCTTTGTTCCTGTGATTAGAATCTTGTAAATCTTGTAAGTGTGTAAAAATCTTGTAAAATCAGAGGTTGATCTGATTTGAGGTGTGTGTGGTTGACAAAGAGTGTGTGTGTGTGATCTTAGGTGTAAAAGATCCTCTCTTTGTATTGTTGTGTGTATGTAATTTGTTGTGTATTACATAGTGGAACTCAAAAGGTTTTTCTGAAGAATTGGATGTAGCTTAGGGGTTGAGTGAACCAGTATAATTGCTCTTTGTAAATCTCTCTTTCTCTGTCTTGGTTTATCTTGTTAATGTTTTTGTATCTGATATAAACAACCGATTATATTGTTCTAGCAATCGGTTATAGTTCTGATATATAGCATTGTTGTTAACTCTGTAATAATATCAATTGGTTATTTTGATATTATAATCGGTTAACATTTCTGTCTTGTATATTGCTTACAGCTTGACTTTGCTTGTGTGCTAAGAATAATCGGTTATATCGTAATATCAACTGGTTAATATTCTGCTGTGTATTTTGAAAGCTTGATTTCTTTTAGCTTCTCTGATCTTTGTCTTTGTGAATTGATAAAGGAATTCAATCTTAACCAAGCACTTGCGAAAAGCTTTAAAAAACAATTCACCCTCCCCCCCTCTTGTTTTAGCCATAAATTCTAACAGAGATGACTGCAAGTGGCGACTCACATCCTCACTCATCTTTAAGCTCTGTAAGGACCTATAAATTTATTTGGAATAAAAGTGATATATTTTAAATGATTTCTGAGTATGTTATTATTTAAAATAAAAAGAACATGAAAATAGAAAATATCATGGTGGTCAGACCTCGGACGTCGCCCAGGGTCTGGGGTCAGCTGGTAGAGGTCGGTCGGTTGACCATTGTACTAACCAAGTAGTCAGGTGCGATGACTTTATCGTGAGGTAATCACGTGGGCATGCTTGAAGGGAGGGGGCACGTGAATCAAGAAGGGTAAGAGAAAGGAAGGTGTAGCTTAGAAGTCGATGAGATCGCCGTTTGTTGAAGAAGGCGGCGGCCTCCGACTTCCCCCGTATGAAATCTGCAATCGCCTATTTTGCGCATGAACGCCGTGTGCGAAGATTTCACACGATCGCCAATCGCCTATGGTGTACATGATCGCCGAAAAGAGCACATCGCCGAGTATTCGGGAAGACTTGGGAAGCACTTAGTATGTGGTCTAAATACAGAAGATGAGTGATATAGAAGATAGGTGGCATATCTGCCACCATGAGTAGTGTGAGCCGTGATACATAGGGTTGACCAGCACACCATGTTAATGTGGTGCCCAGAGTAGCCTGTGCATTAAGCAACTCCCTGTGTGGATAACTTAGTCGCAGGAGCTACACCGGCCGCAGAGGCGCCATGCTGTTCTTTCAGGTCTCTTTGAGGAATTTAAGGAGGAAGTCTTTGGTGTGCTTGGCGTGAAGCTGGAGAGGAGGAGCTTTGACACTATGGTCAAGATACTGGATCAACCATAGTGGGTTCCAGAAATCACACATATCAAGGTGTGATTTGAACCGCAGATACGCTATGCATGTGAAACTCTATGCTTGAGCCTAAGAGATCTGTCCTCGGGAATGAGAAGCTACCGATGTCACCAAGCCATGAGGGGGTGACACCTTGGACTTGGAGTAGTAGGTTGATGAACCCTCAGCCAGGGGAGGGGCCGTAACATCCCGCCAAAATGCTTTTCATAAATATAAAATGAATTAAAGGTAAGACAATAATATTTAAGTGAACATACGCATTTATATAAAATGAAGTTGCTCCTCACAGGGAGTTTAATACATAACCGGTCAAATTCTTTCAAGACTTAACAAAATACAGTCAAATACATCGAAAACGGCGGTCTCCATACATAAACCGGCGATCTCCTAACAGAAGACCCAAAACAGGCGATCTGCTATCAGGACAGAAATCAGGCGATCACCACAAAGAGATAGAAACAGGCGATCTCTTCCCCGGCGACCACTCACTAAGGAGCTCTACTTCCTGGAAGATCATCTGCTCCCGTGTAAATTATACACGATCATCACAGTTTTAAGAAAACAGCCACAGAACCAAAACATGCAGGGTAAGCTAGATATTTTAAAGAGAGTTTAAATATGAACTTTAAAATCAAGATAAAACAAATTCAAGATACCCACGTAAAACTATAGAGTTTCTCATTCCCTTCACCTGATCGCAAGGAAATTGTAAGGACCTGAAAAATTAAATTGGAATAAAAGAGTTATATTTTAAATGAATTCTAAGTATGTTTTTATTTAGAATAGAAAGGGAGGAAAAAGTTAAGTTTAGAAGGCTACGAGGTCGCCGGTCGCCTGCTACACATGAGCGCCAGGTGGACATCGCGCGGGCGCGAGAGGCATGCAGGCATCGCGCGGGCGCGAGAGGCATGCAGGCATCGCGCGGGCGCGAGGGGCATGCGGGCATCGCGCGGGCGCGAGGCACGCGGGCATTGCCAGGGCGCGAGGCATGTGGACGTGGCCAAGGCGCAAGAGTTATGAGGGCGTCGCCAGGGAAGACATCGGTTGTCTCCCAGAGGAAGACATCGGTCGTCTTCCAGGGCGAAGGAGACATCGGTCGTTCGCCAGGAAGATGTCATCGGTGGTTGTCTTCGCGCGAGGTCATCGGTAGTTGTCTTCGCGCGAGGTCATCGGTGGATCGTCTTCGCGCGAGAGGTCATCAGTGGTTTCTCTTCGAGCTGGTAGTCATCGGCGAAAGGTCATCGCGCGACGTTGAGTTACACCCAGAGAACGTGGGCCCCAGACTCCCAGCAAGAGATGTTCTGCACGCGCGCCACGTAGACAAAAGAGTGGTTCAGAATAGTGACCTCAGAGCGTAGCCTGCGCAGAGGCACGCTTAGTAGTACTGTTCAGGGAAGCGTGCACGCAAACTTCCCTGCAGAGTAGGTAGTGGCAGCTGCTTTTGGAGGGATAAGTTGGTTTAAGTTACAAAAAAATCCACTGCTGAGAGAAAAGAAAACATTGTTGTATTCGACGAGAGAAAGAGTGAGTTCCCTCCCTTCTCCTCCAGTTACCTCCTCCGCGTTGCGATTTCAGCATCTCCACACAAGAATACAACGAGAAGCAACACCATTAGAGCACCTGGGAAAGTTCTCTGCAACTCCTTCAAAACCAGACTCAAGAATAGAGCCAAGGCATTCTTCAAGCTCTGTTGGATTTCGAAGCTCCTGGTGGTTGCGCAAGTCCAGGTAAGGGAAGCTAGACCTCTTTTTCTATACAAGCCATAGTGTAGCTATCTCGGAAGTGAGGGCGACGTGGTCGCCATTTTTGTTTTCATCTGCGTAAAATGCTCTGTTTGTGTGCTTGGGCGACGTGGTCGCCGGTTTTATATACAGTCTTCGAAACACCCTGTTTTTGAACTAGATCGCCGGTTTTGGCGTTGTTTGTGAACTCTCTGTTTTTGGGTGTTGTTTTGAAACTACTTGAGATTTAAATGAAATATTCGAAGATCTGAACCTTGAAATGATTCGTTGCTGTGACTTGAATCAATTACTCGAGTGGTATGATGTTTTTGAATGCTGTGAATGTGGGATCGAGGCATAGTATTTTCAGGAAAGAAAATACCGTGTAAGATCTTGTAGTAGGTGCATTGATCGGTGATTCCTAAGGGGATATCCTGACTCTGCTGAGGTAATGGAATCACGTAGAGGAAGTTACTCAGTTGTTGAGAGTCGAAGGAGGTCTATATGATGGGCGTCTCGTGTGAAAAAGAACGAGCTCCGCCTGTCCTATGGATTAACCCTGTCATACCAGGAGAACTATTGACATTGAGATGATATATGCGCATGCTGTGTGGATTCACAGCGACCCTGTGTGGATTTCACAGTGGTGTGGTATGACAGGTGCAGATCTCTGAGTCTAATCAACGCACGAGTCAATCCGGAAGTAGTGTCAAGTGTCTTGTGTGGTGAGTCAGTGGAAAGTCTGACGTGAGAAATGAGAAACATTGATAGTTTATAGACACTTGATGCAGTATTGTGAAATGGAATGACTATGGGTGAATGTTGTGAAATGTGTGATTTTGGGCGATCAAGTGAATGATATGAGCAACTCTACGTTTTACATGGATATTTTGAAACTTGTTTTACTTTGATTGTCATGTTCATGATTTAAACTTCCTTTAAATTATATAGCTTACCCTGCGTGTTTTGGTTCTGTGGCTGTTCTTTTAAAACTGTGATGATCGTGTAATCTTTACACGGGAGTAGATGATCTTCCAGGAAGTAGAGCTCCTTAGGGAGTGGTCGCCGGAAGCAGATCGGCTGTTTTGGGTCCTCCGATGGGAGATCGGCCTCGTTCGATAGGAGATCGGTCTCTTCCGATAGGAGATCGCCTGCTTCGTTTTCTTTTACTGTATTTTGTTTATGTTTCTGGAAAAATTTGACCGAATTTGTATTAAACTCCCTGTGAGGAGAAACTACATTTCATATATATATAATATTTTGTTCATAGAACCTATTTGTTACCTTTATTTTCATTATATACATTTGTATGGTTTTATTTTGGCGGGATGTTACATTAATGGTATCAGAGCAGTTCGCCTTAGGATGACCTGAGGGCTGTGGATCCATTGTGTTTCTTCTGCTCATAAAACTTATTTGAGTTTTAAATAACCACTATAGTGGAAGGTTTTCAAAACGTTTTTGGTATTGAAAGTTTGTGTATGCCTTAGTGAATGTATGCTCTAATTGAAAATCTTAGCATTAAGAATGAGGAGATCCTGATGAAGTAATGAGGGTGCACACTCATAACTGGATCGGGAAAATTCTTAATCTTAATTCCAAAGGTTTGATGTTTAGCCTACGTTGAATTCTGGTGTGATTTCTGAGTGTTCTTGAATTTGACTGAGGTGGTAGTTTAGATTGATGTTTGCACACCAGTAACTGTTCTGGTGTTTTGTTTGGGATTATAAGTGTTATAACTTTGTTGATGAACTCAAATTCTTAAGGACTTTGAGATGCTGACCTTTGTAAGGTCTAGATGGTACCTCCTGAATGAATTGATTTCTGATCGATCTCATTCTTGTAGTTGTAGGGAATATAGAAACCAATAGATTCAGAATCCAGAACGAAGAAGATGGCACGTAGACCTTCTACCCCACCCCAACCTTCCTCAGAGATGAGCCAGATCGCCAAGGCCATCGAGATGATGGCGACTGCCATTCAGCAGCAGAATGCGGCGATGGCTCAGAACCATCAAGCCACAATGCAACACTGGGAAACTGCCCGATCTGCTGAGACAAACTCCCACGTCGGTCAGCCCCAAGAACAGATGGGACTGGCCGAGTTCATGAGGCACAACCCACCTAAGTTCAGTGGGAATGCTACCCCTGACCAGGCAGATCTGTGGGTCAGGGAGTTGGAGAAAATCTTTAGGGCGACCTCCTGCCCTGAAGAGAAGAAGCTGCTGTTCGCCACTTATCTGCTATCAGGAGAAGCTGAGTTCTGGTGGATGGGAGCTCAGCAGATGATGGAGGCACGAGAGGATGTATTGGATTGGGAGAGCTTCAGAGTGAAGTTCTTGGAGAAATACTTCCCTGACAGTGCCAAGTTTGCAAGGGAAGCTGAGTTCTTAAAGTTGGAGCAGGGGGACATGTCAGTAAACGCCTATGCTGCTCGTTTTGAGTACCTCGCCCGGTTTTATACCCAGGCGACCTCCGAGGCCTGGAGATGTAGAAAATTCGAAGAAGGACTGAAGCATGGGCTAAAGAGGACCCTAGCCCCGATGTGCATCAGGGAATTCCACGCCTTAGTGGAGAAGGCGAAGATGGTGGAGACCCTGGAAAAAGGTGATTCTCGGGTGATCAGGTCACACCAAGGAGGTTCCTCCAGTGGGAGGGCTAAGGCACAGCACCCACAAAGCAAACCCTATGCGAGACCTCCACCACATCGGGCAGGAGCAGCACCTCCCCAGTTTCAACAGCAGCAACCTTGGAAACCCAAGTGTCTTCACTGTGGTGGACCACGCGCCTCCAATGCTTGTTTCAAGAAGATTTCAGAGAGGATATGTTTTGTCTGCCAAAAGATAGGGCACGTTGCTAGAGAGTGCCCTAGCAGGAATGGGGCGACCCAACCCAGTGGCTCCCAACAGTTGAGGAACGAGGGCAACAGACCTCAGGCAACAGGGAGGGTGTTCGCCATGTCTGGAACAGAGGCAGCTCAGTCAGGTAACCTCATCCAAGGTGTTTGTTTTATTGCTGGTAGAGGTGTAAGGGCTTTGTTTGATTCTGGAGCGACACACTCCTTTGTGTCAAGCCTGTGTGTAGCTGAGTTGGGCCTCCTAGTGAAGGAGTTACCTTTCGAACTGTTGGTCTCTACACCTGCGTCAGGACAGGTGTCGACCTCTACGGTGTGCCCCGAATGTCCAGTAATTGTGGAGGGACGCAGATTCAAGGTGAACTTGATCTGCCTACCTCTTCAGGACCTGGATGTTATCCTGGGAATGGATTAGTTAGCTGCCAATCACGTTCTCATAGACTGTGGTAGGCAGAAAGTAGCGTTTCCAGACCCCCAAGAATCGGATGTGTTATCAGTTCAACGAGGGCGATCAGAGCTGGAAGGAGGGGCGAGGTGCTTCGTGGTGCTCGCCCGGTTGGAAGTGGAGAATAAAGGGGACGTAAACAGGATACAAGTGGTGAAAGATTTCACAGATGTATTCCCAGAAGAGGTGCCTGGGTTACCCCCTAAGAGAGAAGTGGAATTCTCTATTGACTTGGTACCTGGAGCTGGACCAATATCAATGGCACCTTACAGGATGGCACCAGCCGAGTTAGTGGAGTTAAAGAAGCAAGTGGAAGAGTTGTTGGAGAAGCAATTCATCAGACCCAGCGTATCTCCATGGGGAGCTCCAGTGCTCCTAGTCAAGAAGAAGGATGGAGGGTCTCGGTTGTGTATAGACTACAGGCAATTGAACAAATTGACCATCAAGAACAAGTACCCCCTACCTCGGATTGATGATTTGATGGACCAAATTCATGGGGCCTTGGTGTTCTCCAAGATTGACCTGAGATCGGGGTACCACCAAATCTTGGTAAAAGCTGAAGATGTTCAGAAGACAGCTTTTAGGTCTCGATATGGGCACTACGAGTATGTAGTGATGCCATTTGGAGTCACCAATGCTCCAGCTCTATTCATGGACTACATGAATAGGATCTTTCGCCCTTTCTTGGATAAGTTTGTGGTGGTCTTCATAGATGACATCCTCATTTATTCAAGGACCGAGGAAGAGCATGAGGAACACCTGAGGACAGTATTGGAAATACTGAGAGAGAAGCAGCTCTATGCCAAGTTCTCCAAGTGTGAGTTCTGGCTGAGGGAAGTCAACTTCTTAGGACACGTGATATCTGCCCAAGGGATCTCGGTAGATCCAGCCAAGGTAGAGGCAGTGCTGCAATGGGAACGTCCTAGGACCGTGACTGAGATAAGGAGCTTTGTGGGGTTGGCGGGCTACTATCGGAGGTTTATTGAGGATTTTTCCAAGATAGTGGCTCCTTTAACACAGCTAACCCGCAAGGACCAACCTTTTGCTTGGACCGACCGATGTGAGCAGAGCTTCATGGAACTAAAGGAGAGGTTGACCAGTGCTCCAGTGCTGGTGATCCCCGAGGTAGGAAGACCTTTTGATGTCTTCTGTGACGCTTCACATCAAGGCTTGGGATGTGTTTTAATGCAAGAGAAGAGAGTGGTTGCATATGCTTCAAGACAACTCAAAGTTCATGAGAGAAACTACCCTACGCATGACTTGGAGTTGGCGGCAGTGGTTTTTGCCTTGAAGATCTGGAGGCACTATCTATATGGAGCTCGGTTCCAGGTGTTCAGTGACCACAAGAGCTTAAAGTACCTGTTCGATCAGAAGGAACTAAACATGAGACAAAGAAGGTGGATGGAATTCCTAAAGGATTACGACTTTCAACTCATGTATCACCCAGGGAAGGCCAATGTAGTGGCAGATGCCTTGAGTAGGAAGTCTATACAAGTCGCCACCATGATGATGGAAGAGCAGAAACTGATCGAGCAGTTCAGAGACTTAAACCTTGGAGTAGAATTTCACGTGAATCACATTAGTTGTAGCAAGCTGACTATAACTAATGACTTCCTGGGAATGTTGAAGGATAAGCAATTGGAGGACCCTAGCCTGAAGCGCACTGTAGAGTCACTAGGGACAGATCAGGCGAGAGGCTTTGAGATGGGCGATGATGGGATCTTGAGGTTTGATGGCAGAATTTGCATACCTGCAAATGATGAGTTGAAGAAGATGATCCTAGAGGAAGGTCATAAGAGTCGCCTTAACCTTCATCCAGGCATGAACAAGATGTACCATGACTTGAAGGAGTCATTTTGGTGGTCGGGCATGAAGAGGGACATCGCCCAGTATGTGACAACCTGCTTAACGTGTCAGAAGGCGAAGGTAGAGCATCAAAGACCTGGCGGGCTGTTGCAGCAACTGGATATCCCTGAGTGGAAGTGGGACAGCATCGCCATGGATTTTGTCACTCATTTACCCAGATCGGCAAAAGGTCATGATGCAATCTGGGTCATCATTGATAGGCTGACGAAGAGTGCCCACTTTCTTCCAGTGAATATGAAGATGCCTATGGTCAAGCTGGCACAGCTATACATCCAAGAAATAGTAAGGCTGCATGGAGTGCCTTCCAGCGTCGTTTCAGATAGAGATCCCAGGTTTACTTCACGGTTTTGGCAGACCTTACAAGAATGCTTGGGAACTAAGTTGAGGATGAGCTCTGCATATCATCCCCAAACAGATGGTCAGTCAGAGAGAATGATCCAATCTCTGGAAGATCTGCTGAGGGCGTGCGTCTTGGATCAATTGGGAAGTTGGGAGGAGGTGTTGCCACTAGTGGAGTTTACCTATAACAATAGCTACCACGCCAGTATTGGGATGGCCCCATATGAAGCCCTGTATGGGAGGAAATGCAGAACCCCCTTATGTTGGTACCAAGAGGGCGAGGCAGTCTTGGTTGGGCCAGAGTTGATTCAACAGACGACCGAGAAGGTAAAGCAGATACAAAGCAGAATGAAAGCTTCTCAGAGTAGGCAGAAGTCCTATGCAGATCAGAGGAGAAAGCCTTTGGAGTTTACTGCTGGAGATCACGTGTTCATGAAAGTGACACCAACCAAGGGTGTAGGGCGGGCGATCAGGTCAAAGAAGTTGTCCCCTAAGTTCGTGGGACCATATCAGATCTTAAGAAGGATTGGCCCAGTGGCGTATGAGATCGCCCTACCTCCCCATCTGGCGAATCTGCACAATGTCTTTCACGTGTCACAGCTGAGGAAGTACATGGCAGACCCCAGTCATGTGCTGGATGTAGACGACGTGCAGATCAGAGATGACTTGTCCTTTGAAGCAAAACCAGTCAGGATTGACGATCGGCAAAGTAAACAGCTCAGAGGCAAGACCATCGACATGGTGAAAGTGGTGTGGGATGAGAGATCGGGGGATTCAACTTGGGAGTTAGAAGAACCCATGAGGGAGGCTTATCCATACCTCTTTTCCTTGTAATCCAATTTTCGAGGACGAAAATTTTTCTTGTTGGGGAGAATGTAAGGACCTGAAAAATTAAATTGGAATAAAAGAGTTATATTTTAAATGAATTCTAAGTATGTTTTTATTTAGAATAGAAAGGGAGGAAAAAGTTAAGTTTAGAAGGCTACGAGGTCGCCGGTCGCCTGCTACACATGAGCGCCAGGTGGACATCGCGCGGGCGCGAGAGGCATGCAGGCATCGCGCGGGCGCGAGAGGCATGCAGGCATCGCGCGGGCGCGAGGGGCATGCGGGCATCGCGCGGGCGCGAGGCACGCGGGCATTGCCAGGGCGCGAGGCATGTGGACGTGGCCAAGGCGCAAGAGTTATGAGGGCGTCGCCAGGGAAGACATCGGTTGTCTCCCAGAGGAAGACATCGGTCGTCTTCCAGGGCGAAGGAGACATCGGTCGTTCGCCAGGAAGATGTCATCGGTGGTTGTCTTCGCGCGAGGTCATCGGTAGTTGTCTTCGCGCGAGGTCATCGGTGGATCGTCTTCGCGCGAGAGGTCATCAGTGGTTTCTCTTCGAGCTGGTAGTCATCGGCGAAAGGTCATCGCGCGACGTTGAGTTACACCCAGAGAACGTGGGCCCCAGACTCCCAGCAAGAGATGTTCTGCACGCGCGCCACGTAGACAAAAGAGTGGTTCAGAATAGTGACCTCAGAGCGTAGCCTGCGCAGAGGCACGCTTAGTAGTACTGTTCAGGGAAGCGTGCACGCAAACTTCCCTGCAGAGTAGGTAGTGGCAGCTGCTTTTGGAGGGATAAGTTGGTTTAAGTTACAAAAAAATCCACTGCTGAGAGAAAAGAAAACATTGTTGTATTCGACGAGAGAAAGAGTGAGTTCCCTCCCTTCTCCTCCAGTTACCTCCTCCGCGTTGCGATTTCAGCATCTCCACACAAGAATACAACGAGAAGCAACACCATTAGAGCACCTGGGAAAGTTCTCTGCAACTCCTTCAAAACCAGACTCAAGAATAGAGCCAAGGCATTCTTCAAGCTCTGTTGGATTTCGAAGCTCCTGGTGGTTGCGCAAGTCCAGGTAAGGGAAGCTAGACCTCTTTTTCTATACAAGCCATAGTGTAGCTATCTCGGAAGTGAGGGCGACGTGGTCGCCATTTTTGTTTTCATCTGCGTAAAATGCTCTGTTTGTGTGCTTGGGCGACGTGGTCGCCGGTTTTATATACAGTCTTCGAAACACCCTGTTTTTGAACTAGATCGCCGGTTTTGGCGTTGTTTGTGAACTCTCTGTTTTTGGGTGTTGTTTTGAAACTACTTGAGATTTAAATGAAATATTCGAAGATCTGAACCTTGAAATGATTCGTTGTTGTGACTTGAATCAATTACTCGAGTGGTATTGTAACATCCCACCAAATACATTTCATATTTATATAATATAAATGAAGATAAACAAGTATTTTGAAATAAACATAATCATATATATATAATGGAGTTTCTCCTCATCGGGAGTTTAATACATAAACTGTGAATCTTTCCAAAAAAAACTTAACCAAAAATACAACAAAAGACAAATCGGGCGATATGCTAACAAAAGGGCGATCTCCTAGTCAATCAGGTGATCTCCTATCAGCCAGGCGATCTCCTATCAGACCGGCGATCTCACTTTCCTGCAACGTCATCTGCTCCCGTGTAAATCATACACGATCATCACAAGTTTTAAGAAGAACATCCACAAACGAAAACGCAGGGTAAGCTAGACAGTTTTAAAAGAGAATTTAGATATGAACTTTAAAATCAAGATAAATTAATTTAAGGCACCCACGTAAAAACATCAGCTTTCTCATTCTTCCCACATACCATCAAGTAAAAACCCACATTTCACAATTCCTCAAGAGTAGTTCATATCACACAGTGCAGCAAGTGTCTATCCACATACAGTGTTCCTCATTTCTCACGTCAGGTTTTCCACTGAATCACAATACATAGACACAAGACACTAATTCCGGAATACTCGTGCATTGATTAGACTCAGAGATCTGCACCTGTCATATTGCCCACTGTGGAATCTCACACATCCACAGGGTCGCCGTGAAATCTCTCACATTCATCAGCGTATAATGAATCTCACACATCACCATACAGCATGACAGGGTTAATCCACGCAAAACAGGTCGGTTTGTTCTCTTTCAAACAACCCACCCATACAGGTGAACCTCCTTCGACTCTCAACAACTGAGTAACTTCCTCTACGTGAGTCCATTACCTCAGCAGAATCAGGATATCTCGTTCTTAATCACCGATCAATGCACCTACTACAAGATCTTACACGGTATTTTCTTTCCTGAAAATACTATGCCTCGACCTCACACTCACTACATCCAACACATCATACCATTTAAATAAATCATTCAAATCACATCAACAACCATTTCAAAGCTTCAGATCTTCGAATACCTCATGTAAATCTCAAGTAGTTTCAAAACAGTATCAAAAACAGAGGAGTTCGTAAAACAGCGCCAAACCGGCGATCTAGTTCAAAAACAGAGTGTTTCGAAGATTGTATATAAAACCGGCGACCTCGTCGCCCAAGCACACAAACAGAGCATTTTACGCAGATGAAAACGAAAATGGCGACCACGTCGCCCTCACTTCAGAAGATAGCTAAACTATAGCTCGTATGGAAAAGAGGTCTAGCTTCCCTTACCTGGACTTGCGCAACCACCAGGAGCTTCGAAATCCAACGAAGCTCGTAGAATACCTTGGCTCTGTTTTTCGCGTCTGGTCAGAAGAACTTGCAGAGGACTACCCAAGTGCTCCAATGGTGTTGCTTCTCGTCGTACTCTTGTGTGGAGAGGCTGAAATCGCAACGCGGAGGAGGGAACTCACTCTTTCTCTCTTCGACTACAACAACGTTTCCTTCCTCTTCAGTAGTGGATTTCAGTGACTTAAACCAACTTATTCCTCCAAAAGCAGCTGCCACCACCTACTCTGCAGGGAAGTTTGCGTGCACGCTTCCCTGAACAGCACGACCACTGTTGCCTCTGGTGCATGCCAACCACTGCTCTGAACAGTACTGCCACTGTTGTCGCTTGTGCATGCCAGCCACTGCTCTGAACAGTACGACCGCGAGTGTCTCCCGCGCATGCCAACATTCTGATGTCACTATTCTGAACCACCCTTTTCGTCTACGTGGCGCGCGTGCAGAACGTCTCATGCTGGATGTCTGGGTCCCACGTTCTCTGCGTATAACTTAACGTAGCGCGATGACCTTTTCACCGATGACCACAGGCGCGAAGACTATCCACCGATGACCTCTCGCGCGAAGGCTAACAACCGATGACCTCTCGCGCGAAGGCTAACAACCGATGACCTCTCGCGCGAAGGCTAACAACCGATGACCTCTCGCGCGAAGGCTAACAACCGATGACCTCTCGCGCGAAGGCTAACAACCGATGACCTCTCGCGCGAAGGTTAACAACCGATGACCTCTCCCCCTGATGATGCCCGCATGCCCCTCGCGCCCAGGCGATCCTGCATGCCTTGCGCCCTGGCGATGCTCGATGACACATCGCCACGCCTTCCTGGAGGTTCTTCATTCCACTATGTTACATCCAAGGTATTCTCTCCACAAGGCTTGGTGACGTCGGTAGCTTCACACTTCCAAGAGTTGATTAGCACAAGTCCTCGTGCGCCCAAGCGTGTAACGTTAAGGATGATTCTCTTATGCTCAAGTATAGAGCTTCGCCTGCCCAGCGTATCCAAGGTTTAACCCACACCTTGATACGCGTGGCTTTTGGGATGTACCAGGGTTAATCCAACATTTTGGCTACACACTAAGTGTAGTTTCGGCGATTAGGTGTACTCTAGGCGACAGGCTACTAGGTACACACAGGCGATAGGCGTTCAAGCATAAGCTAGGCGATAGGCGTTCAAGCATAAACTAGGCGATAGGCGTTCAAGCATAAACTAGGCGATAGGCGTTCAAGCATAAGCTAGGCGATAGGCGTTCAAGCATAAACTAGGCGATAGGCGTTCAAGTGCCAGAGAACTTGGAGATCGCCTACCCGCTTAATAACGGCGATCTCGTAGGCTTCTCAGCTATACATTCCTTCCTTTATATTTAAATAAACACGTGCTTCGAATTTATTTATAATATAACACTTTTATTCCAATATAAACTTCTAGGTTCTTACAATCTCCCCAACAAGAAAAATTTTCGTCCCCGAAAATGAATTACAAGGAAAAGAGGTATGGGTAGGCTTCCCTCATGGGTTCTTCTAACTCCCACGTTGAATCACCCGATTTCTCATCCCACACCACTTTCACCATGTTGATGGTCTTGCCTCTGAGTTGTTTACCCTGCCGGTCATCAATCCTAACTGGTTTTGCTTCAAAGGGCAAGTCATCTCTGATCTGCACCTTCTCGGTCGTCTGCTGAATCAACTCTGGTTCAACCAATACTGCTTCCTGGTACCAGTACAAAGGAGTTCTGCATTTCCTTCCATACAAAGCTTCATACGTTGCCATCCCAATGCCAGCATGATCGCCGTTATTATAGGTAAACTCTTCTAACTCGGCTGGAGCCCTCCTGTAAGGTGCCATTGACACTGGTCCAGCCCCAGGTACCAAAATCAATAGCGAACTCCACTTCTCTCTTAGGAGGTAATCCGGATATTTCTTCTGAAATTACATCCATGAAATCTTTCACCACAGGTATCCAACTTACGTCCTCTTTATTCTTCACTCCCAACTGAGCTAGGATTCACGAAGCACCTCGCTTCTTTCTCCCAACTCCGACTACCCATGCTGAGCTGATAACACGTCTGCCTCTTGGAGGTCTGGAAACGCTATCTTCTGACTACCACAGACTACGAGAACGTGATTGGCAGCTAGCCAATCCATTCCCAGGATAACATCCAGGTCCTGAAGAGGTAGGCAGATCAAGTTCACCTTGAATCTGCGTCCCTCTACTATCACTGGACATTCGGGGCAAACTGTAGAGGTCAACACCTGTCCTGATGCAGGTGTATAGACCAACAGTTTCAAACGGCAACTCCTTCACTAGAAGGCCCAACTCGGCTACACACAGGCTTGACACAAAGGAGTGTGTCGCTCCAAAATCAAACAAAATTCTAACGCATCTACCAGCTATAGAGCAACATTCTGTACTAAGTTACCTGACTGAGATGCCTCCGCTCCAGTCATGGCAACCACTCTCCCTGCTGCCTGAGGTCGACTGCCTCCATTCCTCAACTGTTGGGATCCACTGGGTCGAGTCATCCTATTCTGGGTAGGACAATCTCTAGCAACGTGTCCCGTCTTTCGGCAGATGTAGCATCTTCTCCCTGAATTCCCCTTGGGGCACACTTTGATGTTCTGTGATCCACCACAACGGAAACATCTTGGTTTCCATGGTTGTTGTTGCTGAAACTGGGGCGGAACTGCTCCTACCCGATGTGGTGGAGGTCTCGCATAAGGCTTGCTTCGTGGTTGCTGTACCTTGGCTTTCCCACTGGAGGGACCCCCTGGGTGTGATCTGATTACCCTGGAACCACCCCTCTCCAGGGTCTCCACCCTCTTTGTCTTCTCCACTAAGGCATGGAACTCTCTGATCCCCTGATCTGGTTGGTTCGGAGAAACGTTCCCACGGAACTGGGTTGGGTTGTGCCTCATGAACTCGGTCATCCCCATCTGCTCCCGAGGCTGATTGACATGGAAAGCTGTTGCAGCCGATCCAGCAGTTTCCAAATGATTCATTACAGTCTGATGAATCTGGACCATTACCGTATTCTGTTGTTGGATGGCAGTTGCCATCACCTCCATGGCCCTGGCGATCTGACTCATCTCTGAGGAAGGTTGAGGTGGGGTAGAAGGTCTACGTGCCATCTTCTGAATCTATTGACTTCTATATTCCCTACAACTATAAGAATGAAATCGATAAGAATCAATTCATTCAAGGGGTAACAGCTAGACCTTACAAAGGTCAGCATCTCAAAGTCATTAAGAATTTGAGTTCATCAACAGGGTTATAACATTTACAACTTCAAACAAAACACCAGATCAGTTACTGGTGTGCAAACATCAATCCAAACTACCACTTCAGTCAAAATCAAGAACACTCAAAAATCACACCAGAATTCAATGTAGGCTAAATATCAAACCTTTGGAATTAAGATTAAGAATTATCTTGATCCAGTTATGAGTGTGCACCCTCATTCCTTTATCAGGATCTTCTCATTCTTGATACCAAGATTTTCAATTTGAGCATACATTCACTAAAGCACAGAAGCACACACAAACTTTTCAATACAAAACGTTTGAAAACCTTTCACTATAGTTGTTATTTAAAAACTCAAATAACTTTTATGAGCAGAAGAAACACAATGGATCCACAGCCCTCAGGTCATCCTAAGGACGAACTGCTCTGATACCATTAATGTAACATCCCACCAAATACATTTCATATTTATATAATATAAATGAAGATAAACAAGTATTTTGAAATAAACATAATCATATATATATAATGGAGTTTCTCCTCATCGGGAGTTTAATACATAAACTGTGAATCTTTCCAAAAAAAACTTAACCAAAAATACAACAAAAGACAAATCGGGCGATATGCTAACAAAAGGGCGATCTCCTAGTCAATCAGGTGATCTCCTATCAGCCAGGCGATCTCCTATCAGACCGGCGATCTCACTTTCCTGCAACGTCATCTGCTCCCGTGTAAATCATACACGATCATCACAAGTTTTAAGAAGAACATCCACAAACGAAAACGCAGGGTAAGCTAGACAGTTTTAAAAGAGAATTTAGATATGAACTTTAAAATCAAGATAAATTAATTTAAGGCACCCACGTAAAAACATCAGCTTTCTCATTCTTCCCACATACCATCAAGTAAAAACCCACATTTCACAATTCCTCAAGAGTAGTTCATATCACACAGTGCAGCAAGTGTCTATCCACATACAGTGTTCCTCATTTCTCACGTCAGGTTTTCCACTGAATCACAATACATAGACACAAGACACTAATTCCGGAATACTCGTGCATTGATTAGACTCAGAGATCTGCACCTGTCATATTGCCCACTGTGGAATCTCACACATCCACAGGGTCGCCGTGAAATCTCTCACATTCATCAGCGTATAATGAATCTCACACATCACCATACAGCATGACAGGGTTAATCCACGCAAAACAGGTCGGTTTGTTCTCTTTCAAACAACCCACCCATACAGGTGAACCTCCTTCGACTCTCAACAACTGAGTAACTTCCTCTACGTGAGTCCATTACCTCAGCAGAATCAGGATATCTCGTTCTTAATCACCGATCAATGCACCTACTACAAGATCTTACACGGTATTTTCTTTCCTGAAAATACTATGCCTCGACCTCACACTCACTACATCCAACACATCATACCATTTAAATAAATCATTCAAATCACATCAACAACCATTTCAAAGCTTCAGATCTTCGAATACCTCATGTAAATCTCAAGTAGTTTCAAAACAGTATCAAAAACAGAGGAGTTCGTAAAACAGCGCCAAACCGGCGATCTAGTTCAAAAACAGAGTGTTTCGAAGATTGTATATAAAACCGGCGACCTCGTCGCCCAAGCACACAAACAGAGCATTTTACGCAGATGAAAACGAAAATGGCGACCACGTCGCCCTCACTTCAGAAGATAGCTAAACTATGGCTCGTATGGAAAAGAGGTCTAGCTTCCCTTACCTGGACTTGCGCAACCACCAGGAGCTTCGAAATCCAACGAAGCTCGTAGAATACCTTGGCTCTGTTTTTCGCGTCTGGTCAGAAGAACTTGCAGAGGACTACCCAAGTGCTCCAATGGTGTTGCTTCTCGTCGTACTCTTGTGTGGAGAGGCTGAAATCGCAACGCGGAGGAGGGAACTCACTCTTTCTCTCTTCGACTACAACAACGTTTCCTTCCTCTTCAGTAGTGGATTTCAGTGACTTAAACCAACTTATTCCTCCAAAAGCAGCTGCCACCACCTACTCTGCAGGGAAGTTTGCGTGCACGCTTCCCTGAACAGCACGACCACTGTTGCCTCTGGTGCATGCCAACCACTGCTCTGAACAGTACTGCCACTGTTGTCGCTTGTGCATGCCAGCCACTGCTCTGAACAGTACGACCGCGAGTGTCTCCCGCGCATGCCAACATTCTGATGTCACTATTCTGAACCACCCTTTCGTCTACGTGGCGCGCGTGCAGAACGTCTCATGCTGGATGTCTGGGTCCCACGTTCTCTGCGTATAACTTAACGTAGCGCGATGACCTTTTCACCGATGACCACAGGCGCGAAGACTATCCACCGATGACCTCTCGCGCGAAGGCTAACAACCGATGACCTCTCGCGCGAAGGCTAACAACCGATGACCTCTCGCGCGAAGGCTAACAACCGATGACCTCTCGCGCGAAGGCTAACAACCGATGACCTCTCGCGCGAAGGCTAACAACCGATGACCTCTCGCGCGAAGGTTAACAACCGATGACCTCTCCCCCTGATGATGCCCGCATGCCCCTCGCGCCCAGGCGATCCTGCATGCCTTGCGCCCTGGCGATGCTCGATGACACATCGCCACGCCTTCCTGGAGGTTCTTCATTCCACTATGTTACATCCAAGGTATTCTCTCCACAAGGCTTGGTGACGTCGGTAGCTTCACACTTCCAAGAGTTGATTAGCACAAGTCCTCGTGCGCCCAAGCGTGTAACGTTAAGGATGATTCTCTTATGCTCAAGTATAGAGCTTCGCCTGCCCAGCGTATCCAAGGTTTAACCCACACCTTGATACGCGTGGCTTTTGGGATGTACCAGGGTTAATCCAACATTTTGGCTACACACTAAGTGTAGTTTCGGCGATTAGGTGTACTCTAGGCGACAGGCTACTAGGTACACACAGGCGATAGGCGTTCAAGCATAAGCTAGGCGATAGGCGTTCAAGCATAAACTAGGCGATAGGCGTTCAAGCATAAACTAGGCGATAGGCGTTCAAGCATAAGCTAGGCGATAGGCGTTCAAGCATAAACTAGGCGATAGGCGTTCAAGTGCCAGAGAACTTGGAGATCGCCTACCCGCTTAATAACGGCGATCTCGTAGGCTTCTCAGCTATACATTCCTTCCTTTATATTTAAATAAACACGTGCTTCGAATTTATTTATAATATAACACTTTTATTCCAATATAAACTTCTAGGTTCTTACAATCTCCCCAACAAGAAAAATTTTCGTCCCCGAAAATGAATTACAAGGAAAAGAGGTATGGGTAGGCTTCCCTCATGGGTTCTTCTAACTCCCACGTTGAATCACCCGATTTCTCATCCCACACCACTTTCACCATGTTGATGGTCTTGCCTCTGAGTTGTTTACCCTGCCGGTCATCAATCCTAACTGGTTTTGCTTCAAAGGGCAAGTCATCTCTGATCTGCACCTTCTCGGTCGTCTGCTGAATCAACTCTGGTTCAACCAATACTGCTTCCTGGTACCAGTACAAAGGAGTTCTGCATTTCCTTCCATACAAAGCTTCATACGTTGCCATCCCAATGCCAGCATGATTGCCGTTATTATAGGTAAACTCTTCTAACTCGGCTGGAGCCCTCCTGTAAGGTGCCATTGACACTGGTCCAGCCCCAGGTACCAAAATCAATAGCGAACTCCACTTCTCTCTTAGGAGGTAATCCGGATATTTCTTCTGAAATTACATCCATGAAATCTTTCACCACAGGTATCCAACTTACGTCCTCTTTATTCTTCACTCCCAACTGAGCTAGGATTCACGAAGCACCTCGCTTCTTTCTCCCAACTCCGACTACCCATGCTGAGCTGATAACACGTCTGCCTCTTGGAGGTCTGGAAACGCTATCTTCTGACTACCACAGACTACGAGAACGTGATTGGCAGCTAGCCAATCCATTCCCAGGATAACATCCAGGTCCTGAAGAGGTAGGCAGATCAAGTTCACCTTGAATCTGCGTCCCTCTACTATCACTGGACATTCGGGGCAAACTGTAGAGGTCAACACCTGTCCTGATGCAGGTGTATAGACCAACAGTTTCAAACGGCAACTCCTTCACTAGAAGGCCCAACTCGGCTACACACAGGCTTGACACAAAGGAGTGTGTCGCTCCAAAATCAAACAAAATTCTAACGCATCTACCAGCTATAGAGCAACATTCTGTACTAAGTTACCTGACTGAGATGCCTCCGCTCCAGTCATGGCAACCACTCTCCCTGCTGCCTGAGGTCGACTGCCTCCATTCCTCAACTGTTGGGATCCACTGGGTCGAGTCATCCTATTCTGGGTAGGACAATCTCTAGCAACGTGTCCCGTCTTTCGGCAGATGTAGCATCTTCTCCCTGAATTCCCCTTGGGGCACACTTTGATGTTCTGTGATCCACCACAACGGAAACATCTTGGTTTCCATGGTTGTTGTTGCTGAAACTGGGGCGGAACTGCTCCTACCCGATGTGGTGGAGGTCTCGCATAAGGCTTGCTTCGTGGTTGCTGTACCTTGGCTTTCCCACTGGAGGGACCCCCTGGGTGTGATCTGATTACCCTGGAACCACCCCTCTCCAGGGTCTCCACCCTCTTTGCCTTCTCCACTAAGGCATGGAACTCTCTGATCCCCTGATCTGGTTGGTTCGGAGAAACGTTCCCACGGAACTGGGTTGGGTTGTGCCTCATGAACTCGGTCATCCCCATCTGCTCCCGAGGCTGATTGACATGGAAAGCTGTTGCAGCCGATCCAGCAGTTTCCAAATGATTCATTACAGTCTGATGAATCTGGACCATTACCGTATTCTGTTGTTGGATGGCAGTTGCCATCACCTCCATGGCCCTGGCGATCTGACTCATCTCTGAGGAAGGTTGAGGTGGGGTAGAGGGTCTACGTGCCATCTTCTGAATCTATTGACTTCTATATTCCCTACAACTATAAGAATGAAATCGATAAGAATCAATTCATTCAAGGGGTAACAGCTAGACCTTACAAAGGTCAGCATCTCAAAGTCATTAAGAATTTGAGTTCATCAACAGGGTTATAACATTTACAACTTCAAACAAAACACCAGATCAGTTACTGGTGTGCAAACATCAATCCAAACTACCACTTCAGTCAAAATCAAGAACACTCAAAAATCACACCAGAATTCAATGTAGGCTAAATATCAAACCTTTGGAATTAAGATTAAGAATTATCTTGATCCAGTTATGAGTGTGCACCCTCATTCCTTTATCAGGATCTTCTCATTCTTGATACCAAGATTTTCAATTTGAGCATACATTCACTAAAGCACAGAAGCACACACAAACTTTTCAATACAAAACGTTTGAAAACCTTTCACTATAGTTGTTATTTAAAAACTCAAATAACTTTTATGAGCAGAAGAAACACAATGGATCCACAGCCCTCAGGTCATCCTAAGGACGAACTGCTCTGATACCATTAATGTAACATCCCACCAAATACATTTCATATTTATATAATATAAATGAAGATAAACAAGTATTTTGAAATAAACATAATCATATATATATAATGGAGTTTCTCCTCATCGGGAGTTTAATACATAAACTGTGAATCTTTCCAAAAAAAACTTAACCAAAAATACAACAAAAGACAAATCGGGCGATATGCTAACAAAAGGGCGATCTCCTAGTCAATCAGGTGATCTCCTATCAGCCAGGCGATCTCCTATCAGACCGGCGATCTCACTTTCCTGCAACGTCATCTGCTCCCGTGTAAATCATACACGATCATCACAAGTTTTAAGAAGAACATCCACAAACGAAAACGCAGGGTAAGCTAGACAGTTTTAAAAGAGAATTTAGATATGAACTTTAAAATCAAGATAAATTAATTTAAGGCACCCACGTAAAAACATCAGCTTTCTCATTCTTCCCACATACCATCAAGTAAAAACCCACATTTCACAATTCCTCAAGAGTAGTTCATATCACACAGTGCAGCAAGTGTCTATCCACATACAGTGTTCCTCATTTCTCACGTCAGGTTTTCCACTGAATCACAATACATAGACACAAGACACTAATTCCGGAATACTCGTGCATTGATTAGACTCAGAGATCTGCACCTGTCATATTGCCCACTGTGGAATCTCACACATCCACAGGGTCGCCGTGAAATCTCTCACATTCATCAGCGTATAATGAATCTCACACATCACCATACAGCATGACAGGGTTAATCCACGCAAAACAGGTCGGTTTGTTCTCTTTCAAACAACCCACCCATACAGGTGAACCTCCTTCGACTCTCAACAACTGAGTAACTTCCTCTACGTGAGTCCATTACCTCAGCAGAATCAGGATATCTCGTTCTTAATCACCGATCAATGCACCTACTACAAGATCTTACACGGTATTTTCTTTCCTGAAAATACTATGCCTCGACCTCACACTCACTACATCCAACACATCATACCATTTAAATAAATCATTCAAATCACATCAACAACCATTTCAAAGCTTCAGATCTTCGAATACCTCATGTAAATCTCAAGTAGTTTCAAAACAGTATCAAAAACAGAGGAGTTCGTAAAACAGCGCCAAACCGGCGATCTAGTTCAAAAACAGAGTGTTTCGAAGATTGTATATAAAACCGGCGACCTCGTCGCCCAAGCACACAAACAGAGCATTTTACGCAGATGAAAACGAAAATGGCGACCACGTCGCCCTCACTTCAGAAGATAGCTAAACTATGGCTCGTATGGAAAAGAGGTCTAGCTTCCCTTACCTGGACTTGCGCAACCACCAGGAGCTTCGAAATCCAACGAAGCTCGTAGAATACCTTGGCTCTGTTTTTCGCGTCTGGTCAGAAGAACTTGCAGAGGACTACCCAAGTGCTCCAATGGTGTTGCTTCTCGTCGTACTCTTGTGTGGAGAGGCTGAAATCGCAACGCGGAGGAGGGAACTCACTCTTTCTCTCTTCGACTACAACAACGTTTCCTTCCTCTTCAGTAGTGGATTTCAGTGACTTAAACCAACTTATTCCTCCAAAAGCAGCTGCCACCACCTACTCTGCAGGGAAGTTTGCGTGCACGCTTCCCTGAACAGCACGACCACTGTTGCCTCTGGTGCATGCCAACCACTGCTCTGAACAGTACTGCCACTGTTGTCGCTTGTGCATGCCAGCCACTGCTCTGAACAGTACGACCGCGAGTGTCTCCCGCGCATGCCAACATTCTGATGTCACTATTCTGAACCACCCTTTTCGTCTACGTGGCGCGCGTGCAGAACGTCTCATGCTGGATGTCTGGGTCCCACGTTCTCTGCGTATAACTTAACGTAGCGCGATGACCTTTTCACCGATGACCACAGGCGCGAAGACTATCCACCGATGACCTCTCGCGCGAAGGCTAACAACCGATGACCTCTCGCGCGAAGGCTAACAACCGATGACCTCTCGCGCGAAGGCTAACAACCGATGACCTCTCGCGCGAAGGCTAACAACCGATGACCTCTCGCGCGAAGGTTAACAACCGATGACCTCTCCCCCTGATGATGCCCGCATGCCCCTCGCGCCCAGGCGATCCTGCATGCCTTGCGCCCTGGCGATGCTCGATGACACATCGCCACGCCTTCCTGGAGGTTCTTCATTCCACTATGTTACATCCAAGGTATTCTCTCCACAAGGCTTGGTGACGTCGGTAGCTTCACACTTCCAAGAGTTGATTAGCACAAGTCCTCGTGCGCCCAAGCGTGTAACGTTAAGGATGATTCTCTTATGCTCAAGTATAGAGCTTCGCCTGCCCAGCGTATCCAAGGTTTAACCCACACCTTGATACGCGTGGCTTTTGGGATGTACCAGGGTTAATCCAACATTTTGGCTACACACTAAGTGTAGTTTCGGCGATTAGGTGTACTCTAGGCGACAGGCTACTAGGTACACACAGGCGATAGGCGTTCAAGCATAAGCTAGGCGATAGGCGTTCAAGCATAAACTAGGCGATAGGCGTTCAAGCATAAACTAGGCGATAGGCATTCAAGCATAAGCTAGGCGATAGGCGTTCAAGCATAAACTAGGCGATAGGCGTTCAAGTGCCAGAGAACTTGGAGATCGCCTACCCGCTTAATAACGGCGATCTCGTAGGCTTCTCAGCTATACATTCCTTCCTTTATATTTAAATAAACACGTGCTTCGAATTTATTTATAATATAACACTTTTATTCCAATATAAACTTCTAGGTTCTTACAGGTATGATGTTTTTGAATGCTGTGAATGTGGGATCGAGGCATAGTATTTTCAGGAAAGAAAATACCGTGTAAGATCTTGTAGTAGGTGCATTGATCGGTGATTCCTAAGGGGATATCCTGACTCTGCTGAGGTAATGGAATCACGTAGAGGAAGTTACTCAGTTGTTGAGAGTCGAAGGAGGTCTATATGATGGGCGTCTCGTGTGAAAAAGAACGAGCTCCGCCTGTCCTATGGATTAACCCTGTCATACCAGGAGAACTATTGACATTGAGATGATATATGCGCATGCTGTGTGGATTCACAGCGACCCTGTGTGGATTTCACAGTGGTGTGGTATGACAGGTGCAGATCTCTGAGTCTAATCAACGCACGAGTCAATCCGGAAGTAGTGTCAAGTGTCTTGTGTGGTGAGTCAGTGGAAAGTCTGACGTGAGAAATGAGAAACATTGATAGTTTATAGACACTTGATGCAGTATTGTGAAATGGAATGACTATGGGTGAATGTTGTGAAATGTGTGATTTTGGGCGATCAGGTGAATGATATGAGCAACTCTACGTTTTACATGGATATTTTGAAACTTGTTTTACTTTGATTGTCATGTTCATGATTTAAACTTCCTTTAAATTATATAGCTTACCCTGCGTGTTTTGGTTCTGTGGCTGTTCTTTTAAAACTGTGATGATCGTGTAATCTTTACACGGGAGCAGATGATCTTCCAGGAAGTAGAGCTCCTTAGGGAGTGGTCGCCGGAAGCAGATCGGCTGTTTTGGGTCCTCCGATGGGAGATCGGCCTCGTTCGATAGGAGATCGGTCTCTTCCGATAGGAGATCGCCTGCTTCGTTTTCTTTTACTGTATTTTGTTTATGTTTCTGGAAAAATTTGACCGAATTTGTATTAAACTCCCTGTGAGGAGAAACTACATTTCATATATATATAATATTTTGTTCATAGAACCTATTTGTTACCTTTATTTTCATTATATACATTTGTATGGTTTTATTTTGGCGGGATGTTACAGAAATCACACATTTCACAATATTTTCAAGAGTCGTTCTATTTCACATAATGCATCAAGTGTATATCAATTCAAAGTTCCTCATTTCTTACGTCAGACTTCCACTGATTTAACACACATAGACACACACCACACCACTGTAAAGTCCACACAGGACAGCAAGTAAAGTCCACACAGGACAGCAAGGAAAGTCCACACAGGACAGCAAGCAAAGTCCACACAGGACAGCAAGGAAAGTCCACACAGGACAGTAAAAGATCATCAATTCACCCAATACACCATGCAACACTTAAATGAACGATCTCTACCACAGCAACAAACGTATCCAGGTTCAGATCTTTCCAATAACACATGTATTTCACATATCAACCTCAAACAAGTGCAAAGCGACACTAAAACAGGGGATTTTAGAAGACAACATTTAAAACCGGCGATTACGTCGCCCTACACGTAAAAACAGAGCATTCACGAAGATGAAAACGAAACCGGCGACCACGTCGCCCTCACTTCAGAAACAGCTAATCTACGGCTTTTATTGAAGATAAAGCTAGCTTCCCTTACCTGGACTTGCGCAAAACACCAAGAGCTCCGAAACCCAACGAAGCTTAAAGAATGCCTTGGCTCTGTTTTAGCGTCTGGTTTGTAGAACTTGCAGAGAACCTCCCAGGTGCTCTAATGGTGGTCGTTGCTCGTCGTACTCTTGTGTGAATGTGCCAGAATCGCAGCGCGAAGGAGAGAATGGAGGAGAAGGGAGGTAAACTCACTCTTTCGCTCTTGAACAACTGCAACGTTCCCCTCTCTCAGAAGTGGGTTTTTGCATCTTAAACCAGCTTGTCCACAAAAGCAGCTGCCACCACCCACTCTGCAGAGAAGTCTGAGTGTACGTTTCTCTGAACAGTACGACCATGTTTGTCTCTTGCGCATGCCAACCACTGCCCTGAACAGTACGACCACTGTTGTCTCTCCTGCATGCCAACCACTGCCCTGAACAGTACGACCGCGAGTGTCTCTTGCGCATGCCAACATTCTGATGTCACTATTCTGCACCACCCTTTTTGTCTACGTGGCGCGCGTGCAGGACGTTTCATGCTGGGAGTCTGGGGCCCACTTTCTCTGTGTGAAGCTCGACATCGCGCGATAACCTTCCACCGATGACTGCTGGCGCGAAAACTATCCACCGATGACCTCTCGCGCGAAGGCTATCCACCGATGTCCTCTCGCGCGAAGGCTATCCACCGATGACCTCTCGCGCGAAGACTATCCACCGATGACATCTCGCGCGAAGACTATCCACCGATGACCTCTCGCGCGAAGACTCTCCACCGATGACCTCTCACCTGGCGATGCCCGACGACACATCGCCACGCCTTCCTGAAGGTTTTTCATTCCACTATGTTACGTCCAAGGTATCATCTCCACATGACTCGGTGACGTCGGTAGCTTCACATTTCCAAGAGTAGATCAGCACCACTCCTCGTGCTCCCATGCATGCAACACTAAGGGTGATCTCTTTTGCTCAAGCGTAGAGCTTCGCATGCACAGCGTATCTAAGGCTTAACCCACACCTTGATACGCGTGGTTGTTGGAACCCACTCTGGTTGATCCAGTATCCCGACCACATACTACGTGCATTCCCGCCAATGACGTACACTCTAGGCGATTGACGCTCATGTCTCCTCTAGGCGACAGGCGATTATGTGCCAGAGGAGTCGGAGATCGCCTCCGTCTTCACTAACGGCGATCTTGTAGAAGACTTCTTAGTTACACTTTTCCTCCTTTACTCTTCTTGGTCCACATGTCATCCGACCGACCTCTACTAGCTTACCCCAGATCATGGGCGACGTCCGATGTCTGCTACTACGAAACTTCATTTACCAACTCTTTGTATTTTAAATAATAACATTTTTCTGAAATTATTTAAATATAACACTTTTATTCCTATTAAAGTTTCTAGGTCCTTAGAGGGGCAATGTGTCATCAGTCATCGCCGGGATGAGAGGCACATCAGTCATCGCCGGAATGAGAGGCACATCAGTCATCGCCGGGATGAGAGGCACATCAGTCATCACCGGGATGAGAGGCACATCAGTCATCGCCGGTATGAGAGACACATCAGACATCAGTAGATGGTGGATGGACATCGCGCGGTCAGTCATCGATGGAAGGGCATCGCGCGGTTCCCTGCTACGCGTGTTAAAGTGGGACCCAGGCTCCCCGCGAGAACGTGCTGCATGCGCAACACGTAGACAGAAAGGGTGTTTCAGAATAGTTAGCATCAGAGAGTTGGTATGGAAAATGACCCAGAGTTGGTATGCGCAGAGACACACGTGGTCATACTGTTCAAGGAAGTGTGCACGCAAGCTTTCCTGCAGAGTGGGTGGTGGCAGCGGCATTTCTGGGCAAGTTGGTTTAGATTCAAAACTCACTCCTGAGAGGCAGTGGACGTTGCTGTGGTTCGAGAGTGATTGAGTGAGTTACTTTGGTTCCCTGTTTCTTTCCTCTCCTTCTCCCTGCGTTCAGACGTCCTAGCGTACCTGTAACATCCCGCCAAAATACTATTCATGTTTATATAATGAAAATAAAGGTAACAAATAGATTGAGGTGAACAAAATTATATATATGAAATGTAGTTTCTCCTCACAGGGAGTTTAATACAAATTCGGTCACTTTTCCAGAAAACATAAACAAAATACAGTAAAAAAAACAAAGCAGGCGATCTCCTATCAGAAGAGGGCGATCTCCTATCAGAAGACAGCAAAAGGGTGATCGCCTAACAGAAGTAGAGACAGGCGAACTCCTTCCGGCGACCACTCACTGAGGAGCTCTGCTTCCTGCAACATCATCTGCTCCCGTGTAAATTATACACGATCATCACAGGTTTAAGAAAGAGCCAAACACAACACCAAAAGAAACACCACAGGGTAAGCTAGACGTTTGAAAAAAGAGTTTAGATATTATACTTTAAAAATCAAGATGAACAAATTAAAGACACCCACGTAAACCATCAATTAAAACACATATTGCACAATTCCTCAAAGGTCGTTAAAAATCACAAAATTCATCAAGTGTCTATCAATACAATGTTTCTCATTTCACACGTCAGACTTCCACTGACTCATCACACAAGACACTTGACACTACTTCCGGAAGACTCGTGCGTTGAACTTAGCATCCAGAGACATGCACCTGTCATACTTCATTTGCTGTAATGTTTCCACAGCCATGCGCATCAACACAATCTCGATCTCAATTCATCACTCTCACAGTATCACAGGGTTAATCCATAAGACAGGCCGAGCTCGTTCTTTTTCACACAACTCACCCATTCATATGAACCACCTTCGACTCTCACCAACTGAGTAACTTCCTCGATGTGATTCCATTATCTCAGCAGAGTCAGGATCGCCTCATTCACAGGATACTTACAGATCAATACACTTCATAACCAAATCTCAACACGGTATTTCCTTTCCTGAAAATACTATGTCTTGATCCCACATTCACGACATTCCACACATCATACCACTCAAATGAATGATCCAAATCCCAGCAATAGTCATTTCAAAGGTTCAGATTTTCGAATATCACATGTATTTCACGTTTAAATCTCAAACAGCTTCAAACAACACCAAAAACAGGGGAGTTCGAAAAACAACGTCAAAACCGGCGATCTCGTTCAAAAACAGAGGATTATACAATAACAGTTGAAAAACCGGCGACCACGTCGCCCCCATCATCTCAATCATGAATATAAGGATTTTCGTTGGAAATAAGGCTAGCTTCCCTTACCTGGACTTGTGCAAAACACCAAGAGCTCCGAAACCCACCGAGCTTAAAGGATGCCTTAGCTCTGTTTTCAGCGTCTGGTTTGTAGAACTTGCAGAGAACCTCCCAGGTGCTCTAAGGGCAGTCGTCGCACGTCGCACTGGTGCTGGAGGTTGCCTGAGTCTCAGCGCGAAGGAGAGAAAAGAGAGGGATGAAGATGCAGACACTCTTTCACTCTTGAGCCACTGTAACCCTCTTTGCCTTCCCGCAGTGGGCTTTTGAATCCAAGCCTACCAGTCCACGCATGCTGCTGCTGCCACCCCTTCTGCAGGAAAGCCTAAGTGTACGTTCTCACTGAACAGTACGGCCACGGTTGTCTCTTGTGCCTGCCAACCACTGCCCTGAACAGTACGACCACTGTTGTCTCTTGTGCATGCCAACATTCTGATGTCACTATTCTGAACCACCCTTTTTGTCCACGTGGCACGCGTGCAGGACGTGTCATGCTGGGAGTCTGGGTCCCACTTTATCTGTGTGAAACTCGACATCGCACGATAACCTTCCACCGATGACCGCTCGCGCGATGACTATCCACTGAGGTCTCAAACTGGCAAACGACCGATGTCTCTCCCTGGAAGACGACCGATGTCTCTCCCTGGGAGACGACCGATGTCTATCCCTGGCGACGCCCGCATGCCTCTCGCGACCCGGCGATGCCTGCATGCCTCGCGCCCCGACAACGCCCGCATGCCTCTCGCGCCCCAGCGTTGCCCGCATGCCTCGCGCCCCGGCGTTGTCCGCATGCCTCGCGCCCCGGCGTTGCCCGCATGCCTCGCGCGCCCTGGTGACGTCCACATGCCTCGCGCCCTAGCGATGCCCGCATGCCTCTCGCGCCCTGGCGACGTCCACATGCCTCGCGCCCTGGCGATGCCCGCATGCCTCGCGCCCTGGCGATCATGTGTAGTAGGCGACCGGCGATCATGTGCTAACTAGGCGATCTCATAGTCTTCTAAACTACACTTTCCTTCCTTTTTATTTTAAATAGAAACATACTTAGAATTTATTTAAAATATATCCCTTTTTATTCCAATTCAATTTTACAGGTCCTTACAGTACCAGTTGAAGATCGGCGACTGCCCCTGGATTCCTGACGTTGTGCCCTGCAAGTTTTCTGATCAAAGCCATGAAACAGAGTAAGTTCTTCGTGCTCTATTTTTGGAGTCGTTTCTGAACTTGAGAGAGTTGCTTCTGCATGGGCTTTGCATTCAACTCTTTTAGCTTCAGAATTAGTCTCTGTTAACGCAAAATATGGGTAATGTCGTTAGTTTTATGACTAAGGCTCCATGGTGCAGGTTAAGGTATCCTTAAGTCTCCGTGGGTTTGGAGCTCTTAGTGAGATTTTACGCTAGTCCAGGTAAGGGAAGCTAGCTTTATTTCCAATAAAAACCTTAAGCTAGAAGATTCTGATGTTTGGGTGACGTGATCGCCGGTTTTAATGCAAATTTCGAAATCCCCTGTTTTAGTGTCGTTTTGAAATTGTTTGATATTGAAATGTGAACTGTATATGATTTTTGAAATTCTGAACTTGGTTTTGATGTTTGCTGTGATTTGGAACTGTCCATTACGTGTTGTATGATGCATTGAATGTGGTGAATGTGGGATCAAGGCATAGTATTTTCAAAAAAGAAAATACCGTGTAAGATCGTGTGTAATGTGCATTGACTAGGGACTTGTCTAGAAGGAGATATCCTGACTCTCCTGAGATAATGGGATCACATAGATGAAGTTATTCAGGTGTTGAGAGTCGAAGGAGGTTCATATGAATGGGTAAGTTGTTTGAAAGATAACTAACTTGACCTGTTCTATGAATTAACCCTGTCATACTGGGAGAGTGATGATATTGAGATTTATTTATGCGCATGGCTGTGTGGATTCACAGCGACCCTGTGTGGATTCACAGTGGTGTAGTATGACAGGTGCAGATCTCTAAGTCTGAGTCAACGCACGAGTCTTCCGGAAGTAGAGTCAAGTGTCTATGTGTTGTGAGTCAGTGGAAATTCTGACGTGAGAAAGATGAATATTGAAAATTGTTGATAGACACTTGATGGTTGTGTGATATGAATGAGAAAGTGATGGATTTTTGTGGAATGATTGATACTTGAGGGAATTGTGAAATGTGTGAATATTTGATGGTTTACGTTAATATCAAGTTTCATGTTTTAAAGTTTTAAAAATGTCTAGCTTACCCTGTGTTTTGTGTTGTGTTTCGTGTTCTTAAAACTGTGATGATCGTGTGTAATTTACACGGGAGCAGATGATGTTGCAGGTAGTAGAGCTCCTCAATGAGTGGTTGGACAAGGAGATCGCCTGTTCTTATGCTGTATTTTGTTTTATTTTGAAACACTTGTTGGTTATGTATGAAAATTCCCTAGAGAAGGGATATTTTTTTTGAAATACAATGTATGGGATGAATGTATGTTATTATATATATATATATATATATATATATATATATATATATATATATGTTAATTTGATATTATTGTTTTACCTTTATTTTATCATATAAAAATGAATAAGATTTTAGGGGCGTTACAAGCTCCCTCCCCCAAGTGGCGTGATTCACCTCCACTTCTTCACCTCCATAATGTATCAGTAGTTAGTCTGATCTCCTATTAAAAAGCAATGTATCTTATCTAAATTTAGTTATAGAGCCTATTAATCATTAACAAAGATTCAATAAAATTACCTAAAATCTTAGCAAAAAATAAAGGAATACCTACTTGTGAGACTTAAAATCAGTTGAGAAAAACACAAACTTAAATATTAGATAATATTAGTCAAGATTAAGAGGATAACAAACAATTATAAAGAATTTATGAAATACATCTCTCACCATGAACTAGTATTACTTATTCTTTGCATAGTAAACCCACTAACAAAATAAAAAATTAATTACAAAAATGACTTTAACATGTGTATTTGCTTTAACACACACATATAACTTAATTATAGTTATGACCGACATAAATATTTTTAAAGGAAATTAGTATAATATCATTGCAATTCATTTATGCTTAGATTAGTGAACTTTTTAATATGTACACCAATGTATTTTTAAACTTTGAAATTATATTAAGTCTGCTTATAATTTTAGTATAACAGGGAAAATGTTTCGTTTGAACGTAACTATTAATGATACCCATAATTTGTGTGGATATTTACTAATTCTCGACGAAAGTAACATTTCAATATTTAGGTATTTTTAAATTTATTTTATGAGAACAGAATAATAACATAATTGAATGTTTCAACATTTTTAGGATCAAACCTCATTGTCCTATTATTATGATATGTTAAAAATAAGATATATAATAGTGGACAATCAATCTTCTCAGTAAAAATAGTAGTTAGGTTTATTGTTGTTTGCAGTAGGTTATTTATATTAAATTAGATAATTTAATTGAAACTTTAAGTAGAAATTTGTATATTATATTGTATACCAATATTAGTTTATTGTATTTTTAATTTTATGTTTTACAGGGATTTGGTTTGATACCAAAACAAACAACAATTATAAAAAGGTGAATTTTTACATTATTAAGATTATAACTAATGTAAATAATTTCTATTTATGTCGATTAATGTCACAACTTAATATTAGTTTATTTACGTCGGTTGACGTAAATCTGGATCATTATACCTTACAGTCAACTACATCTACATCGGTCTAGATTCATCTTATTGATGCACCCATTTTTTTATGTGGACTTGATAATAATAAATATAAAAATTCTTTTTTATGTTACGTGCAAATTCGACATAAAAGGTCTTAAATTTTCTTTATTTATGTTAATATTAAATTTGACAATAAAAATCAACGTAAAACTAAACTTTTTTTTTTATTAGTGAATGTAGTAAAATTCATTTGACTATGTGGTTTTTATATTAAATTTTTGGTGAGTTAGGCCCCGTTAATGATATATTAAAATTCCTCACTTCTGTAATGTAGGGTGTGAGTGAGAAAATTTATGTACAATACACAGAAATTATTAAAAAAATCAATTTTAGAAAAAAAACAATGAATTACTATATTGATTATACTAAATTATATTTTATAAAATTAAAAATTATTAATATTCAAAATAATTTTTATTATTAATAAAAAATTATAAACTAATTTTTATTATTTAATTAAAAAATTATAAATTAATTTTTAAATTAGTATCTAATTAACTATCAAGATTTTAGTTATTAATATTTTAAATTCTAAAGTTGATAGATAAAATTTTGGTAAGAAATTAGATCAATTTAAAAATTAATTTATAAATTTTTATTAATAATAAAAATATTTTAAATATTAATAATGTTTTAATCAATAAAATAATATCTAATTTAATTAATATTTAATTATCTTTTATTTTTAAAATTAATTTATATTCAATAATTTTTTAGTAGTGTAATTTGATTGCATGCAATTTGAAAACTTGAACAACTATCACTAGAATAAAAAAGACTTTTTACATAAATTTATGTTGAACATAATAGAATAAAAAATACATTTTTATGTCAGACAATCTTACAACATACATACACTATTTAGACGTAAATTTATGTTACACTTACTAACATTTAACGTAAATTTACGTCTCTGACATAAATTTCGGACTTTTTCTAAATTTATTCTATTTTTCTTAAAATCAAAAGACCTGAAATGTTGAGACACATCAATCCACATATACATATAATATAAGCTAATATTAGAGAAAAATTTGGATTTACCTTCAACAATTTGTAGGAAATAACCTAAATTTCATAGCTCATATAAAATTATTATTATCATTATTAATATTCTTACTAATATTATTATTAATAAAGTCATTATTATTATTATTAATTTTATTAATATTAATATTAATAATATTATGATTATACATGATTAATAATAATAATAATAAAAATATTAATATTACTAATATCATTATTATTAATTTTATTATTATTATTTATTAATATTAATGATGCTAATAATATTAATAATAATATTATTAATTAATTATAATGTTAATAATAATGTGAGTTATAATAATAATATTATTATTATGATTGTTAATATTAATATTATTATTATTATTATTATTATTATTGTTATTATTATTATTATTATTGATCTTTGTGATGCTGATTTTACTTATGAATTTATGGGTAATAATATTAATAATATTAGTAATATTTTAGTATTAATAGTAATAAATTATTATTATTATTATTGTTATTAATTTATGGATAATCATTTGTGTGTAGTACTAAATTTATTTATGGGTCTGTGGGTAAAAATTCGTATGTAATACTGAATTTACCTATAGAAGCAAATTTATAGGTAATTATCGACAAATTTATTTCTGTACATAATAATTCATAATGCTAAGTTTATCGATAAATACAGATTTGTGGATAATGATTTATATGTAATGTTGAATTTATATACGGTTTTATATTCGTATGTAATAATCAATAGATAAATTTCAAATTTTCGTGATTCACAACAATTCTGTGTCAAATTTTTTATAGTTTAGGATGTGCAATGCTTCAGATTCAGTTAATGATGTTTAAGGTGCGATTTGGGTTAGAGTAGTGAGTGAAATTTGGAATCACAGGAACAGTGCCATCTTTAAAAGGGGCGTAGCTGATGTGACTGAAGTGTTTGCAATGATTCAAGTAAAAGTTTGGTCTTGGATTTGTTCAAAATCCCATTCTGTTTCGTTTTCTTATTCTGAATGGTGTTTGGATCCTTTGGCTTGTATGAAGTTAGTTTCTTGAAGTCTTTTTGCGTTTTTATTTTTGTTAAGGATTCTGACTCTATCAATATGGTAGGTGTTCTTTTTTCTGTTAGGAGGGTGTTAATGTTGTTTTTGTTTTTTCTGTTAAAAGAGAGGTAATGTGTTTTTTTGTATAAGGGTTGGACCACCTGAAGTGATTCATATTTATTGATTCTTTGTTGTTGATAAAAAAAAAATTCAAATTTCTTGTAATATCAAAAGTTCAACTAAAAGTTCAGTAAAAAAAATCTATTAATCTTAAAAGCTAAATAAGAAAATAAATTCAATTACACTATCTATGGTGGAGAAGAAAGATTACTCAATTTTTTCTTATTTGTTAAATGTTTTCTTAAATAGTCTAAGGTAAATATAGATTTTTATGTTAACTCATAAGGTCCCACGTAACACAAGTTCCAAAATTTTACAAAAATATCACCGCACATCTTTTAAGATCATATTTATTATTATCGAACGTCCATGACCAAGGAGGACATAAGAAAAGAACCAGTTACATCTTAAAGTTAGTTGTTAGGTCCAATAATTTTATAAAATATGGATGAGTTTGGTTAGCCTGTAGACCAACAAATTTGTTGCCTATGCAAAATTCTACTTGCCCCAAGATCAATCTATTTTTCATACTTTGATCTCTTGCTGAGTGACCCATTCTAGTAGCTTTACAGATAATCTTAAAGTTTATAAAACTAATTGACAAGTTAGCATAAATTTTATAGTTACTTTATTCAGAAACTTAGGGAAGATTTGGATGTCTTAGTGTATACAATGACAAACAAAGGCAAAGGAAATTTTCTCAGTGGAAAAGTGTCCACCAAACTATGCATCACAAAAGTACAAACGTTAACGTTGATGCTACCTTCGTTGTAGTTTAAATAAATGGCCATGTTGCATGATGAGTAAGGTGGTTTCCATGATTGCACATAAATGATGAAATTAATTGTAATGAAAAAAAGTTAATGAATGGATGACGTTTAAACTAATAATTTACTCAATATTCAAGTAAAAAAGATTTGAAAAATGATGAATTAGAATAAAATTTAGTTTAAGGCCACTATTCAAAGACAGTAAAATATAATAACCAATTATAATAATAATGAAATTAAAGTTTAGAATATTTTATAAATGATATCAAATTCACGAATGAATTAGAATAAAATTACAGTTTAGAATATTTCATAAATGATATCAAATTCTCGAATGATATTAGAATAAAATTAAAGTTTATAATATTTGTAGAAAGTGTTGCTTTCTAGTTAAAATAGTAAGCGATGATATAAGGGAAAACTTGAAAGTGTGAAGAGTTTGGTTTTGTGACGCTTTGTAATAATATTAGAAACCAACAGTCAAAGAGAAGCATTTCCCAAAAGGGAACGGCAAGTAAACAGAAGCAGAAGTAAAACTAATACAATTTATAGAAAACCAAAATTGAAAGAGAATATATGCTAACATGAAAACGACTTAGGAAGAGAAAGAGTAAAGAAGAAGAATTCTAGTTATAATTAATGGAAATAACTTCTGGTTACAAGTCAATGGAAAAATTCATTTGTTAAACACTTAAATTTCGTCAAATATATGTTAGAAAGTAACTTATTTAACATGTGTCAAATAATTAGTCTAACATGAGTAGTGACTACTTATAAGATAAGTATTAAGAGATGGACTTTACATCTAATTTACTAATGCAAAAAGGTCTATTTACGACAATACATTCACAACGTTTTTATTATCAAACGTTATTCATCAAAATGCAATGACATTTTCGATATTAAATCAAGTCTAAAACAATGGCTAAGAGTTAAAGTGTCATTTTAGACTGCCGTTTTAGACTAAAGCGCTTAGCCTAAAACTGCGGTTACCACTCATAGCCTTTGTTTTAGACCAAACGCTTTGGTCTAAAACAACGGATTTACCTCATAGCTATCGTTTTTACACTCATTTTATCACTCTAATTCATAGCGCGCCAGTTATGATTTGGTATTTTCTTTGTCTTCTTGCGCTTCGTCTTACTTCTTTGCCTTCGTGCTCTCTCTGCTTCTTCTTCATCTTCGAGCTCTTTATTGTCATTGTAAGTTTCTTTCATCCACTTACCATTGCTTATTTATTTCTTTTTTTGTTTCTCTTATTCGTTTATGTCCTCCATTGTTGGTGAAGGTTTTCATTGTCTACTGTTTCATTGCCTTTCATTGGCTATGGTAAAATCTGCCATTTTAGACTGAGTGTAACACAAAGGTCAAATAGCTGCCTTTTTTGTTTGAAGAGAATAGACTACACGCTGAAACACAGCAGTCTAAAAGTTGTCCTTTTAATGCTAAAATGACCGTTGTTTTTCACTTTTTCTGCACCAGTGATTCAATCTTATAAAATTGATTTATAAGGTGAGATTTGTACCCACTTATATACTATGAAATGTTCTTATTTTTAGTCGATGTGAGATCTCCAACAATAAGGACTAAAGAATAATAAACCTCATACCAAATTCTTTTTTCCTTAATAAACCAATACACAAAAGGGTAATTGTAAATTTTCTTATGAACAAAAATCTTAGGATTAGTGACACTACAAGAAAGTCATTGAACAAAAACTAATTTTAGAGACCAAAATAAATAGTCACTATATTGACTAAATTAAACACTACTTTATAAACTAAGAATTATTGGTTTTTGAAGTAGTTTCTATTATTCTAAATTGGTATCTAACCATTAGCTAACAAGGTTTTAACTAATAACTACTTTATATTTTAAATTAATCTCTATTAGTCTTTTAGAGACTAATTTAGAATCTAAAATATTAGTAGTTAAAATCTTGCTAGCTAATTTAGATACCAATTTAGAAATCATTTTATAATTTTTTTTAATAATAAAAATCACTTTAAATTTAGTCTCTAAAATAATATCTAATTTAGTCAACATAGTGACTAATTATTTTGTATCTATAAATTTGGTTGCTATTTTATGATTTTCTTGTAGCGTCAAAATAGATTGATTTATTATGGGATCTTTTCCATTTCGTTATGAAACTACAATGCCTCACATTTGTTAAACTTTATCTTACATAAGAAAAATCCAACTAACTTGATTTTGACAAATCATGAATTGTAAATAAATACCAACATCTATTAGAAAATCATGCCCTTTTATAATGTGACTAAAGTGAAATAGATTTTGGGCCTTGGGTCTCAATGTGATTTAATAATATAAAAGGGCCTATTGATTAATCTAGGAGGTTATATATATCGTAAGAAATATAATGAAAAACTAATCTGATGGAGATTGGGAAACATAAAGGAAATAGGATTTTGTCTCTGCAAAGAATATTGTCTCACTATTGTCCATCAAGAAAGGGTGTGACAAAAACAAAATTCACAAGAGATAGATTGAGAAAAGAAAATTAAAGAAACTACTCAAATAGGTACTCTCATGGATCAAGGTAAGTACCTATATATATATATATATATATGTGTGTGTGTGTGTGTATATACATACATACATACATGCATATATATATATATATATATGTATGTATGGGATGTGAGAATCATATATTGTAAGATCCTTATGATGTGTATTATTATTCATTGTTATACACTTTGATTTCACATGTGGTATCAGAGCCATGGCTACTCAACTTTATGATGTTTCTCCAAATTTTATGAATCCTAATTTTAAAATTATGAATATCCCAAAGAAAATAATATCATTTGAGTATAAATTGCAAGGTTTGATTTATCCCTTTATTTCCGCTGCATTATGAATTGATTTCAAATTAAAATAATGAAATCTCAAATCTTCCACTACATCATATATCATGATTTTTTGTTTTATTTGGATTCAAGAGGAAAATATTATGATTTTTCAACAAAGAATGAAATAAATTAAAGTGAAGCATTTCAGGGATGCTCCAATTCTTATACAAAAACTAGAGACCTGTAAGATATACCCCCTAATAGCTAAACTTAGGGACATTGCTACAAGCTTAGTAATTAAAGACATTGTATTCTGCCAAACAAAATAATAGAAAGGTGTTATTAAAAGCATTTGTAACTTCCCTCACTTACGATAAATTAAGGTCATGGCATAAATATATATTTGTATATTTTGTTAATGAATGATATTATTTATGGAATTAATCATATGATAGATTTGTAATCACCAAAGTTATAAAATCTTTATGTTTTTTATAATTCCAAAGGTCATGAATGATATTATATTTGAAGTTATTTATATGATAGATTTGTAATTGAGTATTTGTTGGGCTTATTAGGCACCCACTATTGAGTCGTTATCAGATCACCCATAATATATAGTCCCACGCATGAGTTGGTAGCCTCGGCCTGAGGGGTGTGTGTTGAAGATCCCACATCGACTAAAGATTAGAGCTTTTCATAGTATATAAGTGGGTGCTAACCTCACCTTATAAGCCGATTTTATAAGGTTGAGTTAGGGTTAAAGTCCACTTCTTAATATGGTATCAGAGCCATTTCGAGCCTATTCAAGCGAGAGTTTGTTGTGCTTATCAGGTCACCCGCTATCAGGTCGTTATTGGATCACCCATAATATATAGTCCAACACACGACTTGGTAGCCTCTTTTGGTTCAAAAAATCTTATGGAGCTCTTTCTAAATTAAGTCAGCCATTGACTTAATGTAACCTTCTCGTTGATACCAAGAGTTTTTATAATAGAAACAGGAAAAGTAGACAAATAAGCATCCTCCCTAAATGCTTGCTCAAGAATGCGGACGCTTGATCCAGTTGTGGATATAGAAAATTGCGGATAAAGAGGTAGTACCACATGCCTTGTTATTTTGTCCCTCTGAATTTGCTGAATTGCTTTTTCGGTGAATGGATACCAGTACCGCATCCCCATGTAAATATTTGAAGAGAGGCCCTTCACTTCTAAAGCCTTTTTTATTGCAAGTGCCTGGTCATCTGTAATTTTGTGTAAAGGACAGCCATCATCAGTAGCAACATACCCTTCCTTAGATTTAGGAGCCCGAAGTACAGAAATCAATTTATGCCAGTGGTCACTAGAGAAACATAAACAATCCTGGAAGACGAATGATGTCAAGATCTGCAAAAAGTTAAAATGGAAAAGGTTGAACGTCATTCAATGTCTCTGGTCCTCCAAGATTGAGAAGTAGCACGCCAACTTTTCTTCTGCCACATGCGTAGGAGGTTCTAAGGCAACCACATCATAAGCATTTGTCTCCACAAAATAAGTTGGACCAACTTGATTTCTCCTACCAGAAAGGTTCACACAAAGTGGTCCACCAAGTAGGCCATTTCTTCTATTGGTGGAGTCTGAACACAAAAACAAAGACACTTGAGATGTAGACTTGTTACAATTTGAATGGCAATTAACACAACCAAAATTTTGAATATCAGAACATAACTTGTTGGCGGTGAAGGTCACACAATCAGTATGGTGAGTGTTGGGCCTAAAAACAATGCCGAATCGGTTCAAATCGCATGTGGAACCGACTTGCATCATTTCTATGGCGAAGTAGGTGAGGCTAAACAATGAATATTGTCGCCATGGAGACGCTGGTGAGAGAAGACCAATAAAATTTACTAATTTAAGGAATTGCCTCTAAATGGCTTTAATACCATATTAAGAAGTGGACTTTAAGCGTAACTCAACTTTATAAAACCGACTTATAAGATAAGGTTTGTACCTACTTATATACTTTGAAATGCTCTAATCTCCAAGCATATTTTATTCCTTCTAAATAACATGATTCCTGAATGTCTTGATCATTTTGGGTGACAAGAACAAGATGAATGCCAAGAATAAACCAAAGAACAACTCGATGAAATATTTGACAGGGTTATGATCAACATCTTCAAAAGTGCCCACTTTTTAATATGGTATCAGAGTCATTTAGAGTCTATCCTAACAAGAGTTTGTTGGGCCTATCGTGTCACCCATTATTGAGTCATTATTGGACCACCCATAATATATATTCCCATGCACAAGTTGGTAGCCTTGGCATGAGGGGGGCGGGGGGGTGTTGGAGATCTTAGATCAACTAGAGATAAGGACATTTTATAGTATATAAGTGGGTGCAAACCTCACCTTATAAGCTGATTTTATAAGGTGGAGTTAGGCTTAAAGTCGAATTCTTAATTTAGGGTTCAATTTTTGTTGGTGAACCTACTGTTCACTGGAATTTTCCAACCACCTCCCCACTGCCTCCTTGACACCGTAGTCGCTGCCAGACTCTCATCGGAGTCGTCATAGGAGCCATCATCGTTATTGTTGCCGCCAATTGGTTGGTGATTGGATTTGTCCTTGTCATCTATGGCTTTTTCCGCTACCACTATGGCTTCTTCTGCTGCGACTATGCCAGATCCGTCTATTTATACTAATTATGTCAATGTTCATCTCTCCATTGACAAATTGGAGGGAACCAATTATGACACTTGGGCCTCAGATATTAAATTATGACTTAAGAGTCAAGGTTATGTTGATCATTATACTCATCCCAATGATGCTGAAAATGAGGTTTTTCGTTGGTTGAAAATTGATGCTCAATTATGCATTGTTATCAAATCTACCATTCATATTTAAAACAAATTTTCCGTACCTATGAGACATGTTTAGAAGTTTTGGAATAAGAAAAATTATTATACACCAATGATACTCAACGTCTTTATGGTGTGTGTAAAAATCTCCTCATAGTTGTTGCTCCCAAATGTCTTAATTGTACAATGCCAGAATATATGGGTAAACTTCTTGCTCTTCTTCATGATTTTAATGAGTTATTACCTCCTGCCTCCACTCCTTCTCAAGAACTAAAGCAAAGATCCAAGTTATTCCTGTTATTAGACTTACATGGCCTTCCTGATTATTATTCTCATGTTCGCGATCAAATTTTGGGATCTTCTATCGTGCCCAATTTTACTTTGACTCATTCCATCCTTCTGCGTATGCCAGGTAAACACACCACTGATATAACGTCTCCTGTTGATGACTTTTCTGCTTTGGTCTCTTAGCATAATGACCGTACTTGCACTCACAAGCCAGGCAAAGGGCGTCGCAAGTGTGACCATTGCGGCAAACTTGGCCACAAAATTGACAAATGTTATGCCTTACATGGTCATCCTCCTAAATTTGTTGCGGTTGTCCAAACTGCTCCCAGGAAACCTTTTACTGTGGACCATACTTCATTTGATACCCAGGCCAGCCTGCTATTTTCAATGAATTTCTTAAATGGTATGAGGATTGTCAAAACCCTAGTTCCATCACTTTTTGTTGCACATTCAAGTACATCTTTTGTTTTCCTCACACACTCTACTTCCCTTGTGTAACGCCCCTCAAAATATTGGTCATTTTTATATGATAAAATAAAGGTGAAACAATAATATCAAAATTTGACATAGATATATACATAATATAATTCATCCATTAATACAAATGTGCCTCAAAATAATATCCCTTTTCGAGGAAGTTTTAATACATCTCCATACAGGAGTTTTCAAAATAAAACAAAAACCACAGCATTCAAAACCGGCGATCTCCTCCTCTAGAAAGTGCTCACTGAGGAGCTCTACTACCTGCAACCTCATCTGCTCCCCTGCAAATATACACGATCATCACAGGTTTAAGAAAAACAACCACGATACAAAACAAAGGGTAAGCTAGATATTTTTAAAAACTTTAAATATGAAGCTTTATATCAATAGAAAGCATAAATCTTCACACCATTCATAATCTATATCAATTTCAACCATCAACATCCCCATATTCCACAAACTCGTCAAGTGTCTATTCAATACATTCAATGCTCATGGTTCACACGTCAGACTTTCCACTGACTCATAACATATAGACACATGACTCTACTTCCGGAAGACTCGTGCGTTGACTCAGACTCAGAGATCTGCACCTGTCATACCACACCACTGTGAAATCCACAAAGGGTCGCTGTGAAATCCACACAGCCATGCGCATACATAATCTCAATATCATCACTCTCCTGGTATGACATGGTTAATTCATATAACAGGTCAAGTCAGTTATCTTTCAAACAACTTACCCATACATATGAACCTCCTTCGACTCTCAACAACTGAATAACTTCATCTATGTGATTCCATCATATCAGCAGAGTCAGGATATCTCCTTCTAGACAAGTCCCTAGTCAATGCACATTACACACGATCTTACACGGTATTTTCTTTCCTGAAAATACTATGCCTTGATCCCACATTCACAACATTCAATGCATCATACAACACGTAAAAGCACAATTCCATCATATAATATTTTGAATCTTTTCTTAAACAATCCCAATCACAGAAACAATCATTCCAAGGTTCAGATTTTTTAATATCACATGCATTTCACATTTAAATCTCAAACAGTTTCAAACGACACTAAAACAGGGGAGTTCGAAATCAACATTAAAACCGGCGATCACGTCGCCCCACACATAAAAACAGAGCATTGTGAAAAAGAATATGAAACCGGCGACCACGTCGCCCTCACTTCAGAACCTACTCGCCTAAAGTTTTTATAAACGAAAATGCTAGCTTCCCTTACCTGAACTTGCGCAAAAACACCAAGAGCTCCAAAACCCACCGAAGCTTAAAGATGCCTTAACCTGCACCATAGAGTCCCGATCACAAAACTAACGAGATTACTCATTTTCTGCGTTAACAGAGACGATTTCTGAAGCTAAAAGAGTCGTATGCACAACCTATGCAGAGATGACCCTCTCAAATTCAGACTCGACTCAAAGAACAAAGCAAAACGACTTACTCTGTTTTAGGGCTTTGAGCAGAAAACTTGCAGAGCACAACGTCAGGAATCCAGGGTAGTCGCCGATCTTCAACTGGTTCGCTAGGACGTATGAACGCAAGGAGAAGGAGAGGAAAGAAACAGGGAACCAAAGTTAACTCACTTAATCACTCTCGAACCACAGCAACGTCCACTGCCCCTCAGGAGTGAGTTTTGAATCTAAGCCAACTTGCCTAGAAATGCCGCTGCCCCCGCCCACTCTGCTGGAAAGCTTGCGTGCACACTTCCTTGAACAGTATGACCACGTGGGTTTCTGCGCATACCAACTCTCTGACGCTAACTATTCTGAAACACCCTTTTTGTCTACGTGTCGCGCATGCAGGACGTCTCATGCTGGGAGCCTGGGTCCCACCTTATCTGTGTGAAACACGACATCGCGCGATAGCCTTCCACCGATGACTGCTCGCGCGATGACTATCCACCGATGTCTCATCCTGGCGGACGACCGATGTCTCTCCCTGGAAGACGACCGATGTCTCTCCCTAGAAGACGACCGATGTGTCCCTCATCCTGGCGATGACCGTCTGTCTCTGGCCCTGGCGATCCCCGCGTGTCTCTCGCCCTGGCGATGCCCGCGTGTCTCTCGCCCTGGCGATGCCCGCATCTCTCTCGCCCTGGCGATGCCCGCGTGTCTCTCGCCCTGGCGATGACTTATGACACATCGCCACGCCTTGCTGAAGGTTCTTCATCCCACTATGTTACGTCCAAGGTATCACCTCCACATGGCTTGGTGACGTCGGTAGCTTCACATTTCCAAGAATAGATCAGCACTACTCCTCGTGCGCCCATGCATGCAACACTAAGGACGATTTCTTATGCTCAAGCATAGAGCTTCGCATGCACAGCATATCTAAGGCTTAACCCACACCTTGATACGCGTGGTTTTTGGAACCCACTATGGTTGATCCAGTATCTTGACCACATACTAAGTGCACTTTCGGCGATCATGTGCACCATAGGCGATTGGCGATCATGTGTACTCTAGGCGACAGGCGATTATGTACCAGAGAAGTCGGAGATCGCCTCCGTCTTCAACAACGGCGATCTCGTAGCCTTCTAAGCTACACTTTCCTTCCTTTATATTTTAAATAAAAACATACTTAGAATTCACTTAAAATATATCACTTTCATTCCAATAAAATTTTCTAGGTCCTTACATTCTCCCCAACAAGAAAAATTTTCGTCCTCAAAAATTGAATTACAAGGAAAAGAGGTATGGATAGGCTTCTCTCATGGTTTCCTCTAATTCCCAAGTTGAATCACCCGATCTGTCATCCCACACTACTTTCACCATGTTGATGGTCTTGCCTCTGAGCTGCTTACTCTGCTGATCGTCAATCTTGACTGGTTTCGCTTCAAACGACAAGTCATCCCTGATCTGCACATCGTCCACTTCCAACACGTGACTAGGGTCTGCAAGATACTTCCTTAGCTGTGACACGTGAAAGACATTATGCAGATTTCCTAATTGGGGAGGTAGGGTGATTTCATAAGCCACTGGACCGATCCTCCTTAAGATCTGATATGGTCCAACAAACTTAGGAGACAGCTTCCTTGATCTGATAGCTCGTCCTACACCCTTGGTTGGCGTCACTCTCATAAACACATGATCTCCAGCAGCAAACTCCAAAGGTCTTCTCCTCTGATCTGCATAGGATTTCTGCCGGCTTTGAAAGACTTTCATTCTGCCTTGTATCTGTCTCACCTTCTCAGTCGTCTGCTGAATCAACTCTGGCCACCCAAGACTGCTTCGCCCTCCTGGTACCAACATAAGGGAGTTCTGCATTTCCTCCCATACAGGGCTTCATATGGTGCCATCCCAATACTGGCGTGGTAACTGTTATTATAAGTAAACTCTACCAGTGGCAACACCTCATCCCAACTTCCCAATTGATCCAAGACACACGTCCTCAGCAGATCTTCCAAGGACTAGATCGTTCTCTCTGATTGTCCATCTGTTTGAGGATGATATGCCGAGCTCATTCTCAACTTAGTTCCCAAGCAATCTTGTAAGGTCTACCAAAACCGTGAAGTGAACCTGGGATCTCTATCCGAAAAAATGCTGGAAGGCACTCCATGCAACCTCACAATTTCTCTGATGTACAGCTGTGCCAACTTGGCCATAGGCATCCTCATATTCACTGGAAGAAAGTGAGCACTCTTCGTCAGTCGATCAATGATGACCCATATTGCATCATGACCCTTTATCGATCTGGGTAAATGGGTAACAAAATCCATGGCGATGCTGTCCCATTTCCATTCAGGGATATCCAATTGCTGCAACAAACCGCCAGGTCTTTGATGCTCTACCTTTTCCTTCTGACACGTCAAGCAGGTAGTAACATACTGGGCGATGTCTCTCTTCATGCCCGACCACCAAAATGACCCCTTCAAGTCATGGTACATCTTGTTCATGCCTGGATGTAGGCTAAGGCGACTCCGGTGACCTTCCTCTAGGATCATCTTCTTCAACTCTTCATTTGCAGGTATGCAAATTCTGCCATTAAATCTCAAGATCCCATCATCGCCCATCACAAAGTCTTTAGCCTGATCGATGCCTAGTAATTCTAATATACGCTTCAGGCTAGGATCCTCTAATTGCTTATCCTTTATCATTCCAATGAAATCATTAGTTATAGTTAACTTACTACAACTAATATGATTTACATGAAATTCCACTCCAAAGTTTAAATCTCTAAACTGCTCAATCAATTTCTGGTCTTCAATCATCATGGTTGATACTTGTATTGATTTCCTACTCAAGGCATCTGCCACTACATTGGCCTTCCCTGGATGATATATCAGTTGGAAGTCATAATCTTTTAGGAACTCCATCCATCTTCTTTGTCTCATATTTAACTCCTTCTGATCAAACAGATATTTCAGGCTTTTATGGTCACTGAACACCTGAAACCGAGCTCCATACAAATAATGCCTCCAAATCTTGAAGGCAAACACCACAGCCGCCAACTCCAAGTCATGGGTAGGATAGTTCCTCTCGTGAACTTTGAGTTGCCTTGAAGCATATGCAACCACTCTTTTCTCTTGCATCAACACACATCCCAAACCTTGATGTGAAACATCACAGTAAACATCAAAAGGATTTCCCACATCCGGGATCACTAACACTGGGGCGCTAGTCAACCTCTTCTTCAGCCCCATGAAACTCTGCTCACACTTTTCAGTCCAAGCAAAAGGTTGATCTTTGCGAGTTAACTGAGTCAAAGGAGCTACTACCTTGGAAAAATCTTCAATGAACCTCCGATAGTAGCCTGCTAAACCCACAAAACTCCTTATCTCAGTAACTATCTTAGGACGTTCCCACTGAAGCACTGCCTCCACTTTGGCTGGATCTACCAAGATCCCCTGGGCAGATATTACATGTCCTAAGAAGTTGACTTCCTTCAACCAGAACTCACACTTAGAGAACTTGGCATATAATTGCTTCTCCCTCAGGATCTCCAATACTGTCTTCAGATGTTCTTCATGTTCTTCCTCGGTCCTTGAATAAATGAGTATGTCGTCTATGAAGACTACCACAAACTTATCCAAGAAAGGAAGAAAAATTCTATTCATGAAATCCATGAATAGAGCTGGAGCGTTTGTTACTCCAAACGGCATCACCACATACTCATAGTGCCCATACCGAGACCTAAATGCTGTCTTTTGAACATCTTTAGCTTTTACCAAAATTTGGTGGTACCCCGATCTCAGATCAATCTTTGAGAACACCGAGGCCCCATGTAATTGATCCATCAAATCATCAATTCTAGGTAGAGGATACTTGTTCTTGATGGTCAACTTGTTCAACTGCCTGTAATCTATACACAGCCGAGACCCTCCATCCTTTTTCTTAACTAGAAGCACTGGAGCCCCCCATGGAGATACACTGGGTCTGATGAATTGTTTCTCCAACAACTCTTCCACTTGCTTCTTTAGTTCTACCAACTCGGCTGGAGCCATCCTGTAAGGTTCCATTGACACTGGTCCAGCTCCAGGTACCAAATCAATAGAGAATTCCACTTCTCTCTTAGGAGGTAATCCAGGTATTTCTTCTGGAAATACATCCATGAAATCTTTCACCACATATATCCTGCTTACGTCCTCTTCATTCTTCACTTCCAACCGAGCTAGGATCACGAAGCACCTCGCCCCTTTTTCCAACCCCGACCACCCATGCTGAGCAGATATCACATCTGACTCTTGGAGGTCTGGAAACGCTATTTTCTGACTACCGCAGTCTATGAGAACGTGATTGGCAGATAGCCAATCCATTCCTAGGATAACATCCAGGTCCTGAAGAGGTAGGCAGATCAAATTTACTTTGAACCTGCGTCCCTCTACTATCACTGGACATTCAGAACAAACTGTAGAGGTCAACACCTGTCCTGACGCAAGTGTAGAGACCAACAGTTAAAACGGTAACTCCTTCACTAGAAGGCCCAACTCGGCTACACACAGGCTTGACACAAAGGAGTGTGTCGCTCCAGAATCAAACAAGGCTTTTACACCTCTACCAGCTATAAAACAAACACCTTGTACTAGGTTACCTGACTGAGACGCCTCTGCTCCTGTCATGGCAAACACTCTCCCTGCTTCTTGAGGTCTACTGCCTCCATTCCTCAACTGCTGAGAACCAACGGGTTGAGTCATCCTATTTCTGCTAGGATAATCTCTAGAAATGTGCCCTATCTTTTGGCACGTGAAACATCTGGGTTTCCATGTTTGTTGCTGCTGAAACTGGGGCGGAACTGCTCCTGCCCGATGTGGTGGAGGTCTCACATAAGGCTTGCTTTGTGGGTGCTGCACCTTGGCCTTCCCACTTGAAGAACCCCCTGGGTGTGACCTGATCACCCGAGAATCACCCTTTTCCAGAGTCTCCACCATCTTCGCCTTCTCTACTAAGGCGTGAAATTCCTTGATGCACATAGGGGCTATGGTCCTCTTCAGCCCATGCTTCAGTCCTTCTTCAAACTTCCTACACCTCCAAGCCTCAGAGGTCGCTTGGGTATAGAATCGGGTGAGGTACTCAAACCGAGCAGCATAAGCAGTCACATACATCTCCCCCTGCTCCAACCTGAGGAATTCTGCTTCCTTCGCAAACCTTGCATTATCTGGGAAGTATTTCTCTAGGAACCTCTCTCGGAAGCTTTCCCAGTCTAAAACATCAGCTCTGGCTTCCATCATCTGCTGAGCTCCCATCCACTAGAACTCGGCTTCTCCAGATAGCAGGTAGGTGGCGAACACCAATTTCTTCTCTTCAGGGCAGGAGGTCGCCTTAAAGATTTTCTCCAACTCCCTGACCCACTGATCTGCTTGGTCAGGGGTAGCATTCCCACTGAACTTGGGTGGGTTGTGCCTCATAAACTCGGTCAGTCCCATCTGTTCCTGAGGCTGACCGACGTGGGAAGTTGTTTCAGCCGACCGAGCAGTTTCCCAATGGTGCATTGCAGCTTGATGATTCTGAGCCATTGCTGCATTCTGTTGTTGGATGGCAATTGCCATCATCTCAATAGCCTTGGCAATCTGGCTCATTTCCGAAGAAGGTTGGGGAGGGGTAGGAGGTCTAGGAGCCATCTTTCTTCGTTTCAGAATTTGAAACTATTGGTTTCTATATTCCCTACAACTATAAGAATGAGATCGATAAGAAATCAATTCATTCTGGAGGTAATATCTAGACCTTACAAAGGTCAGCATCTCAAAGTCATTAAGAATTTGAGTTCATCAACAGAATCATAATGCTCAAAATAGAAAGCATAACACCGAACAGTCATGGGTACAAAACTATCAATCAAATATCACCACACTTAATAATTGGGACAAAACACACCAGAAGTGGATATATGCTCAACATCAAACTTTTAGAATTAAGATTGAGAACATCTCGATTCAGTTATGAGTGTGCACCCTCACTACTTTATCAAGATCCTTTCACTCTTAATACTAAAATTTTTCATTTAGAGCCTATATCTACTAAAGCACAAACAAGATTTCAATCAGAAAACATTTGAAAACCTTTCACTATAGCTTTGATTAAGACTCCAATAGCAGAAGAAACACAATGAACCCACTCTCCTCAGGTCATCCTAAGGACGTACTGCTCTGATACCATTAATGTAACGCCCCTCAAAATATTGGTCATTTTTATATGATAAAATAAAGGTGAAACAATAATATCAAAATTTAACATAGATATATACATAATATAATTCATCCATTAATACAAATGTGCCTCAAAATAATATCCCTTTTCGAGGAAGTTTTAATACATCTCCATACAGGAGTTTTCAAAATAAAACAAAAACCACAGCATTCAAAACCGGCAATCTCCTCCTCCAGAAAGTGCTCACTGAGGAGCTCTACTACCTGCAACCTCATCTGCTCCCGTGCAAATATACACGATCATCACAAGTTTAAGAAAAACAACCACGATACAAAACAAAGGGTAAGCTAGATATTTTTAAAAACTTTAAATATGAAGCTTTATATCAATAGAAAGCATAAATCTTCACACCATTCATAATCTATATCAATTTCAACCATCAACATCCCTATATTCCACAAACTCGTCAAGTGTCTATTCAATACATTCAATGCTCATGGTTCACACGTCAGACTTTCCACTGACTCATAACATATAGACACATGACTCTACTTCCGGAAGACTCGTGCGTTGACTCAGACTCAGAGATCTGCACCTGTCATACCACACCACTGTGAAATCCACACAGGGTCGCTGTGAAATCCACACAGCCATGCGCATACATAATCTCAATATCATCACTCTCTCAGTATGACAGGGTTAATTCATATAACAGGTCAAGTCAGTTATCTTTCAAACAACTTACCCATACATATGAACCTCCTTCGACTCTCAACAACTGAATAACTTCATCTATGTGATTCCATCATATCAGCAGAGTCAGGATATCTCCTTCTAGACAAGTCCCTAGTCAATGCACATTACACACGATCTTACACGGTATTTTCTTTCCTGAAAATACTATGCCTTGATCCCACATTCACAACATTCAATGCATCATACAACACGTAAAAGCACAATTCCATCATATAATATTTTGAATCTTTTCTTAAACAATCCCAATCAAAGAAACAATCATTCCAAGGTTCAGATTTTCGAATATCACATGCATTTCACATTTAAATCTCAAACAGTTTCAAACGACACTAAAACAGGGGAGTTCGAAATCAACATTAAAACCGACGATCACGTCGCCCCACACATAAAAACAGAGCATTGTGAAAAAGAATATGAAACCGGCGACCACGCCGCCCTCACTTCAGAACCTACTCGCCTAAAGTTTTTATAAACAAAAATGCTAGCTTCCCTTACCTGAACTTGCGCAAAAACACCAAGAGCTCTAAAACCCACCGAAGCTTAAAGATGCCTTAACCTGCACCATAGAGTCCCGATCACAAAACTAACGAGATTACTCATTTTCTGCGTTAACAGAGACGATTTCTGAAGCTAAAAGAGTCGTATGCACAACCTATGCAGAGATGACCCTCTCAAATTCAGACTCGACTCAAAGAACAGAGGAAAATGACTTACTCTGTTTTAGGGCTTTGAGCAGAAAACTTGCAGAGCACAACGCCAAGAATCCAGGGTAGTCGCCGATCTTCAACTGGTTCGCTAGGACGTATGAACGCAGGGAGAAGGAGAGGAAAGAAACAGGGAACCAAAGTTAACTCACTCAATCACTCTCGAACCACAGCAACGTCCACTGCCCCTCAGGAGTGAGTTTTGCATCTAAGCCAACTTGCCCAGAAATGTCGCTGGCCCGCCCACTCTGCAGGAAAGCTTGCGTGCACACTTCCTTGAACAGTATGACCACGTGGGTTTCTGCGCATACCAACTCTCTGACGCTAACTATTCTGAAACACCCTTTCTGTCTACGTGTCGCGCATGCAGGACGTCTCATGCTGGGAGCATGGGTCCCACCTTATCTGTGTGAAACACGACATCGCGCGATAGCCTTCCACCGATGACTGCTCGCGCGATGACTATCCACCGATGTCTCATCCTGGCGGACGACCGATGTCTCTCCCTGGAAGACAACCGATGTCTCTCCCTGGAAGACGACCGATGTGTCTCTCATCCTGGCGATGACCGTCTGTCTCTGGCCCTGGCGATCCCCGCGTGTCTCTCGCCCTGGCGATGCCCGCGTGTCTCTCGCCCTGGCGATGCCCGCGTCTCTCTCGCCCTGGTGATGCCCGCGTCTCTCTCGCCCTGGCGATGCCTGCGTCTCTCTCGCCCTGGCGATGCCCGCGTCTCTCTCGCCCTGGCGATGACTTATGACACATCGCCACGCCTTGCTGAAGGTTCTTCATCCCACTATGTTACGTCCAAGGTATCACCTCCACATGGCTTGGTGACGTCGGTAGCTTCACATTTCCAAGAATAGATCAGCACTACTCCTCATGCGCCCATGCATGCAACACTAAGGACGATTTCTTATGCTCAAGCATAGAGCTTCGCATGCACAACATATCTAAGGCTTAACTCACACCTTGATACGCGTGGTTTTTGGAACCCACTATGGTTGATCCAGTATCTTGACCACATACTAAGTGCACTTTCGGTGATCATGTGCACCATAGGCGATTGGCGATCATGTGTACTCTAGGCGACAGGCGATTATGTACCAGAGAAGTCGGAGATCGCCTCCGTCTTCAACAACGGCGATCTCGTAGCCTTCTAAGCTACACTTTCCTTCCTTTATATTTTAAATAAAAACATACTTAGAATTCACTTAAAATATATCACTTTCATTCCAATAAAATTTTGTAGGTCCTTACACCTTGGCCCTTGGGTTCTAGATTCAGGTGCCACATATCACTTTACTAGTAATCAATCTTTTTTCTCTTCCCTGTCTAATACAGGTTATTTACCTTCAATTACCATGGCCAATGGATATAGGGTACCATCATATTGATAATGTTCTTTATGTTCTTGGGTCTCCATTTAACTTATTATCCATTAGTCGTCTCACTTGTTCCCTTGATTGTGTTATTTCTTTTACCAAAGATTCTGTTTCTTTACAAGACTAGAGTTCGGGATGCATGATTGGCACCAAATGTGAGTCCCATGGACTTTATCAACTACAAATCTCTGCACATGTTGGCGTGATTATGGATTCTTCATCTCTCATTCATGCTCGGTTGGGTTATCCTAGTCTTGCCAAGATGCACTAGCTTATTCCAAGTTTGTCTAATGTATCTAGTTTATCGTGTGAGTTGTGTCAATTAGGGAAACACATTCGTAGTTTTTTTCCTAGTAGTGTCTCACAACGTGCTTCATCTCCTTTTGTCTTAGTTCATTCTAACATTTGGGGACCAAGTCGTATTAAGTTTAATTTAGGTTTTCAATATTTTTTTATTTTTATTGATGATTATTCAAGATGTACTTTGGTGTTTTTAATGAAAAATCATTTTGAGTTGTTCTCTATATTTCAAATCTTTCAATGAAATTAAAAATCAATTTGGAATTTCCATTTGAATTTTGAGTAGTGATAATGGACATGAGTATCTTTCTCATTCTTTTAAAAATAGATTTAATTATCTTTTTGGTCCCTACTTTTGGGGTTAATATTCAATTCAATATAGTGGTTTTAAAAAAAAATCAATTTGGTCCCAAGGTTTTTTAAAAAGGTTTGATTTGGTCTCTTCTGTTAAGTTTTCATCAACAACGTTAACGATTGATGACGTGGCAAATGCCCCCAATTCGCCCTCACCTTCTGCAGCACCTCCCACAGTGGCGCCGTCATCACCACTGCCCTTTCACCCTCTCCGTCGCCCTCGTCGCCGCCCACGCCGCCTTCAAAGTCCCCGAGAACCTCTTCCTTGATGACCGCGATACCTCCCGACCCGTCGACTTCCTCTCCATCCTTCGTGACGCTGTCAGCGTCCCCCTCGGCTGCCCTACCCGTCCTCGCCCGCGGTTGATCAGAGCTTCTCTCTGCACCCTTCAATGATTCATTCACAAGTTTGTTTTATGTTTGCTTAATGTTAGGAAATTGCGTTATGACCATCTTGGTTTTGGTGGCAACGGCTTGTGGTGTGTAGAAGGGGTTGGCAATGGTGATGACGACACTGTGGAAGGTGAGGGCAAATTAGGGGCAGTTGCCACGTCATCAATTGTTAACGCTGTTGGTGAAAACATAACGAAAGGAACCAAATTGAACATTTTTAAAAAACCTTAGGACCAAATTGATTGTTTTAAAAATCACTATATTGAATTGAATATTGACCCCAAAAGTAGGGACCAAAAAGGTAATTAAATCTTAAAAATTTTATGGCTTCTCATGGTATTTGATCTCGCCGCGGACTCGAGCGTGGGGAAAATGCCTCGTCACTCCTTCGTCTAGATTTCTAGCTGCTGCGCGTTCTGCAAGGAGGCTCCAGGAACCTTCGCCGGAACTCCGAACGACGCCTGCAAAACACACAGACGGCGCCTCTAGCGACCGTTGTAGCTCCGACGCTCAAGTCAGGCAACGGGAACACCAAAACTCTTTCTCGGATCTCTCTGTGTAAGACCCGTGTGTGTGTGCCCTCAGTCCTCTTTGATTCGAGAACTGAGTGTTCTTGGATTTGTGTTGTGTATTTTGAGGGAAAGACTGCATACCTGGTTTGGTGTTCTTCTTCCTCATATAAACCCGCGTGGCCCCTACTGGCTACCTCTAGGGCCACTTGATTACTCTGCACTGTCGTTTCTACTCCCCAGGGCTACCTTGCGTGCCAGCCTTCTTCACTTGAGTGCAAAGTTTGACAGGGGAGGCTGCGTGGGTACCTCTGTACCCCTCGACTTCTGTGCCTATCTGCCCTACCTATTCTCTGGGAACATCTTCACCGTCCACGTGGCAGACATGCAACCCCACTGGGAGACTCTAACCTTGATGGGTTCTTGTCCCAACAGGATTCTGCATCTAACTGCGTCTTCTCATCTTCATGCGTGGTCGTCTCGCGACTAAGGCCATTCCCTGCCTCTGGGCGCTTTACTGGTCATTGGTCGCGTTGTTCACATCGCGCGGCCGATGTCACCTCGACACACACCGATGACCGAGGTATCTCTTATCCTGGCCGATGTCCGATGGCGCTTCTTCACGTTGTCGTGCTCTGCTTATGGAATCAGGCGAGGTCCTTGAGTAACGTTCTCACTGGGAGCCTGGGTCCCAGTTTAACACGTGTTGACAAGGAACCCCCGATGACTGATCACTCTGCATGCACCGATGACTGATCGGTGCTTCATCACTTCTCGCACTCTGCTTCCAGGCGCTCATGTAGGAACCGATCTTCTGGTGGTGGTCATTCGGTAGCGGACCACTGATCGCCGTTCTTGAACGATCTCCACCCTGGTTCGTCTGCTATCTCATGCCACGCGTTGCTCCGTGACTGGCCCACGTGGTCATCTGCTGCTGACGTCATCGGATACCGATGACCGACCGGATCACAAGCCCCCCAGTCTCGAGCTGTGAACTTGTTCTCAGCGAAGAGACTAAGTGGTCTTCCTTGCCAAAGAGAAGAAGGAGCTCGAAGCCGATGTACCTGAGACCATGGCTACTGGTGCCGAGGCTCTGATAGATGCATGGGCTGGCAGCAGGTTCACTGCGTCCTTCCAGACTTGGACTCTACCCAACTTAGCCTCCACCATTCAGTTGTTGATGGCCAGCTCATTCCTCCTCTTTGAGCTTCTTCCCTTGCGACTTCTCCCTTTGTGTGATCTCTTTTTCTCAGCTGCCTTTCTCTCTCTCCACCTTTAACTCACTCTGCATGTGGCCAACTATTAACTGGCTTAGGCTTCAGCGCGATCTCACTGTGACCCTTCAAACTTGGCCTCTAACTTGATGGCGACCGACTGTACCTTAGCATTCTCTTTAACAGTTTTTATGCATAAATTCATGTTGGATGACTGACCTGATGGTGTCTAAATGCTTCGACTGATCACCCAAGAGCTTGTTTGGGGAAGCTTTCATACTCAGAGCTTTGCTACCGACCACCGACTAGCATGTTAGCGCACCACCGATCAGTCACCGCGCTTCAGTTTTCGCATTACTTCTGTGTCACTCCAGCGCTAGTTGCATAGAGGGCCCGAACGCCAGGGATGACGCCTGTGTTTTGGGGAATGCTTCTCGATGACACCTCTTGCCTCAGCCTCGCTGTAAGAAGTCGAGGTGAGGTCTTTCTCCTCTCGCCTCAGCCTCGCTGTACCAAGTCGAGGTGAGGACCTTTTATCTCGCCTCAACCTTGCTGTAAAAAGCAGAGAAGAGGACCTTTCTCTGCCTGCACCCCGCTGTATAAAGTCGAGGGTGAGGACTTTTTATCTGGCCCATGCCTCGCTGTACGAAGTCGAGGGAGAGGACTTTCTCTCGCCTGCACCCCGCTGTATAAAGTCGAGGGTGAGGACTTTTTATCTGAGTGGGTGCATGCTCCCAGGGGAGCACCAGGGGTAGCTGTCTAAGCGCACTCGCTAGGCGCATCCCTGCCTGCATGGTATCACCGCACGCCCTTTGAGTGGGCAACTCCCCTTCTTCCGGTTTGGAATCATGCGAGGTGCATGCGTAACGCTCTCGCTGGGAGCCTGGGTCCCAGCTTAACACGTGTTGGCATGACCCCGATGACCAACCTTCTTCTGGAATCATGCGAGGTGCATGCGTAACGCTCTCGCTGGGAACCTGGGTCCCAGCTTAACACGTGTTAGCAAGACCCCGATGACCAACCTTCTTCTGGAATCATGCGAGGTGCATGCGTAACGCTCTCGCTGGGAACCTGGGTCCCAGCTTAACACGTGTTAGCAAGACCCCGATGACCATGCACCGACCGAGTGCTCTGCTTCGAGTGCACCGATGACTGACCGTCCTTTGGGTGCACCGATGAATGATCGCGTTCTGCTTCTTAGTGATTAAACGCGAAGATGATGTCTTGCTTTGGGGAAGAAGAGTTTTTCTTGTTGACCCCTATCGGTCGTCCGTACTCGTGCCTGGGGCGAGCAGGCTCCAACCGATCACTTGCACTTTCATCCGGGGCAAGTAGGACTTGAAACTGGAAAACACGTGCACACTTGGTATACTGAAATCTTTTTTATTGGGTGGCCTCGTTAAAAACCCTCATCAGAAAAAGAGTGCCCCCTGATCTGTTCAACTATTTACAGTATATACATTGAGTGTGTGTACAGCGCAAGAACGCATCTACTTTATAACTTAACTGAAGTAGAATCTCAAGTGTGTAGCGTTCCATGTCCTGGGGATAGGTGCTCCATGCAGAGTCTCCAGCCAATAAGCTCCACTCTCCAACGCTTCAACCACTCTGTATGGACCCCTTCCTCTCATAGGCGATGACCGCCCTGGCGACGCCTGATTCACGAGGAGCTTCCTCCTGAGCTGCCTGGGAGCCCCCCCAGCGTTGCATCCTCCATCACCTCACGTCCCCATGCACAGGGACCTCGTGTTGCTGATCGCCTGTCTGAGACCCCGAAGCGCGATCACCTTGCGCCTCCCGCAGGTAATCGGTCAGGAATCCTATCTTCACCAACTCAGCAAGTTGATGCCCCAACGTCAGGCAGGATCGGAGCGTGTGTCCATAAGCCTGATGGAACTCACACCACTTGTCCTTCCTCCCTCCAAGTACCTTGTCGGTTTTCTCTGGTACTCGGAGTCTTGCAGCCACGGCAGGGATGGCGATCAGCTCTGCCAACTTTATCACGAAATCATACCTAGGGGGCGTGTTGTTCTCCCTTGCACGCCCCCTGGGCTGGTCCTTCCTGGGTGCATACGGACGAGGCCTTCCCTGCACCTTCCTCCCTTCCTTGGCCTCATATACCCGCACCTGCTGCTGCTGCTTCCCCTGACCTCCGCGCGGCTTCGTCGGCGCAGTGCTGCCTCTCTTCTCAGAGACCTCTGTCTCTGCTACAATGTGCGCCACCGCGCGTCGCCGTATCTCAGCAAAGGTGGCGGGGTGGCTCCTGATAAGGGATTCACTGAAAGGACCAGGCAGCACGCCTTTCTTGAACGCGTGCACTAACATGTTCTCGTCCTTGCTGGGCAATCTCACCACCTGCGCAGTGAAAGGTTGAGGAAGTCTTTCAGCGACTCCCCCTGGTACTGGCGCACGTCGAACAAATCGTAAGACACCACTGGTGGCGCTCTGTTGACGATGTACTACTCCGTGAACAGCTTTGAAAACTGATGGAAAGAGGTGATGTGGCCCTCCGGCAAGCTCACGAACCACTCCATAGCTACTCCGCTCAGCGTGCTCATAAGCATTTTGCAGTACACAGCGTCTGAACCTCCAGACAGCATCATCTGAGTGTGGAAGGCTGTCAAATGTGCCTCTGGGTCTTCCACCCCCGTGAACGACGCCTTCACTCCCACCAGGTTGGGGGGCATCACCGTGTTCATGATCTCGGGGGAGAAGGGCATAGGAAATGCTCTAGGGGGCGACGGCGGCATCGACGTCCTATCTTCGGATACGCGCTCATTCTGCGCCTGCAACTCCCTACGCAACTCCTCGTTCACGCGGTTCAACTCTTCATTCCTGCTATGCGATGCAGTCAGCTCTGCATGCATCTTCTCTTGCTCAACTCTCGACGCCGCGACGTTATCCTGCAACGCGCGCATCATCTCCATGACCTGCACCATGGTCACAGTTCCTTCACCAGCAGGTGGTGGAGGTGTCGTTTGTCTGGTTCTTCTACTCATCTGTGCGATTTCTACCCTCGTTCTTATGTATGGGGGCTTCGTTTTACTTCGTGCCCCACGGTGGGCGCCAAATGATCTCGCCGCGGACTCGAGCGTGGGGAAAATGCCTCGTCACTCCTTCGTCTAGCTTTCTAGCTGCTGCGCGTTCTGCAAGGAGGCTCCAGGAACCTTCGCCAGAACTTCGAACGACGCTTGCAAAACACACAGACGGCGCCTCTAGCGGCCGTTGTAACTCCGATGCTCAAGTCAGGCAACGGGAACACCAAAACTCTTTCTCGGATCTCTCTGTGTAAGACCCGTGTGTGTGTGCCCTCAGTCCTCTTTGATTCGAGAACTGAGTGTTCTTGGATTTGTGTTGTGTATTCTGAGGGAAAGACTGCATACCTGGTTTGGTGTTCTTCTTCCTCATATAAACCCGCGTGGCCCCTACTGGCTACCTCTAGGGCCACTTGATTACTCTGCACTGTCGTTTCTACTCCCCAGAGCTACCTTGCGTGTCATCCTTCTTCACTTGAGTGCAAAGTCTGACAGGGGAGGCTGCGTGGGTACCTCTGTACCCCTCGACTTCTGTGCCTATCTGCCCTACCTATTCTCTGGGAACATCTTCACCGTCCACGTGGCAGACATGCAACCCCACTGGGAGACTCTAACCTTGATGGGTTCTTGTCCCAGCAGGATTCTGCATCTAACTGCGTCTTCTCATCTTCATGCGTGGTCGTCTCGCGACTAAGGCCATTCCCTGCCTCTGGGCGCTTTACTGGTCATTGGTCGCGTTGTTCACATCGCGCGGCCGATGTCACCTCGACACACACCGATGACCGAGGTATCTCTCATCCTGGCCGATGTCCGATGGCACTTCTTCACGTTGTCGTGCTCTGCTTATGGAATCAGGCGAGGTCCTTGAGTAACGTTCTCGCTGGGAGCCTGGGTCCTAGTTTAACACGTGTTGACAAGGAACCCCCGATGACTGATCACTCTGCATGAACAGATGACTGATCACTCTGCATGCACCGATGACTGATCACTCTGCATGCACCGATGACTGATCAGTGCTTCATCACTTCTCGTACTCTGCTTCCAGGCGCTCATGTAGGAACCGATCTTCTGGTGGTGGTCATTCGGTAGCGGACCACTGATCACCGTTCTTGAACTATCTCCACCCTGGTTCGTCTGCTATCTCATGCCACGCGTTGCTCCGTGACTGGCCCACGTGGTCATCTGCTGCTGACGTCATCGGATACCGATGACCGACCGGATCAGTATTCTTCATCAAACTTCATGTGCTTATACACCTCAACAAAATGGGGTAGCTGAGCGTAAGAATAGACATCTTGTTGAACCAACTCGTACTATTTAATCCATGGTGATGTTCCATAGCATTTTTTGGGTGATGTTCTTAGTGCATATTGTCTCATTAATCGCATGCCATCTTCAGTTTTAGATGAAAAAATTCCTCATTCTATTTTATTTCCATATGACCTTCTCCACCCTTTACCTCTCAAAGTTTTTGGGTCCACATGCTTTGTCATAATCTTAGTCTTGGTCTTGATAAATTATGTCTTATGTCACACAAATGTGATTTTTTAGGGTTCACTAGATCAAAAAAAGGATATAAATGTTTCTAACCTCCTCTTAACCATTATTTTATTTTAGCAGATATCACCTTCAGTGAATCTTCCCTTTACTTTAAGTTTTGTCCTTCTCCTTATATGTCTTCATCTAATATAGTTAATATTCCTCTTGTTGTGCCTAGTGCACCTAAAGTTTCGCCACTGCCACCAACTCTTCAGGTGTATAGTTGTCATCAAACGTCCCATCGTCCATCAAATGACTATCTTCTAGTGCCAACACCTCTACCCCCTCCGGCTCCAACAATTGAACCTGATATTCCTATTGCCATCAGTACAGGTATACGTTCTACCTGTAACCCCTCTCCACATTATATTGCTTTGAGTTGCCATAGACTATCTCAATCTTTTTATACCTGCCTTTCGTCTATTTCTTCTGTATCCTTTCCAAAATCTGTAAGTGATGCCTTAGCCCATCCTAGTTGACGTCAGGTCATACTTGATGAAATGAATGCGCTTCAGAATAATGGAACTTGGGAACTTGGGAACTTGTTCCTTTACCATCTAGGAAATCTGTTGTTGATTGCAGGTGGATTTTTCCTATCAAAGTTTGTCCTTATGGTATATTTGATCGTCTCAAAGCTCATCTTGTGGCTAAGGGTTATATCCAAATTTTTGGTTTAGACTATGGTGATACTTTTTCTCCAGTGCCAAAGATGGTTTCTGTTCGCTTATTCATAGCCCCTTTATCAACAGGATGTCAAAAATGTCTTTCTTAATGAGGATTTACAGGAAGAAAATTATATGGAGCAACCTCCCGTTTTTGTTTCTCAATGGGGGTCTTTTGAATTGGTATGTCGTCTTCGGAAATCCTTATATGGCCTAAAGCAGTTTCCCAGGGCTTGATTTCGAAAATTTAGGAATGTTGTTCAACGATTTGGTATGACTTGCAGTGAAATAGATCATTCAGTGTTTTATCATCACTCAAGTGTTGGGTCTATCTATCTTATAGTATATATTGATGACATTGTTCTTACAAGTAGTGATCACCATGGCATCTCACAAGTAAAACAACACCTTTATCAACATTTTCAGACCAAAGATCTTGGCAAACTCAGATATTTCTTGGGGATTGGGGTAGCACAATCCAATATTGGTATTGTTATCTCTCAAAGAAAATATGCATTGGATATTGTTTAGGAAATTGGGTTGATGAATTCGAAATCTGTTGATACTTCCATGGATCCCGATGTCAAACTTCTACCCAATCAGGGGGAGCCTCTTTCAGATCCTGAGAAGTACAAAAGTTTAGTTAGAAAATTGAACTATCTCACTATTACTCATCCTGATATTTCCTTTGCACACAATGCAGTGAGTCAATTTCTTAATTCTCCATGTGAAGACCATTGGAATGAAATCATTCGTATACTAAAGTACATTAAAGGCTCTCTTGGAAAAGGTTTGTTATATGGTCACAATAACCATAGTAAAGTCATTTGTTATTCAGATGCTGATTGGGCAAGATCTCCATCTGATAGAAGATCAACTTTCAGTTATCGTGTCTCTCTCCATTGGTGATAACTTGATCTCTTGGAAGAGCAAGAAACAAAGTTTTGTGGCGAGATCTAGTGCAGAAGAAGAATATAGAGTTATGGCATCGAATACTTGAGAGCTTATTTGGCTTAAATAGTTACTTAAAGAATTGCAATTTGGAGAGTTCACTCAAATGACGCTTATATGTGATCTATATTTGAAAGTCAGTGGGAGCAAGTATATATTTTTGATTTTGTATATGTTGATGATATCTTGCTTGCAACTAATGATCTTGGTCTAATAAGTGAGACTAAGAAACTTCTCTCTAACAACTTTGAAATGAAAGATATGGATCAGACATACTATGTGATAGGAATAGAAATATTTCGTGATAGATCACAAGGATTGATAGACTTATCTCACAAAGCATATATTAATAAAGATTTTGAGAGATTTAGAATGAACAAATGTTCAACATCTCCCATTCCAATATAGAAAGGAGACAATTTAGTCTCATAATGTCCAAAGAATGATTTAGAACGAAAATGTATGGAGAATATTCTTTATGCATATGTTGTTGGGAGTTTGATATATGCTGAAGCATGTACAAGGTCTTATATTAGTTTTGCAGTTGGTATGCTTAATAGATACTAGAGTAATCCAAAATTGGATTATTGGAAAGTTGCAAAAAAAAAAAGGCTTAAGATACTTACAAGGGACAAAGAATCAATGCTTACTTATAGAAGATCTAATCATCTTGAGGTGATTGGATATACAGGTTCGGATTTTGCTGGTTATAAGAAAGTCTACATTTTGTTATGTGTATCTTTTAGCCGGATGAGTGATTTAACGAAAAAGTGTGAAGCAGTCAGTTAGTCATTACTGCATCCACTATGGAGGTTGAATTTGTGGCATGCTTTAAGGCCACATTTCATGCTAATTGGTTGTAGAATTTTATCTCAAGACTTGGAGTAGTTAACAGTATTGCCAAGTCACTGAGAATTTATTGTCTGTAGCTATTTTCTTTTCTAAGAACAACAAGTATCCTAAAGGTGCTAAGCATATGGAATTATAATACTTTTTCGTTCAGGAAGAGGTTCAGAAATATAGAGTGTCAATAGAACATATTAACACTGATCTTATGATTGTTGACCGTTTAACAAAAGGGTTATTACCCAAAACATTTACTGGTCATGTTGAGAATATGGGCATTAATGGTTATTTGACATTCTGAACTCATTGATATACATGTTTCTGAAATATATGTTTTCCACTTTATGTACATGCATGCAAATTATGATGTGGAAAATCAACTATATTATTATTGATGAAAATGACATTATGTTTGAACTCATTATGAACTTCTTATTGTAAAGCCATATTAAGGAGAAAAAAATGATATAGTAGTACATGGAAGAAAATGTGTTGATTTAACCTCCATGACTCTTATTATTTTTATATCATTAGTTTTGATTGATAATAAAACCAAATTATAAGGTGTTTCAATGTGCATTATGATTTATGTAATTATTAAATCCTAAAGTATTACAGCTCCACATAAGTTAAGTGGGGGAATGTTAGAAAATCATGTAACATTATGTTACTCATGTGAAATAGATTTTGGGAAATTATTTATATATATATATATATATATATATATATATATATATATATATTATGAAACCTGATGAAAAACTAATTTGATGGAGATTGAGAAATATAAAGAAAATAAGATTTTGTCTCTACAAAGAAGGTTGTCTCAGAGTTGGCCATAGAGAAAGAATGTGGCAAGAACAAAATTATTAAGAGATAAATTGAAAAAAGAAGATTAAAGAAAACATAAGTACTCTCATGGATCAAGGTAAGTGCCTATATCCTAGAATAAATGTATGGAATGTGAGAATCATATATTATAAGATCCTTATAATGTGTATTATTATTTATTGTTATATGCTTTGATTTTCCAACAACTACTTTGATTTTGACAAAATCATGGAACTGTTACTTGATTATGTTTGTATTGAGCTAATCAATTTAAGCAGCATTACCTTATTTGATGAAGTTGTGAAAACTATGATCTTTGGGGGTTGTAGATTTTGATAAAAATAGAAACATGGAACATGGTTATTGTTGAGTTTAATCTATCTGCAAGGTATCAAAAGTGGGATACAAACAAAGTTGAAAACTGCTACATTAAAGATGAAATTTGATGTCAAAAGGGTATGAATTGATTCAGTAAAGAAATCAAAATGCGTAAATTTCACTTGTAAAGTATACTGAATTCAATTGTAATTACTTTCACGATTCTGCACCCAGTTGAAATAGCATCTGAAAGTGTTTCTTCTTTTGTAGTGCAAGTTACGATGAACATTAGACAAAATAACACTAATCAACTGTTAATGGTCAATTTCTATATTGATAAAAAAAAGCAATTCTATATATTTTTCTATAATGAAAGTTTTTCCTTAATTTTCCAAACTGTCAAAGTTATATTGGTTTTGTTTTCCAGCTGAACCTTATTCAAAATTAAGAAAGAGTACAATTTCTTAAATTTTCTTTTACGAAATAGCATACTTTTTTTCCCACATATAAATCTATCTTTCATGATGTTATACCGTATTTTAAACACTTATTTTGCAAATTTTTATATAATTTTGATCATTTAATTTTTAATTATTAGTAATTTTGTTCAATTTTATGTAAATAGAAATACAGAGACCAAAATCTATTTTTCTGTAATTCTCTAGAACCCTTTAACACATTGATAAAATGTTTAAAAAATTAAAAAATAAAATGATAAAATGTATAAAAAAATTGTGTAATATTAATACCTAGAAAATGATGATAATTAGGCAATAAAACACGTAATCAAACCAAAATGTAATTAATTATTGCTTATAATTTTGTTGTAATTAACTTTCTTATGTAACAATGAATTTTGGTAGTTTTTCATATTTACTTGTACTCTTTTATTTTTATTTTTTTTAATAATATTTTTGTATGTAATGACAACATAACTATAATGTTAGATTTTACGTTGATGTTAATGTTGGGTATGAAGTCAGGATCAATTGGGTTGGGCTGAGTAGACACTATGTTTTAGTGATTGGGCTTAATCATTGTGTCCCCTTTATTATCTCCATTTATCTCTATTTAAAGAGATCATTGTACTTGTAATTGGTGTGCAACAGGAAAGAAATGAAAACCTAATAGTTGCCCGTGTGAATGTAGGTTGCAGTTGGCGACCGAACCACGTTAAATGCTGTGTCGTTTATTTTCTTGCATTGATTCGTGATTATGTGTGTTGCTTCCGCGTGCATTTTTTTACCCATCAGTGGTATCAGAGCCAGGTTCATTTACACACTAGAGATCCGATCAGCAGAAATTAATCGACGAGACGTGAAAATTGCGGCTAGGGTTTCGCAGGACTGCAGCAGCGTCCCAAAGTTAGGATTTCGCAGAGGCGGCAGCGGCATCCCAAAGCTAGGGTTTCGCAGGGGCTGCAGTGGCATCCCAAAGCTAGGGTTTCGCAGAGGCGGTAGCAGCATCCCAAAGCTAAGGTTTTTGCAGGGGCTGCAGCGGTGTCCCAAAGCTAGGGTTTTGCAGGGGTTGCAGCAGCGTCCCAAAGCTAGGGTTTTGCAGAGGCTGCAGCGGCGTCCCAAAGCTAGGGTTTTGCAGGGGTGGCAGCGGTGTCCCAGAGCTAGGGTCGTGCAGGGGCTGCAGCTGCGTCCGAAAACCCTAGCTTTGGGACGCCGCTGCAGCCCCTGCAAAACCCTAGCTTTGGGACACCGCTGCAGGCCCTGCAAAACAGTGTGTAAATGAACCAAGCTCTGATGCCACCGATGGGAAAATACACACATGCGAAAGCAGAAATTAATCGACGAGGCGTGAAAATTGCGGCTAGGGTTTCGCAGGACTGTAGCAGTGTCCCAAAGTTAGGATTTCGTAGAGGTGGCAGCGGCATCCCAAAGCTAGGGTTTCGCAGGGGCTGCAGTGGCATCCCAAAGCTAGGGTTTCGCAGAGGCGGTATCAGCACCCCAAAGCTAAGGTTTTTGCAGGGGCTGCAGCGGTGTCCCAAAGCTAGGGTTTTGCAGGGGCTGCAACGGCGTCCCAAAGCTAGGGTTTTGTAGAGGCTGTAGTGGCGTCCCAAAGCTAGGGTTTTGCAAGGGCGGCAGCGGCATCCCAAAGCTAGGGTTTCGCAGGGGCTGCAGTGGCATCCCAAAGCTAGGGTTTGTAGGGGCTGCAGCGGTGTCCCAAAGCTAGAGTTTTGCAGGGGCTGCAGCGGCGTCCCAAAGCTAAGGTTTTGCAAGGCCTGCAGCGGCGTCCCAAAGCTAGGGTTTTGCAGAGGCTGCAGCGGCGTCCCAAAGCTAGGGTTTTGTAGGGGCGGCAACGGCATCCCAAAGCTAGGGTTTTGCGGTGGCGGCAGCAGGTCGCGTTTTCACGGCGAATAGGTGCAGGTGCTTGCAGTGAGCGAGACGGCACGAAGGTGCAGTGCGATGGCAGTGATGGAAGACGCAGGGTGGCGCGTGCATTTTTCTGCTAGTGCAGCAGTGACGATGCGGTGCTAGGCGCGGGATGTGGCTGTTTTTCGCTACGGCACGGAGTATGACAGTTCAGTTACTAAGCACATCAATAAAATGAATTCGATCTTAGCCAGACTTATGTCAGTGGGCATTAAGTTTGATGATGAAGTTCAAGCTTTACTATTGTTATTGTTTTTGCCTGACAGTTGGTTCGGAACGGTTACAGCAGTTACTAGTTCAGCGGGACTCGATGGATTCACTTTTGAGAAGATTCGTGATCTCATTCTTGGCGAGGATGTCCGAAGAAGGAGTTTTAGGGAATTATCTAGTGAAATGTCGTTAGAGGTAAGAAAGATATCAGAGATAGTGGGAGCAAGAACAAAAGAAGGAGTCAATCAAAGACTCGGGATGACTCAAGTGTAACATGTTGGAACTGCGAGGAGTTGGGCATTTTAGGAATCAATGCCCAAAAGATAAACAAAATCCGGTTCACAGAATCTCGTGGGCAGAAGAGGGTTGTCTTTACAAGAGAGAAACCCAGAGCCACAGGTTAGATTCAAGATGAACGAGCATGGAAAGGTTCAGGTAGACCAGTCAAAGGTACTTATGGCAGTGGGAGCACGGGTTGTGTTTTAGCTAAGGTCCCTAGAAGACAGTGGGTTAGGAGAACCAGTATTCCAGCTGTTGAAACATCTTCAAAAAATTTCTTGTTGAGTATGGAGAGTGTTTGTTCTCAGGTTGTTCCAAGATCTGGCAGTTCTCGCAAGTGAGAGCCGGTAGGAACAGAGAATGGGTCAGTGGCAGTTTCAGTCATGACTGATGTGGCCTTCAAAATGATTAAGAAGGCTGGTGGCAACTAGTGGTGGAACATTGAGTTCCGGTGATAGATTACAGAAGTACATGTACATAGTTGAAGTGCAGGTGAACATTGTTCCGTGACTTCAAGTGGGAGATTGTTGGGTATGAAGCCATGATCAATTGGGTTAGGCTGAGTAGACACTATGTTTTAGTGATTGGGGTTAATCATTGTGTCCCCTTTATTATCTCTATTTATCTCTATTTAAAGATATCATTGTACTTGTAATTGGTGTGCAACAGGAAAGAAATGAAAACCTAATAGTTGCCCGTGTGAATGTAGGTTGCAGTTGGCGACCGAACCACGTTAAATGCTGTGTCGTTTATTTTCTTGCATTGATTTGTGATTATGTGTGTTGCTTCCGCGTGCATTTTTTACCCATCAGCTAACACGAAATTTTAGAATAATTTTTTGTTGTAATTAAAATATTTTAAATTTTTATTTAAAATATATATCTTTTTTAAAATGAAATGTTATTTTAAGAAACTATTTTTTTTTTGTCAAATCTAATACCTTCACTTTTCTCTATCAAATTTAAAATTCAATTAAAAATGTCATTTGATATTGGGAGCCATGAAAAGAGAAAATAATTCTAAAAAATTGGTGATCTCTTCCAAGAAATCTCATTTGTGTTTTTTAGAAAAAAAAAAAGTTTTACTTTTTAAATAGAGTATATATGATTTGAGCATGGCAGCAGTCACAAATACAAAGATAGACAGAGGACTAATGCATACACAATACGTATTTGATAGTATCCGTGCATGATAAGTATTAAATATTCCAATCTCGATAATTTTTCCAAAATTTTCTTAAAAGACAACTTCACTCAATAATAGCACTATGATCCATAATATGCATAACACTACCATAATTCCTTGAACCATCCCTCTTCAATCTCTTCACCGAAACTTCTCTTTGTTAAACTGCTTAACATGAGCTTTGACTTATCATGGTAAGTCATTGCACGTGAACTCGAATCATATTTAACGATAAAGGTTAAGTATATGAAGTCAAATCATATTTAATGACACAGATTAAGGCTCTTCAACATACAATTTTTTCCTATTAAAATCTCTCTCACTTCCAAATACTGGTATAAACTTTCCCTCATAAATGCTCATGATCATAAATCAGAGACAATCTGTTGTATTGCTGCATTTCACCTCATGAAAAAATGTGGCTTAGCAAGAAAATTATCTTCCTTCAAACTTTGCTGTGTTTTTTCTTAGTTGGAATCAGTTGCAAAAGACTGACTGAACACAAATTTATTGTGAGTTTGTGACATCCTAAACCATTTTCTGGCTTTGCATCATCAAAATTCTTCATTGCTTTTTTCATTTTTGTTAGTTTTTCTTCCAACTCATGTTGCATGAGTTTGCACGCTCATGAGTAGTTTTTTTATTCCCTTGAAGCACATGCAGTGTTACTACCTATTATTATATATCAGTTCATGACTCACTGTTATATATGTAGCTAATTTGATAAATGTTGTAGGTCAAAGAAGCTCATTATAGAAGACTCTGCAGCAAGAAACCCATATTGACAGTGAATGGACATTTTCCAGGTCCAACTATTAGAGTCTACCATGGTCAAACGATATATGTGAATGTTCACAACAAGGGGAAATCCAACATCACCTTGCACTGGTATGGATTTCATAGCCATTGAAGCTTTGTGATATCTATAAAAAGAAAGAGATTAAGTCCCTTAATTTTTTGTCAAAATTTGTCTTAGTTGAATCTCATATTTTTTAGATTTAATTATCTTTTTTTCCTTATTTTCGAGACCAATATTCAATTCAATATAATATTTTTTAAAAAATCAATTTGGTCCCAAGCTTTTTTAAAAGGGTTCAATTTGGTTCTTCGGTTAAGTTTTCACCAACGATGCTAACGATTAATGACATGGCAACTGCCCCCAATTCATCCTCACCTTCCGCGGTGCCGTCATCACCACTGCCCCTTCACCCTCTCCATCACCCTTGTCACCTCCCACATCGCCTTCAGAGTCCTCGAGGACCTCTTCCTCGATGACCGCGATACCTCCCAGTCCGCCAGCTTCCTCTCCATCCTCTACACCGCAATCATCGTCCCCCCGCCGCCCCACCCATCCCTGCCCACGACTGATCGAAGTTTCTCTCTGCACCCTTAAATAATTCATTCACAAGTTTGTTTATACGTTTGCTTAATGTTAGGGAATTGCGTTATGACCAGCCAAGTTTTGGTGGCGGCGGCTTGCGGCGTGTAGAAGGGGTTGATAGTGGTGATGACGGCGCTGCGATGGGAGGCACCGCAGAAGGTGAAGGCGAATTGGGGGTAGTTGTCACATCATCCATCTTTAATGCCGTTGGTGAAAACTTAATGGAAGGGACCAAATTGAACTTTTTTAAAAAACCTTTGGACCAAATTGATTTTTTTAAAAACTACTACATTGAATTGAATATTGACACCAAAAATAGAGATTAAAAGGTAATTAAATCTATTTTTTATAATTGGTAACCTTTTTATGAAATCAAAAAATACTAAAGTGAAGAATGAATTCACATATTTCAAAGAATAGGAGAATTAGAACATATGTTACATATAGAACAATAAGAAAGAAATTAAAATTTATGAACATTGTAACTGGTATGAGGGCAGGCATGGAGTGAAGCAACCAAGGAATCCATGGTCAGATGGCCCTGAATACATCACTCAGTGTCCCATCCAACCAGGAGGAAAATTCAGGCAAAAGTTGATTTTTTCCTGTGAGGAAGGGACCCTATGGTGGCATGCTCATAGTGACTGGGCAAGAGCCACAGTACATGGACCTATCTTTATATATCCAAAAAAGGGTGAATCCTACCCTTTTCCCAAACCACATGCAGAAGTTCCCATAATATTAGGTATGAAAATCTTTTACACTATTCCTTTACCCTTTTAAGAATTTGTCTTCACTTAATTACTTTTGTGTGCATAGGAGAATGGTGGAAGAGTCAAGTCAAAGATATCTATGAAGAATTTCTCAGAACTGGAGGAACCCCAAATACTTCTGATGCAATCACTATAAATGGTCAACCTGGTGACCTTTTACCCTGCTCAAAGTCAGGTAGACATCAAGATTTTATTTTACATTCATCAACACAATCATACCATGACAGAATTATATGTTTACATAAGGGAAAAAACTAGGATTAAATACACAGTTTAGTCCAAAAGTTGCAAAATTGATGTAGTCCATGAAAGTTTAAGTTTATGCAACGTAATGTCTGAATGTGACATTATAACAAATGAGTTCTGTCTTCACGAAATTGACCAAATTTGACATGAAATTAGATAAATTTGACGAACAATTTCAACGAAAAGGAGTAATTTGTAGTTAACAAATGAGTGGATTGAATATACACGATTTCAATGAGAAAATCAATACATACATGATCATTTTCAAGAATGACAGATATATTTTCTCAGTCTAATCATTTTTTTTCCTAGACATGTATATTTATTGATCCGGTCGGTCAGCGGTAGTCGATGACGTCAGCAGCAGATGACCACGTGGACTATTCACAGGGTGACACGTGGTAGAAGATAGCAGCTGAATCAGAGGGCAGATCACTCAGAACGATGATCGGTGGACAGTTGCTAAAGTAACCACCACCGGCAGATCAGTTCCTAGATGAGCGCCTGACAGCAGAGCGCGATAAGTAATGAAGCACCGATCAGTCATCGGTGCAAGGTCATCGGGGAGAAGGGTGATTAACACCTCTTTGTCGAGAAAGAAGTCCTCAATTCGAGCAGAGAGCTCACCAATGAAGTCCTCAGAGGGTAAGAAATGTGGGCGATGACAAGGTGGTGAGATGTCCCTTCAGCACGCTACTCATGTCCTTACGCGCAGAGCCACTTAGGTCGCCCGGGCCAATGACTTAGTCTCTTCGCTGAAACAAGTTAACAGCTTGAGACTGGGGGGCTTGTGTACCGATCAGTCCTCGCCTATCACTTAGTCTCTTCGCTGAAACAAGTTAACAGCTTGAGACTGGGGGGCTTGTGTACTGACCAGTCCTCGGACATCAGCTGGGTCCCACAGCATGAGTCAAAGACACGTGGAATAGGCCCCACAGGGTGATGAGTCTGAGACTAAATCAGCTTGCAGAGAGGGGTGACGAGTCATCAGCCTGCAGAGAGGGGTGACGAGTCATCAGCCTACAGAGAGGGGTGACGAGTCATCTGCCTACAGAAAGGGGTGATTAGTCATCAGCCTACAAAGAGAATGGTGATTAGTCATCAGCCCACAGAGAAGGGTGATGAGTCATCAGCATGTTCCCACGAAGAGGGGCGACGAGTCATCGACCTACAGTGAGGGGCGATGAGTCGTCAGATCACCAGGATAGGCGGAGGTGTCATCGTCATTCAGCAGGTCGAGGAGTCCTCGGCGAGAGAGTGGGACGAGGTGACATCGGCCTTGGGTGATCTGAGCAGCATAAACAGAACAGTTAAGATTGGTTCCCAGTGTGGGCCAATTACCAGTTAAATACCCAGAGGTAGGGAAAGGCCTGGATCACGAAGTGCCCATGCGGGTAGCAGGGAGAGCACAGTTGGGTGTAGAGTCCTGAAGGGACGAGTACACACCAGAACTAGGGTTTTCCCAGTAAAGCTACATGCATGGCACGTGAACAGTCAAGGCACTCCCAGAACGGGTGGCCCTAGAGATTAGGTGCACAAGGAGGCATCCATGTGGTCACCCTGTTAAAGTTTGCACTCCAGAGAAGGAAACCTTATGTGCTAGATTGTCCTAAGATTGGGTGATAGCGGCGCAAGGGTATTCCAGTAAACCCTAAATATGGCTAGCAGCGCAGTAAACCCTAATTAGGGTTAGCGGTGCGCTAGGCTATATAAGGGACAGTAAATACTTCACAAAGGTACGCAGTTTCTAGACCTAAACACACAGAGAAACTCAATACACTTGGTGTGCTTGCCCTATACTGACTTGAGCGTCGGAGTGCAAACGGCCTCTAGGGCGCCCCCTTTCTCTTTTGCAGGTGCAGATTGCTTCGAAAGGACCAAGCACATAACAACGTGAGGAAGGAGGCGTGTGAGTGTCGTGAGTCAACCGACAGGCGGGTCAACCGGCAGGAACATTTATTTCAAAATCACTATTATTTTTTGTTTGAGTTTCAGAAACATTCAAATTAAATGTACACCATGGCAAGACTTATTTTCTGCGCATTGTCAATGCTGCAATGAATGTCATTTTCTTTTTCTCTGTTTCAAAGCACAATCTCACAGTTGTTGGTGCTGATGGTGGCTACACTAAGCCACTGATAAGAGATTACATAGTGATATCTCCAGGACAAACAGTGGATGTACTATTGCATGCCAACCAAAAACCTAATCACTACTACATGGCTGCAAGGGCATATTCAAGTGCATCTGGACTTCCCTTTAATAATGCCACAACCACAGCTAGGATACACTACAAGAGGGTTCATGCTCCAACAAAATATCCTCCATTACCTTATTTTCCTGACTATAATGACACAAAAGCAGTTTTAGACTACTATGTTAGCCTGAAGGGCTTAACTGAAACATACTCTCATGAAGTTCCTAAACATATCACCACTCATATTCTAACCACCCTTTCAATTAACACACTTCCATGCCGTAAAGACCAAACCTGTGCAGGACCAAATGGAACACGTTTAGCCGCTACCATGAACAACATAAGCTTTAATGCCCCCAGCATTGACATCCTAGAAGCCTATTACTATCACATCAATGGGGTGTTTGATAGGGGGTTTCCTAGATTTCCTCCATTGAAATTTGACTATACTGCAGAGTATTTGCCTCTAGATCTTCAGATACCAAAGAAAGGAACCAAGGTTGCTGTTATTAAATATGGTTCAACAGTGGAAATGGTTTTTCAAGGGACAAACTTGGTTACAGGATTAGACCATCCAATGCATCTCCATGGATTTAGTATCTTTGCTGTTGGATATGGGTTAGGGAATTTTGATAAAGAGAAGGACCCCATCTCCTACAATCTCTATGATCCTCCCCTTATCAATACAATACTAGTGCCTAAGAATGGTTGGGCTGCCATAAGGTTCCATGCTCTTAACCCAGGTATGTTGCATGGAAAAATTCCTCTTTTTCTTATTCATGCCATTATATATATATATATATATATATATATATATATATATATATATATATATATATATATATATATATATATATATATATATATAAGAAACTCACAAGAGTGTCATCTAGGCATAAATTGCATAATAAGTTTGTTTTAACTTTTATAATAATTATTTTAATAATTAGATCGATTAATAGTATAACGTCTTAAGAAATACTAATAACACTATCTCCATTATTGATTGTACTATTGTAAATTACAAATTTCAGCGAGTCTCACTTAGTTACAGATCCTAATTATAAATTATAAAGACATACAATGATTTTTTAGTTTTATTCAATATAATAAAACTACTCAAAATCGTAATCAAATTTAAAAGGATATCTATTGGCAGTATTTAGAATCAATCGAGAAAGATAAAAAATTTAAATATTATTGGTTAAGATTTAAAGGATAATAAACAACAATTTATAAAATACATCTATTATCACAATGAACAAGAAATTCAACTTCAATTTCTAATAATTTTAAAGCAAAAATTACTTCCCTCCCAAATCACTGAGTTTTAAGTTTTTAATAAAATAAAAATTGATTGAATTTCTCCCTTTTCAGTGAAATATAAATTATTTTGTTCTCAATTTTCCCTCAAACAAACTATATCAATGTATGTATATTATTTTTAGCCAATAATAGTAATGCATTTATTGAAAGAGTGAGATTACTTGGATGAAATTGTTTTAATAGATGACATATGGTTATGGATATGAATGAAAAAACCTTAAAGGGAACAAAAATACTGATTTTTTGATTGTGTGATGTTTTATGTTGATATATATAATAATTCTAACCTCAATTGTAGGGGTGTGGTTTGTGCATTGCCATCTAGATAGACACCTCTCTTGGGGCATGGAAACTGTGCTTATTGTGGCCAATGGAAAAGGAGATGCTGTAATACTACCTCCACCTCCAGACATGCCCCCCTGTTGAAGAACTTTCCTTTGTAGAAAAAAAACATGTTATAAACATTGCCACATGATGGAATGCTTGTTTTCATTAATGATTTGGCTAGTGTTTCTAAATTTAGTAGAATAAAGTTTTACATGTATTGGGTTTTTATTGCAAGGAAAAAGTTGCATGCATAACTCTACTCTTTAAAGACTTAGGAGAGAAAGAAAGCGAACAAAAATGTAAATATTATGGATTATGTAGTTCAGATAGAAGTATATATAAATATATTTTGTGAATGTTAATTAATGGAATGTTTTTAATATAAAGGTGTTTACGTGATTATTGTTATTCTAATTTCAGATATTTTAGCAGTGTTTTTTCTGGTTTTTCTTGCATCAACTTAATTATGTGTCTATTTTAACTGTTTGTTGTTCTTAAAGGTATTTTTTACTATCATATTGGTGAAAATAATTTAATGATTTTGTTGATAACTAGGTTGAAAAACTTAATTGATAATTTCAGTGAAGCTATTCTCCCCACTATTTAAGTTTTGTAGTTATTAGTAAATCTCATTTGTTTTCTTTTGTTTGATAAAATTAAAAGAAGTAAACTGAATAAAGAATGTAAAAACGTAAACAAAAAGCAGGAGAAAAGAAAGAGAAAAAAACTACTCCCTCACGTATCTTCCTTTCTCTCTCTCCCATCTTCTCTTTTCTGTCTTCTTCAATTTCTTCTCTATAATTCATCTATTTCAAAATCTAATAACTCCCTGCACTAGTTAAGGTGACAGACTACATGTTTACTCAATCAAATTTTCAAATCAAGTAAGTTCATTTTTACTCTAAAGTTTCCTTATCTTCTATTTTTCTCTATGATTTAGTCATCAATTTTAATGAGACCAGTTGAGAAAAATGTTTATCTCAACTTGATTAAGCTCATATTAAAATTTGGTAATGTTTGGATAACTTGTTTTATATCCTGGATTTTAGAGTGATTTTCCTATCTGAACAAAAATTTTCTTGGGATAAGAATTACAGGTAAGAAAAACTAACTTTAACTTTCAATAATATCCTAGGTTAGAAGATCTGAATGTGGAGGAGACGTGGTCCCGAGTTTTAATTTCTCTGACAGAATGTTATTTGATAAAATTATTTGATTTTATGTTCTGTGAACATTTATAAATATTAGATTTTTATATTTTCGAATTTAAATATTGTTTTTGATGTTGAAAAGGTTTTTGAATGTTATGAATTTTTAAATATTATGTGATTGAATGATATGTATTATATATGAATGATGAAAATTGTATGAAATTAATATCATACATTTGGAATAATGTATGAGTTGTTATTTGATGATTAATTAAGTATGAAAACCCTATATTTAATAGAGATTTATATTTTCTCAAAGACTTTTATATTTTTTTTATTAACAAAAAATAATAATGAATAAAAGGATACTTCAAAGATATCCTATAAAAGTAACCCACCATCTAAAAGATTTAGGACATAACAAAACAATCCTAGAACCATCCATATATATTTCAACCCATACACATCCACTCCTCTAAAAAATGTAGCTACAACAACTACTACATAACCAATAAAAGACTTTATGTTGTTTAAGATTTCTATTTTATAATCATTGAAACTTAATTTTTAACGAATAAGATTTCAAAGTTTAATATTAGTTTAAATATAAGTAGTCCTTTTAATATATTAAGTTTGTTATTTATTGTTTTCATCTTTAATTTTTGTTATTTAATACTTACAAATGTTATTGTTTTAATATAATTAGGTCTCTTCGTTAAATGGTGACGAAGTAAATTGAGCACCATATCATCACATCACAACGAATAATCGTGTTATTATCTTATAGCATTTAAAGATAAGACATTGAATTTAGATAACAAAATTGTAAAATTTTATATTACAATGATCAAAACGATAAAAGGAATATATTACACGAATCATTTACATATTAAATATAAAACTATTTTTACAAATTAATAGTTGTTATTTTTGTGTGTTTTAAATATTATATATCATTTATACACAATTTTTTTAAAAATTAAATAGTGTATTAAAGGCCTATTTTACTTCTCCATATAATTGAATGACAAATTACTAAAATTCCTTATGTTTTAACTTTGCTTTACCTTACTAATTAGGAGAAAGAATTGTAAGTATGCAAATATGATTGAGAAATTTTAGTTGATGAACTTTGAACTCTATAAGTCACAAGTTCCTCCAGCCAAACATGATAGGATGGGTATTTTATGGAACAAAATTTGTTGAGAGAATAGAAATTTTTCTGTGAATTTATAAAGAACAGACTTTAGGCATTCTCACTTTTGATATTCCTTTAGTAATCTAAATTTGCCTTGCAAAATTATAAAAACTTACCTTCCTTATTCCATAAGAGGAAGAGAGAGTCAAAGTTTGAAGGAGATAGAGGTTGGAAAATAAATATTGAAAATATTTTCCTTCTTCATTTCCTTATTTGATATGTAATTTTATTATCTGTCATGATTAAGCAATTCTTAATTAAGATAAAATTTAAATAAATGTGATTCCCTCACATTTGTACATTCTCTTGATCGTTTGAGTCAGCTATTAAGATAAATTATTGACCCTCATTTTATTGATGGGTCATTGATTCTAATATTATTAATAGGTCATTTAAGGGTGTGTATTTTGCAAACGTTGTACTCGTTGGGTTCCCTTAGTCTTTTCGGTGGCAGGGGTTTGTTGTGGTCTTTAGTGGACATTCTCCTATCGGCAATATAGTCCAAGCTCTTTTATTTTGATACATAACTCCTTTAACTCTTCGAACTGTATGAACTTAGCAGCCTACACTATCACGGTTCTTCAAGGTTTGTTTTTTTTTTCTTACATAGACTATTTGAGAAGGAGTCCCTACTTCAGCGTAATAACCATGTGGTACATGACCACTTGAGATTGAGGACAACTTGCTCGAATTGCTTCATGAATGTACATAGTAATTTTGTTTCTCCTGCTTTGTGCTGACTAACGTGATCGACTGTAAGATCTACTAGTGGCAAATTGTGTCCTAAACTTTTGTAACAAGTATCACAACATGTGTCCCAAAGATAGTATGGTGGGACAAGTCCAGGATAGGAGCTGAACTGCAATGGGGAGGACTACTATAAGTTATAATGGAATTATTATGTTTTCCATATAGATGTATATAGAAAGTGTATCAATGTATAACATACGTGGTAAAAATAAGGTAAAAGTTTGGTGTAATTGCTAATAGATAAGCATAACATATGGAGTAACGAATTATATGGAGCATATCTCTCCAATCTAATTGTATATAAAATAGTACGCATGCGTTGAATGAATATACAGAAATATCATTTCCATAATATTTGGTATGGTATCAGAGTACCATTTATGGTGACTTAACAAAATTTTCTTTCGCCCTTTTTATCCTCGATAGCCATGTTTGCCGAAAACTCCAAAGACGCAGTTACGGATACATCAAATCCATATTACGTACATCATTCAGATCAACCCAGACACCTACTTGTCCCAGAGAAATTGAATGGCTCAAACTACCCAACGTGGAGCAAATCAAGGACTCATGCAATTTTTCAGATACAAAAAGTCATTGCCACAATTACTCAAGGTACAATGTTTGTTTCGTCATATTAAATAAAAATCAAGAGCCTTTGGGACGAGTTAGACACATATCGCTCATTCTCACCTTGTAATCATGAAAGCACACAATGACGAGAAGGAAGAAGACTGTTTAATGCAATTTCTTATGAGTCTCAATGACACCTATAAAGGTATTCGATCTAATATTTTGATGATGTCTACCTTGCCTAACATTAGACAGGCATATATTCATTAATTATACAGGAAGAGACACAACAACTATTTTCGATTACTAATTCGGGTAACCATGATGTTTATGCAAATACAACAGGTTTTCTCATGATTTTTAATACTTCAGTCAATTTTTTTTTTTCATAAAATCATGGATTTTGGACAGTGGGCAACTAATCATATTATTTCAAATCCAGAACTATTTATTAATTAAACTCCCATCACCAGTTTCTTTGGTAAACATTCCTACAGGTTCAACAACCCCAATCACGTCCAAAGGGACCATCCAATTTAATAGGGATATCAAATTAGAGCATGCTTTATGTGTCCCTTCTTTTAATTTAAATCTTATTTGAGCAAGTAAACTCACTAAAGCTCTAAATTGTTGTATTTTCTTACTTCTAAATGGTTGTATCCTATAGGATCTGCCTGTGGGGAGGATAATTGGCTCGGATGAACAACGAGGTGGTCTTTATTACTTGAAACCTTTCAAAAAATTGCTCAACTCTTTTCATATTTCCAGCAACATAGATCTCTAGCATATGAGATATGACCATCCGTCTTCATCCCGTTTAAAATTGTCATCTTTATTATTTTCTTTCAATAAGTCTACTCATAATAACTGTAATATTTGTCCCATTGCTAAACAAGCAAGACTGGCTTTACTTCCAATGCAATAAATACACAACGTGCATTTGATTTGTTACATTGCGATATTTAGGGTCCTCATAAATTACCTACTTATTCAAATGCACAATTTTTTTAACCATTGCCAATGATTTCACTAGATGCACATGGATTTTTTTTTTTTTATGCAACATAAATCAGATACTCAATGTCTACTACAATCTTTCATCAAATTTGCATATAAACAATTCCACATCCGTGTTAAAGTCGTCGGAAAAGATAATGGTACGAAATTTCTTTCCATGCGTCAATTTTTTCTTGATCACGACATTGAATGCCAATGTACATGTGCCTATACCCCCAACAAAACGGGATGGTTGAGCGCAAACATCGTTATATCATCATCACCAGTTGTGCGATCTCTTCTTTATCAATCTAATTTACCTATCCATTTTTAGGGAGATTGTGTTTTAAATTCGATTTACCTCATTAACCGCTTACCTTCCCCTATTCTATCAAATAAAACACACTTTCAACTATTATACAACCAAGTTCCATATGTTACACATTTACATATTTTTGGCAGCCTATGTTATGCAACAGTGAATCATCCCAAACACAAATTTGATCCCCACGCTCGACGGTGCATCTTTATTGGATATTCACCTAATCATAAAGGCTAAAAATTATATGATCTGGAAGACAACACTATTTTTTTTCAATAGGGACGCGGTTTTTCATGAATTTTTCCTTTTCATGAAATAACATCATCCTCACACTCTTTTGTCCTACCAAATTTGGTCTTTGACTTAGACCATCAAAATCCTACATTTCCTACCACACTACGAACTCACAATCGGCTTCACCAACTTCGCCTAGTGGGCACATTATTGAACCCATACCTATTGAACCCATTCCATCCATTAAGCCTATTCCTAAACCTACGACTGATAAGTGCCTAATTTCCGTAATATTTCATATTAAAATATAGGCACTTATGAGTATTAATTGCTAATTCATATATAAAATAATACCTAATTTATGAATTTATACTTTTTTACATTTTTTATGATCTTTAATTGAATAAGAGCATTTTATTCCCAAATTTGGTGTTAATTGCAGGTTTCTAGGGAAGAATGGAGATTTGGACTAAAAAAGAATGATATATGCTAAAAGGACAAAGCGGGAAGGCCCAAAACGCACAAAAGAGAGAAAAAGAGTCCAACTCAACAGTGAGAATGTGTCAGATTAATTGGACTATTTTTATGTTTTTATCATTAATCACATAAGCACGACGCAGGAAGTCACCTAACCCTAGCAAAATTAGGTTAAATAGGGGGCTAGAGGCACAAGCCTAGGGTGCCAAATTGAGAGTAAAACACCATAGAGTGAATTGTAACCAAATTGGGAGAATGGAAGGTGCTAGAAGTATGCGTGGCTAATTCTACCCTTTGGGATTGAGAGTAATCTGCTCAAACTCTTATGTATTGAGGTGATATCTTATATTAAAATATTCAATTCTTGATTGATTATTGGTATTGTTGTTTTACTTTTAATTTTCCGTGACAAACTGAGAATCTTAAATTTGATTGGAAAGTATTTTTAGGGTTCTGACCTAAACAACAATACTTGACATATTTGAGTGCTAGGAATAGACTTGAAATGTTAATTGCTATTAACGTCTAAGCTTCGTTCTAAGTTGTTCTTATAATTATGCGAGGGATCGATAGTTAGGGAACATTCTTAAGGATTTTATATACGAGGAATCGATATAAATGATTTTTATACGGGCATCAATTTCAATCAAAGAACTTAATATTGACATGCTAATCAAAATACATGAGAGTGAGAGAGATGAAACCTAATCCTTATTTTTCCAACTTGAAGCAACCAATTTTTTGTCTGTTTTCTGATTGATCATCGCCAACATAACCACTTTCAACACACTTTTAATTGTTTTGTTCTATATTTAACGATTATTGTACTTGATAATTCACTGTTCCTTGTGGGATTGATATCTGTCCTTAGGGATAAATTATTACTTCTGACAACACGGTGCACTTGCCGTAAAAAGTCATCAATGACCACTGAATCTCCTATGCCTAATTCATCCCTTGATATTTCTGTTGGGTCTATTAATGTCTAAGTTGAAGAGGGGGGGGGGGGGGGGAGGTGAATTGATCTTATAAGATTTTCGCAAATCAAAACTTATTCACAGAAAAAGAACAGATTTATTTTTATTACTTTTGACACAAACAGAAGCAAGATCAGATTAGGCTTGAGATTAACAAAGAATTATTCAGAACAGATTAGGTACTTTGATAGCAGCAAGATCAAGAAGGATATTCAACCAAGAAAATCAACTCTTGAAAGTTTAAGAGCAACTTAAAAGTTCTTATTGAAACTTGAACAGAGTTATTAAGAGGGATTTTATGATATCAATTATTCAGCAATCACACATACTTATATGTTCATAAGCACCCAAGAACATACATTGAAACTTGAAGAATAATATGAACACACCCAGAAATAACAGATTCAATTTTAGTTTAACAAATTTATTTTCTAGCAGATTATCCAATTATGCAAAAAATTAGTACAAAGATTAAGAAGAGAGATGCAGACACAGATTATACTGGTTCACTCATCAAGAGCTACATCCAGTTTATCTTACACCAAGGCAAAATCCACTAAAAAGATCAAAACAATTACAACACCTTACAGTTCTTGAATCCTACAAGAACAAGGTATACAAAGCTGAAAAACCCTATTTCAGCTCTACTTCCACTTCAAGAAATCCTATCAAGAAGTGTATTACACCAAACACCTTTACACAAAAAAGAATATGGAACAGAAGCACCTGAACAGAAGATGCAAGAACCCAAAAATAGTGGCCCAGATTTGTAGACCAGCAGTGACAGCACCTTCACTTTGATCAAGGTAACCAAGAACCAAGCACTTGAAAGACTTTATGAAAGATCTTACAAAAAACTAGCAATGCTGTGATCTCTACTGAAAAAGGTTTTTGCTCACTTGAAACTATGTAATCTCAGTAGTTTCTAAAAGAGAAGTTCCACTCTTTATAAAGAAAACCAGTCTATAACAACTTTTCAAAAAATAGTTAAAGGCTGTTATAAAAAGAACAGGTTGAATTTAGAAATAAATGGATTGTTTTTCAAACCCCCTCCAGCTCAGCATATCAGAAACAAGAAAGGCTGAGACAGGTTTACTTGTGCCAAAGCAAAACTTTGTGAAAATCTTTAAAGCAAAAGGCAGTGTAGAAAGAGCCTGTTGTTGTACAGAACAACAGATTAATTTTTCCTACAGAAAACATATTTTGAGAAAAGACATGAGAAAAACATTTAGAAAACTTGGTGCTTGATCTTATCACCTTGATTAGGGCCATGAGGTGGGTCACGAAGCAAAAAGGCTACCTTAAACTCACATTACCCTATTATACAAAACCCCTTCAGTACAATATAACAAGCTTCAAAGCAAAGCATTATATTTGCTACATCAAACACTTATACAGTCTTCAAGAAGCATCATCCTCTTTCAACAATTTCTACACAACCACTTCGACATTCTACAAGTCTCAAGCATCCTCCTACATAGCATAAAGATTACTAGCTTCCACCTCGCATCAATCAGTTCATTCCTAGCCAAGGTTTTCTCCCAGGTACATGATACCCACTTTCTCATTTTATTTCTTATTCCAACTTATCTTCTTCTAACTGCAATTTTTTAGCTAACATTTCTACACCTAGAGAGCCTTCATCATATGATCAAGCCATATATTGTCTACTCAGTTAGAACTTTAAGCCAGTTTATGCAAGAGCCTTGCAAAACACACTAGGATGCAACATTATGGGTATGAAGTACATCAAAAGGACACCCGAGAAAGGATTATTAATTCCCTCTGATAATGATCTTAAGATGAAAGCCTTTTGCGATTCAGATTGGGGAGGATCTCGTATTACTCGAAGATCAATTAGCAGCTATTGCATTTTCCTAGGAAATTTATTGGTATCCTGGAAGTCTAAGAAACAAATCAATGTGTCAAGGTCATCTGTCGAAGTAGAATATTGGGCCATGGTAAATACTTGTCTGGAGCTAACATGGTTATGTTATATCCTGCGAGATCTCAAGGTTCCAATTAGCATGCATGCATATACCTTTGTCTTGTGATAATCCAGCGACACTCCATATTGCAGCAAATCCTGTATTTCATGAGTGTACGAAGCATATCGAGATAGACTGTCACACCGTAAGGGAAAAGCTGCAAGATGGGATGATAAGTCCATCATATGTCTCTCTTCACATTGTCAGTTAGCAGATAAATTTACTAAGCCTCTTAGGAAAGATCAGTTTGTAACTTTGCGAAACAAGTTGGGAGTCCATGATATTTACTCACCAACTTGAGGGGGAGTATTAACATTATTATATTTTCCTTATAGATGTATATGGAAAGTGTATCAATGTATAATATACATGGTAAAAATAAGGCAATAGTTTAGTGTATTTGCTGATAGATAGACATAACACATAGAGTAGCAAATTATATGGAGCATATATCTCTAATTTGATTGTATATGAACAATAGGCATGCGTTGAATGAATATACAGAAATATTCTTTTCATTATATTTGATAAGTTAGCATTCATTATAATAGCTGCAATTGTTTGGGGCATTGTGTCACTCAGTTTTGTCTTTAGGACTAAACAATTCTACAGAAATGACTTATACAAGAAATTCAAAGAAGCTAAAATTGATGAAACTGAAACAGATGTGTGTTGCAATAGGATTAGATCATCAGCTGCAAATGAAGACTAAGTGACTTTGGCAAGGAAATGGTCAAAGTAATTTGAGAACCATATACAATATAAATGTTTATTGTAAGTTTTGTGTTATATTTTCAAACAACAAAAATCTTTACCAACATGTTTCCCATACCTTAAAAGTTGATAAGGGTTGTTCATGTTCTTATTCAAGCATTTCATGGCCTTATTAGACAGTATGCAACAATCTCTTTCTACAATGCCCCTATAATAAGATGGATCCATTTATCACTACAAGAAAATCATTAAATAGAAACCAATTTTAGAGATAAAAAATAATTAGTTGCTATATTGACTAAATTAGATACTATTTTAGATACTAAAAAAATTATTAGTTTCTAAATTAGTTTCTATTACAAATAAATAGTTTCTAAATTGGCATCTAATTAGCTACCAAGGTTTTAACTACCAATTAAATTTAGAAACTATTTATCAATAATAGAAACTAATTTAGAAATCAAAAAATTTTTTAGTCTCTAAAATAGTATCTAATTTTGTCAATATAACAACTAATTATTTTTTATTTCTATTTAATGATTTTCTTATAATGTATTTTATTTATCTTTGATCTAACTATTTTTAATCTTTACATCACCTTTGTGCTATTTTAATGGCACTTCTCAAACATCTTTACATAAAATACATCATCAATATTAAATTAGCTCTAATTATCTTTTGTTACTATAATTTATTTATTTTAATTAATTTGATTTCCCTATTAATAAAATATCAATTAAGTCTTTCAATTTTACAATCAATTTTATTACCCTTATGTTTTAATCCAACTACTCAATTTCTTAAAACATATAAACATATGATCATGATTAGGGGTGGCAATGTGAGCTAGCTCGCCCCGCGTTAGGAGTGCGGGCTCATTTTCCTGACCCGTCCCGCATAAGAGTAACCCGCAGGCCTACGGACCAGCCGGCATAAGAATTTTTTTTTTTCAAAAATTAAAATTTCATTAATTATTGTTCTTGCCGGTTGACCCGCCTGTCGGTTGACTCACGACACTCACACGCCTCCTTCCTCACGTTGATATGTGCTTGGTTCTTTCGAAGCAATCTGCACCTGCAAAAGAGAGAGGGGGCGCCCTAGAGGCCGTTTGCACTCCGACGCTCAAGTCAGTGTAGGGCAAGGACACCAAGTGTATAAGTTTCTCTCTGTTTAGGTCTAGAAACTGCGTACCTTTGTGAAGTATCTTACTGTCCCTTATATAGTCTAGGGTTTACTGCGCCGCTAGCCCTAATTAGGGTTCGCTGCGCTACTAGCCATATTTAGGGCTTACTAGAATACCCTTACGCCGCTATCACCCAATCTTAGGGTAATCTAGCACATAAGGTTTCCTTCTCTGGAGTGCAAACTCTCACAGGGTGACCACCTGGATGCCTCCTTGTGCACCTAGTCTCTGGGGCCACCTGTTCTGGGAGTGCCTTCACTATTCACGTGCCATGCATGTAGCTTTACTGGGAAAACCCTAGCTCTGGTGAGTACTCATCCCCTCAGGACTCTACACCCAACTGTGCTCTCCCTGCTACCCGCATAGGCACTTCGTGATCCAGGCCTCTCCCTAATTCTGGGTATTCAACTGGTCATTGGCCCCCTCTGGGAACCAATCTTAACTGTTCTGTTTATGCTGTTCAAATCACCCAAGGCCGATGTCACCTCGCCACACACTGTCGCCGAGGACTCCTCGACCTGCTGAGTGACGATGACACCTCCGCCCATCCTGGTAATCTGACGACTACTCACCCGTCTCTATAGGCTGATGACTCGTCACCCCTCTCTGCAGGCTGATGACTCGTCACCCCTCTCTGTAGGCTGATGACTCATCACCCCTCTCTGTAGGCTGATGACTCGTCACCCCTCTCTGTAGGCTGATGACTCGTCACCCCTCTCTGTTCAATACCCCCTGTGGGGTCCATTTCACGTGGCTTTGACCCATGCTGTGGGACCCAGCTGATGTCCGAGGACTGGTCAGTACAATTATAAAAAAAACTTATTTCTACTACTGAAAAATTAAAATTTTATCAGTGTTTCAATTCATTTAATTAAGATAAAAATATAAATTTTAAGTATAGGGTTATTAGAAAGGTTGATTAAAATTTATTAAATTTTTGCTTTACATCTATTTTTTCCTATATATGTATGTAAATGTATAAGAGTATCTTATCAAAGCTTTGCTATAAAATATTTGAATAAAGATGACTAATATTTTAACTATCCTATTGAAATCTCTTTTTTATATTATTTTTTTATTAACAAATTTTAAATATATGATTTTACTTAAAACTAAATCCAGTGTCACTCTTAATACTAATTCTTTTAGATGATTAAAATAAAACATTTCTTTTTTTAGTACATTAAATTCAATTTTTTAAAATAAAATAAAGGTCACACTACAATAATGGGAGAATGTGGTATGATTTTTTTTACAAAAATAATTTAAATAATTATTTTTTTATTTATGCGGGTTAGCGGGCCAACCTGCCCCACCCCGCTGTTGGTCCGTGCGGACTGCGGGTTATGCGGGGCGGGCCAAAACAGGTTGGTGGGTTAGATTAGTGAACCTGTCCCACAATTTTTAGTAGCGGGCCGGCCCGCATGGTCCACCCTGCATTGCCACCCTTAATCATGATAAATTGTATGATATATAAATTTAGATTTTTAATATTTGTTTTTAACGATTTTATTGTGAATTGGATTGACAATACTTATTATGCATTTTGAGTTAATTGAATATTTTACTAACATTGAAACTAAATTGAATATAATAAAGAGAAAATATATTTACTTTCTTTGAGGTCATGTGTCCTATAAAGGACATTCGGCTATTCAGGTATTCGGCCCTCTTTCCTAATTAACGATTAAAGCCGAAGACAGGTTAAAGTTAATAAAACATGATTAAAGGGGTATTGGGGCTGCGCTAAATTCACAGGGAGTGTAAGGTCTGTAGTGGCCAGACCTCGGATGTCGACAAATGAATGAAAGGTCGGCTTGGTAGGGCCCACAGAGGGGTCCACAGAATGACACGTGTCAAGGCACGAAACCAGATTCACAGATATGCTATGCATGCAGAATGTGTTCAAGACGTAAGACTCTGACACGATATAATTGTAACCCCACCAAAAGCTTTTCATATTTATGTAATAAAATAAAGGTGAAACAATAATATCAAAATTGAACATAGATATATACATAATATAATTCATCCATTAGTACAAATGTGCCTCAAAATAATATCCCTTTTTGAGGAAGTTTTAATACATCTCCATGCAAAATAGAAACCACAGCATTCAAAACCGGCGATCCCCTAACAGAAAACAGAAAACGGGCAATCTCCTATCAGAAACAGGAAACAGGCGATCGCCTAATAGAAACAGAAACAGGCGATCTCCTTCCGGCGACCACTCACAGAGGAGATCTACTACCTGCAACCTTGTCTGCTCCCATGCAAATATACACGATCATCACAGGTTTAAGAAAAACAACCACGATACAAGATAAAAGGGTAAGCTAGATATTTTCAAAAACTTTAAATATGAAACTTTATATCTATAGAAAACATAAATCTTCACACCATTCATAATCTATATCAATTTCAACCATCAACATCCACATATTCCACAAACTCGTCAAGTGTCTATTTACTACATTCAACATTCATGGTTCACACGTCAGACTTTCCACTGACTCGTAACATATAGACACATGACTCTACTTCCGGAAGACTCGTGCGTTGACTCAGACTCAGAGATCTGCACCTGTCATACCACACCACTGTGAAATCCACACAGGGTCGCTGTGAAATCCACACAGCCATGCACATACATAATCTCAATATCATCACTCTCCCGGTATGACAGGGTTAATTCATATAACAGGTCAAGTCAGTTATCTTTCAAACAACTTACCCATACATATGAACCTCCTTCGACTCTCCACAACTGAATAACTTCATCTATGTGATTCCATTATATCAGCAGAGTCAGGATATCTCCTTCTAGACAAGTCCCTAGTCAATGCACATTACACACGATCTTACACGGTATTTTCTTTCCTGAAAATACTATGCCTTGATCCCACATTCACAACATTCAATGCATCATACAACACGTAAAAGCACAATTCCATCATATAATATATTGAATCTTTTCTCAAACAATCCCAATCACAGAAACAATCATCCCAAGGTTCAGATTTTCGAATATTACATGCATTTCACATTTCAATCTCAAACAGTTTCAAACGACACTAAAACAGGGGATTTCGAAAACAGCATTAAAATTGGCGATCACGTCACCCCACACATAAAAACAGAGTATCGTGGAAAGCATATGAAAACTGACGACCACGTCGCCCTCACTTCAGAACCTACTCGCCTAACGTTTTTATAAACGAAAATGCTAGCTTCCCTTACCTGAACTTGCGCAAAATCACTAAGAGCTCCAACACCCACCGAAGCTTAAAGATGTCCTAACCTGCACCATGGAGCCTTTATCACAAAACTGACTATACTACTCATTTCTACGCTAACAGAGACGATTTCTGGAGCTAAGGGAGTCGCCGGCAACGCCTATGCAGAGGCAACCCTTTCAAGCTCAGATTCGACTCGAAAAACAGAGTAAAACGACTTACTCTGTTCTAGCGTCCTGACGGAAAACTCGCAGAGAACTCCCCAGGTGTCCAAGTGCAGTCGTCGCTCGTCGTACTGGTGCTTGAGGATGTCTGAATCGCAGCGCGAAGGAGAGAAAAGAGAAGGATGAAGGTGAACTCACTCTGTCACTCTTGAACCACAGCAGCGTTCTTTGCCTCTCCGAAGTGAGTTTTTGAATCTAAACCAACTTGTCCACAATTGCCGCTGCCACCACCCACTCTGCAGGAAGGCTTGCGTGCACGCTTCCCTGAACAGTACGGCCACGTGTGTCTCTGCGCATGCCAACTCTCTGATGTCACTATTCTGAACCACCCTTTTTGTCTACGTGTCGCACGTGCAGGACGTCTCATGCTGGGAGCCTAGGTCCCACCTTATCTGTGTGAAGCTCGACATCGCGCGATAACTTTCCACCGATGACTCATCCTGGCGGACGACCTATGTCTTTCCCTGGAAGACGACCGATGTCTCCCTCTGGAAGACGACCGATGTCTATCCCTGGCGACGCCCGCATGTCTCTCGCGCCCTGGCGATGCCCGCATGCCTCGCGCCCTGGCGATGTCCGCATGTCTCTCGCGCCCTGGCGATGCCTGCATGTGTCTCGCGCCTTGGCGATGCCCGCATGCCTCGCGCCCTGGCGATGTCCACATGTCTCTCGCGCCCTAGCGATGCCCGCATGCCTCGCACCCTGGCGATGTCCGCATGTGTAGTCTAGGCGACAGGCGATTATGTACTAACCAGGCGATCTCATAGTCTTCTAAGCTACACTTTCCTTCCTTTTTATTTTAAATAAAAACATACTTAGAATTCATTTAAAATATATTCCTTTTATTCCAATTTAATTTTACAGGTCCTTACAATAATTATCCTTAGAAACGCATGGGAGGCACGTGAAGGTTTTGAGGCACGTGAGATATTAAGTTATTAGATAAGTTTGGGCTGGCGGCTAGGCTAGGCACTGAAACCCTAGCAGCCACACCTTAAGTTACACACTCCACGAAAGGAATAGGCCCACGAGAGTTGCACTCTAAGAAAGGAAGGTTGCCACGGGATTATAGGGGAATTGTGCCCTAAAATCCCAAAAAGGGTAACCCTAAATTCGCTAGAGGCAGCGCTTGGGTAGGGGCATGTATGCGGCAGGTAACCTAAAAACAACTATATAATGGGGTAACGCCCAAGGTAAACATAGGTTCACACACCAACACAGTTCTTTGCAGGCTTAGAGTTTCTCACACACTCTTGGCTTGAGATATCTTAGTTGTTGGATGTTTCTTGCCCTATACTGACTTGAGTGTCAGAGTGCAATTACAGGTAGGGCCCCCTCTGTTTCAACAGAGCCACCAACCCACCGCGAGATAGAAAGGAGTCACAATCTACCTCAGAGTCAACGACAACCGAGTCAACTGGCGAGAACATTTGGCGCCCACTGTGGGGCTCGATAAAACTAGGTCCCATCCACAGTCGTGATCAGTAGAATCAAGCGACATGAGGAGTACAAGGCAAGGTGGCACTGGAAGGGATGAAGGTGATCAAGCCGCGACCATCCAAGAACTCATGCAGACAATCCGCAACCTTCAGCAGGCGTTTGCGGCGTCTACTGCCAACCAAGATCAGTTTAGGACAGACCTAAACACATCGTTGGTGGCAAACGAAGAATTACGCAGGACCAACGAGGAGTTAAGGAGAGGGATAGGAGAATGTGCGGTGGCGGATCCAAGGGTGCCACCTCCAGTTAGGGTTCGTCCCATGCCTTTCTCTCAAGATATCATGGAGACGGTCATACCAGCGTCCTTTGTGATTCCAAAAATCACCTTCACAGGGGTCGAGGATCCAGAGGCCCACATAATGGCTTTCCACACTCAGATGATGATCTCTAGAGGAACAAACGCTATGCACTGTAAGCCATTTATGGGTACTTTTGTAGGCACGACCTTGAACTGGTTCATCGGGCTCCCAGATGGACACATCACGTCTTTTGGCCAGTTCACGGAGTTATTCAAGAAACAGTTCATTGTCAACCGCGCGCACTCACCTGTCGCGTTCGATCTCTTTGACGTAAGGCAGTCCTAGAAAAAACCACTGAAAGACTTCCTGAACCAGTTTGGGGCACTCGTGGTCAGATTGCAGACAAAAGATAAGGCCATGATCGTGCATGCGTTTGAAAGGGGGATCCTTCCAGGACCCTTTAGTGATGCACTAATATGGTGTCCACCAAGGACATTTGAGGAGATCCAGTGCCGCGCTGTGGCACATATTACTGCAGAGGAGCACGTGGCGGAGAAGCGTGCCAGGGTGAAACCGCCTAAAGCTCGTCTACCAGGGCGCGCTCAGCCCTTAAGGGTACATGAGACCACCACGGGAAAGAAGGCCAAAGCAGCACCGTATGAGCCAAGGAAGCCTAAGCCCGCGAGGCACAATTTCAGAATAGAGCTTAAGGAGTTGATAGCCATCCCCGAGGTGGCAAACAGGTTAAAATTTCTCCCGAAATTTGACAAGTTGGGTCCACACAAAAACAAGTGGTGTGAGTTCCACCAAGCGCATGGTCACACTCTGAGCAATTGTCTCTCTTTAGGGTATCAAATAGATGACTTGGTAAGGATTGGTTTTTTGACGGATTATTTGCAGGAACCTCAGGGAAATTTTGCGTTGACGGCTCCTGCGGCAGACCAGAGGCATGAGGTACCCATCCATGGGGAAATTAACACTATCTCCGGGGGTTTCTCGGGCGGAGGGTGCATCGCTTCCTAGCGAAGGAAGTACACCAGAGAGGTAATGGCTTTTAAAGAGGTAGACCTCGACCGATTCCCAAAGCCTGACCTCACTTTTACAAAGGCAGATAGAGCAGATGTGGTCCCACATAACAATGACCCCATAGTAATCTCAGTTGTGACTGTGGGAAGGAGGGTGCATCGAGTCCTGGTAGATCAGGGAAGCTCGGCAGATGTGATGTTTTGGCTGACCTTCAACAAACTATAGTTATCCCCCGACCAGTTGAGACCCTATGACGGATGTTTATATGGATTTGTAGGAGATCAAGTGGAGGTCAAGGGATACATCGAGTTAAGAACCACGTTCAGAGATGACAAGGCATCTCGCGCGGTTAACATCAGGTACCTTGTAGTTAATGCACCATTCACTTATAACATTCTTTTGGGTAGGCCTACTTTGAATAGGTTAGGGGCAGTACCTTTGTCGAGGCACATGAAGTTAAAGCTTCCCTCTCTTGATGGTGCGGTGATAACTATGAAGTCAGACCAGAAGACGGCTAGAAAGTGCTACGAAGACAGCCTCAAGACCAAGCGAGGCATATGTACTGTGACCACCGGGCTGTCTAGGGACGAGGAAGACATCCGCCTAAAGGTCGCCCCAGACAGACGTGTCGAGCCTGCAAAGGAGGTCGTGGAACGAGAGGTCAGGGGTAAACACTTCAAGCTTGACAAATCATTGAGCCAGGAAGTGCAGGATCAGGTCGCCGAGGTTTTGGCCCGACATCTGGATGCCTTTGCGTGGACTGCCTCAGACATGCCAGGGATAGACCCTGATTTTTTGTGCCACCGTCTTACCATGAACCCCCAGGTCAAACCTGTTCATCAGAGACGGCAGAAGTTTAATGAAGAGAGGCAATAGGTCATCAGGCTGGAGACCCAGAAGCTGTTGGAGGCCGGTCATATAAGGGAGATCTAGTACCCTGAGTGGCTGGCCAACGTGGTGTTGGTAAAGAAGGCTAATGGCAAGTGGAGAATGTGCGTCGACTTCACTGATTTGAACAAGGCCTGCCCCAAGGATTCATACCCACTTCCCAGCATCGATGCCTTGGTAAACAGCGCCTCAGGATGCAAACTCCTTAATTTTTTGGATGCGTTTTCTGGGTATAACTAGATACGAATGCACCCAAAGGACGAATGCAAGACGACATTCATGACAAAGCACTCCAGTTACTACTACAAGGTGATGCCCTTTGGTCTAAAAAATGCAGGAGCCACATACCAGAGGCTGATGGATAGAATACTCGCCCCTATGGTTGAGCGAAACGTGCAGGCATATGTAGATGACATGGTCGTCACCTCCCAGGAGAAAGACCAGCATGTGGCTAACCTTGAAGAACTTCAGCACCATTTCCAGGTATAATCTCAAGTTGAATCCTGAAAAATGTGTGTTTGGGGTGGAAGCAGGAAAATTCTTGGGATTCTTGCTGACTGAACGTGGAATAAAAGCCAACCCAAAAAAATGCACGTTTCGTTTCGTTTTCGCAGGGGGCGAAAGGGGTTACCCTTTCTTCCGATGTTTGAAAAGGAACAACAGGTTCATATGGACCGCTGAGTGTGAAAAGTCTTTCCTCGAATTAAAATAGTATCTAGCCAGTCCTCCAGTGTTGCGCAAGCCGCGACCGGATCTACCACTTTGTTTGTACTTCGCCATTACAGAAAGGGCAATCAGCTCGGTCCTCATCTAGGAACAAGACCAAGCATAGAGGCTAATATATTTTGTCAGCAAGGTCTTGCAGGGGCCTGAGGCACTTTATCAAGCCATCGAAAAGGCGACGCTAGCCGTGGTGTTCTCAGCAAGGAGGCTCTATCACTATTTCCATAGCTTCACGATCATTGTGATGACGGACCTCCCCATTCAAAAGGTCCTGCAGAAACCAGATGTTGCAGGAAGAATGGTTCGTTGGGTAGTAGACCTATCTAAATTTGATGTGCAGTATGAATCCCGAGGACCCATCAAGGGTCAGGTTTATGCGGATTTTGTGGCAGAGCTCTCCACAGACACCACTCAGCAAGAAAAGACAGGTTTCAGGTGGGTCCTCTCGGTAGATGGGTCATCGAACCAGCAGGGTAGTGGGGCTGGAGTGATCTTGGAAGGACCAGGAGGAGTTCTTATAGAGCAAACTCTGCGTTTTGCCTTCAAAGCAAGTAACAACCAGGCAGAATACGAGGCTTTGATCGCAGGGATGCTGCTAGCAAAAGAGATGGGTGCATAATGTTTACTAGCCAAGAGCAATTCGTTTTTGGTCACGGGGTAGGTAACAGGTGAATATCAGGCCAAGGATCCACAGATGGCCGCTTACCTCGAGTATGTTGAACTTTTGAAAAGGACCTTTGTGGAGTTCGAATTGCTACATGTCCCTCGAGAACAAAATGCCAGAGTTGACTTGTTGGTAAAACTTGCCAGCTCAGGAAAGGGGGGCAGGCAGAGGACAGTCATTCAAGAAACTCTGAGAGCACCTCGAACAGCCACCGAAGGTGGCATTGACGTACAGATGATAAATGTCTCAGATGCAGGAACAAGAGGCCATACGTCTCTTACCCAGGAAACGTTGAAAATGTCCCACATAAGCTCATATGGTCGACCAGGGGAGAAATTGTCACAGGTTCATTTGGTTGAAGAAGGGGAAACATGGATGACGCCTTACAGATGATACCTGGCGGAAGAGACACTCCCCATAGACCCAACAGAGGTCAAAACCGTAAAGAAAAATGCAGCCCGCTTAACTCTGATTGACGGCAAGTTGTTTAGGCATGGTTACACCCATCATGTCTTGACCTGTGTAAGTGGGGCACAATGCACCCGTATCATCGCTGAACTCCATGAAGGCATATGTGGAAGTCACATCGGCCTCCGAGCTCTGTCGGCCAAGGCCATTCGAGCAGGGTATTATTGGCCAACAATGAGGGACGATTGCATAAGAGGTAAAAAGGTGGTGGAAGCTATGGATGATATGGGTCAAGGATGGCTCATATAGAGCTATGGGTTCCTTGTAGGTGCATGAAAGGTATGGAGAGTGATAGGTTAGGCCAAATCACTTGGAGGAAGGTGAAGATGAAGATCAAAGTGTCTAACCTAGAGAGACTAGACAAAGAGTAGAAGCTAGCATAATTTTGGCAGCATTTACTCATATAAATTGATCTTAAAAAAACATGAGCCAAAGCACCTTATTTATAGGAGATGGTGCCTTAGAGAGTAAGGAACAAGGGTAGGATGGGGAATACATAAAAGAGGGGGCTGCTAGGGTGTTGACTAAAGGTCAATGCAGCCCCTTAGCATGCTTCTAGAAGGTAGGGCTACATTCCTACCCTAAAAGGCCTAGGTACAAGCTAAATTGTTAAATACACCCCCTATTGTGCTAAATGAACCCTACTCTACTGAAATTACAAATAAACTGAAATTAATTGATGCTCAGCTCCCATGGCTTGGGCTCTACTCCTTGTGGTCCTCTGAGGGGTCTTTGAATATGTAAAGAAAAGTTTCTCTGCCATCAGTAGCAGAGTCCCACTCTTCTTGAATCCTCTTTGCCATGGACCTAGTTGTTGGGCCTGAGCTTAGGCCTCTTCCATCATCCCCTCCCTTTTGAAGAGGATTTGTCCTCAAATCACATGCTTCTGCCTCTTCATTTTCTCTACCTGCAAAGGGTGTTAGATCCATAACATTGAAGGTAGTATGTACTCCATATTCCTCAGGCAGGTCAATTTGATATGCATTATTATTGATTCTTTTGAGAACTTGGAAAGGACCATCACCCCTGGGACTAAGTTTACACTTCCTCTGATTAGGGAATCTATCTTTTCTAAGGTGAAGCCAAACCCAGTCTCCCTCCTCAAAAATCATCTCTCTCTTCCCCTTATTGCTATGTTTCATGTATTTCTCTGTTTGTTGTTGTATTTGGTTCTTAATCCTCTCATGCATTTTCTTTACAAATTCAGCCTTCGTTACTCCTTCCTTATGCACAAAATTTTGTGGATTAGGTAGAGGTAACAAATCTAAAGGAGTAAGAGGATTGAACCTATACACAGCTTCAAAAGGAGAAATATTAGTAGTTTTATGAACTACCCTATTATATGCAAACTCAATATGAGGAAGGTACTCATCCCAAGATTTGTGGTTTCCTTTCATGATTGACCTAAGCATAGTGGAAAGAGATCTATTTACAACTTCAGTTTGTCCATCCGTTTGAGGATGACAAGAAGTTGAGAAGTTCAACTTAGTTCCTAGCTTTTCCCAGAGAGTTCTCCAGAAATGGCCAATAAATTTAGGATCTCTATCCGACACTATGGTCTTAGGTAAACCATGTAGTCTTACCACTTCTCTAAAGAAGAGCTTAGAGATGTTGCTAGCATCATCCACTTTATTGCAAGTATAAAATGAGCCATCTTGCTAAACCTATCCACTACCACAAAAATGTAATCAAAACCTCTTTGTGTCCTAGGAAGTCCTAATATGAAATCCATGCTTATATCTTCCCAAGGAGCACTTGCAAAAGGTAAAGGAGTGTAGAGTCCATGAGGCATTGTCTTAGACTTAGCTTTTAAACATGAAATGCATCTATGACAATGTCTTTGGACATCTTTCCTCATGTGTGGCCAAAAGAATTTTCCTTTCAAAAGCTCAAGAGTTTTATCTACTCCAAAATGGCCCATGAGTCCTCCTTCATGTGATTCTTTTACAAGGAGTTTTCTATGTGTTCCTTGGGGTATGCAAAGTTTTCCTTCTTTAAATAAGTACCCCTCAGAAACATAAAAACCTCCTTGTGCTCTATGTTGGCACTCAGCAAAAGTGGGTGCAAAATCCTGATCTTCTTTATAAAGTTCAGGTATGTTTTCAAATCCAAGAATTTGGGCTCCAAGTTTAGAAAAGAGGATATGTCTCCTTGAGAGAGCATCAGCCACAATGTTTGTACTGCCCTTCTTGTATTTGATAACATATGGAAATTGCTCAAGAAATTCCATCCACTTTGCATGTCTTTTGTTCAACTTGTGTTGACCCCTTAGATATTTCAAAGACTCATGATCACTATGTATGACAAATTCTTTTGAAACTAGATAGTGTTCCCAAGTTTGTAGGGCCCTCACAAGTGCATAAAGCTCTTTGTCATAGGTGGGGTAGTTGAGGGTGGCACCGTGAAGTTTTTCACTAAAATATGCAATTGGGTGCCCACCTTGCAACAACACAACACCTATTCCTACTCCTGATGCATCACACTCTAGCTCAAAATTTTTTGAAAAGTTTGGCAAAGCTAGAATGGGTGCATTAGTGAGTTGAGCTTTCAACCTTTGAAAGGCTTGCTCATGCTTCTCTGTCCAACAAAATGGAGTGTCTTTCTTTACTAACTCATTGAGTGGTGAAGCTAGACTTGAGAAGTTAGGAACAAATCTTCTATAAAAACTTGCTAGACCATGAAAGCTCCTAACATCTCCTACATTTTGCGGGGTTGGCCACTCTTGGATGGCTTTGATTTTCTCGGGGTCAACATGTACCCCATTTTTGTTTACTATAAAACCTAAAAACACTACACTATCTACACAAAAAGTGCATTTATCTATATTGGCAAACAAACTATTTTTCCTAAGCACTAAAAGAACCTCCCTAAGGTGACTTAGGTGGGACTCTAGGCTTTGACTATATACTAAGATATCATCAAAATAGACTACTACATACTTACCTATGCAATCCCTAAAGACATGATTCATAAGCCTCATGAAAGTGCTAGGTGCATTAGTGAGTCCAAAAGGCATCACTAACCACTCATATAGTCCAAATTTGGTCTTAAAAGCAGTTTTCCACTCATCACCTTCTTTAATTCTAATTTGGTGATATCCACTTTTAAGGTCAATCTTGGAAAATATGGTAAACCCATGCAATTCATCAAGCATATCATCAAGTCTAGGAATTGGATGCCTGTATTTGATTGTGATATTGTTGATGGCCCTACAATCACAACACATTCTCCACTTGCCATCTTTCTTTGGAACCAACAAAATAGGTACAGCACAAGGACTTAGGCTTTTTTGAGCCCAGCCTTTCTCCAACAAATCCTGAACCTGTGACTCTATCTCCTTAGTCTCTTCCGGATTAGTTCTGTAAGCTGGTCTATTTGGTAGACTAGCTCCCGGAACTAAATCTATTTGGTGTTCTATACCCCTAACAGGTGGAAGTCCCATAGGTCCTTCCTCAGGGAATACATCACCAAATTCTTTTAAAAGTTTTTGGACTTGAAGAGGTAGTTCACAAACTTCAGAAAGTGTGGCAGTGCATGCAAGTGTTCCTTTACACAGAAGGAGGCCTGAAGGTTGTTCAGATAGAAGTATCTTTTCAATTTTATTTTCAAAATTTTTCTTCTTTCTGAATAACCTTGTGGGAAGGAACACTCTTCTCCCACGCTTCAACATCGTTCCTAAGGATTTTCTCTTGTTTTCCTTTTTTTTTTCTTTTTCTCATTTTCTCTTTTTATTTTCATTTGCACTTGGTCCTTTACCACTTGTGAAGGTGTTAAAGGATAGAGTACAAACTTTTTTTCCCTATGGGTAAAAGTTATCTCGTTGGTAAGACCATTATGGATGGTTTTCTTGTCAAATTGCCATGGTCTTCCCAATAAGATGTGGCAGGCTTCCATGGGTACTACATCACATAAAATCTCATCTTTATAGTTCCCCACAAAAAGACTGATTTTTACCTGCTTATCTACAGTTAATTCCCCATCTTCATTTATCCACTGAAGTTTGTAAGGTTTTGGATGAGGTATTAATTGTAGATTAAGCTTTTCAACCATCCTAGTGCTACAACAATTGCAGCAAGTGCCACTATCCACAATGAGAGAACAAATGTTTTCTTAAACTTTGCATCTTGTATGAAAGATGTTCTCTCTCTGTGTTTCATGGTTCACACTAGGTTGATTGTTGAGGGTTCTTCTGATCATCATTAATTCTCCCTCACAAGGATATGCCCCCTCACTACTTTCCTTCTCTTCTTCCCCACTAGACTCTTCATCTTGGCTGCTATACTCATCCCTCCCTCTTAAGATCATGGTTCTCCTATTTAGGCATTGGGATGCTATATGGCCTCTACCAAGACACTTGAAGCACTGGATGTCTCTACTGCGGGGTTGTGAGGTAGACACATCTTTTCCTACACTCTTGGGAGTTTCTTTGGATTTATCCTTTGAAAGACTATCCTCCTTTTCTCTTCTATACTCTCTCTTGGGATAAGAGTTAGAGTAAGAACTCTCCTTGCGACTTGATCCCTTTCTCAAATTTTGTTGTTCAACTTTTATACAAAGTTGGATCAAATCATTCAAGTCCCTGTAGGGCAAAAGTTCTACTTTATCCCTTATCTCAAGATTGAGACCACTCAGGAACCTAGCTATGGTGGTGGTGGCTTCTTCCCTAATAGAGGCTCTCATCATGTAGAGCTCCATCTTTTGCCTATACTCCTCTACACTCATGTTTTTCTGTTGGAGTCTTTGGAGCTTGTCCATTAACTCCCTATCGTAGTATGAAGGAATATGGCGGCGTCTCAAGGCTCCCCTAAGGTCATTCCAATATTCTATGGGAGGGTCCCTGTGGAGGCGCCTATCTCTCTCTAGGGCTGTCCACCAATACATAGCATTTCCTTGAAAGCTTAAAGTGGCTAAGGGTACTTTCCTTTCCTCACTAACATGATGGCAAGCAAAAATTTGTTCTACTTTCATTTCCCAATCTAGGTATGTTTCAACATTTTCCTTTCCATAAAAATGAGGTAAGTCTACCCTAGTCTCTTTTGGGTGGCTTTCTCTCCTAGTTCTTCTAGGTGGAGGTTGATAATAATCATTTACTCTCAGACTCCCCTCAACATGTGAGTCACTTGACCTAGAACTAGATGCATGTGATGCATGTGATTTTTTTAATTTTCGAATGTATTCATCTTTTTCTCTAACAATCCTCAACTCCTCTTCCAAAAGTGCAAGATGGGCATCTCTTCCTTTTTTATCTTCCAAAAGTTGAGCCTCATGTTGCAATTGTCTTAGTGATAGTGATTGAAAATCTCTAGCCAATTGTTTCAAAAGAGATTTTGTGGATTTTCTATCACTTTCACTATGACTTGAAGAATGAGTAGACATGTTTAGGGTTTGTGATAAAAGTAATTTTTAAAAAGAAAGATAAGTGGAGTGAAGTAGGTAATTTCCCAGGAAAGGGAGGTGGATCACTAGGATCTCTTAAGTACCAAGCATTTCCTTAGCCAGATACTATCCCACAACATTTTCACAAACCTTTCTCTAAGCAATTTACTTAGAGCACAATCAAAGATAAAAACAAAATTTTTATGCAAGAAAAACTATATGTAAAGCAATAAAACACAAATGAAAATTGCTATCTAGAAAGCTTTTAAAACTAGTCGAATCCTAAGGTGAGGCTTCTTGGCACTTTGGAACCTTGAAGACACACTCACTGTCTAAGATGTATTAATCCACTAATTAATCAATGTCCTGGCAAATTACAACTCAAAGAAATACAAAGAAATTAGGCTAACAAATTTTGATGCACAAAAATTTAAAGTCCTATTCTATAAACTCCTTCACTTGTAGCTCCTTTGTGTATATTTGTGTACTTTTCAATGAGGTTGCTGCTGTCCTTTGCCTTGTCTCCTTAGGTTATTCAACCTTAAATCTTTAATCCAGCTCCTCTTTAGTGATATGGCTTTCACCAAAACAAAATTTTAGCTCCACACTCACCAAAGCACTTTTTAGGTCAAATCCACCAAAGAGATGTCAAGCAAGTTTTAAAGCAACAAAACTCAAATTTAAAATCAAGGACCACTGCAAATGGAGTTGATATTTGACAAGACTTGAAAGAGTATTCAATAAAATTTGACAAGCAAAAAATTAAGGCACACAAGAAAATGTAGCACACAAAGTGGAATCCTAGTGAATGAAACTAGAATAGATGAATAAAACCAAAACAGCACTACAGAATTTTTTTGTGTAAATTTTTTCACAACTTTCCAATTTTATGCTGGACAGAATACTTCAAATTTGAGCTTGAAATTTTAACCACAGAAACTTCAATGTTTTAGCTCAATATAGGCGTTGGAATTTCACCAAAACAGTGAGCCAAATAATTGTAATAATTTTTCCGAAATCACTGCCGCGTCAGCGTTTTTTCAGAGTCAGGATTTTTGCACTCTGTTCGTATTTCATTTATCATTTTTTTTGTATTTTGAATTTTGATGTGCTTCTTTTTTTCACTTTTTCTTAACACATCAAACTACTCAAATCCAAAATTTCAGAATTTTTTACCAACAAATGTAATTTCTGGGAACGATTCCAGCCAGAACAGTAGCAGTGAAAACAGAGAAATCCTAACTTGGAATTAGAAAACGGTAAAGAAACTTCAAAAACACAATGGAAATGATTGGAAACGAACTTGTATGGAACTAACACACAAGTATGAACTCAAATATGAAAATATAAAAGACACCAAAGCTTCAAAACCAGAAATATAAACTGCACTCAAAACAAAATCAAGCAACCAAATCAACAATAAAAGGCACCACTTGGAATTTATGACATTGTAGGATGAACATGACTTTGACAAAACTTGTATGGATTCAAAAATCAAAATGACTCAACCACAAACACTTTGCACCGATTAAAAAGATCAATAAGACTCAAATAAAATAAAAATAGAACAGCCAACACAAAAGGAACCTAAAACAGTTTGAAAATGGAAGTTCAAGATCAAGTTGAACCAAAAATACCAAATAGAAATTTAAAAACAGCAACACCAACTTAAAAAGAAATTAAAAACAACAAGTCATTTAAGGATATGATGAACAACATGGAATAAAGAAGAAGACTCAAAAAAATAAAATAAAGAGAACACTTATCTCTTGAAGAACCAAAGCTCTAGATACCAAATGATGGGTTGTTCTTCATGACCATTTGTTCTTCTTAAAATATGTACCGACCAGTCCTCGGACACCGAGAACAGGTAGTAAAGGGCGAATCACGTCAGATGGGTCCCACAGCATGGGCCAAAGCCACGTGAGGAATGGACCCCATTAGAGGGTGATCAGTCATCGGTGTGTTCCCTCAGAGTAGGGTGATCAGTCATCGGTGTGTTCCCTTAGAGAAGGGTGATCAGTCATTCCCCTCAGAGAGGGTGATCAGTCGTCGGTGTGTCCCCTGAGAGAAGGGTGATTAGTCATCAGCGCGTTCCCACAGGGAAGGGTGAGTAGTCGTCAGACCACCAGGATGGGCTGAGGTGTCATCGCCACTCAGAGTATGGCGAGGTGACATCGGCCTGAGGTGAAGACGAGGTGACATCGGCCTTGGGGGAAGACCAGTTATCAGTAAACATGCCCAGAGGGAAGGAGAGGCCTGGATCACGAAGTGCCTATGCGGGTAGCAGGGAGAGCACAGTTGGGTGTAGAGTCCTGAGGGGACGAGTACTCACCAGAGCTAGGGTTTTCCCAGTGAAGCTACATGCATGGCACGTGAACAGTGAAGGCACTCCCAGAACGGGTGGGCCCAGAGACTAGGTGCACAAGGAGGCACCCAAGTGGTCACCCTGTGAGAGTTTGCACTCCAGAGAAGGAAACCTTATGTGCTAGATTACCCTAAGATTAGGTGATAGCGGCGCAAGGGTATTCCAGTAAACCCTAAATATGGCCAGTAGCGCAGTAAACCCTAATTAGGGCTAGCGGCGCTGAGACTATATAAGGGACAGTAAAATACTTCACAAAGGTACGCAGTTTCTAGACCTAAACACACAGAGAGAAACTCAATACACTTGGTGTCCTTGCCCTACACTGACTTGAGCGTCGGAGTGCAAACGGCCTCTAGGGCGCCCCCTTTTCTCTTTTGCAGGTGCAGATTGCTTCGAGAGAACCAGGCACATATCAACGTGAGGAAGGAGGCGTGTGAGTGTCGTGAGTCAACCGACAGGCGGGTCAACCGGCAAGAACAAAATATGAGGTAAAAAGGTGGTGGAAGCTATGGATGATATGGGTCAAGGATGGCTCATATAGAGCTATGGGTTCCTTGTAGGTGCATGAAAGGTATGGAGAGTGATAGGTTAGGCCAAATCACTTGGAGGAAGGTGAAGATGAAGATCAAAGTGTCTAACCTAAAGAGACTAGACAACGAGTAGAAGCTAGCATAATTTTGGTAGCATTTACTCATATAAATTGATCTTAAAAAAACATGAGCCAAAGCACCTTATTTATAGGAGATGGTGCCTTGGAGAGTAAGGAACAAGGGTAGGATGGGGAATACATAAAAGAGGGGGCTGCTAGGGTGTTGACTAAAGGTCAATGCAGCCCCTTAGCATGCTTCTAGAAGGTAGGGCTACATTCCTACCCTAAAAGGCCTAGGTACAAGCTAAATTGTTAAATACACCCCCTATTGTGCTAAATGAACCCTACTCTACTGAAATTACAAATAAACTGAAATTAATTGAAGCTCAGCTCCCATGGCTTGGGCTCTACTCCTTGTGGTCCTCTGAGGGGTCTTTGAATATGTAAAGAAAAGTTTCTCTGCCATCAGTAGCAGAGTCCCACTCTTCTTGAATCCTCTTTGCCATGGACCTAGTTGTTGGGCCTAAGCTTAGGCCTCTTCCATCAAACCTTCTTCTCAATTCTCTGCTTGATTTCTTTATGCAAAGTTTTCACAAAAGAAGCCTTTTCATCCCCATCTTTGCACAAGACATCTCCAAGAAGAGGAATAGGAAGAAGATCAAGAGGTGTTAGGGGATTAAACCCATAGACAACCTCAAAAGGAGAATGTGAGGTGGTAGAATTTACTACACGATTATATGCAAACTCAACATGGGGTAGTAAATTCTCCCACACTCTAGGATTCCCCGAAATAAAACATCTCAATAGTTGTCCCAAAGTTCTATTCACCACCTCGGTTTGACCATCAGTTTGTGGGTGGCAAGTGGTAGAAAATAAAAGCTTAGTCCCAAGCTTGCCCCACAAGGTCTTCCAAAAGTGACTCAAGAACTTGGGATCTCTATCGGACACTATAGATCTAGGGATCCCATGCAAGCGAACCACTTCTTGGAAGAAGAGGTTTGTAATGTGGCATGCATCATCCACTTTGTGGCAAGGAATAAAGTGAGCCATCTTTGAAAAACGATCCACGACCACAAAAATGGAGTCCTTTCCCTTTGATGTCTTGGGTAAGCCTAAGATGAAATCCATAGATATATCTACCCAAGGCATTGAAGGGATAGGAAGAGGAGTATATAGACCATGGGAATGCATCTTAGACTTAGCTTTGCGGCTAGCTATGCACTTATCACACAAACTATGAACATGTTTATGCATATGAGGTCAAAAGAAATGTTCATGCAACACATCCAAAGTTTTAGCAACCCCAAAATGTCCCATTAAACCCCCCTCATGAGCTTCTCTAACAAGAGATAATCTAATAGAGCATTGAGGAACACAAAGACGTTTTCCTTTAAAAAGAAAGCCATCTTGTATAAAAAAAGTCTTTGTGTCCTCCCTTAAGACACTCTTGATAGATGAGAGAAAAGTCAAGGTCATCATGATAAAGGTCCTTAATATGATCAAAACCAAGATATTGAGAGCTTAAAAGATTTAGCAAAGTATATCTTCTAGAAAGAGCATCTGCCACAATGTTTACTTTGCCTTGCTTGTGTTTGATCACATAAGGAAATTGCTCAAGGAATTCCACCCACTTAGCATGCCTCTTGTTAAGCTTGTTTTGGCTTTTCAAATACTTAAGAGATTCATGATCACTATGTATCACAAACTCTTTGGAAAAAAGATAGTGTTGCCAAGTGAACAAAGCCCTAACAAGTGCATATAATTCTTTATCATAAGTGGAATAATTGAGATGACTTCCTTTCAATTTCTCACTAAAATAGGCAATGGGGTGGCCCTCTTGAAGGAGAACAACCCCAATACCTATGCTAGAAGCATCACACTCAATCTCAAATGTCTTAGTGAAATTAGGAAAGGCCAAGATGGGAGCATTAGTCAATTTTTCTTTCAAAGTTTCAAAGGCTTTTTGTTGTGCTTCTCCCCATTGAAAGACCACATCCTTTTTCACTATGTCATTGATTGGTGCAGCAATGGTACCAAAGTTTGGGACAAATCTTCTATAGAAAGATGCAAGTCCATGAAAACTTCGGACCTCATTCAAAGATTTCGGTGTAGGCCAATTTTGAATGGCCATCACCTTTGTTTTGTCCACATGGACCCCTTTGCAACTCACAACAAACCCTAGGAATTCTATATGAGCAAGAGCAAACATACATTTAGCAATATTAGCATACAAATGTTCCTTCCTAAGGGTTTCTAAAACTTGCCTAACATGCAACCTATGTTCATCCAAAGATAAGCTATAAATGAGAATGTCATCAAAGTAAACAACAACAAACTTACCAATGAATGGTCTAAGAACATGATGCATGAGGCGCATGAAGGTACTTGGTGCATTAGTTAAACCAAAGGGCATAACTAACCACTCATATAGACCAAAGTTGGTCTTAAAAGCCGTCTTCCATTCATCACCCGGTTTGATACGGATTTGATTGTAGCCGTTTTTAAGATCAATCTTTGAAAAGATTTTTGAACCATGCAATTCATCCAACAAATCATCAAGCCTAGGTATGGGATGCCTATACTTAATTGTAATGTTATTTATGGCCCTACAATCCGAACACATTCGCCATGTGCCATCCTTTTTAGGCACTAAGATGATAGGCATAGCACAAGGACTCATGCTATCTTGAACCCACCCTTTTTCAATCAAAGCCTCAACTTGTTGGTGAATTTCCTTGGTTTCACTTGGATTGGTTCTATATGCTGGACGATTTGGTAAAGAAGAGCCTGGTATCAAATCAATTTGGTGCTCAATCCCTCTCAAAGGTGGAAGTCCTTTTGGAGGATCTTGAAACACATCTTGAAACTCTTCTACCAAATTTTCCAAGCAATGAGAACTATCAACAAGTGGTTCTAACTTAAGAGTTCTAGGGATGGCTAAGAAAAGAGGATGATAAGCCACTATTTCCCTTTGAATCTCATGCCTAGACACAAGGAGTGTAGGCTTAGAACTCTTATCCTTTTTATCTTTTTCACTCTCCCTCTTTTTCTTCATAATAACTTGGTCCTCATGGACTTCTCTTGGAGAGAGAGATTTTAAAGTAACCTTGTGACCATGGAATTCAAAAGATAGTTTGTTGGTAAAGCCATCATGTAAAACTTTTCTATCAAATTACCAAGGCCTTCCCAAAAGAACATGAGTGGCTTCCATGGGCACAACATCACATAATACCTCATCTTTGTATTTTCCAATGGAGAAATGGATGAGGACTTGTTTATTGACAACTATTTCTCCTACTTCACTAAGCCATTGTAATTTATAGGGCTTTGTATGAGAGATGGTAGGTAAAGCAAGTTTCTCTACCACTCTTGTACTTGCCACATTTGCACAACTACCCCCATCCACTATCAAAGAACAAATGTTGTTTTGAATAAGACATCTTGTGTGGAAAATATTTTCCCTTTGACTTTCATCAAAAGGTTGTGAAACTTGTCCAAGAAGTCTTCTCACAACTAACAAATCTCCTTCAAGTGGACACTCACTCTCTTCCTCACTAGATGCATGAGAATGCAATGAATGCTTAGGAGAATCCGAATCATGCTCACTAACTAAAATGCCCTTATGTATGTACATACTTCGTTTAGAAGGACAATTTGCAGCTATATGACCATAACCCATACATTTAAAGCATTTAGTATTAGACGTTCTAGTAGGAGATTTAGGCCTAGAAGTAGATGGCTTAGTTTCCTTGGGTTTGAAAGAAGAATCTTTGGAAGGAGGTTTAGAAAAAGAATTTTTGTTTCTCCAAGACTTGGAGTAGTATCCATCATTGGAAACGTTTTTGAAAGAGTTTTTCTTAGCAAGTTGGGCTTCCACCTTCATTGCAAGATGAACTAAAGAGCCCAATGATGAATACTCTTGTAACTCAACAATGTCTTGAATATCCTTCCTAAGACCACTTACAAACCTAGCAATCATAGCGTCCTCACTTTTTTCTAATTCAATTTTAAGCACAAGCGTTTCTAACTCTTTGTAATATTCATCCACATTTAGCGTGCCTTGTTGAAACCTTTGGAGTTTCAACATGAGGTCTTTCCTAAAATGTGGAGGCACAAACCTAGCGCGCATTTGATATCTTAAAGAGTTCCAAGAGTCCACGGGAGGACCCTTGTGAAACATAATGTCCTTTACAACACCATGCCACCATTTCATGGCATAATCTACAAATTCTAAGGTGGCTAGCTTATACTTGTGTTGTTCATCTTTGATCTCATGGATCTCAAATATTTGTTCACACTTAGCCTCCCAATCTAAATACACATTAGGATCACTAGATCCATTGAAAATAGGAAGCTTGACCGAAGGTAGCCTAGCCTTTGCATCTTGATAGTAGCCATTGCCATAGTGAGGTCTCTCCCCTTGGTGGTTATGTCTATGTCTAAGGAATTGGGGTGAAGTTCTCCTTCTCCTATGCTCATCTTCACGGCCAAAATCATTTGAAGAGGCGCTTGTTGAATGTCTATGTGAATGATGCTCATCATGGATTGAAGGAGATGGTCTAGCTTGTTGCACCTCCATCTTTTGCAATTTCTCTTCCAAACATCGAATGGTTCTTTGTGCTTCATGTAATTCACCAAGGATTGAAGCTTTGGAAGGAGAATTCTGCTTGTATTATGCATCACTTGAAAATCCAGCCATTTGTAATTAAAAACAGCAACACACAAAAACAGCAAACAAGTCAAGAAACAAAAATTACCAAAAACAGTGAGTGTTTTAAGTAAAAAATAAATAAATGCCGAAGTGAATTTAGGCAGAAAGATTGAGGTCACTCTCAAAGAAATAATATCCTTGCACTAATCTGATCTTGAGGCCTTGGAATCCTCAAATGAAAGATGTCAAAGCAAGCACACCAATCTCAAAGTCAACCACCACAAAACCAATGAACAATAAAGACAAACAAGAAAAGGTATAAGCAAAGAAACGTAATTGCAAAAGGAATACTATATGTAAGACAAACTCAAAGAGTAAAGAATGAAAGACAAGCAAGAAAATAAAGAACTCAATGAAGAAAGAATGCACACCAAAAGAGTCCTAGAGAAAAGTACTAGAGTAGATTTAAAAAACCAAAAACAGAACTACAAGAAAATTGTTGTATGCAAACGGTGCTATTTTTACAGAGTTAACTGGAATTATTGGAAGCGAACTGGAATGTGAAAAAATTACCACAGAAACTTCAATGTCTCAACTCAATAATGGCACTGGAATGAGGTAAAAAAAGTAAGCCAATTGAGAGAAATAAAATTTTCAAAATTGCTGCCCAATTACGGTCTTTTTTTCGGCAGGAATGTACACTTTTCGTATTTTATTTATCATATTTTGTGCACTTGGAATTTTTGAGTACTTTTTTTTGCTATGCTTTTGTAACACTTTGAAGAATGTAAATCTAAATTTTCACAAATTTACAGTGAGCCAATTAATTGCAGTAAATTGAAAACAGTAGCACGTTTGTAAGAAAACAGAGTATCCTATTTAGGAATGAAAAACAGTATGAAGAACTAGCAAAGACATAATGGAAATTGTGTAAAGGAACTTGTATAGGTCTAGAATACAAGCATGAACTCAAATCTAAAAATGAAAATGCACAAAGGATCAAGCAATAAACTCAAAAACAGAATGTAAACCAAAGCAAGAAACAATCAAAGCAATAAAAGTACTACTAGAAGTAATGACAATTATGGAATAACATGACTAAGACAAAACTTGACATGATTACAAAATTAAAAGACATATCACAAGATATAACAAGAAGTGAAAGGAAGCTTAAGGTCAGCTCTAGGAAGGAGAATGCCATTCCAAAAGAGCAACCATACTCATATGAATAATGAGTGCCATAAACCTTTTCACAAACACTTGGTGTAACAAAAGAAAAACAGCAAGAAAACTCAATTAAGCCTAAAACAGAAACTTAAATTGCAAGAAAATTAAAAGAGCTCTTGAAATAAAGTGCACACAACTCAACAATTAAACAAGAATGAACCTAAGACTCATGATACCACATGATGTGATTCCACTAGCCACAATAGCATGATTCTTTGATATTCTATGGAATCAACTTGAGTTGGCAAAGGTTAGGCACTTTTATAGAAGAGGATCAATGTTCTATATTTCAAGAACTCACCAAATCTTGCACCACAAACCAAACTCACATGGAAACTCCATTTATTATCAATTGAACCGATTAAAATAGATGGAAACAGAATTTGAACCGAACAAAAATAGAGAAAAGGAAGAACAGCTGCTGGAAAACATGAAAACTGAACTAAAAACTCAAAAACACAAGCTCAAACAAGAACAACTAAAGAGAATAAAGGAAGGAGAGTAGAAAACTTATGAAGATGGATGTGTGGTGATATGAACACGCCACTAGAAGTGATGAATGCTCCTAGATGAGTGTGCTGCCACCACTTGAGGACACCATGGATCCTTCAAGATAAGACTAGAGAAGAAGGCTCAAAAGCTCTCCAATGCTCACTCAAAAATTGAGTATAGTTTCTTTAGTATAAATTTCAATCTGAAAAATACAAAGAGAGCACCTCTATTTATAGCCTAAGGTGCTGAAATGCAAGCTGCACAAATTCAAAAATCTGCCTCCTAAAAGGTTCTAGAATTGGCGCCAAAAACAAAGCATGAGGAAGGTGTGATCCTTCTCTTACTTTGGCACCTCCTTATTTACTTCTACACCTATCTACTAATACACCCCCCCTAAGACTCCTAACTAAAGACTAAAAGATGCTATAACAATAGAGGTTTCTAATGTTTCCCTCTAAGCACCTTCAACCAAAGAAATTACAAAAGGAGAGAATAATTGTTCCCTAGCTCCTAAAGCTTTAAACATGCTTCTTGTAAGCCTTTGAGGTGGGCTTTGACCTCCATGGGCGTCCTCTATTTGTGCCTCTACCTCTTCTTGATCTTGTTGATTGGCCTCCATGTCCACTAGAGCTTGATCTCCATCACCCTTGGAAATGGAGCGTACAGGTTGGAGACCCTGGAAGGTAGGGCAATCTCGTGAACATGGAATTCTGCCAACCTCAAGTTTTATTTCAATTAATTACTTTGTGATTTTATTTTAGTTAATTACTTTGTATTCAACACAGTTGTATTATTCAGTGAAGGGGACACTCTTTTTCCCTACGGGGTTTTTTAATGAGGTCACCCAATAAAAGAAAAGAATTGAGAAAGATATATTTGTGTTGAACAGTAAAGAGAAGTCCTCCGTGGCCTAAGCAGCCATGGTTGAGGCACGTAAATGAACCTCTCCTACCTTGTTAAAGAAAGGGAGAGAATAGTATGGTTCCAAAAGAAGTCCTCCACGGCCTAAGCAGCCATGGTTGAGGCACGTAAATGAACCTCTCCTACCTTGTTAAAGAAAGGGGAAGAATAGTATGGTCCTGAGAGAAGTCCTCCGTAGCCTAAACAGCCAAGGTCGAAGCAGTGACGTCTTCCTTGGCTTATCAGTTGAGGTCGACAGAGGTGAGGTCTTCCTTGGCTTATCAGTCGAGGTCGACAGAGATAAGGTCCTCCTTGGCTTATCAGTCGAGGTCGACAGAGACGAGGTCCTCCTTGGCTTATCAGTCGAGATCGACAGAGGTGAGGTCTTCCTTGGCTTATTAGTCGAGGTCGACAGAGACGAGGTCCTCCTTGGCTTATCAGTCGAGGTCGATAGAGATGAGGTCCTCCTTGGCGTATCAGTCGAAGTTGACCAAGATGAGGTCTTCCTTGGCATATCAATCGAGGTCGACCAAGATGAGGTCTTCCTTGACGTATCAGTCGAGGTCTACCAAGATGAGGTCTTCCTTGGCATATCAGTCGAGGTCGACCAAGATGAGATCTTCCTTGGCGTATTAGTCGAGGTCGACGAAGTTGAGATCTTCCTTGGCTTTCAGTCGAGATCGACCAAGTTGAGGTCTTCCTTGGCTATCAGTCGAGGTCAACCAAGATGAGGTCTTCCTTAACTTATCAGCCAAGGTCACCAAAAATGAGTTTTTCTTTGGCATGTCAACCAAGGCCGACCAAAGACGATTGGGCTTGTCAAATGAACCAAGAGGCACGCCGGGGAATCCTCTTCTGCGACTCATGTGGAGAATCAGAGATGCAGGTTGGCAGGTCAGGCTGGTACAGTTGGTGAGATTGTCATCGAGGTATATTACAGGCTAAGAAAGCAAGATATATAGAAAGGGACGATAGCAATATTAAGGAAGAATTACAACAGCAAAGTTATGTTAGAATGGAAGGTAAAAGTCATTAACACAAAAGCCGAAAGCAAAGTGTTAAGTACATTAAATAAAAATATACATATATTTACAAATAGAGTAAAGGTTTAACATCAGAAGCATAAGAGGAGAGAGGGGGAGTCTAAGAATCTTCAGGAGCATCCACCAGTTGGCCATCGACGATGATCTTCTTTAGACTCGTTTAGGAAAGGTCCACCCTAGGATGTGCGCAGGCAACCTGGGCAAGGGCATCACCAAATCCGGCGCCGTAGGCTTCAGTTACCTCGTCGTTGAGCTCCTCTTTGACCTTCTGGTGGAGCTTCTCCCTACGAACCATTTCCGCCCTCATCTCTGCATAGGAATCAGCCGCTTCCCTCTTCAGCTGACCCATCTCTTGCTTCATCTGGGCCATCTTTGCCGCTCGCCGTGCCAGGTCATCGACACATCGAGCCAGCTCCTTCTTTAGGTCTGCAGCGTCCTCCTCTTTGCACTACAGCTCACCTTTCAGGTCTTTCACAGCCAAGCGGAAGTCATTGCACTTAGAGTGGAGGCGAAGGGCCTCTTGGGACTTTGAAAACAGGAGGTCCCTCCCCTCCTTATCGGACTTCCGCAACTCAGCAACCTCAAGGGTGAGGTTGGTCAGGCGGTGCTCTGACCCCACTGAAGCAGAGGCCTGATGCTCGACATCCAGCTGCGCCTTTCGCATTTTCTTGAAGAGAAGGCTAGATCCGTCGAGCACCTTCCCGAAGCTAAGGGCCACCTGCTCCATCAGAGGCCCTACCTCCATATCTTCCATGTCTTCAACTTCTTGGGAAGACTTCAGAGTGCGTTGGAGGAAGGGGGCTAGGCTGGCGTGGCTACTCCTCTGTGCCTTTTCAGGGGCGCATTCTCCCCGTCCCTCGGGCTCAGCAACAGGAGGGGGAGAAGAGGCGCTTAGAGGGCACGCTAGGTAGTCTTGGGGACTTTCCCCTTCTAAGTCAGAGGCAAGGGGCAGAGCTGCCCCAGCCTTGCGTTTGCACTTGAAGACTAACCCGGAGTGGGTGCCCTCGTCATCTGATGGGAGAGGGCCAGCTGCCACCAGTGCACCTTGAGGCTGGGAGGCAGGGAGTTGAGCTGGGGCCGCGGCAGCAAGAGGAGCGGCGGCAAGAGCAACAGAGTTGGGGTCACCACCGGTGGAAGGGTTGGCTTGGACTGGTTGGGAAGGGCCTGCAGCACCCTTCTTGGCAGCACGGGCCGCCAGTTGCTTCCTCCTCTTAGCGTCGATGGTCATCAACAGATGGGAAACAGAAAACATACCAAGTTAGTAGCAGATCAACATGCAAAATATATAATAAATGCAAGCATGAAGGTAAGAGAAACAAGGTGAAAACAAATACCTATGTACCCCCACAAGGTTTTGGGGTGGTATTCGTTTTTGATGACCTTGACGCTGCTGAACACCGCTTCGAGGCCAGACAGGAACTCTCACACCTCCCTGTCCTGAGGGTGCAAGTCTGTTAAGGCCCGAGGTTTGGCCAGGTTAGGGTTTTCCACCTAGTAAAGGGGAAACCCATCCAAAAGGGTGGGGTCAGTGGCTCTTGAAGAACTTGCCCTTGAACCCTTTGTAGGATTGCTGGAAGAGGGTCAATAGTGCTCTTCCAGCAACCCCGTTGATGCTAACCCAGAACTTTTTCCCCGGACTCTTGGCCTCGAAGAAGTATAGGAAGGAGTCTACCGAAGGTAGGCGCTCGAAGTAGTTGCAGAGGACGGCGAAGGCCCTTACGAAGGCTCAGCCGTTTGGGTGAAGCTGGGCGGGGACGACATTCATCTCGATTAGCAGCACCCGCTCAAAACCACAAAAGGGGAGCCGCAGACACACCCTCTGGAAGACGGTGGAATAGATGAAGCAGAAGGGGGCCTCCTGAACCGAAGCCTCGTCGTAGTAGACGGGCTTACCCACCTTGCAGGGGACCACCCCCACGTACTTATCGTCTTCCTTTTCGAAGACGCGGGAGGCATGGCTAGCTTTGTTTCTGACCTCCTTTTTCCTATAATCAACTATGGCTTTGGAGGTGGTAAACTCGGACACCTCCTTTAGAAGTCCTTCAGGAGCCCAAGAGTACAGCGACTGATAGAAGTCGGAATGAAGCCCTAGGACTACTTGGCGAACGGGGGGCTGGGAGGAATCTGAATCAACCCCGGAGTGGGAGGAGGTAGAGTGGTCCATTTGAGAGCGATGAAGGCTAAAACACAAAAAAAAAAAAAAGGAAGAAGACAAACTCAGAAGGGGAATAGAACAAACGCACTTCAAAGGAGTGTCGCGATGAGAAAATAGGGCAGGATGAGATGAGCAAAAAATGTAAACAGTCCCAGGAAGTTATAAATACATGGAGGGGCATCGCAATAGCAAAGGAAAGTCATAAATGATGAAAAGAACGTACCTTTAACAGATTACGAGTGAAGTTGATGAAGGGTCGTGAGAGAAGAAAAGAGCACTCGAAGAAGCAAGGAGTTTTTGAAAAGATGAAATGAGAAGGAATGAAATAGTGAAGAGTGTAGGAGGCAAAGGGTTAACGTATAAGAGAAGCGCAAATCAACAAGGCACCCTAGCCGTTGAGATTGCCATGTGTATGTTCCAGGGAAAGTATGGTGAAATGTCACCTCGAAGCACTGTGCGCGTCCCATCACTCAGTCTCACCGTAGTGCCACGTAGGTCGACAGGTCGAGCAGTTAGGCTTCTCGCTGAAACAAGTTCCAGCTCGAGCCTGGAGGGCTTGTGTAGTGGCCAGACCTCGGACGTCGGCACATGAGTGAGAGGTCGGCATGGTAGGGTCCACAGAGGGGTCCACAGAATTACACGTGTCAAGGAACGAAACCAGATTCATAGATATGCCATGCATGCAGGATGTGTTCAAGACGTAAGACTCTGACACGATAGAATTATCCTTAGAAACGCATGGGAGGCACGTGAAGGTTTTGAGGCATGTGAGATATTAAGTTATTAGATAAGTTTGGGCTGGCGACGTTGGGGTAGGCACTGAAACCCTAGCGGCCACACTTTAAGTTACGCACTCCAGGAAAGGAATAGGCCCACGAGAGTTGCACTCTAAGAAAGGAAGGTTGTCACGGGATTATAGGGGAATTGTGCCCTAGAATCCCAAAAAGGGTAACCCTAAATTCGCTAGAGGCAGCACTTGGGCAGGGGCATGTATGCGGCAGGTAACCTAAAAACAGCTATATAATGGGGTAACGCCCAAGGTAAACACAGGTTCACACACCAACACAGTTCTTTGCAGGCTTAGAGTTTCTCACACACTCTTGGCTTGAGATATCTTAGTTGTTTGATGTTTTTTGCCCTGTACTGACTTGAGTGTCGGAGTGCAATTACAGATAGGGCCCCCTTCTGTTTCAACGGAGCCACCAACCCACCGCGAGATAGAAATGAGTCACAATCTACCTCAGAGTCAACGACAACCGAGTCAACCGACGAGAACAAGGTCCAATAAAAAAGTATAAATAAAGGTAGATCTCACACTCAAAGGTAAGGTCATTTTCAATTCTAAACCTCTAGACATAATACCACACTCAATTAACTTAAGCGTCGGAATATCTTTGTAGGTACCTCACATCTCAGATCTGATAAACAAAAGAAGGTGGAAGATTGAAGAATTCTCACTAGGAAATATTCGGCTACAAAAGAAGACGGAGGATTGAAGAAACTCTCGTTAGTGGATATTAGGTCTCATTGTAACAACATCATGTAAATGATTTTTTCATTTCTTTTAAATTTTGAAAATAAATATTCATTCTCTTTAACTTTTTGATAAAACAACAATCACATATACTCTAATTTAAAAAAATCACTCACCTTCTGCTTTATTTTTAATAAAATGATATTTATTTGTCTTTTACTTTTGTTAATAAAGTATCAATTATTTCCTTTATTTTATTTTAAAATGCAACATTAACATCTAATTAAAATTAAAAACTTAAACTAAATTTCAAAATAAAAAATTAAATAATTTAATTATAAAAAAAAATTGCATCCATTCTCTTGAAGTATTTTTAAATAACATTCATATGTTTCTAGTTTAAAAATACACATTTACATTTCTTATACTAATAATAATAAAGCAAATATATTCCTTAATATACTACTAGTTTAAAAATAGACATTAACATTTCTCTTGTTAATAATAATACAACAACTATACTCTCTATTTTATTTATAATTATACTTTTATTTTTTAGTAACATATTTATACTTATACAACAGTCAAAGAATCCAACGACACGTCGTCGTTCGTTCCCCCCAAATATGCAGATATTCCGTAAACGACTTCAATGAACATTCCACTCTCTTCGGATCTCGACAACAAAAAAACTAACCATCACTCGTCACACTCTTCAGACTCTTCACGCCATCAACCTTCACTCTCTTCTTCACGTTCCGCACGCCACCATGACCAACGCCGCCATTCCCAACCGCTTCTTCTCCTCCCTCTCTACTCCCCGAAACCGCTTCCTCGCCACTCCGCTCTCACATTTTCGCCGCTTCCACCAGCCGCATCTCCACCTCAAACCACCGCTGAACGAACGCGCTTCTCTCTCGGTGACGCGCTTTTCCTCCTCCTCCTCCTCCTCCTCCTCCTCCTCCTCTTCTTCTTCTCGCAAGCCGGGGTTCGTGGGATGGTATCTGCGCATGCTCGAAAGTTACCCCCTCATCACCAAGAGCGTAACGTCGTCGCTAGTGTTCGGCGCGTCTGACGTCACTTCTCAGGTAAACGCCGTAACTAAAATCCTTCTTTCATTCTTAACGTGTGTGTGAAGTGATGATGAAAGTGAAACTGAATAATATAGATGTGCATCGATTGGAGTTTAATTTTGTGAATTAGTTGAACGAATTTTGGTGCTCCTTTAGTTATCGTTGAGTTGGATGATATATGGAAGGGGTTTGAACAATTTAATGACTCAATTGCATGTGGACTATACACTGCTAAAATCCGAAAGAACTTTTTCTTTATAATGTGATGGTTTAGTTATTTGTTAAGAAATGTTACCATCACTCTGTTCCTGACATTCCTTAATGCAGTTTGACCCACGTATATGCCTTCCTCAGGAAAATTATGCTTTCAAAACCTCTACAGTTGTATATTTATCTTTGGATTATTTCTTTTTCCTTAATTTTAAAATTATAAAACAAATTTAGCATTTTATGCAAAGTTCTGCGTTTTTCATACACTTTGATGTAGATCACACTTCCTCACAAATTACAAAAGAAAAAGCTATTTGTGGAGCTTATTTACTTTTGTATGAAATTCCTCAAAAAAGAAATTCAACGAATCTGATACTTCCCCTTTTTTTTCCTTTTGCAATTTATTTGCAACCAAATAAAGCATAAGATTTTTAACTATTGCGTGTATCACACTGGACTACTGGAAATTTCAGGCACAGATTTACTCATTTTGTTCTAATATGATTTTTATTGACCGGTAATGTTAGTATATCTACATGATTCTCATAAAAAATCATATATTTTAGAAATTAGTTAGAGCAACGAGATCGAATGAAGATTCAAATTATGAATTGTGAAATTATTTTACAATGGTGAATCATAATTTCGTATAAAATTGTTAAATTTAGGTAGAATAAAAAATTAGTTCAGAAATATATAATGTTTAATGTAAACAGTTTAAACTAGAAATAGATAGAACAATTTATAAGAAGTCATACGAAACAGAACTATTATTTATATTTAAGTTTGTGACGTCTTGATTTTAGAAGAATTGAATACATGCGTTGAATGAGTAAATAGTAAATATAGGTGTAATAATCAAATATGATAAATTTTACAAGTCTTCTTTTAATTTTAAAATTTAAGATGACTTTTAAAATTTGTTTTTTCATGAGAATTGGTGAAAAGAGTATGTACATATGAATCGTATTGGTGATATTAATATATTCATATATAGATACAAAATCGTTTAAAATTTATCGTCATACAAATTGCTATATAGTTAAAATAAATCCAGGATAAAATTCTAATAACTATGGTTTTTGGGATGTTGTGCTTACAACATTCATCTATCATTAATGATAAGTTACTCACTTTATTTTCTTTTCTTTTCTTTATACAGTCTTCTTCTTAATTATTTTTAAAAATCATATTTTGTACATAATCTCACAATTAAGATAGTTTTTTTCTTGATAGTTCAAATGTCTTCTCATGAAATATGATTATTTTAAAAAAGATTTATTGCTTCTCTTTTTTTGTTTTGTTTTATATACCCTTGTTCCTTTTGATGGCAAATGCAGTTATTTTTTCACCATCGTCAATCTTCTTTCATTATCACCAAATGACCTTATATTTTTTTTCTTATCAGTAAGAGAAAAAAAAAATATGAACCACTTCAGGGTGGTACAAACCTTATACATAACACTAACACAACCCCCTAAGAACCATCCTAACAAAAAAAACCATAAACTCCTATCAACTACGGAGAGCACACCAACCAACACCCAACTAAGGAAAATAAAACTCAAGAACAACTCTAAATCTGATACATACAAGCCAAAGGATCTAAACATCATTCAAAATAAGAAAAACCAGTTGAAGGTACCTTGGAGACAACCCAAGACCAAGCTTTTAGTTGAATAAGTGCAAACACTTATGAAACATCCACCATTCCTCCTTTAAATAATACCTTATTTTTTAGCCTCCAAATGTCACTTACTGTAGCCGTCTAAATAGTTCCCTAAATCGCATTAACAGATTCATATGCATTACACATTCTAAATTGTAGGAAATGAAAGAAAACATCAGAGTGGTCTATGGATGCCAAACCTAACCAAGCATAACACTAACTCCAGACAAGCCAAGCTATTCTGCACTCGAAAAGCAAATGACGACAGGACTCCTCTTCCACCCCACACATACTACATAAACCATTCTCGAGCTCTACCCCTCTCCTTACCAAATTTCCTTTGGTGGCTAACTTATTAACCAAGACCCTCCAAGCAGTGACTTGGGTCGAAGGCAAAGCCTTAGTCTTCCAAAACTTAACAAACCCGATATTGATCCCCCCTTCAGGCTCTCCCCTTAAGAGAACATAAGCAAAATTAACCATGTACGTAGAGAACTCACTGTCCTTCCAAACCCAACCATCATCCAAATCCAAATCCAACCTCAGACCTTGGAGCACCTCAAGAAGTTGCCTTTCCAAATCCTTTTCCCATTCAAACAGGTTCCTTCTCCAAACTAAATTCTACTTCCAGACTCCGTCAACCCAATTCCCACACTCAACCACTTTAGACTCAAGCAGACAGCTCAAAGAACACAGCCTTGAAAAAACACTCTTCAGGTTACTGTGCCCCTCCCAATTGTCTTCCCAGAAATTGATAGACTTCTCGTTACCAATCTTCCACTTGAAACGGTCTTCAAACCTCCTTCCCCAACTCCCCAAAGCCCAAACCTCCTTCAAATCTTTCCACCAAAGGGACATCTTAGAAGGACACCTTTGTTCTCTCAAACTTTTCCACCCTCTATATTTAGACTTAATAACATTCTTCCACAAGCCGCCCTTGTCCAGATGCCAAATCCATTTCCCTAAAAGAGCAATATTGAAAACTTTCAAATCAATAATACCAAGACCGCAGGCCTCTTGAGGCTCACAGACTTTCTTCAATGCAGTCCAAGCAATTTTCCTCCCCTCCGACCCCCACCCCCAAAGGGAACGCCTCTGAATTCTTTCTAACTCCTTTAACACAACCGTAGGCACTTTATAAAGGGATAGGTAGAAAAGAGGAATTGACTACAACACAGACTTAATCAGCCAAATCCTCCCAGCCAAAGAAAGGATTATGCCTTTCCATCTTCCCAGCCTAGACTTCAATCTCTCAATAACCCCACCCTAGAAAACCCCCCTCATAACTCGAGATACTTCTCTAGCACCTCTATAGGTATATCAATTTCATTCATAACCTATTGATACTTTAGTATGTGATCCATCTTTGAAAAGTAATGATATAGTGAAGGTCATAGTTGATCATTCTCCGACATTGTGTTCTAAATTAAATTCTATCTCCTCTAAAATAATTGGCATATTTCTATTCGGAAAGATACACATTCTATATGTAACCCTTCTCCCCTATTTACAAACCTTCCTTATCATTGGTTTGCTACTATACATTATACTTGTGTGACTTTGTTATCTTTTATTTACATTCCCAAGTCTATAGGGTTAAGCTTTATCTTATTGAAAGTGGCACCAAGTGATGATTTGAGATGTGTGCCCAAAGTTGTAGAACTTGAGAGTTGGTTCATCTTTTGGTTGGCAAATCAATTGTTCGGCATCACTAATCTACACTTTTAAAATAGGAACGCATGATAACATTGATCACTATGAAGTCCGGTTGGTTGCCAAAGTATACACACAAATCTATGATCAAGAATATACTAACATTTTCTCTCCCATTGCTAAAATAAAAGCTTGAAATAAAAAATTTCATTTTTACATGGTGATCTTGATGAAGTCTAGATGGAACATCCCCTTAATTTTGTTCTCAAGTGGAGTCATTTGATATGGTAATGTCATCTATAAAGGTCCCTATATGGCCTCAACCAGTCACCTCGTGTAGGGTTTAAGCATTTTTAGATTGTCATGTAGCAATTTGGAATGATACGAAGTAATGCTTATCATTCTCTATTTTGTCTTTGTCCTCCCTAAGGATATATTTATTTCATTATCATGTGAACAATATTATCAAAGACTATATAAGAAGGGTATTATAAACTAAAATAATATCTTGTTCAAAAGTTATAAATAAAATATCTTGAACACCTAAGATGTTTCCTTGGTATACAAGTTGCCTAATCCAAGGATAGTTTGGTTATATCTCAAAGAAAATATGTTCTTGACATTGTAGATGAAATAAAGAGAGAGATGTTAAATGTTATCACACCAATGGATCTCAGTGTCAAATTTGTACCCAACCAAGAAGAACCGTATTTTGGTCGTGAGAGATACAAAATGTTAGTTAGTAAGCTAAATGATCTCATTGTGACTCATCCCAAAGCACAATAATTCAAATTTTAAACTCTCCTTGTCAAGACTATTGGAATGTAGTCCTACAAATCCTAAAATATGTTAAGAAGACTCCCAGCAAATGCCACATTTATGAAGATAAGGGAAATACTCAAATTAATGGGTATTCTAACACGGACTGGGTAGGGTTACGAAGTGATAGACTACTTTAAGGTATTGTGTTCTTGTTGTAGGTAATTTAATATCTTGAAAACAAAATGTTGTGACAAGATCAAGTGTATAGCAAAATACAAGACAATGATATTAGTTATTTGTGAGCCCATATCTAAAACAACTTCTTAAACAACTTCAATTTGAAGAAAGTTCACAAATATACCTTATATGTGACAAACAAACAACATTACATATTACTTTTCACTTTTGTCTTTCTTGGGAGAACCAAATATATTAACATAAATTTTCATTTGATCATAAACAAATTGGAATGGGTAGACATTACTACTAGATTTGTCAGTGAGCAATTGATTCATATATTCACTAGTGCAGAAAATTCATATAACACTGGTTCTAGGAGACATATAACATCGGTTCCCCCATCGATGTAGATCTCAGCGATGTAAAATGTCAATCACACATAACACTAGTTGTAAAAACCAGTGTAATATGTACCAAAATCTAAATAAAATATTCAAAAATATGTGCTCTAGAAGGCACATATAACACCGGTTGTAACTCCCAATCAGTGTTATATGTGCTCTAGAGTGACATACTGAGGCCACATATAACACCGATTGGGATGCGTAATCGATGTCATGTGACCTTAGCATGTGACTCTAGAGCACATATAACACCGGTTGGGAGCCACACCGGTGTTATATGCGCTCCAGAATGCTCTAGAGTCAAATATGGATGCCACATATAACACCGGTTAAGGTTACAATCGGTGTTATATGCAACAATTTTTTTTTATTTATAAATTCATTAAAATGTGCTTTTTCCCAAACCTGTAAATTTTATAAAACCAAAATACCAACCAAATTTGTATATACAGAAATATGAAAATATGCAATTGAAACTAAACAAAATTGTATAATTAAATCTAAATAAAATGTACACATATGTAGAAAGTTACAAATTTTTACATGTTTTGATTCCTAATTTGTAGAAAATACTTGGACCATTCTTGATGGATTTGTTGAAGAGTTTGTGTGCTTAGTGGCTTGGATTCATCAAAAAACTAAGAAATGTAATAATATTAGTGTTAAAAAATATGAATTTATAATGAGAAGTTAGAGAATTTAAAATCTTATAATCCATACCTGCTCCCAAGAGTCTATAATGGTCACATGGGCAATGGTCCACATCCAGTGCATGACATAATAACCACATTCAAAGTTTCCTTGTTGCTTATTGCAATATTATAAAATATAAGTAACAATTAATTTAATTGAACTAAAAAAAGTAAAACTTAATAGTTTCAATGAAGAGGTAAGTATATACCTTAGGATAAATCCAATGTAGACTTTGTGATGATGAAGTGGATCTACCCCCTAAGACACTACATTCATGAATTGCACTAAAAAGGGAAAAATCATTAGAAATTCACAATAAATTATATAATTTACAATAACATACCTTTGTACTATGGTCTTCATATCTTAACCCGGCTTCCTATGTAGTGAACAAGACCAGACAACAATATTGTCTGTGGGACAAATAAGCATTAATTGCAAGTGAGACTAGTGTAAAGTATTTCATTAGTCATTTTTATAATTATGTAGACTCTAAATGTAACAAGTTTTACTTACCCATTTTCAAAAGGAGCCCTATAAATCCTCTTCTGGATATCTAAATCCATCTTTAAATGTAAGTCTGACAATCAATTTTATTATTCCCAGACTTTTGTATGGAAGCGGCTTAAGGAAACCATAAATATTAACATTGCCCATGCTGATAATTATTTGATTTATATACCTACATTGTTAATATAAATATCAGTAACATGATTCATGAAACATCATTTGATTAAATAGCATGTAATTATTAAGGGTGCTTACATCATCCATAATTGATTAACTACGATCATGGTAGTCAAAATCGCGAGTTGTACCGTAAGATTGTACGAGTTTACGATATATACTCATGATGACGATTTGCGATCACCAGAATAAGATGATTCCGGCGGATCATGTGCGATCAGCGTTACAAATCGCAACTCGCATAGGATTGTTGAGTTTCGCGATGCTGGAAATCACCACTGACAGCGCTTCTCACATCATCATTGTGGTCACGTGGTAACATTTACAGTGACGCGGACAGCCTGCGACACGGTGGCTGTGGTGTGGCAACAGGGGTAGATATTAGGGTTTCTTTAAGATAGAGGCAACAACAACCACATATGTGATAGTTTAATATTAGGATTATGGAGGCAGTTGCAGTATATGTATATGGGCTCAATTAAAAAAAAAACCAAACAAAAAGAACCCACTTAGGACTTACCCCATAGTGAAACATATTGTTACTGCATAGTAAATTTTTTATTGAAAACGTTATAACTTCTCTAACAAAATTAATTTTTAATTAATTCTTTTTAATCCAATGCAACACAACTCCCGCACTCCTCTCACGTTCCTTTTCAACTTCTCCTCCTTCCCTTCTACTTTTCCACTGCATTCAGGCTTTCCTTTGTTTCTTCTCTTTAAAACCAAGTGCAGATTTTTTTCCTTTTTTTTCTCAGTGCAACTAAGTGCAGTTTTTTTTTTCATCTATTTTTCCCACTGCAGTGCAGTTTTCTTCTTTCCAAACTGCAGTTCCAAATTTCCAACATTAAAATGGCTTTTATACCCGTGACAGCGGCTCCCAAAAATGCTCCAGGAAATAGGAGTGATGTTGCTTGGAAGCATTGTATCTCAGTTGCTAGAGATACTAGAAAAATCCAATGCAAATACTGTCAAAAGGTATTAACAGGGGGAGTTTATCGATTGAAGCATCACTTGGCTAGCATTCAAAAGGATATTGGAGCATGCAAAGATGCTCCTGATGAAGTTAAAAAGGAGATGTAGGAAATTGTTGTTGGTTTGCAACAAAAATTAAATAAGAAATCAAGTCTTAGTTTGGATGATGAGGAAATGGAAAAAGTTGATGAGAAAAGAAAAAACAGTGAGGAAGAGTCCACTCAATCCAGCAACAGCCCCAGTGACAGAAATATTTTTAAGAATAGACAAACTACCATCAACAACATGTTTAAGAAAGGTCTTAGAGAGGAGGTATGTCAAGCAATTGCTAGGTTCTTTTATAACAATGTTATACCTTTCAATGTGACAAAGAGTGAAGAATTCACTGCTATGTTTGATTTGGTTTCAAGACATGGTCTTGGATTTAAACCTCCATCCTATCATAAGATTAGAGTCAAGTATTTGAAGGAGGAAGTTACAAATATATCACTTGCTCTACAATCACACAGGGATGAATGGAAGAAAATGGGATGTACGATTATGACTGATGGTTGGACTGATAAGAAAAGAAGGACAATAATAAACTTCTTGGTGAATAGTCTAAAGGGAACTGTATTTCTAAAATCCATAGATGCATCTGCTATATCTAAAATAGCTGAAAAAGTTTTTTAAGATGATGGATAACATTGTTGAAGAGGTGGAGGAAGACAATGTAATTCAAGTTGTCACTGATAATGTAGCAAACTATAGAGCTATAGGTCAAATGTTGATGGCAAAGAGAAAAAGGTTATTTTGGACACCTTGTGCTGCACATTGTGTGGACTTGATGTTGGAGGATTATGAGAAGAAAATCTCAATCTATGAGGAGACCGTTCCAAAAGGTAAAAAAATCACTACCTTTATTTATTGAAGATCTTCTCTAATATCTCTACTTCAACATTTTACAAAGGGAAGGGATTGGAAAGACCGGGTATTACTCGGTTTGCTACATCTTTTTTGACACTAGGGTGCCTTCAGGAGAATAAAGGAGCTTTAATTAGAATGTTTTCTAGTGATGAATGGAAGTCTAGCAAGTTTGCTAAAAGAACTGATGGAAAAGTAGTTGAAGATGTGGTTTTAGACCAAAATTTTTGGAAGAATATCATAATATGTTTGAAGGGTGCATTGCCTCTCATTGAAGTGCTTCGATTGGTTGATTCGGATCAAAAGCTAGCCATGGGTTTCATTTATGAAGCAATGGACCAAGCTAAAGAGAAGATACAAAAAGCTTTCAATGGTGTCAGAAAAAGGTATTTTATGTATTTGTTTGTTGAGATGGTGATTTTGAATTTCAAAACAAAAAACTAACTCAATGTAATATATTTTGGTTAGCTATTTGCCTTTGTGGAATATCATTGATGAAGGTGGAACAAGAAACTCCAAAGGCCTTTGCATGTTGCAGGCTATTTTCTTAACCCTCAAATGCATTATCATCTTGGATTTAAAACAGATTTGGAGGTGAAACGAGGTCTAACGGAATGCATAACTAGGATGGTGGAGGATAAGGATGAACAAACTCTCATTGATGTTCAAATTGATGATTTCAAAAAATGATCAAAAAATTTTGGTTGTCCCATGGCTACTAGGTCAATCAATTTAAAGACTCTAGCAGATTGGTGGGAGTCTTATGGTGATGAGTATCCAGAATTCCAAAAGTTTGTCATTCGTGTATTGAGCTTGACATGTAGCTCTTCCGGATGTAAGCGTAACTGGAGTTCCTTTGAGATGGTAAGTTAACTTAAAATATATCTCTAGAATAAAATTAGTAGTCTACTAATTCACTAATTACTTATAATATTTGTCTTTGCATTTGTTTAGGTCCACATAAAGAGAAGATATAGGCTAAAGAAAAGCACAATGAATGATGTTGTCTTTGTTATGGCTAATTCAAAATTAGCTAAGAAGAAGCAAACAAGAAAACCAACTCAAATTAATATTGATGATTTTTCATCTGATGACGAGTGGATTATGGAAGATGAGCATGAGCATAATGAAACATTTGATTTGGATGAAAACTTGGTTCCTATCGAAGTAGAGGAGGATGAATCTTTACATAGTCATCACTTAGACATGACTAATTTGAATGATGAAGGAGATGGAAATCATGAAGCTGAATATGAATTTAACTTACAAGATTATTTGGTTTAGATAGATTATTATTTTCTCAATCTTTTGTAACTAGTAAATGGTTACTCTTATCATAGGATGTGTTGCTTACACCTAATTATGTACTCTTTTATATGTTATGAGGTTCAACTATGAATTTTATAAAATTTGTAGGATCTTATGATCTGTGTTACAATCTTACGATTTACGATTTATGTTTATCTCTCCAATCCTAAGTAAGATCTCGATTTTGACTACCTTGACTACGATGTTCAAAAAATTGATTACCCTGAATGATTTCAAAGACATCTTGCATGGTTATGTACAATGGAATACCACCATTGTCAACACCAAATAATGTTGCATCCCAAGGAATTACAAAATAATCTTGAAACATTTGATGTGAAATCCTAACCAACTCCTAGATTGGATTCACCTGTGGTTGGACTTGAAGGCTTAACTCACTGCCAATTGGGGAATTTTGTCTTGTACCAGAGACTTGTAAAACATAATAACAAATATAAAGTATAAATCTAAAAAATCACTCTAACATTAATAGCCCTTAATGAAATATACCTGATAATTTTTTGAAATGGTCTTAATTAGATGTGTAGGCCATGCAATAAATGTTCTAAGTGCCTCTCCCACTGTATTAACCTCTGTTGTGGGCACTAGAACTATGGCATATGCATCTCTAACTTTTTCAACCACCACTACTCTCTACATAGGAGGATTTCCATCAAGAAACAACTTGCACTGATAGAAGGATTCAATGTCATCATCTTCTAAGTCCTCCACATCACAACTACCTTTGGTGCTAGCTTGACCACGAGCATAAATTACATCTACTGGTTCAGCTGAATTATATCTTTGCTCGAATTCAGCTCTTAACTCTTTAGTAACTTATTCTTTTATGTTCTGAGTTAGTTATGGAGTCATTTCTCTCTGTCAATTGTGCAGCTAAGTCTTTAGGACCAAAACTTCCTTGTGAGATTTGCTCCACTAGCGAATCCTGTAAAGAATAATAAAATGTTAATATAATATGTAATAATAAGTGGGTAACACTAAAAATATGACATGTAATTATGAGCTTACGATACGCTAGAGAATCTCTAATGATTTATCAAATGTCATCTGACCCTCTGCTTTAGGTCTAGCCAATTTCCATTTCTCATGTCGACTAGGAGGGGATGGAGGAGAGACAAGTTTAGTAGAACCATATTTTATTTGTTTCCTCTTTAATGTTTCTTCCAAAATTCTTTTTTCTAAAAAATCATAACCTTCCTGAGACAGTCTGTGGGGGTAAGATTCCTATGTGAAATTATTTGAGCTTTCTTCCTCTTTTCCTATAAGTACATCATACACATAAATTATAAATTTCATTAATAACATATATAGCAAAATGTTCACAAACCTCCCATGAGGGGTCCGTTTAGAATCTTCACAAATTGAGACCATGTCTCTTCATCTATAGAATATTTCCCACAAGGAGACTTGTCCATGTATTTGCCAAAGATGTAATGGTCTGTCCAATTTGTCTTAAATTGCCTCCATTTTGTAGCTAATGAAGATATTATCTTGCGTCAAACCAAATTCAAAGTCCCAAACTCAAAATTTGTCTACAAATAATAAATAGATCATTAAAATTTAAATTCAATACATAAATAATTTAATAACCTTTAAATAAATAACTTACACAAATATCCTCCCAAATGAGATTCTTCTCCACTTCTGTTACGTGGTCCCAGTCAGTTACCAATATAGACACCTTAGATTGAGTTAGGACTCCCAAATAACTTACAAATTGAGCATGATTAAGGTCTGATGCCTTGCCAGTCTGAGGATCTACTTGAACTCGAACTTTGATGAGTTAGCCATGTGATCGACCTACAAAAAAATAAAAACATGTTTAAGATATATATTTAAATTAAATAAAACAAATTTATAAATAGAAAAGCTAATAAAAACAATACTTGATTTCTATTTTCGAAGTGTTAAAATGTTCTCCCATACTCCTTCATTGTGATCATGTTGTGTAGCACGTACTTCATCTACATCATTTTCATCATTCAAAGGAGGTATTTGTCTTGAGAATGAAGACTTGTCTACATATTGAACCCTTGAGTCATCTTGTGGATGAACATCATGTTCAATTCTCCCCTGTACGACAACTGGCCATCTTTCATTAGAAGGAAATTTCACATTAAAAAACTTGTTTTGCTTACTTAGTAAGCCATGATAAAAGGATCTTTCTTCCATGCTATGTTTGAAAGATGAACCAAAGTAAAACCCAAGTCATCAATATGCACTCTTGTGTTATAATCAACCCATTTACACTTAAATACAGGAACTCGAAATTTGATATAGTCAACCTTAAATATTTCTTCAATTATTCCAAAATAATTTATAGTAGCCACAATAGGATTATTATCTTTTAACTAGCAAAGTGCATAGACTCTGCCTCAAGGATAACAATACTATTTTGTATAGTACTTTTTTCATCTTCAATCTTTGTATAAAAAGACATCATATTAATATCATACCCAGTCTGTGTTATGACATCAAAGTTAGGTCCTCATGCTAACCATTTCAATTCCTCAATATCACAGTCTTCTTGACCAATTTTAGCTTTAAACCATTTCAAGAAGATTTTGTTATGCTCAGTCAACAATCATTTCTCATTTGCACGAGAGTTCATTGACTTCAACAATATCTTATGTGCATCTATGTAAGGAATAACATTATCAGTGTTGTTCAAAATATACAAATGTGTGCAGAGAACTTCATGTTGGTCTTTTTGAACCACCCTCACACCTTATATGCCTTTACCTTTAAACGTTGCTTCATGCCTCGACTTTGGAACTCCTATGGCTTCTGTTTCAGACATATATGTTGTACACAACTCAATTGTTTCCTCAACAATGTATCTCTCAACAATAGATGCTTCTGGACGGTACGTATTCTTCACATACCCTTTGAATATCTCCATGCATCGCTCAACTTGGTACATCCACCATAAAAAACAGGACCATATATTCTAATTTCCCTTACTAAATGAATAATTAGATGAACCATGATGTCAAAAAATGAAGGAAAATACATCTCTAGTTGACACAAGATAATGATAGCTTCATATTCTAATTCATCCAAGCTACTTGTCTAACATATTTTGGTAAAATTTCACGAATAGCAATTGGGAGAAAGTCTTGGATGAGAACATGACAATCATGAGATTTTAAGCCCATAAGTTTCAAATCTTGCATTCGCACAAGACTTTTAATATTTGAAGAGTATCCTTGTGGTACTTTAACTCCCCGCAGACACCTGCAAAAACTTAACTTTTTAAATTTTGACAAAGTATGACATACTAGAGGCAAATATCTTCGTTTACCATGAGGTTGTGGTTGCAACTCCAAGCGAAGACCCATCTCAACTAGATCTTTACAAGCATTTATATCATCCTTTTTCTTTCCTTTAATATTCAACAACGTGCCAATTATACTATCACAAACACTTTTTTCCACATGCATTACATCTATACAATGTCTAACATCTAACTTTGACCAATATGGAAGTTCAAAGAATATGGATTTCTTCTTCCAGGTGTTTTTCACAATGTTTTTCTTCTGTATTTTTCCAAAAGTCACATTCACATTACAAACTCGGTTGTACACTTCCTTGTCAGTTAAGGGTGGAGGTGCAATTTTGTCTTCTTGAGATCCATTAAAAGCTTTTTTTTAACCTACAATAAGGGTGATTATGTTTCAGGAACCTTCAATGCCCAATGTAAGAAGTTTTCCTCCTATGTTTCAATTGATGGTAACTTGTGTTCTCTTCATATATCGGGCAAGCATTATGTCCTTTAACATTGTAATTGCTCAAATTCCCATATGCTAGAAAATCATTAATGGTGCAAAATAACAATGCACACTAATTGAAATTGACCTTCTCATATGCATCAAATACTTCAACTCCTTGATCCCATAAAAACCTCAAGTCTTCGATCAATGGACTTAAAGTAAACATCTATGTCATTTCTAGGTTATCTTGGTCCTGATATCATCATAGACAACATCAAGTATTTTCTCTTCATACACAACCAATACGGAAAATTATAAATAATAATAAAAATAGGCCACGAACTATGTTTGCTACTTAAATTACCGTAAGGATTCATACCATCTGTTGAAAGACCAAGTCTAAGATTTCTTGGATCATACCCAAACTCAAGATGACGGGTGGACAATGTAATACCTTTTGGAAGCATTTCATGTAACAACTCAAGTAATTCAGTAAAGCTTTTTTCGGTCCATCCATATTCTTTGATACAAAGATGTGAATATTTTTCGGTCCACCCATCTTGGATACAAAGAATCAGTTTTCTTCCATTGAGGTGAATCGACAACATGTCATAACAATCCATCAAATTTTTTTCTATTTGCATGCCACGTGAGGTTTTTTGCATCATTAACATTGGCAAACAAATGTTTAAACCACGAAATGATTGGATTGGAAGATACCATAATGCTTTTGCAGGAGGACACTTTTTCACATACTCTTCCTCATTGTCGTCATCCTTCACTTTGTATCATGATACTCCACATCTTGGACACTTGTACAATGATTCAAACTCTTTTCTATACAATATACAATCATTGGGATATGCATGTATTTTTTGGTACTTCATACCCATCGGACACAATATCTTCTTCGCCTCATAATGACGGATGGACAATGTATTACCTTTTGGAAGCATTTCATGTAACAACTCAAGTAATTCAGTAAATCTTTTTTCGGTCCACCCATTTCTTGCTTTAATATTAATTAGTTTTAATATTGCTGACAAATGTGTGAAACTTTCACAACTAGGATAAAGAGGTGTTTCTGAATCATCTTTCAAGGAATCACACATGTGTGATTGCTGAAAACTATCCTGTCCAATATCATGAATCATTTCCTCCATGTGATCTTTAGAATGTATATTAGAATATTGACAGTCAGATATAAGTGTTACGTCTACAAATTCACCGTGCCATATCCTTATATAACTCTTCAACAAACCATCACAAAGTACGTGTCCTCATATCAACTTAATTTCTAATTGTGTCCCATTCAAACAATTAACACACGAACAAAAATATCTTCCATTTATAGCTTGTACATTACGTTGGGCAAGCTGTAGAAATTCTTGAACGACATTTTCATACACATCATTGATACGACTCTCATTTATCCAACTTCAATCCATGACTACGTAATAAAAAAAATTATCTATGAATGTCTCTTAATTTTTAATCCATGTATCATAAAACACAATATACATTGTCGAGGATTGATCACCCCCGGACCCAATACCAAAGTGTTCAACACATAAAAATTAAAATAACAATTTAAAAATTAACATATAATACATTATATTTCAAACATAACACATTATAAAACACAGTACACATTGCCGAGAGCCAAACCCTCAGACCCAATACTAAGACGTTTAACATATAACAATTATCCAATTTAAAACATAATACATTATATTCTAAATACAATATAATAAAACTAATTATCTATATAAATAATTGTAAACTAAATAATAATTAAAATTAGAATTAAAATCTTTAAAAATAAAAAACTAACCTGGAGCGTGAAGGAGTTGTGGTAGCAATGGAGACAATGTGGTGGCGACAGTGGATGCAAGGGCGGCGTCAATGGAAACAATGTGGCAGCGATAGTGGATGCAAGAGCGGCGATGACAATGGCGGAAGACACAATTGTAGTGGCAATGAAAAGGAGGAAAATACAAGAAAAGAGGTGAGATGCTCTCACGACGAAGTAAGAAGCGGTGGGGGCAGCGACAACAATGGTGGCAGCAACAGTGGAAGCGGCATTTGCAGCAATGTTGGAAGCAGCAATGGAGGTAAAGAGAAGAATGAAAATGTAGAGAAGCACGAACAGAGAGTGAAGGCGTGAGAAAGAAAATAGGGTAAAAAACTATATTAGACTGGTTAAAAGTAATAACTAGTGTAATATATATTTTTATTCACTTAAATATTTTTTTTATTCTAGAAAACACATATAACATCGGTGTTATATATAGCGTCAGAATTAAAATTTTCAATTTTTTTAATCTTTGGGTACCTTCATATAACACCGGTTGCAAAGGGGAACCAATGTTATATGTATTTTTAAAAACTTTAAAAACTTTTTTTATTCTTCAAAACACATCTAACACCAATTCCCTATTCCAACAACATTTTTAATCCATGAAACACTTGGTTGTAGGTGTAACCAACTCGCTATTAAAGATATAGTAGATAGAATTAATAGAAAAATAGCTCAGTATAAACATCCCCATTAGTACGTAAACTCAATGTTATATATAATACTTAGAGATAAAAAATTTTAAAAACTTTTCTTTTTTGCTCTGAGCAAGATATATAACACCGATTCCTCTATCCAACCGGTATAATATGTCCCAAATATTTATAAAAATGTCACCACATTTTTTTTATATCGGTTCTCATTTAACCAATTTAATATGTCGTTATAAAAGGCATTATTTGCACTAATAATTTACCAAGTCTATAAGAACACCAAAGGAGTAAATCATATATAATAAAAAGTATCTAGATAATGTATGTATTGTTAGAAACTTTTTGTTATTCTCTGTATTATTGTATTAATTATTTTTCTAATATAAATAAAGCATTTGTGTTGTTTCACAAAACTACACTTTCAGCTATATGTTTCCCTCATTATTATAGGTTAATATAAGGAAAGAAACAACCTATGAAACACAAAAAAGACAGAGTTAACACGTGTACCTCTGAATATAGCCAAATGTTTGAATTATCTGCTGAAGAAAATCTTTATACAAATTTGACATGGATTAGAATTTAGAAAAGGGTTTTCTAGATTGTAAGATATTCTAACTTCAGTTTGTTTTCAGAACTTCAGTTTCTTAAAAAAAAAAAATTGTCTAAACCTAGTTTAAGTCTTTCTCAAACATTTGACAACTTGTATAGTTCTAGTTGTCATTTTTAAATATGCTGTCAGTCAGAGTAGGAGTATGGTGAAGAACGAAGGAAATGCTTTCTTCTCTGCATATTCCTTATGATGAATTTTTATTTTATCAAACTCCTTGTCTATTTTAAATCAAGGTCTAGGAGCATATCTATTTACTGAGTTGGGTAAAAGTGATCTCATTTGTTTTGTTATTACTTATTTTTTACTTTTATTGGATTTTTGTCACTAATATACTGTTTCACGCATTTGTTAGATGATTACACTACCCAGTTTTTGTGCTTCGTATGATTTAATAAGGACATTGCGTATGGCAATATATGGGCTGCTAATCTTGGGACCAGCACAGCACAAGTGGTTTAATTTTCTATCTAAAATTTTCCCCAAGACAGATGTGGCAGCAACCTTGAAGAAAATTTTAATGGGGCAATTTATATTTGGTCCTGTCATCAATACTATCTTCTTCTCCTACAATGGGGTTTTCCAAGGTGATTTTTGTCTTTTTGAATACCGACCTTGTCTTAAATCCAATTCCATAAATATAATACTTCAATGACATGCATTTGATTATGATAGTTTTTAAGTCATGGATAGGCTTCATTTATACCACCATACCCTTTCTATTCTTTGCATAGTTACAGACTCAGGTTTAGGAACCTTGAAATTGGCGAGTGCCTGGCTATTTGACCCACTACTGATCTGAAATGTGCATCATTTTGTTTTATTTCAATGCATAATTTGGCATTGTAACGTAAATTATGCTTGTTAAAATCTTCTGTGGCCATATTTGGCGTAAGTTAATTTACAGATTTATCTGTCTTGAAGTTATCTTATCTTCTTTTTCCTATAAGTGTTTATGGAGTTTATACAATGAGGACTATATTTATGGAACAAGCGTAATGTTTTTAACCTTAATTTTACAAAAGTTGTGGTGTTTCTGAATTTGCCACTTTGACTTCAATATCAGGTGAAGGTGTAACTGAAATTATTGCCAGGTTGAAGCGAGATCTACTTCCTACATTGTTAGGTGGAGCTTTGTTTTGGCCTGTATGTGATTTTGTGACCTTCAGATTCATTCCAGTCCAATTGCAGGTTTGTGATTGTGGGTGAAACGTCTTTGTTAAGAACAATTTTCTGTCTTAATTAAATTTGTTCTAATGAGCACCTTCAAAACTCATCACTTATGTTTTTGAGTTGTCCTATGCAGCCACTGCTGAATAGCTCCTGCGCATATGTATGGACAATATATTTAACATACATGGCAAACCGAGGGTGAGGCATGCCTAGTTCTTGGTTTGTATATAAGCACATAAAGCATCTTCAAGCAATTTTCCGTTGCTTAGCAAATCTGACCGGATACAAGAATCTTGGTATTTACAAATTTCAAAATTTCATTTCAATTTGTTATTCAATATTTTTAATTCTTTATGTACATAAATATCTTCATATTTTCAGTTTTCTCTTAAGTTTGAAAGTGAATGACTTCTTTTCTGGAAAGACATGGTATATTTATGCTCTTAAATTACTTTGTATGTCTGTTGCTGAAGGATTCTACTTCGAGTTCGACCCTTTAATTTCTGGTAACTTAACTTCCATATTCATAATGTAGTTAAAACTGTCCATAAGAAGCATGGAATCTTACATGCTGGTAGTTGTAGAATCTAGTTACTTGTAAAACTGTGTTTAAGAATCACTTTTACAAATTATTTCTAGTTTGAAGTTTTTTCTTGTTATAATTTTGTTTTTTTATAGAATATCTACCAGTTTTATTTATAATTTATTTTTGTCAAAACAAACTGAACTCATTAATTTTTTTGGGGTTTCTCTTCTCAATTATGCTTCTTCTAGTTTAAAATAGGTTTAAATATATTTTAGATCTTTAATATATATAACTAATTTTTGGTTTAAGTATCTAATAAAAATATTAAAATTGGATACTTAATAAATTAAATATTTGTATTTAAGTTTCTTGTGTTATCTACGTTTTACTATGTATTATCGTATATGCAAAGTTGAAATATAGTGTATCAGACATATGTATTGAAAATTATATGTATTAAGTTCATTTTGTTATCTGTACAGTGTGATATAAAACAAACATAAAAAATTATGATAAAGAATAATTTAAGTATTAATTAAAAGAGTCAACATAATAATGGAAAAAAATAGAAAATTGATATTTAAATTAAAATTTTATAATTTTATAATTATTTAATTTGAAGAAAAAAATGGTTGATTACCTAAAACAAAAATGACGATATATTTTAGGACCTAAAATTTATTTAAACTTTCAAATTTAATCAAACACATTTGTATCTAATAAGCTTTTTACCTAAATATTATTTATCCTATTTTGTGGCATCGTCACTAGATTTAAAAAAGACACAAATTTCGTAGAAAGTGAGATGGAAGTTTAAAACCTATTAAATTCAATGAGTTCATGAAGGACTTTTGTATGTTTCCAAAGGAGGATGAAAATGTATTTTTTTTTATAAAAAGCTTTCATGTTAGGCATCACTATGTTACTTGATATCTCAGTTAGGCTGACATCTCAAGTAACAAAAATCATTTGCCATCACATAAAAAAAGTATTATTAAAAAAAAAAGAAAAAGAAAGAAAATACAAAAAATATGGGAGGACTATGATGGAAGAGGCCCAAGCCCAAGTCCAAGCCCAAGCCCAAACCCATGTTCAAGTCCAAGACCTATCTCAAGCCCACCAAATAGAAGATATGGGCCAACTACAAGGGCTATGGCAAGAAGAATACAAGAGGATTGGAACACTGCTACTGATGGCAGAGAGACTTTCCTCTACATGATAAAGATGCCATAAGTTTAGTGTAGAAGTAGAATTTAATTTTCTTGTCAAAATTAGAATAGGAAAATAATTGTAATTTTCTTAGAATTAATTTTGGCATCTAAAACACCAACCTAGGTTAATTTAGGGTTTTTAAAACCACTAAATTAACCAAGGTCGGTTTGGAAAGCCTAAAGAGGGTGAGCATGAAATACTAATCACACCCCTCCCATGTGCTCTCATTTTTAGGCTCCACCTTGAGGAGAATTTCATTTTGAATTTCCCTCGATTTTCATTTGAATTTTCAGCCCTCTAAACACTATAAATAAGAGGGCTTGGCTCATGTAATTCTCAAGATTAATTTGAGTGAAATTGCTGCCAACTTTGTGCCAATTATAACTCTTGTCTCCTACCTCTAGGATAGACACCTTAGTCTTCATTCTTCATCTTTTCCAAGTGAGATGGCCTCACCACTCACTCTCCACACCTAACACTTCACCTTCAAGGAAACCACAACTCCTAGGAGCTCCTTGCACATCTTCAACCATAGCTTCCGCCACCTTCAAATTCATTTTCAGCTCATGGAAGAAAGCACTCAAGCTAGGCTACATCAGACTAGACCAAAAGTCATATGTTAACAAAAACGATACATAGGTAGACTATACCTATTAATAAAGAATTCTAAGAACAGACTAGATGGAAGCCTATTATACAAATAAAAGGATTATCTATGAATAAATTCTAAATTAGCCAACTTATCAGCACACGCATTCCCTTCACGAATATGAGTAACTCTAAAACTGATTTTTCCGCAGTAATTAAGACAAGTATTCCATTGATTACGAAGCATCCAAGGAACATTTGTCCTAGTAGTAAACGCAGCACAAACCAAGTCAGAGTCACATTCCAACTAGACATTAGTAAGTTCCAACTTTTGAGCTTCCTCCAAAGCATATATAACTCCATAAAATTTAGCAACCAAAGCAGTCTGAACATCAAGAAACGTAGAGAAAACTCCAATAAACTCCCCCATACTCCCACGGAAAATACCTCCACAAGTGGCAAGACCTAGATAACCCCTACTAACCCCATCAACCCAACCTGGTGAAGGAAACTCTCATCTAACAGGAAGAGGATGAAGAACTTTACCGATACGAGTATTAATACCAAAAAACTTAATCACACTGAAATCCATCATATCATTCTTCATTGAAGCTTTAGACGACTTTCCCATTAGACAAGTTAAATCTTTAATAAACGAAATAGCCCTAGAAACCTCAATCTTATCCTGAAAACGAGCATAATTCCTCATATGCCATAACATCCAAATAGAAAAAATTATCACAGCAAGCATTATCAATTTAACCAAAGGACTACCATCACTCTTAATAAAAGAAAGAAGATCATCCTTATTAGAGAAATGAGAAGTAGGAAAAATCTGCCGAACTCAACTCTAAATATACAAAGCATTAAGGCATTCAAAAAATAAATGATAAATAGATTCCTCATGCTTTTCATAAAGCGTACACATAGAACAAATATAGAGACCTTTATTTTGAATATGCTGATTTGTAGGAAGCCACCCATGAAAAACTTTCCAAAGGACAAGATTTTCGGAAGGTGGGATATCTGAAGACTAAATAAATTAACCCCAACCACAGGGAACTCCTAGTTCCAAGAAAAAAGTCCTAGCCAATTTAAGAGTGAACCGACCAAACTCATCTAGAATCCAATTAGGAACATCCTGATCCGCCCTAACTATGATATGACTAAAAAGATGAGGCATCTGCTGTAAAGACAACGGAATATTCCAATCACAACCTATCCAAAACTGAAAAACTGTATCCGGAATGCTAATACCATCAGATAACCCTACAATATGTGCTAAAGAAATAGTAGAACACCATTTATCATTCCCGAAATTAATAAAAGAACTTGTACCAACAGTCCAAGAAGTATAGTCAAGTATAGTAGAATAAATCTGCTTAATTCTAGGCCAAAGAGATGAGGATCTATAAACCATTTTAAACTCGTATTTTGATTTAAGAATCCTGACTTTCAAGAGCAAAGACCAAGACTTGTTGCTATAAGCAAAGTTCCAAGCAAGCTTAAGAAGATATGCATTATTTTCATGGTGAAGGTTAATAATCTTCAAACCTCCATTCTCAAAGGGAGAACAAATCGTAACCCAATTAACAGTAGCTATGCCTTTCTTCAGAATATCTCCAATCCATATAAAATTTTGACACCACTGCTCAACTTGCTTAAGAAGAGAAACAAGTCATTTATACAAATTAAAGCTATATGATATAATACCCGTAATCATCGTATTGATCAACTGAATCCGACCCATCATGCTAAGAGATTTACTTTTTTAAGAAGCTAGCTTCAATTTGACTTTATCTGCCAAAGGTTACAGAAAACGACTCTTTGGAGCACCAACAAAGATAAGCAATTCTAAATAATTGAAAGGCAAACAACCATGGCTACAAGAAAGAATACGTTGAATTTTGGTAACAAATCTTGCAGAACTATCCTTGGTGAAAAAACTACTCTTAGAATTGTTAACATATTGACCCGAGAAATCACCATATGTTTTAAGAAAAATACTCAAATTTCTAAGAGACTTATTATCCGCCTACAGAAAACAAAAATGTCATCAGCATACAAAACATGAGAGGGAGTGAGAAAACCTTGCGGACTAGTTATATGTAGAATCTTCTTATCATTCACAAGCTTAGAAAGACCTCTACTGAGAACTTCCTCTACAAGACAGAAAAGTAGAGGAGACAAATGATCACCTTGTCTAACCCCTCTACTACAAGGAAAAAAACTCACCAGACTGCCATTAATTCTGATAGAAAGCATAGCAGATTTGAGAATAGTACTAATCCAACTGACAAACAAGGGATGAAAACCAAAGTGTGTCAAAACTAATAATAAAAACTTGCAACTCAGAGTATCAAAGGCTTTATGAATATCAACTTTGTATGCCACATTACCTCCTCGAACCTTTTTAGAGAGCATGTTAATAGCCTCTAAAGTAATACCAATACAATCCTGAATCTGTCTCCCGTGCACAAACCCATACTGATTAGGAGAAATTATTCTAGCAGCCACAAGGGCAATGAAAATGTTTACCCTTAACATTTTTTGGTTTTTCTCTTAATTTTTTTTTTAACTTTCAAGTTTGGTATTATTATGCAATTTGACATCTCTACTATGCTAACACTTCAAGTAACAACAATCATCTACCATCATAAAAAAATAAAAATAAATAAAAAATTAACTTTCTTCTTTTGTTATTTTAATTTATAATATAAATTTTTATATTTCTTCGCTTTGAGTGAGGTCTAGTCATTAAGTTAATATGATACATGACGGGATGCATAATATCACATGCCACCCTGTATCATAATGACATGATATTTTGTTTGTAAATGTTAAATTTTTTAACAATAAACGATTTGATCAATAGATCTCATCTAGACGATTTTATCTCAATTATCTAATTAACATAGTTATTTTTCATAGATAAAGATAAACTATATGATCATTAATTTTAATCATAATACAACAAATAATGATTAATTTTGGTGAACTAATAGGTATTTAAAGGAAGTTCATCAAATAAAACTACAAGATCGTCTTTGTAACATTTTTACTTTCAAATAATTATTTTAATTATTTTATGTTTAATTTTAAATAAAAGTTAAAAAAATTTACATTTTACTTATTGTGATTAAATGCATATTTAATATATATATATATATATATATATATATATATATATATATATATATATATATATATATACACACACACACATTGTATTCTATCTATAAGGTAGGAACAGTTAAAAATAAATCAAACTCTTTTTAAGAAACAATATGATTAAATAAAGTGAAAATAATAATAGAAATAAAAATAAAAAATTGTTTTAAAAATAATAGTTAAATAATTAATTGTGATATATATATATATATATATAATTATTAAAAATTAATTATTTAAAAGAATCTTCCAATAGATAAGAAAGAAAAAGAAAAGAAAAAATAAGATAAGATGAAGAGATAATATTTTTTTTTTATTAAGTGAAGGTAATAATGACTTTAAAAAAATTAAATAAAGAATTTTTTTGAGTTATAAATAAGTGGAATAGAAGAGAAGATGGAGGTAAGGTACGATAAAAAGAAAAAAAAGAGAGAATTTAATTTGGAGGGAGAGAATGTCAGAAATTTATAAGTTGGGAGTGAGGTTAAATTTTTTTTATACTAATTCTAATACATAATTTATATATGTTTTAATAATTTTTTATATATTTTAAGTTGTATATTATTTGTTCTTTAATTTAATTTTAGTTACGTACTAGTTATATTTATTTATTTATATTTATGTTATTTAATTTAATTTATATCTAATTATAAATTTGTTCTATTTATTTATTTATATTTATATTATTTAATTTATTTTCAGTTACATACTAATCATATTTATAAATAATTTTAATGTCATTTAATTTATTTTTAACGTTAGTTTTATTTATTTATTTATATGTATATTATTTATTTTATCTCTAGTTATATACTGGTTTTGAGAAACCGTATAATTTTTTAAAGCAAACAACAGTAAAACTGTAATATAGATTGTCTAGTTAACTAAAATTGCAAAAATGAGAAACAAAAAATAGAGAATGGGTGTAATTTAGATTACAATTGAAATAAATTGAAATTGAAATGAATTAAGTGCATAAACAAAATTTAAATGCATAATTGTAAAAAAAGAAAAAAAAAGAAAGAAAATTTCTTTCTAAAGAACAGTAAACATAAATCATGGTCAAATTATTTTCAACCTTAAATATAAGAAACTAAATCTAGATTTCTTGTTTAATGAACAAAATACAGAACCAATCAATTTTTAAATTCATAGAATTGAATTTTAAAATGATTGAAAAGAAGAAAACAACTTGAACATAACATTGTGTAACACAATTTTGAATTTGGTTTTACCCATTTTCATAATTCAATTATCTTCTAAATGTAAAGTTGCAGAATCAATTGTTGTAAAGAAAGTAGAAGACAGAGTGTGAGATAAGGGTGAAAGAAAATGAAGAACTTGAATGGCAAAAAACTGTAAACAGTATAAACTGAAAAAACAAATAACTAAACTAACTCCAAAAACTATGAAGTAAATGTGAAGTACTCTTTCTATCTATTCATATGTTTCTCTTCATCTATTCCTTATTTATAAGGTTCTGAATTACTACAAATGGATAAACCTAAGTAATTGCACTGAAGTGGGCCCAAGAAAATCTACATTACAAATAAATCATATGTTAGACTGACTATCTTCTAGCTCCTAGATTGTCTAACACTAGACAATCTAATTGTTTCTGATCCGGTCGGTCATCGGTATCCGATGACGTCAGCAGCAGATGACCACGTGGGCCAGTCACAGAGCAACACCTGGCATGAGATAGCAGATGAACCAGGGTGGAGATTGGCTCCTACATGAGCGCCTGGAAGCAGAGCGCGAGAGTGATGAAGCACCGATCAGTCATCGGTATATACAGAGTGATCAGTCATCGGTGCATGCAGAGTGATCAGTCGTCGGGGGTTCCTTGCCAACACGTGTTAAACTGGGACCCAGGCTCCCAGCGAGAACGTTACTCAAGGGACCTCGCCTGATTCCATAAGCAGAGCACGACAACGTGAAGAAGCGCCATCGGACATCGGCCAGGATGAGAGATACCTCGGTCATCGGTGTGTGTCGAGGTGACATCGGCCGCGCGATGTGAACAACGCAACCAATGATCAGTAAAGCGCCCAGAGGCAGGGAATGGCCTTAGTCGCGAGACGACCACGCATGAAGATGAGAAGACGCAGTTAGATGCAGAATCCTGCTGGGACAAGAACCCATCAAGGTTAGAGTCTCCCAGTGGGGTTGCATGTCTGCCACGTGGACGGTGAAGATGTTCCCAGAGAATAGGTAGAGCAGATAGGCACAGAAGTCGAGGGGTACAGAGGTACCCACGCAGCCTCCCCTGTCAAACTTTGCACTCAAGTGAAGGAGGCTGACACGCAAGGTAGCCCTGGGGAGTAGAAACGACGGTGCAGAGTAATCAAGTGGCCCTAGAGGTAGCCAGTAGGGGCTACGCGGGTTTATATGAGTAAGAAGAACACCAAACCAGGTATGCAGTCTTTGCCTCAGAATACACAACACAAAACCAAGAACACTCAGTTTTCGAATCAAAGAGGATTGAGGGCACACACACACGGGTCTTACACAGAGAGATCCGAGAGAGAGTTTTGGTGTTCCCGTTGCCTGACTTGAGCGTCGGAGCTACAACGGTCGCTAGAGGCGCCGTCTGTGTGTTTTGCAGGCATCGTTCGGAGTCCCGTCAAAGGTTCCTGGAGCCTCCTTGCAGAACGCGCAGCAGCTGGAAAGCTAGACGAAGGAGTGACGAGGCATTTTCCCCACGCTCGAGTCCGCGACGAGATCAGTTTCTTTGTTCAACAGCTTCAATCCTCATGGTCTAATTATCTTCATTAAAGCTCCAAAGTTTAAGAATTTCCTGTAACAAAGATTAGTCCAAAAGGTTATCATCATTGAATCAATTGATTAGATGATCTATACAAAAAAAATTAGCTGAAAGTACAGTTTTTATACAAGATTTGTTACAACTCTTATTTACTACAAAAGATGAAAATCTGTTATAAAAATCAAAAAGATAAAAATGCTTAGGAAATGCAATAGCTCTATAAAAACATGAACAATTCAAGTGTTATATGTGTGTTTGGTGTAAAAGTGATTCACAATTAACAATTGGTCACCTAAGTGGACAGTTTCAGGTCAAAGACCCTCTACTCCTAAGGTATTATCACTGGGTGACCCGATTATTGTCAAGTTTCAAAGCAAGTTTGGAACACATACATCGAGAAAACAACTCTCGGGAAAACCTTCTGTCCAAATTGGCAAGCTCCAAGAGAAAAAACAACATGAAATCATCATCCGGAAGATAATGGTTGCCACAACTGTCCCTTAAAAGAATGTATGGGTGCCAAAAAGGTCGAGGTCGATTAGGTTCAATAGATCAAGACTTTTGTGAATGAATGAATGGTCCACTTGATGCATCCTCCCATTAGCTACAAGGAGTCAATTCCCTATGGCCTTTTTGTGCTATGAGGTATGGACGTAGTTGGACCATTCCCTCCACACCAAAACAATGTAAGTTCTTGTTGGTCACGGTAGACTACTTCACCAAGTGGATAGAGGTCAATCCCGTTGAGATTCGCGGAAGCAATTTGCAGTGGATAGGACTCAAATCCAAGTCCTAAATTAATGGGGGAAGCAAACTACAACAGGCAGGATTCGAACACAAGTCCTTCCAATCACCAGAGAAGCTTTAACCACTAAACCAAACAAGTTCTTCTGTCATATTACGATTTTTATTATACTTATTATTATTTATAATAGTTATATTAATGTTAATAATATAAATTAGAGGAAGAGGAAGAGGCAGAAGACAAAGGAGAGGAGGAAGAGGAAGAGAAGGAGGAAGAGAAGGAAGAGGAAGAGGAGAGGAGGAAGAGGAAGAGGAAGAGGAGAGGAGGAAGAGGCAGAAGACAAAGGAGAGGACGAGGAGGAACAGGAGAGGAAGAGGAGGAAGAGGAAGAGGAGAGGAAGAGAAGAGGGAGAGGAGGAAGAGGAGAGGAGGAAGAAGGGGAGGAAGAGGAGAGGAGGAGGAAGAGGAGAGGAGGGAGGAAGAGGAGGAAGAGGAGGAAGAGGAGGAAGAGGAGGAAGAGGAGGAAGAGGAGGAAGAGGAGGAAGAGGAGGAAGAAGAGGAAGAGGAGGAGGAAGAGGAAAAAACGAAGAGAGAGGAAAAAAAGAGGAAGAAGAGGAAGAGGAACAAGAGGAAGAAGAAACAAGAGGAAGAAGAGGAAGATAACAAGAGGAAGAGAATAGGAAGAAGAGGAAGAAGAAGGAGGAAGAGGAAAAATATTAATAAGAAACAATATTAATAATATAACAAGATTAATAATAAATAATGTTAATAATATTAATAATAAATAATATTAAATATTAATAATATTAATATTAAAGAATATTAAATATTAATAATATTAAATATTAATAATATTAATATTAAAGAATATTAAATATTAATAATATTAAATATTAATAATATTAATAATATTCATAATATTAATAATATTCATAATATTAATAATATTCATAATATTATTAATATTCATAATATTAATAATATTATAATATTATTAATATTATTAATATTATTAACAATAATAATAATAATAAGAATCTTAAAAATAATAATAATTATAATAAAAATCATAATATTGTAAAAGAATTTTTCTGGTGTAGTGGTTAAGGTTTCTTTTGTTACTGAAGAAACCTGGCTTTGATTCCCACCTGCTGCAGATTTTGTTTTGTCTATTATTTACATACGGAAAAAAATCCGTATGTAATATCTATTTACATACGGAATGTATGTAATGATCATTTTACATACGGAAAAAAATTCGTATGTAATTTCAATTTTTCTTGTAGTGAGACTAAGCTAAAAGAATAAGCTTCCAAATGAAGAGTAGCTAGGTGATACAAGGCCAAGACCAAGTCAAGAACTTTTCAAGAAGGAGACCCGATATGGAGAATGAGAAGTGATGCACGTAAATATTCGACCAATGGAAAATTTGCCCCCAATTGGGAAGGTCCTTTTTGAGTTAGAGAGAACTTATAGAACAAAGCTTATCAGATTGAACACTTGGATGACTGAGATGTCTCGAGAACATGGAATGCAAGTCATTTGAAACATTATCTAAGTTAAGGCAATGTAAACACGTGTACTCTTTCCTACCATTGAAATTTTTCCTGGAAAGGGTTTTGTCCGAGGAGGTTTTTAACAAGGAATAATAAATCAATTTTCAAGTTATATTATGAGCAAAAATTAAAATAACGACAAAACAATCTCGGTAAAGGAAGTTTTCACACCAAGTGAATCCCTGTCGAGATAAATATCATTCTCGTTTTTGGAAGCTTTCACAATAGTGAATCCATTATGAGAAATGAACATAAAACACATAAATGGTATTCGGCCTTGGAACCTTTCACTTAAGTGAATCCAAACCTAGAACAGGCGAATATGAGTAAAATTATCCCTTGCTAATAATAAAATCATTATTTATCATAATTCTACCTTTAAATTCTTGTTATCTACAATTCCACAATTTTATTCATTAAGCACTTTAAATTCCACTTTTGAATTTTTTGTGTCAATTTTTTTTCCTTACCTCATTTGCTTGAGTCTTATGTTCTTAGTGTTCTAGGAGTCTTATTTTGCTTTTAATTGTGAAGAACTAAAAGCAACTAGAAATTTGTTTGAGTAGAAGTTGATTTAGTTCCAAGCAAAGAATTCAAGTGTTCATATAATTTGAATCCAAACCTAACATCTTTTTCAAAAAGTGAAAAGTGGAATGACAACAAAAAAAAAATATGCATAAAAAAAAAGGATATGGAACTTTTGAATCCATAAAGAAAAACAAAGACAAAAGAGTTTTGAGAAGCATTCACAATTTCACTTTGCAAATTTCTAAAGAGGATTCTAAGTATATGGCAAATTGTGTTCATACTTGTGGAGTTTAATCCTTCTTGCTTTCACAATTTCTAAAAATCCTTCAAATCTTCATAATGAAAGTTTAAGTAAGTTCTTTGAGTCTTTTTCGTCCTTTTCTTGTTTGTCTTATTAAAGTTTGTCACTATCTTTTCCCATTTGGTTTAGCTTTCTTTCTTTTTAAGCTTTTCTTGCTTGTCTTTCAAATTTTCTTAAGTTTTGTTGTGGGGATCTTTTGGTGAGCAAGTGTAAGAGTTTTGTCATCTTTCACTTGAGGTGTTACTACCAAGTGTAGTCCTTTGTTTCGGAGTGCAAATCTTTATTGAGTGCATTACAATTCTTCCCTCCTTTATTAAATAGCCAAGTGATACAAGTAAGGAGTGGATAAAATTGTTATTTTTCACTAATTGTGTGTTTCATTTTTGTGCAAATTATGGCTCATTTGTCTTAAGAGGATCTTCAAAGCCACAATCTCCTCAGAAGGCATATCTTTTGGGAGAGCTTGCAGACACCAATAGGACTTTGGCCCAAAAAGAAAAAGAGATTAGGCAATTAGTGAAAAGGTTGCAAAGATTAGAAGTGTCTCAAGAGAGACAAACTAGAGAAAAGAGATGGGAACTGAGAAGGGTCTCTAGGAATTACACGCACTATGGGAGTCAAGAAGAAGACCAAGATTAGGGAGTGCATAACTTTGAAGAGAGGCACCATCAACACCCACCACCAAAGCCTTCTTTTCCTTTTGTAAAACTACCTATTTTTAGTGCGGATAATGACCCAAATGTATATTTAGGATGGGAAGCTAAAGTCAAACAAATATTTAATGTGTCAGAGGTTGAAGAGTACCAAAAGGTTAAGTTAGCTTCCCTAGAATTCAGAGATTATGTCATGCAGTGGTGGCATCAAGTTGTAATGGACATTAGTTTGAACAAGAGGCCAACCGTGGTCTCTTGGTATGATTTAAAGGAATGCATGTGTGCGCGGTTTCTTCCTCCTCACTATAGGAAGGAACTCTTGTTGAAACTCCAACGACTTCAACGACGACCTAAGAGTGTAGATGAATACTTCAAAGATTTAGAAGTAACTTTGACCAAGATTAATATGCATGAAATTGAAGAGTCAAAGATAGCTAGATTTGTGAGTGGATTAAAAAGAGAAATTTAAAATGTTGTAGAACTATATGAGTATACATCTTTGGAAAAATTGGTTCACCTAGCCATCAAGATTGAATCACAACTTTTTAAGAAAGCATCTTTCAAGCATACTCATAATGATGGTTTCTATGACTCATCTTGGAAGGGTAAAAATAAATTTTCAAAACAAGATAATCCTTCCAAAGAATCCACCCCACAAACTTATAAAAGTCCTTCTCCTTCTAGGACTAAATCGCCAACCAAAACCTCAAGTACCAAATGTTTTAAATGTTTAGGTTTTAGGCACATAGCTGCAATTGTCCAAACAAAAGAACCATGATGGTTAAGGGGGAGCAAGTAGTTTGTGACCATAGTGATCAATCTTCTAGGTCTAACTCCCCTTCCCCCTCGAAAGCCCCTAGTGAAAATGAATGTGAGATACCTTGTGAAGGTGACTTATTGGTGGTAAGGCGAATGTTGGGAACAATTCCAAAACCTTTGGATGAAACCCAAAGAGAAAATATTTTCCACACCCACTGCCCTATCAACCACAAGTTATGTTTCATGATCATAGATGGGGGTAGTTGTGCTAATGTGGCTAGTACAAGAGTAGTGGAGAAGTTTGGATTACCCACTATCTCTCATACAAAGCCCTATAAACTACAATGGCTTAGTGAAGAGGTTGAACTCATGGTTAATAAACAAGTCCTCATAAATTTTGCTATAGGAAAGTATAAAGATGAAGTTTTATGTGATGTTGTGCCAATGGAAGCAACACATATTCTATTGGGAAGGCCTTGGCAATATGATAGACAAGTTTTACATGATGGCCTTACCAATAAAATGTCTTTCAACTTCCAAGGGCATAAGGTTATCTTAAAACCCCTCTCTCCTAAAGAAGTTCATGAGGACCAAATAAAAATGATAAATAAAAGAGAAAATGAAAAAGATAAAGAAAGAAAAGATAAATCGGGTCGCAATATCTCACCTTACACTATGAAAACAATCATGTTGAGCCGTGCCGAAATGCAAACTGCACCTCCAAGGTGTTCTTCTTCCTTGTCCTTTTTATTACCTAATAAATCTAAATACTTGACATCTTAGACAAAGAAGTTTTGGGATGCAATTCAAACACATCCTAAAGGTTCTCACCTTCTAAGAGGATTATCTTCAGAAAGTCATTTCATCTCCAAACATTCTTTCCACAAATGGCTTGTATCTAGAACTTACCCATATGAACTCCCAAAGCTTCATGAACATAATTTTAATTCACACACCCCACCTTGCAATATTTTATATGTGAACAAACTGACTATGTTACGTAGGAGTTCTGAATTCGAGGTCAAATTCTCTCCATCTTGAAGGGCATGATACAATCCAAGTAGCCAAGAAGATGACCAATGAGTTAGGGACAATTCACATTGTGAGCAGTCATCTCAGCAATCAAGTCAAGGCCCCACCAAATATCAGACGGACCTCACTAGAAGAAGAACTTGGCATAGACCAGAACATCAGCTGTTCTTTCTTCTGGTCTTCTTAAAAGACAAAAACATGTTTGTAAATAATTTGGGCTCACTTTTGGAGTCCAAATAGTAAAATAGGCTAGAGTAGGTTCACATAGCATAAAAGGGAGTGTACTTAGTGAAATGGGCTTGTACCAAACCCACTTTTTCAAGACAAGGCAACTAGAATTAGGGTTTTTAACCTACCTTCTAGAAGGTATGCCTAAAGGTGTGGTTTTGACCATGGTCAACACCCTAGGCAGCCCTTCTCCCTTCCCATTTCTACCCTTCACCCATCTTGCCCACCAAGGCACCCCTTCCTATAAATAAGGTGTATTGCCTCATGTATTTACAACTTGAATTTGAAGTAAAGAAACTCTACAGGAGTGATTTTGTGAGACTTTGTGAGATCTCATGTTGGGTCTTATCTTGGGTGGGTAATATCTCAAGTGGCAGCTCTTGCATCACTCATCTTGGAGTCCCTCTACTCCAAGTGGCATGACTTCATTTCTTCTCATAAGCTCTCTTCATCCCTTCCTCTTTTACTCTTTATTTTGCACCACCTCCCTTCCATATATGTCTTCTTCTTCTCTTTAAGTTGTTCTTTACTTTGTTCTTTTTCTTTATTTGTTCTTTGTCTCTCTTTCCGCTGCATCATTTGTCACCTTATAATTGTCTTTTCTCGTTGTCCTTCTGAAGTGAATCGTCACACTTAATTACTTGGTTAAGTTCGTGTTCAGTGGGAATCTTCTTAGAGTTCTCACTTTGATTTTCTAAAAATAAAAAATCATAAGCAAGAGCAACCAATGTGCAATCCTAAACCCCTAAAAACCTTAAAGTTGTGTTGTGACAAAAATTGTAGTCAATGAAATTTGTTTAAAACAAGAAAAGTTGTGTTGTGACAGAAATTGTAATCAATGAAATCTGTTTAAAACTTTGAATTTTAGAGAATACTGATAGCTAATTAGTAGTAGTTTACAGCTTTCAAGTTACATGCAAAGCAACAGACATAACTAGTAAGATGTTGACCCTCCACCAAAGTGAACAAGAATTCCCAAGACAGCAATTTCTCCGGGCTGCACTATATGTTCAAAAATAGATCTTGAAATATGGCATTAATCGTTCCTTCAAAATTATTTTTTTAAGCTAAACAACACAAGACCAAACTTGGAACAGTAATTAATTTTGGAGCAATTATTGGAAATAATAATGGGTGTTCAGATTTTCTCAGTCATGTTTTTTCAACTCTCTAAGCCTCTATCCTTTTGTCAGCATTTTATCCTTTCTCTCAGAGAGTGTTCCTTGAGTAAAATAGAGTCAACAAATGGCTTCATATCAGATTCTAATTGAATAACACGAATTCTATATTCCCTTTACATTCTTAAAAAAAACATTGTGAATTAAGCTCCCTTTATGGGATAGTTCACAAGTTTTTATTTGAACAAGTCATTTTAATTCAATTAGTTGTTCTAATGATTAGTAATCAAACTTAATTTTTATTTACTGATCCTGCCGCTGACTAGAATGTGGAGGATATGCCTCGTCACTCCTTCGTCTAGCCTTCTGCAACTGCGTGTTCTACAAGAACGCTCCAAGAACCTTCTCTGGAACTCCAAACGATGCCTTCAAAACAACGCAGACGGTGCCTCTAGCGGCCGTTGTAGCTCCGACGCTCAAGTCAGGCAACAGGAACACCAAAAATCTCTTAGCGAAATCTCTAGTTTGAAATCACGTATTGCATATTGCGTACCTCTGCTCAGTGTTCTCTGCCCCTTATGTAGTCTTAGCGTTTACTGGCTACCTCTAGGGCTCACTCGATTACTCCTGCACTGCCATCACCCACTTTGAGGGCAATCTTGCGTGCAAGTTTCTCCTACTTGAGTGCAAAGTCTGACAGGGAAGGCCACGTGGGTACCTATGTATACCCTCAATTTCTGTGCCCACCTGCCCTACCTAATCACTGGCGCCAACTGCCCTGGGAGCGCCTTCACGGTCCGCGTGCCATGCAGGCAACCTCACTGGGAAACTCTAATCTTGATGGGTTCTCTACTCCTCAAGGCTTTGTACGTAGTTGTGCCTCCCCTGCCTCATGCATGGATGTTTCGTGACTAAGGCCTCTCCCTAGCTCTGGGCACTTTACTGATCACTGGTCCCTTCGGGGAATCAATCTTAATTGTTCTGGCCACGTTGTTCAAATCACCCTGGCCGATGTCACCTCGTCACACCCTGTTGACCGATGTGTCTCTCATCTTGACCGATGACCGATGTGTCTCTCATCGCCCTGTTGTGTGACGAGGACACGTTGCTTCGCTCTGGTGATCGACCCTACTGAGGGCTCATCGACCCACTATTCCACGTCTGTGGTATCACCCCCACATAGCTCTGGCCCACACTGTAGGACCCAGCTGACGTGGCTCGGTGACGTCATCAGTTCTTCATGTCCTATTGGGCCCACCAGACTGACCTCTCTTGTGCCGATCTCTCAGCTCTTGCCCGACGTCTGAGGTCTGGCCACTACAACACTCACCAGGCGCTGCATCCTGCATGCATGGTCTCACTGTACAGTGCCATGCACGTAATGGGTTAAGAGAGTCACTGATGACTGACCTGCTTACTAGCTCTCTTATGCCATCCTCATGCACGACCCTACTGGCGAACAACTCTTCTTCTTCTGGTTTGGAATCATGCGAGGTGCATGCGTAACGCTCTCGCTGGGAGCCTGGGTCCCAGCTTAACTGCGTGTTAGCAAGAACCCCGATGACTGATCTGTGCTTCTTGCGTAACGCTCTCGCTGGGAGCCTGGGTCCCAGCTTAACTGCGTGTTAGCAAGAAACCCCGATGACCATGCAACGATGACGGATCAGTGCTTCTTGCGTAACGCTCTCGCTGGGAGCCTGGGTCCCAGCTTAACTGCGTGTTAACAAGAAACACCGATGACCATGCACCGATGATTGATCAGTGCTTCATTACTTCTCGTGCTCTGCTTCCTGGCGCTCATCTAGGCACTGATCTGCTGGTGGTGGTCACTTAGCAACTGACCACCGATCACCATTCTGAGTGATCTCCTCCCTGATTCACTTGCTATCTTATTCCACGTGTCACCCTATGAATGGTCCACGTGGTCATCTGCTGTTGACGTCATCGACTACCGATGACCGACCAAATCATTTACTTTTTTAGAAAGTTAGATTTTTTCATTTCTCAAGTTAAACGATTGTTCATTAATGTTTTTTATACTTTTCATTGTGTAATTCTCATATAACATTATGTAACAAATTTGTTGCTTTAATTTGTGTTATTTATTTTTTTACTTTAAAATCCATAAACAATTAAAAAGTAATTCAACAAGTATTAAAAATAGTATAATAATTAATTGTATTTATAAAATTGAAATAGCTAATAATAGGTATAAAGCAAAATTAAAGATATTACAGAAATGTATTAAAATATAAGGAGAAGTAATGGAAGATAATTAAATAAGTTTTAAAAGAATAAGAAATTTAATTCAACCTATGAATATATTAGTTCTTTAAATTATAATTTAATAATAAAATAATTTTTATTTTGGTGTTAGATTAATCCTTTAAATTACAATGTATTAAAATGTCCATAAACTTAATAACATAACATAATTATGGTATTGTTTTTTACACATTTAAGAGTAAATAAAAACTTTCGTTTGTTTAAAAATAAAATTAAAAATATTTCACATATTCGAAAATAATTTATGCAATCATTTTATACGCCAATAATTTGTTGTTTCATTTGATATAGCTTCAATAATTTAGTCTATTATAATGTGATTTGTTATGTTTTAAATATTTTTTTTCACTGAAATGTGGTTTGCATCAAAATAAACAATTGTGTTAATGAAGCAAAGAATAATATCTTCTATTTATTATGTTTCAGTAAATTTTTAAATTAATACTATTTTTTATTAACATTTAAAAAGTCGTATGTATCATAGAGTTCAGCGAGTAGTATATTTAAAGCTAAAGAGAAAAAAATGTATAATGCTTCACATGGAAGTACTTTTTAGTTTTTTAAAATTCACCTCAAATTCTAATTAACTTAAAAATGATAATAAATTGTTTTTATTTTTCAATTCCAACTAAATTCAACTCATCTTCTTAACTAAGACTAAAATACATTAATTTTTTAACCAGTCGAATCCATACGACAGGTGGAAGTCTCAGCACCCGATCAGAGCCGATTAACACAACTAAGTTCATTATGTCTAACAAAAGATTAACAAGACTAATAAGTAATTAAATATTAGGTAGTATACTCTTAATCATGATCCAAAATCCTAATCCAACCTAATCACAAAAAGTCAATGATAATCATATAAATAATCACAAATTTCGAAAATAAGATACGTCATCATTTTGCACTAACAACACCGAACATCAAATACTGAAATCTCACTTGAGTATCAGAGTATTTTTTACTAATATCATTCAAATTTAGAGTTTACAAGAACTAGAAGCAGAGGAGGAGTCAGAAGACCCTTTCAAAAACATAGGGAGGAAAAATAGACTAACCGAGAAGGAAGAAAATTGTTGTCTAAATTCTAACCCGTTCGAGAAAATTTTAAATTCAAATTTTGGATCCATTGGGTTTGGATAAAAAAAAATATTATTTATAGGATTTTAGTTGACAATTATAAACTTAAACAACATTCTTTCTTGTAAAACATGCATCAAATAATATAGAAAATGTGCGTTCAGTGGCTCGTGATAAGCGAGCTGAAATAAAAATAAATAAAAGATAGTCATGTGCTTACTCATCGAATTGGAATTCGAGGTGTAAAAAAAGTTAGCACAAATATTTTGGACCGTTGAATTCGTTAATAAAAATCTGGGATTCAATTTTCGGTCACAAAATAAGTTTTAAAGATGTAATTTTATTTTAAAAAATGATTAATAGAAATTATACCTCTTAATCATGATTATAACTAAAGTACATTGGTGTTAATACTTGGTTTATTAAACTTTTTTTTTACCTTTAAGTGAAAAATCGGTTAAAAAGTTTTTATAGAATATTTAATTTTTTTCATAAAACAGTCTTGCCTTTTAAAATATTAGTCATTTTAAAAATACTTTTAATTTTATAGATTTTTCGTTAGTCCAACTCTGAATACGAAGTAAAAAACTTCACTTTCCTTTTTTAAGTTATGATACTTGTTTTCAGTATTCTAACTTTAAAATAAATAACGAGTTTTTTTATACAAACAAAATTAAAATCTCTAAATTAGATGAATGCAAAATACACTAATTTAAAATGCCAAAAATTATATAAAGTGATTCTTTTTTTTAACAATGGAATTTGAAAATTGTATTTTTATATTTATTTTAGTAAAGAATTCATTAAAGATCAAATTTATACATTTTTATTAATTTTAACCATTAATTTTGCAAACAATTACTCAGATAATTAAAATAAACTTTCATAATCTAAAAGACTTTTCATAAAATAACTAGTTCTACTTAGGAATTTTAATTTTGATCAATTTTAAAGTTTAAATAGATAAATGGATAAACAAGTCAAACTATAAAAAACATAAATTTAGATTTCTTATTTCAAAATATAACTTTATAGTTGTACTGACCAGGACTCAACCTTGGGCATAGATGAATAGTAGCTCGATGCTCGGGTAAGGTTGAGGTCAATTCGGCTATTGGGCCGAAGTAAGATTTGTGTGACTGGTCCAATTTCGATAATGGCCCAAAGCGCATGGTAAGGTTGTGGTACAAGATATCCCCTTATTTACGCGCGTATAGATATATATGAGAGCAGTTGCTATAATATTTGTGATTATTGTGCATATTTGTTATTATATTTTCTGTTGCATGTTTGTTACACGTAAATACCTATTGATAGTTGTTGTTAACCCTAAAGAAGATAGAGACGTGCATTTATAACAGAATGTTAGCTTGCGGTTTAGCACCTGAAGTTCATTGGTGCACGTGGTAGGCCCTTTTTTCTGTTAGAGATAAAAGATAAATGTGCTTATTTTCAGTTAAGATTTGCTTCTCTCAGATGAGAGTTATTGAATGTTGCATGTGCGATTATAAAAGAGGCCTAAGACCCCAGGTGAAGGTACGTTGTTTCTACACACTAAACTGAGAATAATTGTTGGTTTTGTGAGCCCTTATTGACTTTAGCATTGGAGTATAATCAACAGGTAGGGCGCCCTCTGTCACAATGGAGTCACGATTCAGAGCAACAGGGAGACACGAGTCAATACCTAGCTAATGTAGATTCAAGAAGAGGCGTTCAACCCTGCCAACCGGCGAGAGAGTCAACCGGCAAGAAAATTTGGCACCCACCGTGGGGCTCGATAAAACCTAATCCCATCCATAGTTGTGTTTAGTTTTCTAACGTAAGGAGGAACACGAGGCAAGGTCCACCGGGATCTGAAGGGAGCGAGGTCCCCACTTTGCAGCAAATCATGGAGACCATGAGAGCCCTCCAAGCAGCAAAAGAAGAAGCCAAGGCTAACCAGTCAATGCCATACGATGGGTGTTTGGTCGGCTTCGCAAAAGATCAAGTAGAAGTACGAGGATATGTTGAGCTATGAACAACCTTTGCTGATGAAAACGCAGACAGGGCCATAACCATCCGGTATATTGTTGTTAATGTGCCTTCTACTTAGAATTTGTTTTTGGGTAGACCCTCTTTGAACAGGTTGGGAGCATTAGCGTCCTCAACTCATATGAGGACGAGGATGCCTTCAAAGGAGGGAGGAGTAATCATCATAAAGGTTGATCAGAAGGCGGCCAGAAAGTGTTACGAGAATAGTTGAAAGAATCGAGGGAAGACTTATGCAATCGCGTAGTCAAGGTGCTCAAGAATGGAGCGTATAGACTAGATATCCTAAAGGGGGAAGCCATTCCTCGAGTGTGGAGCGTGGCAAACCTCAAGTTGTATTTCAGCTAAGATATTCTTACTTAATGCTTTCTTTTGAACAATGTGTGATAAATTTGTTCTTGGAAGATGATGCATTTAGCTTTGTTAATTTGCTTGAATTGGCACATGGTAAGTCAACCTAGCTCGGTGTCAGTATGACCACTCAAGTATGGGCACCCTGTGAGTAAATGATTACCTAGTGGCAAGTAAGACGAGGGGGCTTGTGTACTGGACATGAGTGTTTGAGTGCTCGGGACCTCAGCTATTGGGCCCAAAGGGTGGATCACGAGTTTAGCCTAGATGTTGGTCAGCCCAGAAAAGGTAATTAAGATAAAATAGATAATTTTTATTATCATATTATTCTAAAGATAAAGAGATATTTTATCTATTGTGATATTATATTTTATCTGTTGTGATATTATATTTTATCTGTTGTTATATTATATTTTATCTGTTGTGATATTATATTTTATCTGTTGTTATATTATATTTTATTTGTTGTTATATTATATTTTATCTGTTGTGATATTATTCTAAAGATAAAATATAAAGAGATATTTTTATCTGTGGTGATATTATATTTTATTTGTTGTGATATTATATTTTATCTATTGTGATATTATATTTTATCTGTAGTATTATTCTGAAGATAAAATATAAAAAGATATTTTATCTGTTGTTGCATTATTCTGAAGATAAAGTATAAAGAGATATTTTATCTGTTGTGATATTATTCTGAAGATAAAATATAAAGAGATATTTTATCTATTGTTGCATTATTCTGAAGATAAAATATAAAGAGATATTTTATCTTTTGTGATATTATTCTAAAGATAAAATATAAAGAGATATTTTATCTGTGGTGATATTATATTTTATCTGTTGTGATATTATATTTTATCTGTTGTATTATTCTAAAGATAAAGTATATTATTCTGAAGATAAGGTATATTAAGATATTTTATCTGTTGTAATATTATTCTAAAGATAAAATATAAAAATATATTTTATCTGTGGTGATATTATATTTTATCTATTGGATATTATATTTTATCTGTTGTGATGTATATTTTATCTGTTGGGATATTATATTTTATCTGTTGTATTATTATGAAGATAAAATATAAGGGGATATTTTATCTGTTGTTGCATTATTTTGAAGATAAAGTATAAAGAGATATTTTATCTGTTGTGATATTATTCTGAAGATAAAATATAAAGAGATATTTTATCTGTTGTGATATATTATTTTAAAGATGAAGGATATAATTATTATTGTTTAAATTTGTTATCATATTATGAAAATAATAGATATATGTAAATCTGTTATCATGTTATTCTGAAGATTATGTGAATGATTAATTATCATTTAAATCTTTTGTGATATTATTATCATCATCATTATCATGATCTTTAACACGAGAGAAATTATTATTCTTACCAGATATAGAGTGTAGTAGTGTAAGAGTACATGTCTAGAAAAGTTCTGGTGAGGAAAGACTTAGTATTAAGCGCGTCCATTGGTGACCCACCTTTCTTAGCTGGGAACTTACCTGGTATACTAGTTCATAGTCTACAATCATTGTTCTAGTAAACATTATTGTTCATAATGTGTATTTCGATTTTAACTCTATGGCAAAAGAAAGAATGAGATATATGCAACAAAGATCAAACACTTTGAAAAAATTTTCATAACTGATGTGTCGACAATGACAAAGGATTATGTCCTACCGTAGCTGGACAGTAAAAGGCAATACCACACCAAAGTTTTATACTATACAGGACCATAGAAGTGTTGGGCGACGGAGCTTATCGGTTGGAAATTCAAGACGGTGGATCCATCCCACGAACGTGGAATGTGTAACATCCCGCCAAAATGCTTTTCATATTTATATAATGAAATAAAGGTAAAACCATAATATCGAAGTGAACATAAATATATATATGTAATGAAATTTCTCCTCACAGGGAGTTTAATACATAACCAGTCAGTTTTCCAAAACTTAAACAAAATACAGCAAAATAAAAAAAAACAGGCGATCTCCTATCAGAAACAGAAAACAGGTGATCGCCTAACAGAAACAGAAACAGGCGATCTCCTTCCGGCGACCACTCACTGAGGAGCTCTACTTCCGGCAACATCATTTGCTCCCGTGTAAAATCATACACGATCATCACAGGTTTAAGAAAACATCCACAAAACAAGAACACAGGGTAAGCTAGATATTTTAAAGAGAATTTAGATATGAAACTTTAAAATCAAGATAAAACAAATTTAAGACACCCACGTAAAAACCATCAACTTTCTCATTCCCATCACATGACCATCAAGTAATCACATATTTCACAATTTCCTCAAGAGTCTTTCAATTCACATAATTCATCAAGTGTCTATCAATTTCAATGTTTCTCATTTCTCACGTCAGACTTCCACTGACTCATCACACACAGACACTTGACACTACTTCCGGAAGACACGTGCGTTGAACTTAGCATCCAGAGACCTGCACCTATCATACTTCATTGCTGTAATGTTCCCACAGCCATGCGCATCAACATAATCTCGATCTCAATCTCATCACTCTCACAGTATGAAAGGGTTAATCCATATAACAGGTCAAGTCAGTTATCTTTCAAACGACTTACCCATACATATGGACCTCCTTCGACTCTCACCAACTGAATGACTTCATCTATGTGACTCCATCATATCAGCAGAGTCAGGATCGTCTCATTCACAGGATACTCACTGATCAATACACCTCATAACTAATCTCAACACGGTATTTCCTTTCCTGAAAATACTATGTCTTGATCCCACATTCAAAACATTCAACACATCATATAACACTTAAATGAACGATTCCAATCACAGCAACAATCATTCCACAGTTCAGCTTTTCGAATATCACATTTCAATCTCAAACAGTTTCAAACGACACTAAAACAGGGAAGTTCGAAATCAACATTTAAAACCGGCGATCACGTCGCCCCACACATAAAAACAGAGCATTGTGAAAAGGAATATGAAAACCGGCAACCACGTCGCCCTCACTTCAGAACCTACTCGCCTAACGTTTTATAAACGAAAATGCTAGCTTCCCTTACCTGAACTTGCGCAAAACACCAAGAGCTCCAAAACCCACCGAAGCTTAAAGATGCCTTAACTCTGTTCTAGCGTACTGATGGAAAACTCGCAGAGAACTCCCCAGGTGTCCAAGGGCAGTCGTCGCTCGTCGTACTGGTGCTTGGGGATGCCTGAAACGCAGCGCGAAGGAGAGAAAAGAGGAGGATGAAGGTAGACTCACTCTGTCACTCTTGAACCACAGCAACGTTCTCTCCTCTCAGAAGTGGGTTTTTGAATCTAACCAACTTGTCCAAAAATGCCGCTGCCACCACCCACTCTGCAGGGAAGCTTGCGTGCACGCTCCTCTGAACAGTACGACCACGCGTGCCTCTGCGCATGCCAACACTCTGATGTCACTATTCTGAACCACCCTTTTTGTCTACGTGTCGCGCGTGCAGGGCGTTTCATGCTGGGAGCCTGGGCCCCACCTTATCTGTGTGAAACTCGACATCGCGCGATAACTTTCCATCGCTGACTCATCCTGGCGAACGACCGATGTCTATCCCTGGCGACGCCCCCATGTCTCGCGCCCTGGCGATGCCCGCATGTCTCTCGCGCCCTGGCGATGCCTGCATGTCTCTCGCGCCCTGGCGATGCCCGCATGCCTCTCGCGCCCTGGCGATGCCCGCATGCCTCGCGCCCTGGCGATGCCCGACGACATCGCCACGCCTTGCTGAAGGTTCTTCATCCCACTATGTTACGTCCAAGGTATCATCTCCACATGACTTGGTGACGTCGGTAGCTTCACATTTCCAAGAGTAGATCAGCACTACTCCTCGTGCGCCCATGCATGCAACACTAAGGACGATTTCTTATGCTCAAGTCATAGAGCTTCGCATGCACAGCGTATCTAAGGCTTAACCCACACCTTGATACGCGTGGTTTTTGGAACCCACTCTGGTTGATCCAGTATCCTGACCACATACTGAGTGCACTTTCGGCGATCATGTGCACCATAGGCGATCATGTGCTAACCAGGCGATTGGCGATCATGTACTAACCAGGCGATCTCATAGTCTTCTAAGCTACAGTTTCCTTCCTTTTTATTTTAAATAAAAACATACTTAGAATTCATTTAAAATATATTCCTTTTATTCCAATTTAATTTTACAGGTCCTTACAGAATGCAACAAGCCTCAGGTTCTATTTCCAGTTAAGAAATTTATTTAAAGTGTGTTTTCAGTTATCCGATTGAGCACAGGGTAAGACGACCTATCTCGGAGTAGACGAAGCTACTCGAGTATAGGCGCCCTGTGAGATGAATTGACTTGAAACAGGTATGGTCATCCAAACTAACACATGGAGAGACGACCTAGCTTGGAGTAGATGTAGCTATCTGAGCAGGCGCCCTGCAAGGTGAGTTATCCTGGAACAGATGCAGTGATCACACAGTAGGACAACCCGATTCAGGGACAGGTGTAGTCAAAGCTCATCGTTCGACCAAGCCTGAGCTTAGATTATCCCAATTAAGTTGAAGTGATAGGCTGCTTGACCAACTAAAAGCATGTCGATCATCAAAAGGTACCTGAGATGGCACATGGTAAGACGACCTGTCCCGATAAGATTATCTGAGCAGGTGCCCTGTGAGTAAATTGATTATATATTGTCAGATGAAATGAACTTTCTTGGGAAGTCGCCCTACGGGTAAGACGACCTCTATCGGTGAAGTTGCTCGAGAAGGCGCCTTGCGGGTAAGGTCATTTGGGCCAAGGCCAGTAAATTTGCATAAATGAATCATCCGGTTTAGTATAGAACAAGTCGGGCTAACTCGGCGTGAAAGTAATCACTTGAGTCTAGGTGCTCTATGGGATGAGTAAAGTGGACAGGACCGTTTCGTGTGGTTGAAGTACTCGGGAATGGCGTGTACAGGTTAGAAACCCTGGAAGGAGGAGCTATTCCTCGAACATGGAACGCTGCCAATCTCAAATTTTATTTTAGGTAATTTGTCTGATTAAATGTTTATTCTTGAACAATGTTATGCTAAAAGATGGCGCTCTTTTAGAAGGTTTTTTAACGAGGCCATCTAATAAAAAGTTGATTATGATGCACTATTGCGTTTCTTTCTTGTTTATCTTGACACTTGTGCGACGACCTTTCTCAAAGAGATTTCTGAGTAAAGGTCGTGCGTGCGAATAATTACTATTGGTAGATAAATCGATTGAAGTCGCCCTGCGGGTAAAGTTGCATAGATGCCTCATCCTGACCAACACAATTGGGTTAACTTAGCGTGAGAGTGTTCATCCGAGCTTAAGCACTCTGTGGGATGAGTAAAGTTGCCAAGATGCCTCATCCTGACCAACACAGTTGAGTTAACTTGACATGAGAGTGTTCACCCGAGCTTAAGCGCTTTGTGGGATGAGTAAAGTTGCCTAGATGCCTCATCCAGACCAGCACAGTCGAGTTAACTCGGCGTGAGAATTTTCACCCGAGCTTAGGCGCTTTGTGGGATGAGCAACAGTTGCATAGGCCGATCACTTGATCCAGTATAGAATAATTCGGGCGAACTTGGCGTGAGAGCATTCACCCGAGTCTAGGCGCTCTGTGGGATAAGTGAAGTTGCATAGATGAATCACTTGATTTAGCACAGTCGGGCTAACTCAAGGTGGCAATAGTCACTTGAGTCTAGGCGCTATATGGGATGAGCGAAGTTGCACAAATGCACCATCCAGTTGAGCACGTGGTAGGTCAGGCTAACTTGGCGTGTGAGTGATCACCCGAGTTCAGGCGTTGTGTTAGATGAGCAATTTGCACGGGTAAGACAACCTTTTCTCGGTAAGATTATGAGTTTAGGCACTCAGAAGTTGTTTGTCTTAAAGTCAACTAAGACTACCTATTCTTGGTAAGATTTTGAGTTAAAGCGCTTTGAAGTTTTTTAGCTTAAAGTCAGGTAAGACGACCTGTTCTTGGTAAGATTTTGAGTTTAGGTGCTCTGAAGTTGTTTAGCTTAAAGTCAGGTAAGATGACCTTTTCTCGGTAAGATTCTGATTTTAGGCGCTTTGAAATTGTTTGGCTTAAAGTCGGGTAAGTCGAGCTTCCTCGGTAAGATTCCGAGTAGGCGCCCTGTGAGTAAATTGATTATGTGTTGACAGGTAAGTCGACCTTCCTCGGTAAGATTCCATGTAGGTGCCCTGTGAATAAATTATTTATACGTTGACAGGTAAGACGACCTAACTCGGCGTGAGAGAATTCACCCAAGCTTATTGATTTTGTGTTGACAGGTAAGTCAACCTTCCTCAGTAAGATTCCGAGTAGGCGCCCTGGGAGTAAATTGTTTATACGTTGACAAGTAAGACGACCTAACTCGGTGTGAGAGAATTCACCCGAGCTTAGGCGTTGTGTGGGATGAGCAAGTTGCGTAGGTGAATCATCTGATCAACACAAGATAAGTCGGGCTAATTCAAGGTGTTAGCATTCACCTGAGTTAAGCGCTTTGTGAGATGATTTTAAGTTGCATAGTTTAATTATCCAGTGGTACGCTGGCAAGTGCTTTGCAAAGGGCGATAATGACGAGGTCATGTGACCACACAGAAAGTTGGGCTAGTATGTTGGAAGGACTACCATGCCCAGGGGGACACAGTCATCCGAGCATGCACTATGTGAAGCAGTATTTGGCGAGATCAAGGTAGGATACCTCTGGATGTGCCACATTTGAGCACTAGCCTGTAGTAACTATGAAAAACGGTTCAACAAAGGGTTAGTTTTGTTAAACTCTAATTATCCTTATTATCCCATGATGGGAAAAGTTAGCATAAATGATAAGTTGTTTGATTGACATACTTAAACGCGTGCGCATTAGTATAAGTTGCTTAAACTAGTTGAGATTTATTATGGCATGCATTTACAAAGTTTTCAAGGCATCCTTATGTGACAAAGTAATTGAAGTAAGATAAGTTACTGGTAAATGATAAATAGTTCGAAGGGAATGAGCAATTAATATTTACAGATAGTTAAGCACTCCGATCACTCATCCCTCAGTTGGCCATCAACCACGGTTTTACCCAAACCAAGTTTGCGAGATACACCTATGCAGGTAGAGAGTGAGCATGGGTTTGTCTTAACTAGGTATGTGTGTGTGTGCGGTTCGTCAAAAGGTTAGTTGAAGGAAGAAGCCCAAGCCCAAGTCAAAGCCCAATAAATAGAAGATATGGGCCAACTACAAGAGCTATGGCTAGAAGAATTCAAGAGGATTGGAACACTGCTACTGATGGTAAAGAAATGTTCTTCTATATGTTCAAAATGCCATAAGCTTAATGTAGAGTAGAATTTATTTTCTGTCAAAATTAGAATAGGAAATTACTATTAATTTTCTTAGAATTTACTTTTGGCACATAAAATCAACCTAGGTTAATTTAGAGTTTCTAAAACCTCTAAATTCACCTAGGCCGATTTAAGAAAGGTAAAAGAGTACACAATTAACACATGCTCCATGTGTTAAATGTGTTGCACGGCTACCTCCACATGATCCATATGAAACATGTGCTATAAAGCTTTTCAACACATGTTAAATATGATCAATGTGTCCCATGTGCCAAGATGAATTACATGAACATTCCAAAGCTATTACAGCTGCATTTGAATTTCATTTGGCTGGTCCTCCATTGCTATAAAAGGAGAAGTCTACCTCATGTAAAATCAAGATTAATCATAGAGTGAAATTGCTGCCAAAATCTTTTTGGCAATTCTTCACTCATTGCTACTTCCTCTCTAGGACAGGCAAGTTTACTCTTCAATCTTCATATTCAAAGTGAGTTGGCCCCACCACTCACATTCCATATGCAACCTGCACCTCCAAGGCATCCAAAATCTCCAAGTGAGAGCCTTGTTCACAAGCCTCCATTCCAGCTTTCGCAAAACTCCACCAAAGAAACAACCGACTGAAGGCACAAGGTCATCAAGTGGTATCATGAGCTTAGGTTCTTCAAGAGCTAAGTGTGCCTTCTAAATTTCATCTTCTTGATTCTGTTTTCATTCAATTTCTGTGTTGTTCACACTGTTCTTGATTGTCTTGATGTGTTTGATCCTTGTTTTTTGATTTTGGATGCTGTTTTGGATAATTCCAATTGGTAGAAACATGTTCAAATTGATCTTGAACTTCTAATTGCAATTTTATGTAGGATTCTTTGAGTATTGGTGTGTTGTTTGATTTTTATTAGGTTTTGAGTCTTTCTTGCACATTTTAATCGGTTCAATCTGTTTTAATTTGAGTCATTTTGATTTTGAAATCTATACATGTTTTGTCAAGTCATGTTTCTCCAAGAAATGTCATCAAATCTTTGTAGTACCTTTTCTTGATAATTTTTGGTTTCTTGATTTGATTTTGAGTAGAATTTAATTCTGTTTTGTTTGATCCTTTGGTGCATTTTACTTTTAGATTTGAGTTCATGCTTGTATGCTAGATCCATACAAGTTGCTATACATAAATTCTTTTGTGTTCTTGAAGTTTCTCAAACTGTTTTTGATTCCAATTTAGGTTCCTCTTTTCTGTGCTGACTGTTTCTGTTTGGAAAATTAAAATTTGTCTGTGAAAAATTATGAAACTCTGGAATTTAGTAGTTTGAAGTGTTAGAAAAAAAGTGAAAAAAAGAAGTGAATTGATCCTGTCGCTTGACTCGAACGTGGAGGATTGTCTCGTCACTCCTTCGTCTAGCCTTCTGTTCTGCAGGAACGCTCCAAGAACCACCGCCGGAACTCCAAACGCTGCCTGCAAAACACACAGACGGCGCCTCTGGCGGCCGTTGTAGCTCCGACGCTCAAGTCAGGCAACAGGAACACCCAAACTATATCTGAATCTCTCTGTGAGACTCGTGTGTAACTGAAACTCTCAAATGTGTAAGCTGTAAGAATCTCAAAAAACCTCCCTCAATTTCGTTAAGAGTTTGTATATATACCTGAGTCTTTCTCTCTCCTGATGGTTATTCCTCTTGACACATGGATAACATCTGGTCGTACACGTGTCACCATCTAGAGTATCTGCAGCTGAAACGTTACTTCCACTGTGCCCCTGCGACTAAGTTATCCACACAGGGAGTAGCTTAGTACGCAGGCTACTCTGGGCGCAACCTTAACATGGCGAGCTGGTTAACCCTGGGCATTGCAGCTCACACTACACATGGTGGCAGATATGCCACTTATCCTCTGTGCTTAGACCATACAACAAGTGGTTGCCAAGTCTTCTCAAACACCTGGTGATGTGCTCTTTCGGCGACTTGCTGACCACCTGATCTCCTAACCTTAACACATGGCGATCATGTGCAAACTGGGCAATTACTGATCCATACCGGCGATGAGCGATTACTCACCTCAAGCCGATAGGCGATTACTCACCTCAAGGCGATCAGCGATTACTCACCTCAAGCCGATAGGCGATTACTCACCTCAAGGCGATAGGCGATTACTCATCCTCAAGGCGATAGGCGATTACCCATCTCCAAGGCGATAGGCGATTACTCAACATCACAGGCGATAGGCGATTACCATTCTGAGCGATCGCCTCCCTGATTCGCCTGCTATCCTCTACCACGTGTTACTCTGTGAATGGTCCACGTGGTCAACTACTGCTGATGTCATCGACTACCGATGACCGACCGGATCATGAATCAAAATTCAAAGTACAAAAAAAATGATAAATCAAATAATATCAGTGTGCAAAGCTGGCATGAAAGAAAAACGGTAAACTGGCAACAGTTTTGGAAAATTTAGCACAATTAATTGGTGCATGTTTTTAGTGTGATTCCAGCGCCAAAAGTGAGCTAAGATCTTGAATTAATTGTGGTTAAAATTGCAAAGTCAGATTTGAAGTGTACAGATAAGCACAAGTCAATGAAGTCACACCTTGTGACACTTTAATTCTTTAGTACTGCTTTCGTTTTTTTTAATCTAAATCTAGTACTATTCTTTAGGTTCCATTTGTGTGCCATCTGTAAGGACCTATAAAATTAAATTGGAATAAAAGGAATATATTTTAAATGAATTCTAAGTATGTTTTTATTTAAAATAAAAAGGAAGGAAAGTGTAGCTTAGAAGACTATGAGATCGCCTGGTTAGTACATAATCGCCTGTCGCCTAGACTACACATGAATGCCAATCGCCTGTAGTGTACATGATCGCCAATCGCCTATGGTGTACCTGATCGCCGAAAGTGCACTTAGTATGTGGTCAAGATACTGGATCAACCATAGTGGGTTCCAAAAACCACGCGTATCAAGGTGTGGGTTAAGCCTTAGATACGCTGTGTGTAAGGACCTGTAAAATTGAATTGGAATAAAAAGAGATATATTTTAAATGAATTCTAAGTATGTCTTTATTTAAAATAAAAAGGAAGGAAAGTGTAGCTTAGAAGACTATGAGATCGCCTAGTTAGTACTTAATCGCCGGTCGTCTACTACACATGATCGCCAGGGCGCGAGGCATGTAGACGTCGCCAGGGCGCGAGAGGCATGCGGGCATCGCCAGGGCGCGAGGCATGTGGACGTCGCCAGGGCGCGAGAGGCATGCGGGCATCGCCAGGGCGCGAGGCATGTGGACGTCACCAGGGCGCGCGAGGCATGCGGGCAACGCCGGGGCGCGAGGCATGCGGGCAACGCTGGGGCGCGAAAGGCATGCGGGCGTCGTCGGGGCGCGAGGCATGCAGGCATCGCCGGGTCGCGAGAGGCATGCGGGCATCGCCAGGTATAGACATCGGTCGTCTCCCAGGGAGAGACATCGGTCGTCTCCCAGGGAGAGACATCGGTCGTCTCCCAGGGAGAGACATCGGTCGTCTTCCAGGGAGAGACATCGGTCGTTTGCCAGTATGAGACCTCAGTGGATAGTCATCGCGCGAGCGGTCATCGGTGGAAGGTTATCGCGCGATGTCGAGCTTCACACAGATAAAGTGGGACCCAGGCTCCCAGCATGAAACGTCCTGCACGCGCGCCACGTAGGCAAAAAAAAGGGTGGTTCAGAATAGTGACATCAGAATGTTGGCATGCGCAAGAGACACTCGCGGTCGTACTGTTCAGGGCAGAGGTTGGCATGCACAAGAGACAACAGTGGTCGTACTGTTCAGGGCAGTGGTTGGCATGCACAAGAGACAACAGTGGTCGTACTGTTCAGGGCAGTGGTTGTCAGGCTTTCCTGCAGAAGGGGTGGCAGCAGCAGCATACGTGGACAGGTAGGCTTGGATTCAAAAGCCCACTGCGGGAAGGCAAAGAAGGTTACGGTGGCTCAAGAGTGAAAGAGTGTCTGCACCTTCATCCCTCTCTTTTCTCTCCTTCGCACTGCAACTCAGGCAACCTCCAGCACCAGTGCGACGTGCGGCGACTGCCCTTAGAGCACCTGGGAGGTTCTCTGCAAGTTCTACAAACCAGACGCTAAAACAGAGCCAAGGCATTCTTTAAGCTTCGTTGGGTTTCGGAACTCTTGGTGTTTTGCGCAAGTCCAGGTAAGGGAAGCTAGCTTTATCTTCAATAAAAGCCGTAGATTAGCTGTTTCTGAAGTGAGGGCGACGTGGTCGCCGGTTTCGTTTTCATCTTCGTGAATGCTCTGTTTTTACGTGTAGGGCGACGTAATCGCCGGTTTTTAAATGTTGTCTTCTAAAATCCCCTGTTTTAGTGTCGCTTTGCACTTGTTCGAGGTTGGTATGTGAAATACATGTGTTATTGGAAAGATCTGAACCTGGATACGTTTGTTGTTGTGGTAGAGATCGTTCATTTAAGTGTTGCATGGTGTATTGGGTGAATTGATGATCTTTTACTGTCCTGTGTGGACTTTCCTTGCTGTCCTGTGTGGACTTTGCTTGCTGTCCTGTGTGGACTTTCCTTGCTGTCCTGTGTGGACTTTACAGTGGTGTGGTGTGTGTCTATGTGTGTTAAATCAGTGGAAGTCTGACGTAAGAAATGAGGAACTTTGAATTGATATACTCTTGATGGATTATGTGAAATAGAACGACTCTTGAAAATATTGTGAAATGTGTGATTTCTTGGCGATCAGGTGAAGGGAATGAGAAACTCTATAGTTTTACGTGGGTATCTTGAATTTGTTTTATCTTGATTTTAAAGTTCATATTTAAACTCTCTTTAAAACATCTAGCTTACCCTGCGTGTTTTGGTTCTGTGGCTGTTTTCTTAAAACTGTGATGATCGTGTATAATTTACACGGGAGCAGATGATCTTCCAGGAAGTAGAGCTCCTTAGTGAGTGGTCGCCGGGGAAGAGATCGTCTGTTTCTATCTCTTTGTGGTGATCGCCTGATTTCTGTCCTGATAGCAGATCGCCTGTTTTGGGTCTTCTGTTAGGAGATCGCCGGTTTATGTATGGAGACCGCCGGTTTCGATGTATTTGACTGTATTTTGTTAAGTTTTGAAAGAATTTGACCGGTTATGTATTAAACTCCCTGTGAGGAGCAACTTCATTTTATATAAATACGTATGTTCACTTAAATATTATTGTCTTACCTTTAATTCATTTTATATTTATGAAAAGTATTTTGGCGGGATGTTACACTGTGCATGCAAAGCTCTATGCTTGAGCATAAGAGATCGTCCTTAGTGTTGCATGCATGGGCGCACGAGGAGTAGTGCTGATCTATTCTTGGAAATGTGAAGCTACCGACGTCACCAAGCCATGTGGAGGTGATACCTTGGACGTAACATAGTGGGATGAAGAACCTTCAGCAAGGCGTGGCGATGTGTCATCAGGCATCGCCAGGGCGAGAGACATGCGAGCATCGCCAGGGCGAGAGACACGCGGGCATCGTTAGGGCGAGAGACATGCGGTCATCGCCAGGGATAGACATCGGTCGTCCTCCAGGGAGAGACATCGGTCGTCCGCCAGGATGAGACATCGGTGGATAGTCATCACGCGAGAAGTCATCGGTGGAAGGTTATCGCGCGATGTCGTGTTTCACACAGATAAGGTGGGACCCAGGCTCCCAGCATGAGACATCCTGCATGCGCGACACGTAGACAGAAAGGGTGTTTCAGAATAGTTAGCGTCAGAGAGTTGGTGTGCGCAGAAACCCACGTGGTCATACTGTTCAAGGAAGTGTGCACGCAAGCTTTCCTGCAAAGTGGGTAGTGGCAGCGGCAATTGTGGACAAGTTGGTTTAGATTCAAAAACTCACTTCTGAGAGGCAAAAAACGTTGCTGTGGTTCAAGAGTGACAGAGTGAGTTTACCTTCATCCTTCTCTTTTCTCTCCTTCGCGCTGCGATTCAGGCATCCTCAAGCACCAGTACGACGAGCGACGACTGCCCTTGGACTCCCGGGAAGTTCTCTGCGAGTTTTCCGATCAGGACGCAAAAACAGAGTTCGGGTGTCCTTAAGTTCGGTGGGTTAGAGCTCGTAGTGAGATTTTACGCAAGTCCAGGTAAGGGAAGCTAGCCTTATTTCCAACGAAAACCTTAAGTTAGATGATTTTGATGATGGGGCGACGTGGTCGCCGGTTTTCAACTGTTATTGCATAATCCCCTGTTTTTGGATGTGATCGCCGGTTTTAATATTGTTTTCGAACTCCCCTGTTTTAGTGTCGCTTTGAACTTGTTGAGATTGAAATGAAAAATGTATATGCTATTCGAAAACCTGAACGGTGGTATGCTTGTTTTTGTGAGTGGGGTTGTTTAAGAAAAGATTCAAAGTATTCTATGATGGAATTGTTCTTTATGTGTGGTATGATGTATGGAATGTGGTGAATGTGGGATCAAGGCATAGTATTTTCAGGAAAGAAAATACCGTGTAAGATCGTGTAGAGTGTGCATTGACCGGTGATTCGTTTATTATGAGATATCCTGACTCTCCTGATATAATGGAATCATATAGATGAAGTTATTTAGGCGTTGAGAGTCGAAGGAGGTTCATATGTATGGGTGAGTTGTTTGAAAGAGAACGAGCTTGACCCGTTGTATGGATTAACCCTGTCATGCTAGGATAGTGATGATATTGAGATTCATTTATACGCTTGTGAATGTGTGTGATTTCACAGCGACCCTGTGAATGTGTGTGATTTCACAGTGGTGCAGTATGACAGGTGCAGATCTCTGAGTCTAGTCAATGCACGTGTCTTCCGGAAGTAGTGTCAAGTGTCTATGTGTGATGAGTCAGTGGAAGTCTGACGTGGGAAATCAGAAACATTGAAATTGATAGACACTTGATGGATTATGTGAATTGAACGACTCTTGAGGAAATTGTGAAATATGTGATTACTTGATGGTCATGTGAAGGGAATGAGAAAGTTGATGGTTTTTACGTGGGTGTCTTAAATTTGTTTTATCTTGATTTTAAAGTTTCATATCTAAATTCTCTTTAAAATATCTAGCTTACCCTGCGTTTTTGTTTTGTGGATGTTTTCTTAAACCTGTGATGATCGTGTATAATTTACACGGGAGCAGATGATGTTGCAGGAAGTAGAGCTCCTCAGTGAGTGGTCGCCGGAAGGAGATCGCCTGTTTTCTATTTTGCTGTATTTTGTTTAAGTTTTGGAAACTGACTGGATATGTATTAAACTCCCTGTGAGGAGAAATTTCATTATATATATATATGTATGTTCACTTCGATATTATTATTTTACCTTTATTTCATTATATAAATATGAAAAGGATTTGGCGGGATGTTACACCATCCTTCATTGAGTACCTTTATTTTGTTGCTTGTCAATTCTTGATTACTCTTTCAAGTTGTTCATAATTACTCCCTTTGTTGTTGTCCAATTCCAAATTGATGCTTTTGTTGCTTTGAATTTTATTGACCTCTATCTTTGGTGGAAGTTTTTCAAAGTGGTGCTTGGTTAATGTACTGACCAGTCCTCGGACACCGAGAACAGCTAGTAATGGTGACCCACGTCAGTTGGGTCCCATAGCATGGGCCAAAGCCACGTGGGCTGGGCCCCACAGGTAGTATGGACTAGTGGAATGATTAGTCATCAGCATGTCGACCACCAGAGTGGACTGATGTATCCTCGTCACTCAGCAGGATGACGAGTCCTCAGCAATAGAGTGTGACAAGGTGACATCGGTCTTGGGTGTTTTGAACAACAGAACTAGAACATTTAACGTGGGTCCCAAGAGAAGACCAGTTATCAGCAAAATGCCCAAAGGTAGGGAGAGGCTTTAGTCACGAAGCACCCATGCGTGTGGTAAGGAAAACACAGTTAGGTGCAGAGTCTTGAAGGGTTGAGTGCCCATCAGGATTAGGGTTTCCAAGTGAGACCACATGCATGGCACGTGAACAGTGAAGGCACTCCCAGGATAGGTGGCCCCAGAGATTAGGTGCACGAGGGGGTACCCAGGTGGCCATCCTGTTAGAAGTTGCACTCCAATTAAGGGAAGCCATACGCGCTAGATTACCCTAAGTCTGGGTGATAGCAGCGCAAGGGTATTCCCGCAAAAACCCTAAATATGGGTAGCGGCGCAAAGGAAACCCTAGACTATATAAAGGGTAGTAAAACACTTCACAAAGGTACACAGTTTCTAGACCTAAACTCAGATACTCAATACACTTGATGTGCTTGCCCAGTATTAACTCGAGCGTCGGAGTGCAAACGGCCTCTAGGGCGCCCCTTTCTATCTTGCAGGTGCAGTTTGTTTCAATACAGCGAAGCATAACTTAAGGCGAAGGAAGGAGGCGTGTGATCGTCGTAGAGTCAACCGACAGGAGAGTCAACTGACAAGAACAGTTAAGTTTGGAACTAACCTTTGTGGTGAGTCCATTATTACTTAGTAGGTGATGTTTTAAAGAATTAACTTGAAAATCCTTGAGAGGTTGAGCAAGAGTGCAGCAGCAAGTGAGTTCACAAAAATACACAAAGAGTGGGTGCTAATAGGAAAGGAGTGCAAAGCAAAAGAAGGAGTACTACAAATACAAATGAGGCATAGAATAGGATTTAGTCTTTTTGACAATTGTAATTGCAAATTTTCATTGTATTTCTTTTGAGTTGTAAGTTGTTAAACATTCAATAATTAGTGGAATTAATCACACCAATTAGATGGTGAGTGTGTCTTCAAAGGTTCTAAGTGCCAAAGAAGTCTCACCTTAGGAATTCGCCTAGTTTAATGCTTTTGAATTAGAGTTATTTGTCCATTGTGACTAATTGTTTAGTAATCTTGTTTTCTTGTATTAAGCTTGTGTTTTCATTCTTGAGTGTGATCTAAGTAAAGTACTTAGAGAAAGATTTGTGAAAGTTTTGTGGGATAGAATCTGGCTAAGGAAAGGCTTGGTACTTAAGTAATCCAAGTGATTCACCTCCCTTTCCTGGGATTTTACCTACACTGCTCCACCTATTTTTCTTAAAGTAAATTACTTTTAACACATCACTTTAATCATGTCAACTCATTCTTCTACTTCTAGTGAAAGTGATAGAAAGTCAATTAAATCTCTTTTAAAACAACTAGCAAGAGACTTTCAATCACTCTCATATAGACAATTGGAACATGAGGCTCAATTCAAAGAGAGGGATGCTCAATTTGCATTGACGGAAAAGGAGCTGAAAATGGTTAAAGAAAAGGATGAATACACTCATAAATCTAAAAAAAGTTCACATCCATCTAATTCTAGGGATAATGATTCTTTAAGGGAAGAAAACCTTAAGATAAATGAATACTATCAACCACCCCCTAGAAGAACTAGAAGAGAAAGGAAAGAAAAAGAAAGTGTTAAGGAGGTTAGGGTAGATCTACCTTATTTTTATGGGAAAGAGAATGTAAAAGCTTACCTAGATTGGGAAATGAAGGTAGAACAATTGTTTGCTTGGCATAGGGTAAGTGAGGAAAGAAAGGTACCCTTAGCCACCCTAAGCTTTCAAGGAAATGCTATGTATTGGTGGATTGCCCTAAAAAGAGACAGGCGCCTTCATAAGGACCCTCCCATAGAATATTGGAATGATCTTAGGGGAGCCTTAAGACGCCGACATATTCCTTCTTATTATAATAGGGAGTTACTGGACAAGCTCCAGAGACTCCAACAGAAAAACATGAGTGTAGAGGAATATAGGCAGAAGATGGAACTATAGCAAGGTTTGTAAGTGGGATCAATCTAGAGATAAGAGATAGAGTTGAACTTTTGCCTTACAAAGACTTGAATGATTTAATTCAACTTTTGAACAACAAAATTTGAGAAAAACTTCAAGTCCTAAGAAAAGCTCATATTCTAACTTTTATCCCGAGAGAGAGCATAGAAGGGAGGAAACCATAAAGGAAACACCAGAAGAGACTCCCAACAATATAGACAAAGATGTGATAACCCCACAACCTCGTAGCAAAGACACCAGATGTTTTAAATGCTTTGGAAGAGGTCATATAGTTGCCCAGTGCCCAAATAGGAGAACCATACTCTTAAGAGGGAGGGAGGGATGATTATAGTAGCCAAAGTGATGAACCTAGTGGGGAGGAAGAAAAAGAAAATAGTGAAGGGGTATATCCATGTGAGGGCGAGTTAATGATGATCCGTAGAACCCTCAACAACCAACCTAGTATGGACCAAGAGACACAAAGAGAGAACATTTTTCACACAAGATGTAAAGTTTTAGAAAATGTTTGTTCTCTCATTGTGGACAATGGTTCTTGCTACAATTGCTATAGCGCTAGGATGGTTGAGAAGCTAAATCTATAGGTAATACCTCATCCTAAACCTTATAAATTGCAATGGATAAATGAAGATGGGGAATTAACTATAGATCAGCAAGTGAAAGTCAAGTTCTCTGTGGGAAAATACAAAGACAAAGTTTTATGTGATGTAGTTCACATGGAAGCTTGTCATATTTTGTTGGGTAGACCTTGGCAATTTGATAAGAAAACTATGCACAATGGTCTTACCAATGAGATTACTTTCACTCACAAAGAAAAGAAGTTTGTACTTTATCCCTTATCACCGTCACAAGTGGTAAAGGACCAAGTGCAAATGAGAAAAAAAAGAGAGGATAAAAATAAATATCTCTTTTATCCTTTAACATCTTCTCAGGTGTTAGATGGTAAAACAAGATTCAATAAGAAAATAAAAATTGAAAAATCACTAGCTCTTCTCGAACAAAAGGTACTGTCTAAAGAGTCTAGTAATAAAAATCTAGAACAAGGGAGGAAAAAATTAGAAAAGAAAATTATGTACTCCTCTCTAAAGAAATCTTGTGAAAAGTTGCCAAAAACAATAGAAAAACAAGAGGAATGGCAACTTAATAAGACTTATTTTTATACAACTGCTGAAACTAACTCATTTGACTTGTTTGATGACTCCAACAGATGGATATTTGATCCTGGAGGAAGAGCATAGTTTTCAAAGCAGGAATAAGGCTGCTGTTTGAGATCACCCCTATAGATCTGAGGAAAAATCCTCTCAAGAAGGAGGGGATGATGGAAAGCATCCAGCCACACACAACCACATAATAAGGTAGTGACGAAGAAGAGGCAAATGCATTGGATTTGAGGACAAATCCTTCTCAAGAGGGAGGGGATGATGGAAGAAGCCCAAGCCCAAGTCAAAGTCCAATAAATAGAAGATATGGGCCAACTACAAGAGCTATGGCTAGAATAATTCAAGAGGATTGGAACACTGCTACTGATGGCAGAGAAATGTTCTTCTATATGTTCAAAATGCCATAAGTTTAGTGTATAGTAGAATTTATTTTCTGTCAAAATTAGAATAGGAAATTACTATAAATTTTCTTAGAATTTACTTTTGGCACATAAAATCAACCTAGGTTAATTTAGAGTTTCTAAAACCTCTAAATTCACCTAGGCCGGTTTAAGCAAGGTAAAAGAGTACACAATTAACACATGTTCCATGTGTTAAATGTGTTGCACGGCTACCTCCACATGATCCATATGAAACATGTGCTATAAATCTTTTCAACACATGTTAAATATGATCAATGTGTTCCATGTGCCAAGGTGAATCACACGGACATTCCAAAGCTATTACAGCTGCATTTGAATTTCATTTAAATGGTCCTCCTTTGCTATAAAAGGAGGAGCATACCTCATGTAAAATCAAGATTAATCATAGAGTGAAATTGCTGCCAAAATCTTTGTGCCAATTCTTCACTCATTGCTACTTCTTCTCTAGGATAGGCAAGTTTAGTCTTCAATCTTCATTTTCAAAGTGAGTTGGCCTCACCACTCAGATTCCATACGTGACCTGCACCTCCAAGGCATCCAGAATCTCCAAGTGAGAGCCTTGTTCGCAAGCCTCCATTCCAACTTCCGCAAAACTCCACCAAAGAAACAACCGAATGAAGGCACAAGGTCATCATTAGTTCTTTGGGAAGCCCCTGAATTTTCATGCATAGATTGAGCATTGATTTCTTGTTTTGCTTTATACTCAAGATGTAGAGATGAGTTAGCTAAAGTGACGAGTTATCCGTATTTACAATAGTTGTTAAGATTAAGCTAGTCAAGGTTTACTAAGTTAAGCAACGAAACATGCATTGGCTTAAGCTAGTTGAGGTTTATTGAGTTATCATCTACCCATGGAGAAATCGTCGTGTCAGCCGCCAAAGCACTTGAAAGCCTCTTTGCTTAACCAAGCTTAGCTCGAGCTTGGGGTGCTTGTGTACTGACCAGGACTCGACCCTCGGGCATAGATGAATAGTAGATGATAACTCAATAAACCTCAACGAGTAGCTCGGTACTCGGGTAAGGTTGAGGTCAGCTCAACAGTTGGGCCGAGGTAAGATTTGTGTGACTGGCCCAATTTCGATAATGGGCCTAAAGCGCATGGTAATGTTGCCCTTATTTATGCGCGTATAGATATATATGAGAGCAGTTGCTATAATATTTGTGATTATTGTGCATATTCGTTATTATATTTTCTATTGCATGTTTGTTATACGTAAATACCTGTTGATAGTTGTTGTTAACCCTAAAGAAGATAGGGACGTGCATTTATAACAGAATGTTAGTCTGTGGTTTAGCACCTGAAGTTCATTGGTGCACGTGGTAGGGCGTTTTTTCTGTTAGAGATAAAAGATAAATGTGCTTATTTTCAGTTAAGATTTGCTTCTCTCATATGAGAGATGTTGCATGTTGCATGTGCGGTTATAAAAGAGGCCTAACACCTAGGTGAAGGTACGCTGTTTCTGCACACTAAACTGAGAATTATTGTTGGTTTTGTGAGCCCTTACTGACTTGAGCGTCGGAGTATAATCAACAGGTAGGGCGCCCTCTGTCACAATGGAGCCACGATTCAGAGCAGCAGGGAGACACGAGTCAATACCCAGCTGATGCAGATCCAAGAAGAGGCGTTCAACCCTGTCAACCGGCAGGAGAGTCAACCAACGAGAATAATAGTAAATAAAATCCTAATGAATATTCAAAGAACAATATGGAGAAAAAAACGCATAACAAGCTAGGATTAAATTGTTGTAAATGAATCACATAACTTAGTAAATTTGAATGCATTGCAAATAAAGGAACCTAAGAAAACTATACATATTTTATTAGTTATGTTTATTAAAGATGAGAACAAAAATTCAAGTTATGAAATTCAATCCATATTTATCCAAATCCATATTAATTTAAGTCTATTTTAATGGCTTTATCTCACATCAAAATCCATATTAATTTAAGCCTATTTAAATGGATTTATCTCACATTCAAATCCATATTAATTTAAGTCTATTTAAATGGATTTATCTCACTTTCAAATCCATATTTTTTGGATTTTAATTCCAATTCATTTAACTAGATTTGTACTAGATGTAGACTCACTAATTTTTGGGATTTTAAAAATCCAAAATCAAGGTGTGTCTCAATCATTTTAAGTTATGAAATGGTAGGTTGAGTCAAAATCAAGTAAGGTACCATCGTGTTAGGCTTAAGTCGAATCGAGTATGCTCAAGCATAAATCAAGTTGAGTCAGCCCAGGAGAAGGTCGAGTTGATTCAGCCTAGACCCAAGTCAAGTTGAGTTAACCCAAGCCTAGGTCAAGTCCAGTTGACCCATACCCAGGTGAAGTTGATTTGGATTGGATACACATCGAGTTAAGCCGGTCCAGATCCAGGTCAAGTCGAGTTGGCCTAGGTCGAGTCTAGTCAAAGTCAGTCCGAACTCAGGTCCAGCTCGTACCTAGGTTGAGCCGAGTTAACCCAAGCTCCAAATAAGTTGAGTCAGCCCAAGCCCAGGTCAATTCAAGTTGGTCGGGCCCAAATCGAACAAAATCAATCCAAACCTAGATGAAGTTGAGTATACTTTAGCATAATTTGAGTCGAGTTGACCTAGACGTAGGTCGAACCGAGTTGGCCCAAGCTAGGCTAAGCAGAGTCAGCCCAACCCAGGTCCAGTTGAGTCGACCTAACCCAAGTCGAGCTGAGTGGGCATGTGCATAAGTCAAGCTAAGTGGGCACGTGCTTAAGTCAAGCTTAGTCATCTTAGGCCCAAGTCAAGCTCTGTCGATCAGGGTCTAGGTTGAGCTATGTTAGCCTAAGCACAAATCGAGCTAAGTGAGCCTAAGCCTAGGTCGAGCCAAATCCATCTAAGCCCAAGTCAACCCAAGTTTCCTAGATTGAGCTAAGTCAGCTAGAGGCCAAGGTTGATAAAAATTCAATCAAGTCGGCCTAGGCCCAATTCGAGTCAACCCAAGAGTAGGTCGAATCGATTCAATCTAAACTCAGGATGAGTAGAATCAACATGAGCCCAAGTCGAGTCGATTTGGCCCAAAATCCAAGTCAAATTGAGTCAACCTGGGCTTAAGATGAGTCGAGTCAGAGACGACCTGGGCTCAAGTCGAACTAAGTTAGCTCGGAGCCAAGTCAAGTTGAGTTTAGTTTGAGTTAGTCTGGGCTTAAGTCTAGGTCAAACCCAGGTTGAGCGGAGTCAACCTAGGCTCCAGATAAGTTGAGTCAACCCAAGTTATGAAACCCTGACTGATAAAGCATCCACTTAGTCAACCCAACTTTCTATAAGGATGACCATGAGCATGACACAGGACCCAAGGCTGGGTCAGACTCATTCCATAGCCAGTGACTTAGAGCTCATTATGCCTTAGAGGATTACCAGAAGTAGAGCACAAATTATTGGACCTGAGCACCAACTATTTTCTTCTGTAGAATAGGAATTAAATAGCATAAGTTGGGCTTATGCCAAGCCCAAATTAAACCTAGCTTTTAGAAAGAGACCCTCCATGTGCCGCCCAAGTCACACTTCACACATTAAGCACATGCTTAAATGTGAGAAGCATGACTCTCCTAGATCCAATATTAGTGGCACCTAATTAGGGGCTTAATTAAGCTTATTTTGAATTTGAATTTCCTTCCTTTTGCTAATTCACACGACACCTTAGGCTATAAATAGAGGGTCTGCACCATGTAATTCACATTGAGTAAAGAAACTTTATTGGAGTGAATCTCTAAGTATATTTTTCCTCTAAGTCTTATCTTGGCAAAGATGCTTCAAGTGGCGACTTCCTTCATCACTCATCTTAGAGCTCTCCTCCCCCAAGTGGCGTGAATCCTCCATCCTTCCACCTCCATGGATGTATACAATCGCATGAGTTTTCCATTCCTCTTATCTCTTTCAATTCTCTCCTCTATTGAGTGTGTAATTACGTTTTCAATTATTCACTGTGTGTATCTTTTCCTTTTACTCTTTGAAGAGAACCTTAACACTTACTTAACCACTTGGTTAAGTTCGTGTTCAGTGGCGATCCTCACTGAGTCTTCACCATATTTTGTAATCAAAATCCCAATCCAAAAAAAATCAAAAACTCAATGTGTATGTTTACTAAATCAACTCATATCATATGATAATCAGAACAATATTTATTTGAGTTTAAGTTTTTATGTTAATTATGCATGAGCATCTGAAAGATCATAAACGTGTTACATGACTTCATATTATTGATATCTAGTAATTATATAATTTTTAGGTGTGTATAAGCAACATTTTAAAAACTATATACCTTGTATAGCCTATCTATTGAATTAATAACATAATAATTAGTAAATTTTTAGGTGTTACAAAATCTAAACATGTTAGACTAAAAATGAATTACTCATTACAAAATTTATTAAATTAAAAAAACAAATTATATGAAGGAAGCGAAACTCTTGATATTATTTTAAAAGTAATGTGTCCCTACTTTTATATTATATTATATTGGAATAATTGGCACCTTTAAATTTACTTTTTATTTAATTTCATATAGATCCATCCAACAATTTGATAACCTCGATTTTATCAAAACTTTATAACTACATACCCCTTATTAAACTAAAATAAAGTCATTTCAATTGATAATGACTCTTACTATTTATATTAGATATAGAAATAAATTTCTTCCACTATTTGGTAGTATTGTATGGTTTACGTCATTATCTGATTAATCATTTAAGGTAAAATTGTTAAAACCAGATTCACTAGAGAGGTATAACATTAAAATATTTATTCATATTATACATATACTAGTGTTGGTCTACACTTAAAAAATTATATTATTAATAAGTTATTCCTTTTTATTAACAATAAAAAATATAATAAATGAGTATACTAAGGCCACTCACATTAAAAATATTAATTGTTCTTGTCGGTTGACTCGGTTGTCGTTGACTTTGAGATAGATGGGAACTCCTTTCTATCTTGTAGTGGTTGATGGCTCCGTTGGAACGGAGGGGCCCTACTTGTAATTGCACTCCGACGCTCAAGTCAGTACAGGGCAAGAAACATCAAATAACTAAGGTATCTCAAGCCGAAAGTGTATGAAAACTCTAAGCTTGCAAAGAATTGTGTTGGTGTGTGAACCTGTGTTTACCTTGGGCGTTACCCCATTATATAGCTGTTTTTAGGTTACCTGCCGTCTGCATGCCCCTGCCCAAGTGCTGCCTCTAACGAATTTAGGGTTATCTTCACGGGATTCTAGGACACAATCTCCCTATAATATCGTGACAACCTTCCTTTCCTAGAGTGCAACTCTCGTGGGCCTATCTCTTTTCTGGAGTGCGTAACTTAAGGAGTGCCCACTAGGGTTTCAGTGTCTAACCCAGCGCCGCCAGCCCAAACTTATCTAATAACTTAATATCTCACGTGTCTCAAAACCTTCACGTGCCTCCCATGCGTTTCTAAGAATAATTCTATCGTATCAGAGTCTTACATCTTGAACACATCCTGCATGCATGGCATATCCGTGAATCTGGTTTCGTGCCTTGACACGTGTAATTCTGTGGACTCCTCTGTGGGCCCTACCATGCCGACCTCTCCTGTGCTGACCTCTCACCCACGTGCCGAGGTCTGGTCACTACATTAATAATATTAATAATATAATTAATAATATTAAAAATAATATTAAAAATAATATTAAAATTAATATTAATTATAATATTAAAAATAATATTTAAAATAATATTAAAAATACTCATATTAATATTAATAATATTAAAAATATTAGTAATAATAGTAATAATAATATTGTAACATTAAAAATAATATTAATAACATTAATAATAAGAAGAATATTGTAAGGACCTATAAATTATTTGGAATAGAAGTGATAGATTTTAAATAATTTATGGGTATGTTATTATTTAAAATAAAAAGGACATAAAAATAGAAAATACCATAGTGGTCAGACCTCGGACGTCGCCCAAGGTCTGGGGTCAGCTGGTAGAGGGCGGTCGGTTGACCATTGTACTAACCAAGTAGTCAGGTGCGATGACTTCATCGTGAGGTAATCACGTGGACGTGCTTGAAAGGGGGGAGGCACGTGAATCAAGAAGGGTAAGAGAAAGGAAGGTGTAGCTTAGAAGTCAAGGAGATCGCCGTTTTTGAAGAAGGCGGCGGCCTCCGACTTCCCCCGTATGAAATCGCCAATCGCCTATGGTGTACATGATCGCCGAAAAGAGCACATCGCCGTGTATTCGAGAAGACTTGGTAAGCACTTAGTATGTGGTCTAAATACAGAAGATGAGTGATATAGAAGATAGGTGGCATGTCTGCCACCATGAGTAGTGTGAACCGTGATAACACAGACTTAGAGAAATGGGAGGATGAACCTTCAGCAAGGTGTGACGATGTGACATCGGTGACCAAGAGTGGGGCGATGTGTCCTCGTCACACACAAGGGCGATAAGAGATCGCCAACAGGATGAGAGGAACATCGGTCATCAACCAGGATGGGAGACACATCGGTTGTCTGCCAGGGTGAGACATCGGTTGTCTGCCAGGGTGAGACATCGGTTGTCTGCCAGGGTGAGACATCGGTGGTCTGCCAGGGTGAGACATCGGTTGTCTGCCAGGGTGAGACATCGGTTGTCTGCCAGGGTGAGACATCGGTTGTCTGCCAGGGTGAGGAATCGGTCGTCCGGCAGGAAGAGGAATCGGTCATCGCCGGTATGAGAGGCATAGTCATCGCGCGAGCAGTCATCGGTGGAAGGTTATCGCGCGATGTCGTGTTTCACACAGATAAGTGGGACCCAGGCTCCCAGCATGAGCGTTCTGCATGCGTGACACGTAGACAGAAAGGGTGTTTCAGAATAGTTAGCATCAAAGAGTTGGTATGCGCAGAAACCCACGTGGTCATACTGTTCAAGGAAGTGTGCACGCAAGCTTTCCTGCAGAGTGGGAGGTAGCAGCGGCATTTCTGGGCAAGTTGGTTTAGATTCAAAACTCACTCCTGAGAGGCAGTGGACGTTGCTGTGGTTCGAGAGTGAGTGAGTGAGTTAGCTTTGGTTCCCTGTTTCTTTCCTCTCCTTCTCCCTGCATTCAGACGTCCTAGCGAACCAGTTGAAGATCGGCGACAGGTGCAAATCTCTGAGTCTAGTCAATGCACGAGTCTTCCGGAAGTAGAGTCAAGTGTCTATATTGTTGTGAGTCAGTGGATTTCTGACATGAGTAAAGTGGAACATTGAATATGATAGACACTTGATGGGTATGTGAAATGAATGAGAAAGTGATGGATTTATGTGGGTGTTTAAATCTGGTTTATGTTTGTTTTTTTTTTTTTGTTTTATACTTAAAGTTTTAAAATAGCTAGCTTACCCTGTGTTTTTGTGTTGTGTTTCTTGTTCTTAAAACTGTGATGATCGTGTATTTTTACACGGGAGTAGATGATGTTGCAGGTAGTAGAGCTCCTCAGTGACCGTGTTGGAGGAAGGAACAAATTTAGTTTAATGTTTTCCTTCATGTATTTTGGAACATTTGATGGAGATGTATTAAAACCCCTATAAGAGGGATGTTTTCTTTTGAGACACAATGTCTGGGATGAATGTATTTTATTATATATACATATGTTAAATTTGATATCTCTTATTTTAATGTATTTCATATTATATACTTATGAGTGAAAAATGAGGGGCGTTATAAATATGAATAATATTAATATTAGTAAATATAATTTAAGTAATATTAATAAAAAATATTAATATTAATAATAATATTAATAATGATAATATTATTATTAATAATGTTAATAATAGTATTAATAATTATAATATAAATATTAATAATTTTAATAATTATATTAATAAAATATTATTAATATTATTAATATTAATAATATTAATAATAATATTAATATTAGTAATAGTATTAATATTATTATTATCATCATTATTTTTTTTATTAATATTAATATTATATTTTTATCGATAAGTTAGTAATAATCCTATGAAATGTTAAATTTACGAATGGATATAAATCAAATCAGTAGGAAATAATTTATATGTAATATTTAATTTACCTACGAATAGATATTTATAGATAAAAATTCGTATATAATGTTGAACTTATCTATGAATACAAAATCATAAAAAATAATTCATATATAATATTAAATTTAATTGCAAATATATATATGTGAATAATAATGCGTGAATATATATGAATTATTTTTAACGATATAATATAAATTTCATGCAATCCAACGTGATGTGTGTATAGACTAAAATTAAAATAACTATCACAAACAAAACATAATAAAAAATTAACTCAATATTTACTCAAAATTAATATAAACAATTACTAATGTGTTCACTAAACATTAATATTGATTTAATTATCTAGTTGAATATTCTAAGCATTAATATTAAACCAATTATAAAAATTCGAGCTCAATATCACTGTTTAATCAAATGAACCCATTTTTAATTGATCCATAGTTAAGTAATTCATGTTTGATTTTATTTAAAAGGCACAAAATTAATTTGGTTCCAGCTAAACTTTGAAAGAATGAAATATTTATATTTATAGCTGATTTTAGAAAAGTTATGCAATTACGTTATATTATTAATTTTTGTAATATTATTTTATTATTAAAACATACACAGTTTAGGGATTATTTTGTTTTTAAACTATTAGAGACTTATTTTGAATTTTTTTTATATTTCAAATACTAAATTAGTTTTTCTTAATTATATTAAAGAGAAAATTAACATATTTCACAAGTTGAATGAGAGATTGATAATTTAAATAAAATGTCATACTCAAACTTAATGTGAAGAACTAAACAATCTCACGTTCACAATAAAAAATTAGCATTACGGTTCACACAAACCTATAAATATTAGTTACTTATTTTTTGGGTTCTTATATATAGGTTAATATTCAATTTACTATAGTAATTTTTAAAAAAAAAATCAATTTAGTCTCTTATGTTAAATTTTCATCAACGTTGATAATGTGATAAGTGTGAGTGGAAACCCTTTACTCTCTTCTTTCAACACTTTCGCAACAATTGCTTTTCTTCATCATTTATCATATCTATTGAAAAGGAAAAAAAGCAAGAGTGACTGTAACGCCCCTAAAATCTTATTCATATTTATATCATAAAATAAACATAAAACAATAATATCAAAATTAGCATATGTATATATAATAAAATACATCAATCCCATACATTGTATTTCAAAATAATATCCCTTCTCTAGAGAATTTTAATACATAACCATCCAGTGTTTCAAAATAAAACAAAATACAGCATAAGAACAGGCGATCTCCTTGTCCAACCACTCACTGAAGAGCTCTACTACCTGCAACATCATCTGCTCCCGTGTAAATTACACACGATCATCACAGTTTTAAGAACACGAAACACAACACAAAACACAGGGTAAGCTAGCTATTCAAAAAAAAAAACTTGAAATACGAAACTTTAAAATCAACATAAATCAGCTTTTAAACACCCACATAAAATCCATCACTTTCTCATTCATATCACACAACCATCAAGTGTCTATCAACAATTTTCAATATTCATCTTTCTCACGTCAGAATTCCCACTGACTCACAACACATAGACACTTGACTCTATTTCCGGAAGACTCGTGCGTTGACTCAGACTCAGAGATCTGCACCTGTCATACTACACCACTGTGAATCCACACAGGGTCGCTGTGAATCCACACAGCCATGCGCATAAATAAATCTCAATATCATCACTCTCCCAGTATGACAGGGTTAATTCATAGAATAGGTCAAGTTAGTTATCTTTCAAACAACTTACCCATTCATATGAACCTCCTTCGACTCTCAACACCTGAATAACTTCATCTATGTGATTCCATTATCTCAAGAGAGTCAGGATATCTCCTTCTAGACAAGTCCCTAGTCAATGCACATTACACACGATCTTACACGGTATTTTCTTTCCTGAAAATACTATGCCTTGATCCCACATTCACAACATACAATGCATCATACAACACGTAATGGACGGTTCCAAATCACAGCAACAATCAAAACCAAGTTCAGAATTTCGAAAATCATATACAGTTCACATTTCAATATCAGACAATTTCAATTCGTCACTAAAACAGGGGATTTCGAAACAAACATTAGAACCGGCGATCACGTCACCCAAATTTCAGAATCTTCTAGCCTAAGGTTTTTATTGAATGAATGCTAGCTTCCCTTACCTGGACTTGCGTAAAATCTCACTACAAGCTCTAACCCACCGAACTTAAGGATACCCGAACTCTGTTTTAAGGCTTGATTGGAAACTTGCAGAGAACCTTCCCAAGTGCTCTATGGCAGTCGCCGGTAGCCAAGCTGGGACGTGAGAAGGCCTGAATAGCATGAGTGAAGGAGAGGAAGGAAAAAGGATGAAGACTAAACTCACTCTATCTTTCGCTACTCCAACAGCGTTCGAACTCCAACTAAGAGGAGGTGTGTTCTGAGACTAAGAAACGTAGACCCGCCATGCAGGTGCCATTACCCACTCTGTGGGAAGCTTGCGTGCACATTTCCTCTGACAGAACTGCCACGTGATGTCTCTGGGCGTACCAACTTTGGGTTACCTGCCTTACCAACTCTCTGGCGTCAACTGTTTTGAAGCACTCCTAATGTCTACGTGTCGCGCATGCAGAACGTTCATGCTGGGAGCCTGGGTCCCACCTTATCTGTGTGAAACACTACCTCGCGCGATGACCATCCACCGATGACTAACCGCGCGATGATTATCTGCCGATGAATGATGTGTCTCTTACCCTGGCAGACGACTGATGTGCCTCTCATCCCGGCGATGACTGATGTGCCTCTCATCCCGGCAATGACTGATGTGCCTCTCATCCCGGCGATGACTGATGTGCCTCTCATCCCGGCGATGACTGATGTCACATCGCCACACCTTGCTGAAGGTTCATTAACCCACTATGCTACGTCCAAGGACACCAAAGACTTCCACCTTCAATTCCTCAAAGAGACCTGAAAGAACAGCATGACGCCTCTGCGGCCGGTGTAGCTCCTACGACTAAGTTATCCACACAGGGAGTTGCTTAATGCAGAGGCTACTCTGGGCACAACATTAACATGGTGTGCTAGTCAACTCTGGGTATCACGACTCACACTACTCATGGTGGCAGATATGCCACCTATCTTCTATATCACTCATCTTCTGTATTTAGACCACATACTAAGTGCTTACCAAGTCTTCTCGAATACTCGGCGATGTGCTCTTTTCTCATGTACACCATAGGCGATTGGCGATCATGTGAAATCTTCGCACACGGCGATCATGCACAAAATGGGCGATTACTGATTTCATACGGGGGAAGTCGGAGGCCGCCGCCTTCTTCAACAAACAGCGATCTCATTGACTTCTAAGCTACACCTTCCTTTCTCTTACCCTTCTTGATTCACGTGCCCCCCCCTTCAAGCACGCCTACGTGATTACCTCACGATAAAGTCATCGCACCTGACTACTTGGTTAGTACAATGGTCAACCGACCGCCCTCCACCAGCTGACCCCAGACCTTGGGCGACGTCCGAGGTCTGACCACTATGATATTTTCTATTTTTATGTCCTTTTTATTTTAAATAATAACATACTCAGAAATTATTTAAAATCTATCACTTCTATTCCAAATAATTTATAGGTCCTTACAGTGACGCTTCCTATGTAATGGACTGAATGAAGATGATGTACACTGAAACTTCTACTTGAAGCTTGAACTTCAACACAGTGAAGAGTGATCAAGACCACAATAGGAAAAGCAAGAGAAACCAAAAAGAGAATTGAGAACACTAGAGCGGAAACTTGAAGGGGCAGAGCAAAAGATGAAGAAGAAGAAGGGAAAAAGAAACGTATTATTTCACTAAGTGTTTTAAGGCACAAGTAAGAAACAATATATATATATATATATATAGGAGAGGTGTTGATGCAAACCAAGCCCACAAGATGATGACAAAGGATGGTAAAGGACACAAAGACAAGTCATCTCAAAGTAGAGACCTCAGAGGGAGAACTGGAAGAAGACTAAAGCATCTAAAGTTCTTCCTACTAGTCTTCTTAATGAGTAGAAAATATTGTAAATAAGTTGGGCTCATTTGAGGGGTCCAAATAGTAAATATAGGCTAGAATAAGGTACATTTAGCATAGTAGGGGGTGTGGGTAGTATTCTAGCTTGTTCCTAGCCCATTTGAAAGCATTTTGACTTAGCTTCTAGAAGGATAAGCCTAGAATATGGGATTGACTTAGTCAAACCTTATGGCTGCCCACTTTTTCCCATTCTACCCTTTAAGCTTGCTTTCTAAGGCTCCTAAATCTATAAATAGGGAGGCCTACCTCATGTATTCATAAGTTGAAAATTAGAGTAAAGTTACTATACACAAATTCTTGTGTGAATTGTGAGTAAGTGAGCTCCTCTAAAATTGGTCTTATCTTGTGGGTGATGATGCTCTCAAGTGGCAGTCTCCCTTCACTTATCTTGGTAGTTCCATCCTATCAAGTGGCGTGATTCACCATTGCTCCACCTCCATAAGTTCTTTCTTTCATCATCTCTTCCATTATTCCATTCCAATTTTATGTCTCTAGTTTCTTTTGTTCTTTAATCTTGTTCTCGGTTTTGGAGACTCCTTTGTGAGTTGGAAGCATAATTTGGAATGGCTTGTACACCATTGGTGCATTCCTTTTCTCCTTTCTAAATTCTAAGTTTCGATTTTGCATCATAATCACCTTAATCCATGTCTTTTCCTTTTGCCTTTGTGAAATGAACCTTCACATCTACTTAACCACTTGGTTAAGTTAATGTCCAGTGGGGATTTTTCTTAGGTTCTCACCATACTTGTATCATAAAATCCAATCCTAAGTAAAATGTCCCCATAAAAATGAACCATCATAAAATCAACTCACATCAGGTGCAAAAAGAAAAATGGGTTCGAGAGCTACAAGCAGCCCAAAAGCAAAAAACAAGAATATTATAAGCACCCTCAAGCTAGGAATAAATGTTCTTCAATCCCTAAATTGAGAGTGTCGAATGGCAAAGATTTGGTGAAGATGTCAACAACTTGCATGGAAGAAGAAATAGGAAGGAGTTTGGTCTAAGTACAAATACCAATAGCGAGAGGTGTCGTCGCAACAAATGACGTCGATGATCAAGTAGCAGAGCTTGCGGAAGTGGCCTAGTGGGAAGGAAGATGATTAGGGTTGGGAGAGAAAGGAGAAAAAAGGGTTTAAGGTTGAGAGTGTTGAATAACTCTAATGTGGAAACATGTGTGTATAACAGGACACTCACACTCATCATCATCATCACCATCATCATCATCACCATCATTAGTTAACATCATTTATGAATTTAACACCATTATTAGTTAACATCATTTATGAATTTAACCAAAATAACTAATCTTATACTTGAGACCAAATTAGTTTTTTATAATATTACTATAATAAATTAAATATTAACATAAATCTCAACACAAAAAGGGTAATTAAACCATAAAATTTAGAGTATTTTTCTTTGAAACATTTTATGTTCATTAAAATTATAAAACTTTTAGATCAAGCAATGTTCTATACGGTGCATGTTCAAAAATTTTAAACTATAAACTGTCAACATTATTACTAAATGGTGTTAATATTATTATTTCCTTCGAGCTTTGAACATCATTTTCAGATTTTACGTAAGAAAGTTTCTTTCATATTTTCATTTTAATTACATGTTAAATTATGAAAATTAATAGTTTATTTATGGAAGATGTGCTCTTCACGTATTGTTTTCCGGAAAAGTGATCGTTTAAACTTATACCACCTTCTAACGGCTCTTTATAATTATTTTTATTAAACAATTTGATTTATAATTTAATTTAATATTTTATTATTAATCAAAAATAATTTTTTTCTATTTTCTGGGTCTATTTTTTCAAAATATTCACTTGATTTCTAATAGGGAAATAATAAAATAAAGTTAAAAATTAAACATAGTTTTTATACGGATGTTAACAGTTTTCCACAACATTACAATAGACCAGATAAATAATTTTTTTGCATAAATAAATCAATTTTAAAATTATATTATGTGAAGTTGTAAATTGGTATCTTTAATTTTATAAAGTTCTGAAAATTTCCATGTTGTAGTATTTTTTAAGAAAATGTTTTGTTAACATCCTCTGTTAACATATACTTGACGTCGACGTGATATTGGGTGAAGATGTGACACTGGGTTTTTTATAATTCTAATGGGATTGATGTGGCACTGAGGACAATGGAAGTGATGTGACATTGAGGGCAGTTTTGTAAAAGTGTAAGGGTTTAGAATTTGAGTGCAGGTGCAGAAGCGGGAGAGTTTCAAATGAAAGGGAAGGTCGAACTAAAGAGAGAAAGAAACAATAGCCTCATCAAAGGGAGGGAGAAAGAAGTAGCCGCGAAGCACACACTGTAGAACAAGTAAAGCACAAACCATAAACGTCTTTCTTGTGTAGTTGCCGCTGCTTCTTTGTTTGTTATTCAAGTGTTCACGTCAATGGGCCATATATTACACCCGTTAGATGGCTTAACCGGTGTAATATGGACCATATATTACACCCATGAGAGAATTGAACACCCACCCTACCAGAACTGATTACCCAGGCATAGGTTCCTCCACATGTACTAGCACACGCAAAACTAGTTACTCGTGTACCGGTAAGTGGTCACTTCTGTGATGTTTATAACTGTAACATCCCGCCAAAATACTATTCATGTTTATATAATGAAAATAAAGGTAACAAATAGATTGAAGTGAACAAAATTATATATATGAAATGTAGTTTCTCCTCACAGGGAGTTTAATACAAATTCGGTCAAATTTTCCAAAAACATAAACTAAATACAGTAAAAAAAACAAAACAGGCGATCTCCTATCGGAAGAGGCCGATCTCCTATCAGAAGAGGGCGATCTCCTATCAGAAGACAACAAAAGGGTGATCGCCTAACAGAAGTAAAAACAGGCAATCTCCTTCCGGCGACCACTCACTGAGGAGCTCTGCTTCCTGCAACATCATCTGCTCCCGTGTAAATTATACACGATCATCACAGGTTTAAGAAAAAGCCAAACACAACACCAAAGAAACACCACAGGGTAAGCTAGACATTTGAAAAAGAGTTTAGATATGAACTTTAAAATCAAGATAAAACAAATTCAAGATACCCACGTAAACCATCAACTAAACACATATTGCACGATTCCTCAAAGGTCATTAAAATCACAGCATTTATCAAGTGTCTATCAATTCAATGTTTCTCATTCTCACGTCAGACTTCCACTGACTCATCACACAAGACACTTGACTCTACTTCCGGAAGACTCGTGCGTTGAACCTAGCATCCAGAGACATGCACCTGCCATACTAACCCACTGTGAAATCACACACATTCACAGGGGCGCCGTGAAATCACACACATTCACAAGCGTATAAATGAATCTCAATATCATCACTATCCTAGCATGACAGGGTTAATTCATATAACAGGCCGAGCTCGTTCTTTTTCACACGACTCACCCATTTATATGAACCTCCTTCGACTCTCACCAACTGAATAACTTCCTCTATGTGATTCCATTATCTCAGCAGAGTCAGGATCGCCTCATTCACAGGATACTCACAGATCAATACACTTCATAACCAAATCTCAACACGGTATTTCCTTTCCTGAAAATACTATGTCTTGATTCCACATTCACGACATTCCACACATCATACTACTCAAATGAATGATCCAAATCACAGCAACAGTCATTTCAAAGGTTCAGATTTTCGAATAGCATATACATTCTTCATTTCAATCTCGATAAATTCAAAGCGACACTAAACAGGGGAGTTCGAAATCTGTATTTAAAACCGGCGACCACGTCGCCCAAACACATAGAACAGAGCATCAACGAAACAGAATATGAAACCGGCGACCACGTCGCCCTCATTTCAGAAAACAGCCATTCTACGGCTTTTATTGAAAATAAAGCTAGCTTCCCTTACCTGGACTTGCGCAAAACACCAAGAGCTCCAAAATCCACCGAGCTTAAAGGATGCCTTAGCTCTGTTTTCAGCGTTTGGTTCGTAGAACTTGCAGAGGACCTCCCAGGTGCTCTAAGGGCAGTCGCCGCACGTCGCACTGGTGCTGGAGGTTGCCTGAGTTGCAGCGCGAAGGAGAGAAAAGAGAGGGATGAAGGTGCAGACACTCTTTCACTCTTGAGCCACTGTAACCTTCTTTGCCTTCCCGCAGTGGGCTTTTGAATCCAAGCCTACCTGTCCACGCATGCTGCTGCTGCCACCCCTTCTACAGGAAAGCCTGAGTGTACGTTCTCACTGAACAGTACGGCCACGGTTGTCTCTTGTGCCTGCCAACCACTGCCCTGAACAGTACGACCACTGTTGTCTCTTGTGCATGCCAACCACTGCCCTGAACAGTACGACCACTGTTGTCTCTTGTGCATGCCAACATTCTGATGTCACTATTCTGAACCACCCTTTTTGTCTACGTGGCGCGCGTGCAGGACGTTTCATGCTGGGAGTCTGGGTCCCACTTTCTCTGCGCGAAGCTCGACATCGCGCGATAACCTTCCACCGATGACCGCTCGCGCGATGACTATCCACTGAGGTCTCATACTGGCAAACGATCGATGTCTCTCCCTGGAAGACGACCGATGTCTCTCCCTGGAAGACGACCGATGTCTCTCCCTGGGAGACGACCGATGTCTAGCCCCGACGACGCCCGCATGCCTCTCACGCCCTGGTGACGTCCACATGCCTCGCGCCCTGGCGATGCCCGCATGCCTCTCGCGCGCCCTGGCGATCATGTGTAGTAGGCGACCGGCGATTATGTACTAACCAGGCGATCTTATAGTCTTATAAGCTACACTTTCCTTCCTTTTTATTTCAAATGAAAACATACTTAGAATTCATTTAAAATATACCATTTTATTCCAATTTAATTTTACAGGTCCTTACAATAACCACCCACTCTTCATGAAAAAAAATTAAAAAAGTGTTTAAATATGGGTCATATATTACACCAGTTAGATGGTTAGATGGTTTAATCGGTATAATATGGGTCATTCTGAGTAAAAAATAATATATTACACCGGTTGTTACTGAGAATTGGTGTAAAATATTCTTTTTTTACTCAATTTTGAAGCTCGCGATTCACTGCTCATTCACTTTACTACCCTATTTTAAATTTGCCACGTCACCGCACAATCTCACTCTGTCACGTATGCAGCGTCAAATGTGTGTTATTGTACGGACCGTGTTAATATATCGGGACTCTATTCTTTAGTGCATAGAAAGAAACTAACCGTTCCCACTAAAATAAAATATATTTGGTTGCATCGTTTATCCTCACATTTTGTCTCTTTCTCACTGTTTATGTATTTGAAGCAGACAGCAATGAACACAGGTGTGTGGTGAGGGAGAACATAACCTTGGAGTCAGAATGGAGGAGAAGAAAAACTATGTAGCTCACTGTCTTGTTCTACCTTATCCTGCACAAGGACACATGAATCCTATGCTTCAGTTTTCCAAGCGTTTGGTTCAGAGAGGAGTGAAGACCACACTGATAGCTGTTGTATCAAATTGGAAGGCCATTAGCAACAAAAACTTCACTTCCATAGAAGTTGAGAGCATCTCAGATGGCTATGATGATGGAGGTCTTAAAGCAGCAGAGAACCTTGAGGTTTATCTTGACACCTTTTGCAGGGTTGGATCTCAAACTCTTGCTGAGCTTCTTCAGAAGCTTGCAGGATCAAGCCACCCTCCAGATTGTGTAATCTATGATGCCTTCTTGCCTTGGGCTCTCGATGTTGCAAAAGACTTTGGGCTACTTGGTGCTACTTTCTTCACTCAGACATGCACAACAAACAACATATACTTCCATGCTTATAAGAAGTGGCTGGAACTGCCTCTTACACAGACAGAATATTTGTTGCCAGGGTTGCCAAAACTTGCAGCTGGGGACTTGCCTTCATTCTTGAACAAATATGGAACCTATCCAGGTTTTTTTTCAGTAGTAGTGAATCAATTTGCCAATATTGATAAAGCAGATTGGGTTCTTGCAAATACATTTTATGAACTGGAGCTAGAGGTAAGTGAGTTAACTAGCTGAAAATTCTGTTCATTAATTTGATCTGTTCTTATTTGTTTGAATGAATCAGACAGAGTAGTTATTTGGGTAAAAGTGATTAAGGTTTCTTCAAATTTTTATCAAAATTGGTTCTAGCTATACATTAAAAACAATGATTTTGGTCTCTATATTTTTTATAATTGGTAAATTTTGTCTCTCTTCTTAATATCTAAGGTTTTAGAAAGAGGTACAAAATCTACCAAATTATGAGGGCCAAAATATTTGTTTTAGAAGTATATGAATCAAGGCTAATTTTGATCGAGAATTGAGAGATTCAGAACACATTTTATCCTAATTCTTGTGTTGGCTAATAGATTTTGAAATGAAATTCATTTTAGGTTGTGGATTGGCTGGTGAAGATTTGGCCATTAAAGCCAATAGGACCAGCCTTGCCATCTATGTACTTGGACAAAAGAGTCCAAGATGACAAGGACTACGGTGTTGACATGTATATTCCGAAGTCAGAAGCTTGCATCAAATGGCTTGATGATAAACCTAAAGGGTCAGTCGTGTATGTCTCTTTTGGGAGCATGGCAGGGCTCAGTGAGGAGCAAACTGAGGAGCTAGCATGGGGTTTAAGAGATGGTGGAAGTTATTTCATGTGGGTGATTAGAGATTCTGAGCAAGGAAAGCTTCCAAAGGAGTTTCTTGACACATCAGAGAAGGGTTTGATAGTCACATGGTGTCCCCAACTACAAGTCTTAACACATGAAGCTTTGGGGTGTTTCTTCACACACTGTGGTTGGAACTCCACACTGGAAGCTTTGAGCTTAGGAGTTCCAGTGATTGCAATGCCACTGTGGACAGACCAGATCACAAATGCAAAACTTATAAAGGATGTGTGGAAAATTGGAGTCAAAGCTGTTGCTGATGAGAAAGATATAGTTAGAAGAGAAACGATCACACATTGCATAAAGCAAATATTGGAGACTGAAACAAGAAATGAAATAAAGAAAAATTGCATCAAATGGAAGAATCTGGCCAAGAGTAATGTTGATGAGGGAGGAAATTCTGATAAAAATACTGCAGAATTTGTGGATGAATTGGCTCATCGCCGTGCTACATTAAATTAATGGGGGAAAAGTTCTTGTAGAAGTTGTGTGCCACTACCAAAGTATGCTATGCTAATTCTTGTTAGAATAATTATTGTTGGTTTCTTTAAGTGGTAACTAGACAAGGTGGTCAATTTAAGTCGGTGTGAAAAATTGTTAGCTTCTGAATTCTGAATTGGTATGTCTCTTAGAAGATCCGTTATTTTTAGCATGTAGTTCTATGTCAATTGTGTAAGATGATTTGCTGCATCATAATACCAACCTATTTTGCTCTTGTTGGAACAAAAATGGACCAATGGTGCAATACTTACTGGGTATGTATTATTCCAATAGAGTAGAAAATCACAATTAATATTTAAACATAATTATAAGATCTAGTTTTGATTTTTTTTTATACTACGTAATTATTAGAAAACCGTAATGATTTTACATACTTCACTAGACACAGTAGCACAGTGGAAAAGAAAAAAAGAAGAAAACTTCGACATCATTGACAAACACACATTTGTCCAAAGTTTGACTAAACATCATGGTCTGTTTCTCTGGTCTGTATTTTACCGTCATTCAATTAATTGGTCTTCATTAAGAACAAGGTGGCATGTATTTAGGAGGTGGAATCATACTAGTTTGCATGGTAACTCCATCTCTTACTATGAGCACAGTATCCATACCCCAGCTAGTGTGCCTCTCAAGATGACAGTGCATGTACCAAACACCTGCAAAAGCAAATTAATTGAGTGTTATTTCATCAATTGTTGTTTGATCAAGTAAATGCTGATGTCACCATCCCCGAGTATGTGCACGCATGTGTGAAAAAATTACCTGGATTATCTGCAACAAATCTCATGGAAAGCCATCCATTCTTAGGAAGACCAATGGTATTAACTTCTGGTGGATCAATTAAATTGTAAGATTTTGGGTCTGTCACGTTGTTGAAATTTCCTGTCCCCACACCCACAACAAAGAAGCTAAAACCATGAAGGTGCATGGCATGATTCTCTGCAGTGAGAACACTGGTTCCTTGCCACACAAGTTCAACAACCTCACTATAGTCAAACATTAGCACCCTTGTTCCTGTGCTTGGGATTAGTGTAGTGCTTCCTGTATCTCCTGTGAAGTTGTAAAGGAAAGGTGGTTGATCCGGAAAGTCCTCAATGAAAACTCCTGACATGTTCCTGCCAATACATACAATTTAGAAAATATTACTTAGTTATAATATTAAAGAGCAATTATATATGTCATATGACTTCAATTTTACATGCCCTACATAAAATAGGTGGATTGTAAATGAAAGTAAAAATATATACCAGTAGTATGCTTGAAGAATATCAATCTGTGGGATCTGAAAACTTATATTGTTTAAGCTTGAAGCTAATCTTGTTCCATTAGGTCCTAAACAACCTCCATTTGGGTTTTGACAAGGTAATTCATTCATGGATACTGTCATATAAATTTTTCTTGTCACATTTAATGGCACATTGGCAGGGTGATCTTGGCTTGCCAAACCCCTCAAGCTCTTCGTAAAATTAAATACTGTTTCTGAGTCATTCACAGCAGGAAGCACAGGCATGGGAATGGATGATGGTAATTTTGCGCAATTCTCACTGTACTCAAGAATAGCTGTTGTTGGGGAATTATCATATATATTAATGCCATCATAGAAAGGACTAGCAGCAATGTAATAGAGACCCTTTGGCTGGTTTGCTGAGACCAGCACATCCATTGTTTGTCCTGGGGTTATCATGATGAAATTGGTGTTTAAGGGCTTTGTGTAGGAACCATCAATGCCTACAACTATAAGGTTGTGATTAGCAACCCCAAAGAAAAGCTCTTCGTTCATTGCTGCATTTATTATGCGGAAAAGATATGTCTTTCCATAATCAACTAAAAAGCGACGAGTGGTCTCTGCAAAACAAAGCAATGTTAATGAACAAAGTGGTGAAACATGATACCAAAGACAATAATTACTTGCAGTTTTACAATCTATAAAGCAGGTGCATCTCTAAGAAAAGACCTAACAATCTAACTGTTACTTAACTAACACAAATCGTTCCAAATACACAATAACACAAAAGTTTTATCCCACTAGCTAGTTGAAGTTAGCTACATGAATCATGCAGCGACACTAGACTTGGTTAAAACTCAAAATTGTCAGGGATATCGTTTACCATGGATCCCTTTCCATAATTTCCTCTAGTATCCTTCATAGTCTCCCTCTGCCCTTTTCACAGAACTAAAGACTCTACAATCTTACTCTTCTCACTAATGTTTCCAGCAACCTTTTTTTCATGTGGGCTTGTGCCTTCTCTATGTTTCAAGTCCAAATGGGATTTTGTGTAAAGGGAAGTATTAGGGATATTGAAAAATCATTCATGTATCTTTAGTTTGCTTAAGGTTTTAGGATAGATTTTGAAGACATTAATTTACCTTTTGAGCAATTATAGAAGTCACCGGGTTGGCCATTGATTGTGTAAGCATCTGATGCATTGGGCTCGCCACCAGTTGCCCGGGCTGCATTTATAATTTGCATCACATCTCCCTTGTACCACTCACCTAAAAGAACACCAAAAGCATGATCAAGAGGTTGTGTGTGGTAGAACAAATATAGGACTTGAATGGAATTTACACTAGACAGTTACCAACCTATGATAAGAATGTTTTGTCCAGAAGGTTTACGGAAAGGATATGAAGTTCCATTGGCTGGTAAAACGACAATGGCACCATGGACAGTGGCACGAGTCCAGCTACTATGTGCATGCCACCAAAGAGTTCCTTCTTCCAATGTAAAGGCCACCTTCTGAGTGAAACTTGTTCCTGGTGGAATAGGGCACTGCGTTATGTTCTCAGGTCCATCTGACCAAGGATCCCTTGGTTCCCTTACACCGTGCCTGTAAAAAGTGTTCCAACTGTTCAGCCTTTCCTATTTCTTGATGCATGTAATTATGATCAAATTGCATTCGCACCCCTCAATTTAAGCCATAATGCAACTGTTCTGTTATTGATTATTATATAAAACTTAAAGAAATCTATGCTCTATATGAGGCAAGAAAAGAAAGCAATACTTTTTTTCTTAGTTTGTACTAAAGAGATTTCTTGGGGTAATAGGAGACAAATTCCTTCACTTTAGAAAAAATTTGAGTGTCTATTGCCTGTCCTTATAAAATCATTTTTATACATATAATCAGGAATTGAATCCCTGAAAACATGCTCAAGGAGCTTAACTTTCTATCAATTAAGCCGAACATGATTTAACTATGTCAATGTAAATTTATCCTATAACTAATGCTTGTGGTTGACTTAAGCACAAACATGAGCAGAGGGAGAAGTAACCAGTGAATGGTGACCCCATATCTTCCTTGATTATGGACAGTGACAAAAGCTGTATCTCCTTTCTGAACACGAATAGTTGGTCCTGGAAAACTATCATTTACGGTCAGTATGCTTTTCGTGCTGCACAACTTTGTGAAATTCTTTTCCTTCAGCTGCAACAACCACCCAAATGAAAAATATCATACACACTTGTCCCTTTTTGTTCACTTCAAAGCCAAACACAAAGCCATTCTAGTAGTTGTGAATTTGAGTAATGATATCATCTTTAGTTATCATTTTTGTTAGTACATTGAAGATGATGATGCTATGTAATGTATAAGAAAACTAAGAGAAGATCTCTAAGTTACAAAGATTCTATGTCAATTTGATAAGAAAATACTCCCCCTTCTAGGATGGGAAGAATGATATTAAATCACTACAAAACACTTGATGTTATGGAATTTGGAAACATACAACAAAATCATAATAATGAAAGTTGCCTTGGCTCTTGCAGATAACCAGAAAACTCAAAATAACAAGTAGGACACTGTGCTTCTCTAAGATGATCATTTTACTGGTAGCAACTACAAGATTATAAGTGTTATCTTACTTGTTTGGCTTTCATGTAGACTAATTTGAAGTGCTTATATAGGTTAAGTTCATGAACCTTAGCAATTCTAAATGGTCTTTCACTTATTTTGTACAATAAAACACATACATATTGCTTAGGTACCAGCTTACTCTTAAAGTCATATTTGTAAATGATGTCCCATATCATAATATAATATACTTGCCTAAAGTAGGGGAATATATTAGTGTATCTTTAATTAGACAGAAATGAAGCTTGTGTGAGCATGTAAAATTTGACATAAAAAACACTTAGGATCGGTTTTCCTTCTTTGTATGTATTGCTTTAATTCCTTGCAGCAAACGCTCTTATACACATTAAGTACAAAATGATAAAGAATTCTACAACAGTAACAAGGATGACAATGTACAAGTACGGTTCTTTTGAGAACAATACCATATACCGTATACTATATACCAATAAACTACGAGTCAATTCATATAAAACATCCAGATTTATAGAAGATTACGAAGTAATGGATTTGTGTTCTTTTTTTTATATGTTACTCAATTTTATCTGCTTTATGTGAAACTTAAATTCATATTTAAATTCTTAACTATAGTTATAATAACTTTGTTTACAAATTAATCTTCATATTATTTATAAAGTGATTGCACTTTGGAGGATGTTGTTAGTCATACATCATTTTCAAAATGACCAAGAAATATTTAGTTATTGTTCATTATTTCATAAAACAAAGGAAGAAGTTGGTACTTTAAAGGAGGTTACAAACATAGGTTATAGATTTCTATAATTTTGTTGCTAAGTTTGAGTAAAGTGAGACCATTACCAATTATCAGAATATGTTCGTCATTAATTGGAGAGTATTCAATTGGAAGTTCAAAATTAAAAAACTTCCGTTACAAAAAGGTTTTGGAATGTAAACATTTAAAGAGTATGTATTTAATTAAGACTATCAAGTTTTCTTAAGAGGTGACAAAATTTAGAGGTATTCAATTCAGATTTTAAAAGACTAAAACATAATAATGATATTCAAAATCATACAAATTTTAGTGGATTATTTTGTTAATTCAATGATGGAGGACCATTTAAGAAGATGCATATTGGACCACTCACTAGAGCTATGGTAAGAATAATGGAAGAAGAAGCAAAAGTTTAAAGAGTTCTCCTTTCTTGGAGAATTTTATATTAGTTTTCTTTTTCATATTTCTTGTTTTGTAAAATTTGTACAAAGTAGAAATAGAATTTTGGGTCTCCTCTCAATATTTCACATGGCGCCATTTTAAGAGCTCGAAGTAGGTGCCTTTCATTCTTCTAAGATGCCTTTTCAAGTTCTCTTGTGCCTGTCTTCTCATCATAGGCACCTTCTTCATGACTCTTCAAAGTCCTTGGTACCATTTTTGTCATCTTCTTCTTCATTGGAGAGTTTCTTTAAGCAAGGATTGTCACATGTCATCATGCCAATGGAGAGAATTTTAAGAAGCAAGTATCACATGTCACTTCATGAATTGAGAGAATTTAGGAGTCTAATAGTCATCTTTAGGAGCCTTAAGCATGGTAAATAAATGTGCTTAAATCATACTTTGAATAAGTATTTCCTGCCAATTTGGTGCATTCCTCTCTTAGTCTCTCTTATCTCTTGCTCTCACTCTCTTAGTTGAGAAGCCTAGAAAAATTGTTAGAAGATTGGCCTAACCTCCTTCCAAGCACCATTTCCCTAACATGGCTCACGGTACATAGATGCATTTGATCCAATTCTTTTTTTTTCTTCCATATTTTCATCCATAATTCAATTTCAATTGAAGAATTTATCCAGAGTCAAGGAGAACTCCATCATTCAATTTGAATGAATTTGTGTGATTTTTTATCATTGTGGACAAATATCATTCTCATGAAATAATCTCACCCATATGATGTGAGACCTTTTTATTCTTATTCAAAAAGTTTTCAGTCTCAAAGGGAAACATTATATTTCATTGTTACAATTCAAAGGACACTCAAATCATTGTTTTAGTTATTTTTCTGAATTAATATTTTTCTATAATCATTTTTTGGATTATTTCTCTTATTATTATATATGATTGTTCAATCAATGAAATGTGATTTTTTTATTTGGCTTTTATATGTGATTTTTTTTACTTACTACCTTTTTAAATATATTTTTTTAATCACAGCCATGTCATAATCAATTTTCAGTAACATGGTTATAGATTCATTTATGTTTAACAAGTTGAAAATACATCAATCATAAATTCTAAGAAAAACAACAAACAAGAAAAATTTATAAAGTAAAATAAATAAAAAATAGTGTTCAAGCATCTTAAAGGGCAGGAAATTCTTATTATATATTCATATATATTATGTTAAGGTATAAACGAATTTTTATATGATCATACACGAGTCTAAAATTGAAATTCTTGCCATAAACATTCATGATTTTAATGTTAATAAATATCATGTTTTGATATGTCAAACAAAGCCACTTATAATGAAACAAGTGATATAAATTTAATGACAAAGAATTAGACAAAGTCTGACAAAGCACTAGATGCAGGCATAAGAAGTTTAGGCAAATTCAAGAAAAAAGTAGACAAAGTCTACAAGTCTATAAGAAGTGTCAAATGCATGCATACAAAAATTTGATTCAATGTACAACAAGCATTATACACATGCATACGAAGAGTAGAGATAGTCTACAAAAAATAGATGTAGTTTACAAGAAGCAGTACATGCATGCATATAAATGTTGGGTATGAAGTCAGGATCAATTGGGTTGGGCTGAGTAGACACTATGTTTTAGTGATTGGGCTTAATCATTGTGTCCCCTTTATTATCTCTACTTATCTCTATTTAAAGAGATCATTGTACTTGTAATTGGTGTGCAACAGGACAGAATGAAAACCTAATAGTTGCCCGTGTGGATGTAGGTTGCAGTTGGTGACCGAACCACGTTAAATTCTTGTGTTGTTCTTGATTTTCTGCAGTTGATTCGTGATTGTGTGTGTAGTTTCCGCGTGCGTTTTTCCCAACAATAAAGACTAGACGCAATGTACAAGAAGCGTCATACACATGCATTCAAACACTAGACATATTGTACAAGAAGTGGTGGACAAATAAGAAGCTTAGGTGTAGTTTACAATAAGCATTAGATGCATACGAAGAAAAGATGCGATCTACGCAAGAGAAAAAGAGAACAAATGTTGCTCAAAGAGTAGATGAAGATTTACAAGACACAAGTGTAAATGAAATAGACAATGCTTACACATGTGGAAATTGTAAGGACCTGTAAAATTGAATTGGAATGAAAGTGGTATATTTAAATAATTTCAGAAGATGTTATTATTTAAAATACAAAGAGCTGGTAAATGAAGTTTCGTAGTAGTCGGACCTCGGACGTCGCCCAAGATCTGGGGTCAGCTGGTAGAGGTCGGTCGGATGACGTGTGGATCAAGAAGAGTAAAGGAAGAAAAGTGTAGTTTAGTAGTACATGATCGCCGGTCGCCTGCTACACATGAGCGCCAGGGCGCGAGAGGCATGCGGGCATCGCCAGGGCGCGAGGCATGTGGACGTGGCCAGGGCGCGAGAGGCATGCGGGCATCGCCAGGGCGCGAGGCATGTGGACGTGGCCAGGGCGCGAGAGGCATGCGGGCATCGCCAGGGCGCGAGGCATGAGGGCGTCGCCAGGGATAGACATCGGTCATCTCCCAAGAGAGTCATCGGTCGTCTTCCAGGGCGAGGGAGACATCGGTCGTTCGCCAGGAGGAGTCAGCGGTGGAAAGTTATCGCGCGACGTCGAGTTTCACACAGAGTAAAGTGGGACCCAGACTCCCAGCATGAAACGTCCTGCACGCGCGCCACGTAGACAAAAAGGGTGGTTCAGAGTGGTGACATCAGAATGTTGGCATGCGCAGGAGACACTCGCGGTCGTACTGTTCAGAGCAGTGGTTGGCATGCACAAGCGACAACAGTGGTCGTACTGTTCAGGGCAGTGGTTCTCAGGCTTTCCTGCAGAAGGGGTGGCAGCAGCAGCATACGTGGACAGGTAAGCTGGGATTCAAAAGCCACTGCGGGAAGGCAAAGAGCATTACAGACGCAAGAGTGTTAGAGTGAGTGCAAACTTCCTCCCTCCCTTCTTCTCTCCTTTGCGCTGCAACTCAGGCAACCTCCAGCACCTGTGCGACGAGCGACGACAGCCCTTGGAGCACCTGGGAGTTTCTCTGCAAATTCTACCAACCAGGCACTGAAAACAGAGCTAAGGCATCCTTCAAGCTCGGTGGGTTTGAGCTCTCGGTGTTTTGCGCAAGTCCAGGTAAGGGAAGCTAGCCTTTGTTTTCAATAAAAGCCATAGATTAGCTGTTTCTGAAGTGAGGGCGACGTGGTCGCCGGTTTTCATTTTCATTTCCGTGATGCTCTGTTTTTACGCGTGGGGCGACGAAATCGCCGGTTTTAAATGTTGTCTTCGAAATCCCCTGTTTTAGTGTCGCTTGAGCTTGTTTGAGATTGATATGTGAAATGCACGCGTTATTGGAAAAAGTCTGAACCTGGATACGTTTGTTGCTGTGGTTGAGATCGTTCATTTAAGTATTGTATGGTGCGTTGGGTGAATTGATAATCCTTAGCTGTCCTGTGTGGACTTTGTTTGCTGTCCTGTGTGGACTTTCCTTGCTGTCCTGTGTGGACTTTCCTTGCTGTCCTGTGTGGACTTTCCTTGCTGTCCTGTGTGGACCTTGGTTGCTGTCCTGTGTGGACCTTGGTTGCTGTCCTGTGTGGACTCTGGTTGCTGTCCTGTGTGGACTTTCCTTGCTGTCCTGTGTGGACTTTGCTTGCTGTCCTGTGTGGACCTTGGTTGCTGTCCTGTGTGGACTCTGGTTGCTGTCCTGTGTGGACTTTCCTTGCTGTCCTGTGTGGACTTTACAGTGGTATGGTAAGTGTCTATGTGTGTTAAATCAGTGGAAGTCCGACGTAAGAAATGAGAAACTTTATAATTTTATGTGGGTATATGGAATTTGTTTTACCCTGATTTTTATGTTCATATTTAAACTCTTTTTAAACCATCTAGCTTACCCCTTTTCTTTTGTATTGCTCTGTGGCTGTTTTCTCTTAAAACTGTGATGATCGTGTGTTTTACACGGGAGCAGATGATCTTCCAGGGAGTAGAGCTCCTCAGTGAGTGGTCGCCGGAAGGAGATCGCCTGTTTCCGTCTCTATCGGGTGATCGCCTGTTTCTGCCTCTATCGGGTGATCGCCTGTTTTTTTTTGTCCTGATAGCAGATCGGCTGTTTTGGGTCTTCTGATAGTAGATCGCCGGTTTATGTAGGGAGATCGCCGGTTTCAATTTATTGACTGTATTTTGTTTAAGTTTTGGAAAAATATACTGGTTATGTATTAAACTCCCTGTGAGGAGCAACTTCATTTTATATAAATACGTATGTTCATTTAAACATTTTTGTTTTACCTTTATTTCATTTTATAATTATGAAGAGGAAATTTGGTGGGATGTTACAGAAATCATAAGATGCATTTGTAAATGTGAAAGTATCTAAAAGTCATGCAAGTTGTCTCACACATCCCAAAGATAATTCTAATACAACAAACTTATTTTTGATTTTGTATGCTTATTTTGGTGTTGTCATATATGCAAAAGAAGGATGCGGTGATAAAGGTGTCCCACACTAAGCACATTAAGAGTAATAATGAAAGTTGTCATAAAAAATCAAGCCAAAAAAAAGCAGCGACACAAAGACAAGGAAAGCATGCAAGTTAAAATAGTTCTTTCTAGAACAATCATTTAGAAATGTCAAGAGTACGTAGATTACATGAAACATGGCACGCAAAGAGATTTATAAGCTTTTAGTGTTAAGTTAAAAGATTATCTACTAGACAACTTAGATAAAGTTTTATTTATAAATCTTCCACCTTTGTGAAAATTAGTCTTTAGTGAAAGGAGTGCTTAAATTTCATATCCTCTCTTGTGAGTTTTCTTATAAATGTAAAATAACTTTTGTTGTATAGTTATGAGTGACGTTTTTGAACTCGTGTTTTATCTTAGGAGAGGGAGATAAGAGGATAGCTAATGAGTGCATGAATAACATAAAATAAAATGAATAAGAACACATTATTGATAAGTGTCATATTTTAGTAATATTTCATATTAAAAGACATTCACTTATGGATGTTCATTGATAAAATAGCTATATTTTAACCCCTAATTTATGAATTTAAACATTTTTACATATTTTGTGATTATAATATGAATAAGAACGATTTATTCTCAAAATTGTGTTAATTTCAAGATTATAGGGAAAAATGGAGATGAAAAGGCTAAAGGATAATAGACAAGATGAAAAGTGATACAACCCAAGTAGCTACGAAGATGATCATGGAAGCAAAAGATAAAGCACAAGGTGAACAGTCATCTCAGCAAACAATTCAAGACCCCGCCAAGGATCACATGGACCTCACCAGAGGAACTGGGCATAAATCAGCACACCAACTATTCTTCCTTTTGGTCTTCTTATAAGATACAAATATGTTGTAAATAATTTGGGCTCACTTTAGGGGTCTAAATAGCAAAGATAGGCTAGAATAAGGTGCCTTTAGCATAATAAGGGGTGTAGTTAGCATTTTAGCTTGTTCTTAGCCCTTTAGGAAGACATTTTGACCTAGTTTCTAGAAAGACAAGCCTAAAATGTGGGTTTGATGTCAAACCCTAAGGTTGCCCATTTTTTCCCTTTTCCCATCCTACCCCTTTAGCTTGTTCTCCAAGGCTCCTTCACCTTTAAATAGGAGGCTTACCTAGTGTATTTTTCATGTTGAAATTGAATAGTAAGGAAACTCTACACAATTTGCATGAGATTTGTGAGCTTGTAGCTTAGGTCTTATCTTGTGAGAGTGTGAGCTCTTCAAGTGGCGGCCAACTTTCACTTATCTTGGAGGACCTCCATACTCCAAGTGGCGTGTTTCTTCCATTGCCATCACCATAAGCTTCCTCTCCTTCATCTTATTTCCATTTCCGCCTGTGTCTTTATTTTCTTAAAGTTCATGTTCTTGTTCTTCTCTACTCTTCCATTCGATTATCTTATCTTTAAGTTGTTCCCTTTCATGTTCTTCAATTTCTGCACCATCATCATGCTCACTATATCATGTGTTTTCCTTTTGCCTTTGTGAAGTGAACCTTCACACTTACTTAACTACTTGGTTAAGTTTGTGTCCAGTGGGAATCTTCCTTAGGTTTCACCTCTTAAAATGTTAAAATCTCAATTTAAGTAAAGTGTCACCTCTTAAAAAGAACAATCCTAAAATCAACTCACATCAAAAAGGAAAGTTGGAACATTCAAAACTCACCCCAAACTCGCCCAAGTAAACTCAATTCACAGGAACTCGCCCAAGGCTCGCCCAGGAGAGTTTACTCTAGAGAAGTTGGGTTTTTTTTCGTTAAACTCGCCCGAGCAAGTAATAACTCGCCTAAGCGAGAAGTCACTTAGCCCAACCTTAACTAGGTTAAATATGAGGCGTAAGACATAACCCTAGACATCATTGGAAGAATAGAAGGAAATAAAAAAACCCTAGAGGAGGCAATCATTAAGGAGAAACAACCTGGATATTCTTTTCTTGTTTTCCATGCTTGTAATGGCCAACACGACTGACTAATTCTTCTCTTTGAAATGGGGAAATTTGTTCAAACTCTTATGTATTGAGGTGATATTTATCTATAATATTTCATTTCATGATTGAAGATTGGTATTATCATTTTATTCTCAAAGCTTGAATTATTCACGATTTTGATCCTTAGATTTGACTGCAAACTACTTCTAAACATCTGACCTAATGATAATGCTTAACATATTTGAATGCTAGGAATAGATTTGAAATTTTAATTGTTTTATAACATTTGTTCGTAATGATAATGAGTTTTTATAAATATGCGAAGAATCGATATTTAGGATACTCTCTTAATATGCAAGGAATCGATATGTGAATGATTTTTATACATGCATCAATATCAATCAAGACTGAATATTATAATCTTTTATAGAAATACAGACAAGTGAGAAGGATGAACCCCTATCCCAATTTTCTCAATTGAATCACAGAAATATTTTACTTTGCTTTATTTACATTCTTGCAATATCATCATACACAATAAACTTCCAACAAACTTTTACATATTTTTTTCTATTAAGTGAAAATTATACTTGAGAATTCAATGGTTTCTTGTAGATTCGATATCCGTCCTTAGAAAAAATTTTATTACTTCTGATACGGTACACTTCTCATAAAATAGTCATCAATTATTTCTAGAAGGATCAAAAGAAACATAACAAGATATTTTGTTCTTTCTCAACAAAAGAGACAATATTTATATTTATTTTATGTTATTTTGACTTGTAATTTGCAGCATTTAATTCTTGTATTTTTTTGGGATTTAATTAGTAATGTTTAGATTAGGCTTAGTTGCACTTTCTCAAGCCCAAGACAAAAGTGCAAGTAGAAAAGAGCAAGAAAGCATCATGCAAAGCCAAATTAAAGCACATTTGTAAAATGTCAAAATTTGGCCAAAGAGAAAGGAACATAGACAAGGAAAGCATGTTAAAGTTAAAGTGAGGAATGGGAAGCACGTTCAAGCATGGAAGACACCTCCTAATTCTCGGCCAACCTCCAACATATTCTTGAATTTCTTTTAAATTTTGAATTTCAAATTTTCTTCAATTTTAGTCTTTAAATTTTTTTGTCACACTTTGGAAGAATCTAGGATTCTCTTTTGCATGTAATTTTAGGTGCATTTAGATGTCATATAATAATAGTGAATTTCAAACCGCTTAGGCTATAAATAGCCATCTTCAAGTACACTCTTCTTTTTCCCATCTCATAAGTCTTCTCCACCCTTTCATTTTACTTATTGTTGTCTAATTTCATTTGTTCATATCTAGTTCTTATTTGTTCTACCATTTATTTATATTTCAATTTGATTCCTACCAATTTTTATTTGTTTAAGTTCATTTAATATGTTGTTGTGTTTGTCTTGAACTTCTTTACTTATTGGAATAACTGATTTAAATTTTGTGTCATTTAAATGCAAAAAAGAGGAAATGATGATGATATTCATATTCTTTATTTGAGATTACGCTTTGTATGATTTTAAGTTTCCAAATACATGTTTGATCTTCATGAAAAGTCAAAAGTAATTGAGTTTATTGTGAACCCATATTTTGCAAATCTTCTACTGCTAAAAGACTGAGCCATTCAAAGTGTGTTTTGTTTTTTATTTTCTGAACTTCATCGTTTACGACGTGTGATTTGGAGGCAGGAAACAACAACTTGGTTTCAAAGCTGCCTTTTGTTTAATTTTTGTGCCTTTCTTTATTTGTGAAAAACCTCACCTGACATGAGGGTGTGGTTGTTAAGTAGTGTTAGCAAGTGTTTCTTTTGTTTTGGTTTGGTTTAAAACCTGTGTTTGTTTCATATTAGGCTTGGGTGTAGGTTGCATGCAAAATAATTTTTTTTCTAATTATACAATTTGTTTTTGTACTAATTTGAAGTATTTTATTACAATGGTGGGATATAGTTATATATGTAATTTAGTTATTTGTTTTGTCCTAATGTCAACTATTTAATTCATATTAAAAACTGCAATTTTATAAATATTAGGTTAGGGCATGTTGCATGAAAAAATTATTTTTTCTAATTATACTAATAACTGATTCACAGTTAAAAACCTGTAATTTTCTTAACCATTTTATTATTATTTTATGCATATAATGTTATTATTATTATTGTAATTATAATTTAAGAATTTTCGCATATTTATTTCTAATTTTTTCTTATGAATTTCTAATTTTTTTTCTTATTTTATAACAATATTATTATTATTTTATAAATTTACTTCATTCTTTATTAGTAAAACATTCAATTCTATACCCATATTTTTTACTACTTTGAAAATTCATTATTATTATTATTTATTTTAATTTAAAAACTATTTTATAAATTTTATTAATAATAGAAATCACTTTATATACTAATAATTTTTTAATATCTAAATTAATATTTAATTTAGTATAATGATTAATTAATTTTTGTTTTAAATTTAATTATTATTTAATAATTTTCTTACAATGTATAATTAATTATAATTTTTTATCAAATTATTATCATTATTTTATTCATAATTTTATTATTAATATATTGATAATGAGTATTATGAGTGGTCTAAGCCTGTAGGTATTACGATAAATTCAACATGAACATTCGTAAGGATATAATATTTTAAATGATTTTGATAGTAGACTTTAAGTTTAACTAAAATTCATAAAATCAATTTATCAAAATAAAATTTACACTTATTCATAAATTATAAAAAAATCCTTATTTTTTATTTATAAATTATAAAAAAATCCTTATTTTTTATTTATAAATTATAAAAAAATCCTTATTTCTGAGGTATGTGGGTCTCTAACCTCACCAAAACAAAATAAAGGCAGCTTCGAAATTTTGTTGTTTCCTGTCTCCATATCACACGCAGTACGAGATGAAGTTCAGAGAATAATGTTTGAATGACTTAGTCCTTGTTGGCAGTAGAAGATCTTCAAAATATGGGTTCAATCAACTCAAATTTATAAGTTACAAAGTTGGTTTTTTTATCAATTTGGGTTTTTTTTTTTCTTTTTATCAAAATGGGTTCTGTTTTAAAAAAGTTACAAATTTGGATAAGTCGTGCCAATTTGGTACGACTTCATATGCATAAGTCATTCCGATTTGACACGTCTCTGTCATGTTATACTGAAGTCGTGTCAACTTAGCACGACTTCTGCCACGTCATAATTTTTTTAAAATTAATATATTATAATTATTTAATTATAATTAGATATGTAAGTTATCTAATAATTGAAATTAATTTGATAAATAAACTTTTTATTAATGAATAAATACATAGATAAAGAAAATGAGAAAATTAATAATCAAACTTGAATTGAATTTTATTATTAAGCTTGTCTATGCGAACAGTTGCTTCTATTGTGACCCTCAGTTCTACAATATGAACATTTTTTTGGCTTATTTGGAATTGAATCATCCATTTCGTTATGAATGCGTTGAGTGCTAGGTCTTCCTAATTGATGTCGACGCATGATGGGGTCAGGTAAGAAATTTGGTCCCATGTAAGTAGACCTATAATCCTGATTTCGAACTGAATTAAATTAGACCTCATAAGCCTTTAAAATATTGTGCAGACTATATACTGGGGCTACAAATGCCGCAACCACAACCACAACCGCCTTCGTGTAACATCCCGCCAATTTCATTGCATAATTATAAAATGAAGTAGAGATAAAATAATAATGTTGAAGTGAACATAATTATATATATATGTAATGAAGTTTTCTCCTCGTAGGGAGTTTAATACATAATCTGCCGGTTTCCAAAAACGTAAACTAAATACAACAAAATACATAAAAACAGGCGATTCCCCAACAGGATAGGCGATCTCCCATCAGAAAAGGGCGATCTCCTATCAGAAAAGGGCGATCTCCCATCAGACAACATAAAAAGGGTGATCGCCTAACAGAAATATATATATGGGTGATCTCCTCCCGGCGACCACTCACTGAGGAGCTCTACCACCTGCAACCTCGTCTGCTCCCGTGCAAAATACACGATCATCACAGTTTAAGAGAAAACAGCCACAGAGCAATACAAAAGAAAGGGGTAAGCTAGATGTTTTAAAAGCTTTTAAATCAATAGTAAACATAAAACTTCACACCATTCATGATCCATATCAATTACAACCATCAACATTGCCATATTCCACATACTCGTCAAGTGTCCATTTGCTACTTTCAGTATTCAAGATTCACACGTCAGACTTTCCACTGACTCACAATGCATAGACACATGACACTACTTCCGGATTGACTCGTGCGTTGACTCAGGCTCAGAGATCTGCACCTGTCATACCATACCACTGTGAAATCCACACAGGGTCGCTGTGAAATCCACACAGCCATGCGCATATATAATCTCAATGTCATTAACTCTCCCGGTATGACAGGGTTAATTCATATAACAGGCCGAGCTCGTTCTTTTTCACACGACTCACCCATTCATATGAACCTCCTCCGACTCTCCACAACTGAATAACTTCATCTACGTGATTCCATTATATCAGCAGAGTCAGGATATCTCCTTCTAGACAAGCCCCTAGTCAATACACCTACACACGATCTTACACGGTATTTCCTTTCCTGAAAATACTATGCCTTGATCCCACATTCACAACATTCACACGTCATACAACACTTAATGAACGATTCCAGTCACAGCAAAACTCATGCCAAGGTTCAGATTTTCGAATATCACATTTAAATCTCAAACAGTTTCAACCAACACCAAAAACAGGGGAGTTCGAAAAACAACGCCAAAACCGGCGATCTCGTCCAAAAACAGGGGATTTCGAAATCTGTATTTAAAACCGGCGACCACGTCGCCCAAACACATAAGAACAGAACATCATGAAAAAAGGGGTTTAAAACCGGCGACCACGTCGCCCAACCACATAGAACAGAGCATTGCGAAAAGAAACATGAAACCGGCGACCACGTCGCCCTCACTTCAGAAACAGCTAATCTATGGCTTGTATTGAAAATGAAGGCTAGCTTCCCTTACCTGGACTTGCGCAAAACATCAAGAACTCCAAAACCCAACGAAGCTTAAAAGATGCTTTCACTCTGTTTTTGCGTCTGGTTTGTAGGACTTGCAGAGAACTTCCCAGGTGCTCTAATGGTAGCCGTCGCTCGTCGTACTTTTGGGTGAAGGTGCCTGAATCGCAGTGCGAAGGAGAGAAAAGGAGAAGAAGGGAGGTAAACACACTCTTTCGCTCTTGAACCACTGCAACGTTTCCTTCTCTCAGAAGTGGGTTTTTGCATCTTAAACTAACTTGTCCACAAAAGCCGCTGCCACCACCCACTCTGCAGGGAAGTTTGCATGTACGCTGCACTGAACAGTACGACTAAGTGTAACATCCCGCCAAAATAATACATACATACATGTATAATGAAATTAAGTGTAACCAAATAATATTGAAGAATACAAGGTAATATATATATATATAAGTAATGGAGTTGCTTCTCTTAGGGAGATTAGTACATAATCCTTCAAATGTTTTCAAAATTTAAAGAAAGAAAAACAAATACAGCAAGACCGGCGGTCTCCATACATAAAAACGGCGACCTCCAACACAAACCGGCGATCCCAAAACAGAAGACCTCAAAACAGGCGATCTGCTATCAGGACACAAATCCGGCGATCACCCCCGAGAGGTGGAAATAGGCGATCTCTTTCCCCGGCGATCACTCACTAGGGAGCTCTTCTTCCTGGAAGATCATCTGCTCCCGTGTAACAATTACACGATCATCACAGTTTTTAAAGAGAACCAAGCACAACACCAAAGAAAACACCACAGGGTAAGCTAGACATTTTAAAGAGAGTTTAAATAGGAACATTAAAATTAAAGTAAAACAAGTTTCAAGATTATCCATGTAAAACGTAGAGCTGCTCATCCCTTCACCTGATCGCCCAAAAATCCAAACATTTCACAGCATTTCTCAGAATCAATCTATTTCACAAACTGCATCAAGTGTCTATCAATATTCAAGTTTCTCATTTCACATGTCAGACTTTCCACTGACTCACAACACAAGACACTTGACACTACTTCCGGATTGACTCGTGCGTTGAACTTAGTATCCAGAGACATGCACTTGTCATACCATACCACTGTGAATCCACACAGCATGCGCATATACAATCTCAATGTTACCATTCTCCTGGTATGACAAGGTTAATCCATACAACAGCTCGAGCTCGTTCCCATTTGAACAACTCGCCCATACGTATGAACCTCCTTCGACTCTCACCAACTGAATAACTTCATCTACGTGATTCCATTATCTCAGCAGAGTCAGGATCGTCTCATTAACAGGTTACTCACTGATCAATGCACTTCCTAACCAATCTCAACACGGTATTTCCTTTCCTGAAAATACTATGCCTCGATCCCACATTCACAGCATTCAAGACATCATACCACTCAAATAAATGATTCAATCACAGCGACAATCATTTCAAAGGTTCAGATCTTCGAATATCTCATTTACATCTCAAACAGTTTTCAAAACAACACCAAACACAGGGAGTTCGCAAACAACGCCAAAATCGGCGATTTGGTTCAAAACAGGGTATTTTCGAAGTCTGTATTTAAAACCGGCGACCACGTCGCCAAACACATAAAACAGAGCATTCACGAAGATGAAACGAAAACCGGCGACCACATCGCCCAATCACATAGAACAGAGCATTTTACAAAGATGAAAACGAAACCGGCGACCACGTCGCCCTCATTTCAGAAATAGCAAAACTATGGATTGTATTGAAAATGAAGTCTAGCTTCCCTTACCTGGACTTGCGCAAACACTTAGAGTTCCGAAACCCAACAAAGCTTGAAGAACGCCTTGGCTCTGTTTTTTGCGTCTGGTTGAAGGACTTGCAGAGGACTGCCCAGGTGCTCTAATGGTGGCTGTCGCTCGTCGTACTCTCGTGTGAAGGTGTTAGAATCGCAGCGCGAAGGATATATCTGGAGGAGAAGGGAGGTAACTCACTCTTTCTCTCTTCGAAGGCTGCAACGTTTCTTCCCCTTCAGTAGTGGATTTCAGTGACTTAAACCAACTTATCCCTCCAAAAGCAGCTGCCACCACCTACTCTGCAGGGAAGTTTGCGTGCACGCTTCCCTGAACAGCACGACCACTGTTGCCTCTGGTGCATGCCAACCACTGCTCTGAACAGTACTGCTACTGTTGTCGCTTGTGCATGCCAGCCACTGCTCTGAACAGTACGACCGCGAGTGTCTCCCGCGCATGCCAACATTCTGATGTCACTATTCTGAACCACCCTTTTCGTCTACGTGGCGCGCGTGCAGAACGTCTCATGCTGGATGTCTGGGTCCCACGTTCTCTGTGTATAACTTAACGTAGCGCGATGACCTTTTCACCGATGACCACAGGCGCGAAGACTAACAACCGATGACCTCTCGCGCGAAGGCTAACAACCGATGACCTCTCGCGCGAAGGCTAACAACCGATGACCTCTCGCGCGAAGGCTAACAACCGATGACCTCTCGCGCGAGGGCTAGCAACCGATGACCTCTCGCGCGAAGGCTAACAACCGATGACCTCTCCCCCTGATGATGCCCGCATGCCCCTCGCGCCCAGGCGATCCTGCATGCCTTGCGCCCTGGCGATGCTCGATGACACATCGCCACGCCTTCCTGGAGGTTCTTCATTCCACTATGTTACATCCAAGGTATTCTCTCCACAAGGCTTGGTGACGTCGGTAGCTTCACACTTCCAAGAGTTGATTAGCACAAGTCCTCGTGCGCCCAAGCGTGTAACGTTAAGGATGATTCTCTTATGCTCAAGTATAGAGCTTCGCCTGCCCAGCGTATCCAAGGTTTAACCTACACCTTGATACGCGTGGCCTTTGGGACGTACCAGGGTTGATCCAACATTTTGGCTACACACTAAGTGTAGTTTCGGCGATTAGGTGTACTCTAGGCGACAGGCTACTAGGTACACACAGGCGATAGGCGTTCAAGCATAATCTAGGCGATAGGCGTTCAAGCATAAGCTAGGCGATAGGCGTTCAGGTACACACAGGCGATAGGCGTTCAAGCATAAGCTAGGCGATAGGCGTTCAAGCATAAGCTAGGCGATAGGCGTTCAGGTACCAGAGAAGTTGGAGATCGCCTACCCGCTTAATAACGGCGATCTCGTAGTTTTCTCAGCTATACATTCCTTCCTTTATATTTAAATAAACACGTGCTTCGAATTTATTTATAATATAACACTTTTATTCAAATATAAACTTCTAGGTTCTTACAATCTCCCCAACAAGAAAAATTTTCGTCCCCGAAAATGAATTACAAGGAAAAGAGGTATGGGTAGGCTTCCCTCATGGGTTCTTCTAACTCCCACGTTGAATCACCCGATTTCTCATCCCACACCACTTTCACCATGTTGATGGTCTTGCCTCTGAGTTGTTTACCCTGCCGGTCATCAATTCTAACTGGTTTTGCTTCAAAGGACAAGTCATCTCTGATCTGCACCTTCTCGGTCGTCTGTTGAATCAACTCTGGTTCAACCAATACTGCTTCCTGGTACCAGTACAAAGGAGTTCTGCATTTCCTTCCATACAAAGCTTCATACGTTGCCATCCCAATGCCAGCATGATCGCCGTTATTATAGGTAAACTCTTCTAACTCGGCTGGGGCCCTCCTGTAAGGTGCCATTGACACTGGTCCAGCCCCAGGTACCAAAATCAATAGAGAACTCCACTTCTCTCTTAGGAGGTAATCCGGATATTTCTTCTGAAATTACATCCATGAAATCTTTCACCACAGGTATCCAACTTACGTCCTCTTTATTCTTCACTCCCAACTGAGCTAGGATTCACGAAGCACCTCGCTTCTTTCTCCCAACTCCGACTACCCATGCTGAGCTGATAACACGTCTGCCTCTTGGAGGTCTGGAAACGCTATCTTCTGACTACCACAGACTACGAGAACGTGATTGGCAGCTAGTCAATCCATTCCCAGGATAACATTCAGATCCTGAAGAGGTAGGCAGATCAAGTTCACCTTGAATCTGCGTCCCTCTACTATCACTGGACATTCGGGGCAAACCGTAGAGGTCAACACCTGTCCTGATGCAGGTGTATAGACCAACAGTTTCAAACGGCAACTCCTTCACTAGAAGGCCCAACTCGGCTACACACAGGCTTGACACAAAGGAGTGTGTCGCTCCAAAATCAAACAAAATTCTAACGCATCTACCAGCTATAGAGCAACATTCTGTATTAAGTTACCTGACTGGGATGCCTCCGCTCCAGCCATGGCAAACACTCTCCCTGCTGCCTGAGGTCGACTGCCTCCATTCCTCAACTGTTGGGATCCACTGGGTTGAGTCATCCTATTCTGGGTAGGACAATCTCTAGCAACGTGTCCCGTCCTTTGACAGGCAAAACATCTTCTCTCTGAATCTCTTTTGGGGCACACATTGGCTGTGTGTGGTCCACCACAGTGGAAACATTTAAGTTTCCAGGGTTGTTGCTGCTGAAGCTGGGGCGGTGCTGCTTCTGCCCTATGCTGAGAGGGTCTCGAATAAGGCTTGCTTTGTGGGTGCTGCACCTTGGCCTTCCCACTGGAGGGACCCCCTGGTTGTGATCTGATTACTCTGGAACCACTCCTCTCCAGGGTCTCCACTACCCTTGCCTTCCTTACTAGGGTATGTAACTCCCTGGTCCACGGATCTGCTTGATCAGGGGTAGCACTCCCACTGAGCTTGGGTGGGTTGTGCCTCATGAACTCGGTCATCCCTACCTGCTCCCGAGGCTGATTGACCTGGGAAGCTGTTGCAGCCGATCCAGCAGTTTCCAAATGATTCATTACAGCCTGATGAATCTGGGCCATTACCGTATTCTGCTGTTGGATGGCAGTTGCCATCATCTCGATAGCCTTAGCGATCTGGCTCATCTCCGAAGAAGATTGGGGAGGGGTAGAAGGTCTACGTGCCATCTCTCTTCGTTTTCAGATTTTGAAACTATAATATTCCTATATTCCCTACAACTACAAGAATGAGATCGATAAGAAATCAATTCATTCAAGGGGGGTAACAGCTAGACCTTACAAAGGTTAGCATCTCAAAATCATTAAGAATTTGAGCTCAACAACAGAGTCATAATGCTTATAACATCAAGCATAACACCAGCACAACTACTGGTATGCAGTCACCAGTCCAATCAGCCATTTCCAATCAATTACAAAGACACTCAAGAGAATGAGATAGCTCACACCAGAATTCAATATATGCTAAACATCAAACCTTTGGAATTAAGATTGAGACTCATCTCGATCCAGTTATGAGTGTGCACCCTCACTACTTTATCAAGACCTTCTCATTCTTAATACTAAGATTTTCAATTAGAACATATATTCACCCAAGCACACACAAAATTCAATACAAAAACGTTTGAAAACCTTTCACTATAGTTATTATTTTAAACTCAAATAACTTTCATGAGCAGAAGAAACACAATGGATCCACAGCCCCCAGATCATCCTAAGGACGAACTGCTCTGATACCATTAATGTAACATCCCGCCAAAATAATACATACATACATGTATAATGAAATTAAGTGTAACCAAATAATATTGAAGAATACAAGGTAATATATATATATAAGTAATGGAGTTGCTTCTCTTAGGGAGATTAGTACATAATCCTTCAAATGTTTTCAAAATTTAAAGAAAGAAAAACAAATACAGCAAGACCGGCGGTCTCCATACATAAAAACGGCGACCTCCAACACAAACCGGCGATCCCAAAACAGAAGACCTCAAAACAGGCGATCTGCTATCAGGACACAAATCCGGCGATCACCCCCGAGAGGTGGAAATAGGCGATCTCTTTCCCCGGCGATCACTCACTAGGGAGCTCTTCTTCCTGGAAGATCATCTGCTCCCGTGTAACAATTACACGATCATCACAGTTTTTAAAGAGAACCAAGCACAACACCAAAGAAAACACCACAGGGTAAGCTAGACATTTTAAAGAGAGTTTAAATAGGAACATTAAAATTAAAGTAAAACAAGTTTCAAGATTATCCATGTAAAACGTAGAGCTGCTCATCCCTTCACCTGATCGCCCAAAAATCCAAACATTTCACAGCATTTCTCAGAATCAATCTATTTCACAAACTGCATCAAGTGTCTATCAATATTCAAGTTTCTCATTTCACATGTCAGACTTTCCACTGACTCACAACACAAGACACTTGACACTACTTCCGGATTGACTCGTGCGTTGAACTTAGTATCCAGAGACATGCACTTGTCATACCATACCACTGTGAATCCACACAGCATGCGCATATACAATCTCAATGTTACCATTCTCCTGGTATGACAAGGTTAATCCATACAACAGCTCGAGCTCGTTCCCATTTGAACAACTCGCCCATACGTATGAACCTCCTTCGACTCTCACCAACTGAATAACTTCATCTACGTGATTCCATTATCTCAGAAGAGTCAGGATCGTCTCATTAACAGGTTACTCACTGATCAATGCACTTCCTAACCAATCTCAACACGGTATTTCCTTTCCTGAAAATACTATGCCTCGATCCCACATTCACAGCATTCAAGACATCATACCACTCAAATAAATGATTCAATCACAGCGACAATCATTTCAAAGGTTCAGATCTTCGAATATCTCATTTACATCTCAAACAGTTTTCAAAACAACACCAAACACAGGGAGTTCGCAAACAACGCCAAAATCGGCGATTTGGTTCAAAACAGGGTATTTTCGAAGTCTGTATTTAAAACCGGCGACCACGTCGCCAAACACATAAAACAGAGCATTCACGAAGATGAAACGAAAACCGGCGACCACATCGCCCAATCACATAGAACAGAGCATTTTACAAAGATGAAAACGAAACCGGCGACCACGTCGCCCTCATTTCAGAAATAGCAAAACTATGGATTGTATTGAAAATGAAGTCTAGCTTCCCTTACCTGGACTTGCGCAAACACTTAGAGTTCCGAAACCCAACAAAGCTTGAAGAACGCCTTGGCTCTGTTTTTTGCGTCTGGTTGAAGGACTTGCAGAGGACTGCCCAGGTGCTCTAATGGTGGCTGTCGCTCGTCGTACTCTCGTGTGAAGGTGTTAGAATCGCAGCGCGAAGGATATATCTGGAGGAGAAGGGAGGTAACTCACTCTTTCTCTCTTCGAAGGCTGCAACGTTTCTTCCCCTTCAGTAGTGGATTTCAGTGACTTAAACCAACTTATCCCTCCAAAAGCAGCTGCCACCACCTACTCTGCAGGGAAGTTTGCGTGCACGCTTCCCTGAACAGCACGACCACTGTTGCCTCTGGTGCATGCCAACCACTGCTCTGAACAGTACTGCTACTGTTGTCGCTTGTGCATGCCAGCCACTGCTCTGAACAGTACGACCGCGAGTGTCTCCCGCGCATGCCAACATTCTGATGTCACTATTCTGAACCACCCTTTTCGTCTACGTGGCGCGCGTGCAGAACGTCTCATGCTGGATGTCTGGGTCCCACGTTCTCTGTGTATAACTTAACGTAGCGCGATGACCTTTTCACCGATGACCACAGGCGCGAAGACTAACAACCGATGACCTCTCGCGCGAAGGCTAACAACCGATGACCTCTCGCGCGAAGGCTAACAACCGATGACCTCTCGCGCGAAGGCTAACAACCGATGACCTCTCGCGCGAAGGCTAACAACCGATGACCTCTCGCGCGAGGGCTAGCAACCGATGACCTCTCGCGCGAAGGCTAACAACCGATGACCTCTCCCCCTGATGATGCCCGCATGCCCCTCGCGCCCAGGCGATCCTGCATGCCTTGCGCCCTGGCGATGCTCGATGACACATCGCCACGCCTTCCTGGAGGTTCTTCATTCCACTATGTTACATCCAAGGTATTCTCTCCACAAGGCTTGGTGACGTCGGTAGCTTCACACTTCCAAGAGTTGATTAGCACAAGTCCTCGTGCGCCCAAGCGTGTAACGTTAAGGATGATTCTCTTATGCTCAAGTATAGAGCTTCGCCTGCCCAGCGTATCCAAGGTTTAACCTACACCTTGATACGCGTGGCCTTTGGGACGTACCAGGGTTGATCCAACATTTTGGCTACACACTAAGTGTAGTTTCGGCGATTAGGTGTACTCTAGGCGACAGGCTACTAGGTACACACAGGCGATAGGCGTTCAAGCATAATCTAGGCGATAGGCGTTCAAGCATAAGCTAGGCGATAGGCGTTCAGGTACACACAGGCGATAGGCGTTCAAGCATAAGCTAGGCGATAGGCGTTCAAGCATAAGCTAGGCGATAGGCGTTCAGGTACCAGAGAAGTTGGAGATCGCCTACCCGCTTAATAACGGCGATCTCGTAGTTTTCTCAGCTATACATTCCTTCCTTTATATTTAAATAAACACGTGCTTCGAATTTATTTATAATATAACACTTTTATTCCAATATAAACTTCTAGGTTCTTACACTAAGCGTGCCTCTGCGCAGGCTAACACTCTGAGGTCACTATTCTGAACCACCCTTTTTGTCTACGTGGCGCGCGTGCAGGACGTTTCATGCTTGGAGTCTGGGTCCCACTTCTCTGTGAGCAACTCGACATCGCGCGATAACCTTTCACCGATGACCACTGGCGCGAAGACTATCCACCGATGACCTCTTGCGCGAAGACTATCCACCGATGACCTCTCGCGCGAAGGCTATCCACCGATGACATCTCGCGCGAAGACTAACCCCGCATGCCTCGCGCCCTGGCGATGCCCGAATGCCTCGCGCCCTGGCGATGCCCGCATGCCTCGCGCCCTGGCGATCACGTGTAGTCTAGGCGACTGGCGATTTTGTACTAACAAGGAAATCTTATAGTCTTCTAAACTACGATTTCCTTCCTTTTTATTTTAAATAAAAAATACTTAGAATTCATTTAAAATATACCCTTTTATTCCAATTTAATTTTTACAGGTCCTTACACTTCGCATCCGACTTATCACCCTTCGAGATTTCCTTATGGTCATGATTTTGATATTGGTAAATCCAGTTATTTGAGTCTTCCACAACCATCCACATCCTTACACGTATAACTTTTTACCTTCTCCTTCGGGTACTTTTTCCACTCCACCAAATATATTTGGAACTTCGGCATTCACCCCTCTTTCTGCATATAATCCAACATCATCCATGCACTATCGACCCACAATGCCCTCACCAGCATCTCATAATGAAGCCAATAACAACGATGATAAACATATTGCTGATGATCCCCTTCCACCTCCTCCTCCGTCTGATCATCACCCTCCACGAAAACCTCAACGAAAAATACGAAGACCACATTGTGGCACGTCTTCCCATAAATAATTTACTTCTAGTTCAACTTTATATTTTTATTTTATATCTTGTAATGAATCTTACTAATTTGTTTAGTTCTAATTAATCTCTTCTCATCATTATGTGTTCTATAAAATCATTACTTCTCAAACTATTTATTTTACAAATTCACAACAATAATTCTCTATTTATTTTCCAAATACCCAATATATAAACAATAAAATTAAAAAAAATTATGACGTGGCAGAAGTCGTGCCAACTTAGTACAACTTTAGTATGACGTGGCAGAAGTCATGCCAAGTTGACACGATTTCAGTATGACATAGCAGAGACGTGTCAAATTGGGACGACTTATACATATGAAGTCGTGCCAAATTAGCACAACTTGCCTAAATTTATAATTTTTTTAAAACCGACCCCATTTTGATAAAAAAAAACCTCAAAATGGTTAAAAACCTACAAAGTTACTAGCACTTTATTATAACTGGAAGTCATTTCAACTTAGAACGAACTTGAGTTTATATAAAACACAACTAAAGTAGTCTAAGCTTTTCATAACCTTTTTAAAAATCACTCTAAGTTGAAGTCATCATCATGCATGATTAAATTCATTTATTCTTAGCAAGACTTTATTTAACATCAAAATTAATTATAAGTTAATAGACAAAGTGGTGTAACTTTGAAATAACTTCATCTTCAATGCTAAAGTCAAATCTTTTACAATTTATTTTGTCGTTTAATTGAAATCGTGTAACTTTATAATAATTTAATATAAATAAAATCGTATCATCTTAACATACTTTATTCATAATAATAAATTTGTATTCTTTACCTAAATTTTTCAAATAAAACTTATATTTTTAGTATGTTAACATTTATATATATATATATATATATTAATATATATATATATATATATATATATTTATATATATATATATATATATATATATATATATATATATATATTAGTAGATGGGTTGATGCAACTAGCATCAGATATCTTTGATTTTCAAGGAAAATTGTCATATACTATGATTTATATGCTTGATTAAGTTCGTTTTATTATATATACCTATGTACTATCTTTCTTTTTTCAAGTTACTATCTACTGTGTTGAAAAAGATTGTGTGTCTACAGAAGAATTTTTTATGGGGTTGGGAGTTAGAAGGGAGGAAGATAACATGGATTGCTTGGGATAAGGTTTGTAAATCTAGGAAAGCGGGTGAGCTCGGTATTATTAATGACAAGAGATTTAATCTGGCCTTGCTGGAAAAATGGATATGACATCTGAATTCGGACAAGGAGAGGTTAAGGAGGGAAATCTTGAAATCTAAGTATGATGGATGGAGAGGCATGAAAGAACAGCAAACTAATAATAGCAAAGCCTCTTTCTAGCGGACTAATATGAAATTATTAAAAACCATCTATAACTTTATTGTTCAGATCCAAGAACGAGAAAAATTTTATGCATAGAGAAGTTACTATCACTTTAGATACATGAAAAAATGTTATAAGAGATAAAAACTAAAGTGAAATTAGTTATTATAATTTGTATTGAAATTAATTTTTTTTAATCGATCCTTATTATTTATTGTTATCTTTCTCAATTAATGTTAACACTGTATATGTCACTACAATGCACTTTCATTCACGTAAGTTTGTATAATAAAACAATATATAAAAACGCATTTTACAATAAAAAAGTAAAGATACCATTTACTTATCCTTTCAAAACTTATACAATTTGATATATAATTTTGTAAAATTTAAATTAAAAAATCTTTAAAATTTTATTATAAAAAAATTAAAATAAATTAAATACACCTTAATAAAAAAAAATTATGAATTAATAAAAAGTATCATCATTATGAATAGTTTCAAGGAATAAAAGCATAATAATGTATATGTTCTTACAGAAAAAAAATAAAATCTTAGTGGATCTTCAAATAAAATTTAATGAAATATATGAGGTTTCCATGATGATTTCTGTAAGTTATAAAAGTTATTGTAAAATATGGAGTTTATTTCATTTTTGTAAATTATAAAAGTTATTGCAATATGAAATAGTGTTCTATAAGGAGGCCAATCTACACTAGTTTTGATAAAAATTCAAAAGGAATTTCATAAAAGGGAAATTATGTAATTTCTCAGATTGATAATTAGTATATTATTTGAAATAATTTCATCATAAATAATTTATATAATTTATTTCGTATTTTTGGTAATTTATGAAGTGAAACAAGACTATTTTGCAAAGAAGATTAAATTGAGAGAAAAGGTGTTATTTTATATTTTTAAAATTTTATATATGATTAAAAATGTACATTTTTATTATTTATTGAAAATATTTATGTTTAAATTATTTATATTTATTGGAAATAATTACACTTATTTAAGTGTTTCCATTAGAAGTCAAAGGTAATTTTGTAAATTCAATTTTTATTGAAATTAAAATTCTCATAATTTGATATTTGTAATTTATTTAAATGATTTAAAATTTATAAGCAACCTAATTGACAACCTGAATAACCTATGTCATCCATAAAAGACGAAAAATGTTGAATATAGAGAGGAAAAGTTTATCATCTGTATAGGTTACTTAGAAGGACTTGTACCTAATGTGAGTTGGTGATGTTTGGTAAAACCTGTACTTAGTTGGGATTTTTTAAATAGAACCTGAACAAATGTGGAAGGAAAATATAGGTTGCTCACTTAGAATCTTTAGGTTGTCGTTTAGCCATGAGAATGACCTAAATCTTAAATTGAAATGTATTTGTAATGGTTGATGATAATGGTGGACTGATAATGGTTTTTTAACCGAAATTGGTGAAGTTTTAGAAAAAATTTACGGAAACCGGTAGATTTTGAAAAAATTACCCCTATGGAAAAATCATGTCACTATTAAGAATTTATTGTGAAGAAATCATAAGTTTGTACATTTATGAGAAGAGTTTGGATTCATGAAAGTAAAGTTATTTTAGTCTGTTTAGTGTAAAAAAAGAAATTGTGTTTTACCTACACAATTTTTATTAATGTTAATCGATGTTTTTTTTATATTTTAAATACAATTGTGTCAGTAGGACACGATTTTCAATTTGCATGAGTGACACAACGCAAGTTGATTTAGATTAAACTAAAGTCGTACATCTTCTCCATGACATTCTTATAACGTAATGTATTATTTAAAAAAAAAGTGATTGATACTTTAGTATAATTTTTTTATATAGAAATATTAATTGTAAAATTAAAAATTAATATTGTGCAATTGAAAAATAATCAAGAGCGCTAGTAATTTTTTAGAAATTATAACAAAAAAAAGATATATTAAAAATATAGAAAATAGTAATTAAATGTGGAAAGAAAATTGGAATTGAAACTACAAATTTGATAGCAAAATGAAGAAAGAGGGAAATTTAATAATGCAAATTGTAATTAAATTATAATATGAATATTGTTACATTTACATCAAGTAATTTATCTATTAGAGAAAGTGTCAAAAGGTGGTCTTCTTGTTTGTCTTCTAGGCCTTCATCGATGGTGATGGTTGAAAGAAGGTGGATCATCATTATTATCTTTATGATCATCGTTGTCACCTTTATTATCGAGTCCTTGTGTGGGCCTTGTGGGCAGACAATAGTGTATGGATCATGTCAGATTGTATGCACATGGAGGAGTGAATGTCAAAGTTTCAAACATATTTGGTGGATTAGAAAAAAGATTTTGTTGACTAGGAAAAATATTATATGTGTAGGGAACATATTTGTGTGGAGAACAAAAAAGAAAGTGGTGATGACAATCCATGTATGTGGAAATCGATGGTTGTTGAAGACCAGAATGACCAAACTGACTAACATGAAATTGTTGGCCATAAGAAGAAGGCCCAACATGTTGATAAGGAGGTTATGGTTAGGGTTGGTCAGGTTCCTATGGCGTGTTGTACTATTGGAAAACAATGTCAAATTTTAGATAAATAAAATTACATCATGAAAAGTAAAGTAAAATGAAGTGAACTTACATCATTGTCGAATGTCGGTTCTAGAGGCAATATGTACCAAATAGTATGGTTAATGTATCATTGCACGTATGTTGTCGTTTCATGCAAATGACCATCACCACTGAACTAAATACCTTGAATGAGACTATTATATCGATCAGTCCACATTACAATCCACCTTCGATGATACTTTTGTCAATATTTGTCTCTTATGTCTCTCATATCTTCTTTGTGCAACTGATCTAATTTGAATGGGTTTGATTAAATACCTTGTTAAAACCTAAATTAATACCAGAGGAACAATGTCCTACTAATAGGAGAAACCTTAGCAATTAATAAGGGAGTGACATTGTCCCTACTGTAAGGAGTTCACAAGAACTGCAAAAATTGTCATTAGTATGAGACAAAAATGTTGATAAGATTGGATGTATCTGATTTAATTAAAAACTCGTTTGGTTGTAACTGATTTAACGTCTTCCTTATTGAACTCATTGTACTTGTAGGTGACTATTGTCTTTGTGACAATGCAAAATACCACCTTGTACAAACAATATATGTATTATAAACAACAGAAAAGCTAATAATGATTTGAAGTTTTATTTGGGGAAGTAATTATGCAGATAAAAATATATTTTTTCACGAGTGGAAATAACCGATGAATATCTATTTCCATTGTGTAGATAAAAATTACTTACTACTCTTATTTATTTCTCAATTGCACAATATTAATTTTTAATTTCACAATTAATATTTTCATATAAAAATTTTATACTAAAATGTCAAACAATTTTTTTAAAAATAAAATACTACATTATAAATCGATTTTATAAGATTAAGTTAGACTTAAAGTTCACTTCTTAATAGTAATCTTACATTAACTAGAAAAAAAAGAATTGAACGACATATAAACATATAAGAAAGAAAACTCACAAATTCATTCTCTTAAAGTTTTAAAGTTATAGGTTGGAGATGATATCAAACCTATTTGGATTGAGTAATAACTCATAACTAAAGTGGTAAAATATCAAGAAGAAAATTCATTAATGAAATAATGATTTAATCATATGCTAAATTAATATTATCAAGATTAATATTAATGAGTCTTTAAAAAAACATTAAATATGATAAATTACACTTTTTTTTTTATTCAAATAGAATTCATGTATTCTTAATTAACAATGATCCAGATATAATTTATATAGTATATGTGTGTACTATTTTATAAGACAATATTACAAATAACAGTGAAACAACTATCCAAATAGAGAGATGATCTAATTTTCCAAGTACTTTTGTTATGTATATGTATTTATGACTACTTTGGATACTTAAGAAGCTCCAAAGTTTTATATATTGGTTATACAATTATATATATGAGGTGTGGGGTTTGATTTGGATTGCAGTAGTCAATGAGGTTTAAAAGCATAGAAACAACGTAATCTTTAAAGTGGGTGTAGCAGATGTTTTGGAAGTGCTCGCTTTGATCCAATTAAAGGTTTAGTCTTGGATTACATCCAAGTCACATTCCGTACATTTTCCCTTTTCTGATTGGTGTCTTGATCTTCTGGTTTGTATGAGGATGATTTCATGATGTATTAGAGGGGGAGGGTAATTTCATGACACTAGTGCAAAATGATGAAAGGAATACTCCTTTCTAAGTGCGGTTTCGCGCTAAAACGCCTTTGTTAAAAACGCGGTGGCATTTTTGAAATTAGTTTGTTTTACAAATGCGGTTGTTAGTTAAAACCGCATTTGTAAATGAAATGCCTTTCATTTACAAATGCGGTCATACGCGTGACCGCATTTGTAAATGAAAAACTTTCATTTACAAATGCGGTTTTAACTAATAACCGCATTTGTAAAATGTTTTTAACCTAAAATTTGAAGCGCGCCACTGCACTTTCACTCTTTCTGCTCTGCTCTTCCTTGTCGCTGTTGCTGCGCTGCGCTGTGTTCCTTGCTTCTGTGCATCTTCATTGTTATTGCTTCCATTGTGAGTTTCGTATCCCATTTCATTCTCTTCAGTTCGCTTTAGGAATGCTGTTCTTATATATGGTTTTTTCCTTGCGCAGTGCTTGAAGTTACTGTTGCATTGCTCGCCGCTGTCGCGCCCCGCTTCCACCTCTGGTTTTCTATCAGTTGAATCATCATCTTCGCACACAAGGTTAGTTGATTTTTTGAATTTTTGACTTTATTTATTATAATTTGTATATTATTTAATATAAATTTATATTATATAATTTTTAATTTTTAAAATTTATATTATTTAGTTAGTAGTTTTTATGTTAGTTTTGTTAATTTTTTTTTGCTGTACTTTGAATATTTTTTTTTATGTATTATAATTTGTATATTATTTAATATAAATTTGTATTAATTTATATAATTTGTATTATATAATTTCTATTTTCTAAAATTTAAATTATTTAGTAATTATTTGTTAGTTTATAGTAGAATTTATGTTATGTTAGTTGTTACATTAGAATAGAATATCGTGTTTGTATTTGGACCTCCGACAATAATACGTGCTGGTATTGAGTCCGGGGGTGTTCGACCCTCAGCAAATGCATGAGATAGAACACTTATTAGAAAATCCTAGGTATCTATATTGCAGAATATATAATGGATCGAAGTTGGATTCATTGTGCTCGTATAAGTGATGAGTACGAAAGAGGAGTAGAAGAATTTATACAATTTGCGCAGCGTAACGCGATTAATAGTGGTCGTGATGGAGGAAAGATTAGGTGTCCGTGCGTTAACTGTTTGAATGGAAGGATACTGGATGTGAATATCATGAGGGAACACCTGCTATGTGATGGGTTTCTTCGATCTTATACAACTTGGACATGGCATGGTGAATTATTAAATTTACCACGTGTTTCCGTAACTGAAGAATATGTGGGATCCACCACGGATGAAGCAGAACACGATGATGTAGTTGATGATCGATTGGAGGACATGATTCGTGATGTGGGAGCTGAGTCTTTTGCAAAAGCGCATGGATATGGAAGTATGTCAAGCGATGCAGAGACTCCATTGTATCCTGGATCAACTAATAACTTCACACGGTTGTCGGCAGTGTTAAGATTGATGAATTTGAAGGCACTAAATGGATGGACCGATAAAAGTTTCACGGAATTGCTCCAGCTGTTGAAGGATATGCTTCCAGAGGGAAATACTCTACCTAATCGTAATTACGAGGCCAAAAAGATTCTTTGTCCAATGGGTATGGAGTATAAAAAGATACATGCATGTCCTAATGATTGTATATTATACCGGAAAGATTTTGAATTGTTGAAAAGTTGTCCAAGGTGTGGGTTATCACGTTATAAATTGAAACAAACAGATGATGATACTATTGAAGAGATGGAAAAGCATGGACCCCCAATGAAGGTTATGTGGTATCTTCCCATCATTCCAAGGATGAAGCGTTTGTTTGCAAACCCAGACGATGCTAAGAATCTTAGATGGCATGCAGATGAGAGGAAATGTGATGGCATGTACCGACATCCAGCTGATTCTGTTCAGTGGAAGAAATTTGATGATGAGTTTCCAGAGTTTGGTAAAGAATCAAGAAATATCCGACTTGGTCTAGCTACAGATGGAATGAATCCGTTTGGTAATATGAGTACAAATCACAGTTCATGGCCTGTTTTACTAGTTATTTACAACTTACCTCCTGGATTGTGCATGAAGCGAAAGTACATGATGTTGTCTATGATGATATCTGGTCCGAAACAGCCAGGGAATGACATAGATGTTTATCTAAGTCCCTTAATCGAAGATTTGAAGTTAATGTGGGATGAGGGTGTTCAAGTATTTGACGGATTTGCTAATGAAACTTTCAAGCTTCATGCCATGTTATTTTGCACCATCAATGACTTTCCGGCATATGGTAACTTATCAGGTTATAGTGTTAAGGGTCATAAAGCATGTCCAATATGTGAAGAAGACACTGCTTCTCAACAATTGAAACATGGAAGGAAGACAGTATATCTTCGCCATCGGAGGTTTCTTAGAAGTCATCATCCTTACCGGAGGTTGAAAAAAGCCTTTAATGGACACCAAGAGACTAGTGGTCCACCAACTCCACTAACTGCTGCTGAGGTTTACGAAAAGGTAAATAACATAGACCACACCTTCGGTAAGTAAAAAAAAAAGTCAGTTGTGACTAACATTTGGAAGAAAAAATCAATCTTCTTTGATCTTCCGTACTGGTCGAGGTTAGAAATCAGACATTGTATAGATGTAATGCATGTTGAGAAGAATGTGTGTGATAGCTTAATTGGTACACTTCTTAACATTAACGGGAAGACGAAGGATGGTCTAAATGCTCGTTTAGATTTGGTTGAGATGAACATACGAGGGGAGTTGGCACCGATAGAAATGGGTAAGCGTACATATTTGCCCCCAGCCTGTTATACCATGTCAAAAAATGAAAAAGTAAGTTTCTGTCAATGTCTAAAGGGTGTAAAAGTGCCACAAGGACATTCCTCAAATGTGAAGAGCCTAGTGTCAATGCAAGATTTGAAGCTAATTGGGTTGAAGTCTCATGATTGCCACATCTTGATGCAACAGCTTCTGCCTGTAGCTATTCGTGGGATCTTACCAAAAAATGTTAGACATACCATAACCCGTTTGTGCTCATTCTTCTCTTCCATCTGTTGTAAAGTCATTGATCCATTAAAACTAGATGAACTTCAAGATGAAATTATTGTTATCTTATGTGAATTGGAGATGTTTTTTCCTCCATCTTTTTTTGACATCATGGTTCATCTACTTGTGCATCTGGTTAGAGAGGTTAGATTGTGTGGACCAGTGTACTTAAGATGGATGTATCCTGTTGAGCGGTATATGAAAATTTTGAAAGGTTATGTGAAAAATCATTATCGTCCAGAAGCTTCAATGATTGAAAGATACATAGCTGAAGAAAGTATTGAATTTTGTTCAGATTACATGTCAAAAGCAAATCCAATAGGTCTTCCAGCTAATTCATGGCACCATAGGCGTTCTACAAGTAAATGTTTACGCGGTGTGAATATTGTAAGCAAATCTCGGTCAGAAGTCTTGCAAGCACATTTGTATATATTGAATAATACAGATGAAGTTATACCTTACATAGAAGCTCATAAAGCCATTGTGAAGGCAAATAATCCAAGACAAGCAGACAAATGGGTCTTGATGGAACATAATAGAACATTCATGCCTTGGTTTAAAGAGGAGGTGTTAAAGGATTCAACGGCATCGGAGACCTTGACCTGGTTGGCTGCTGGATTGAAGTTTGATGTCATTTCTTGTAAAGCGTACGAAGTGAATAATTGTATATTTTACACTAAGTCTATGGATGAAAAGAGTACAGTTCAAAATTCTGGTGTTACTCTTGAAGCCGAGTCAATGCAGTTTTCCACCTCGAAAGATACAAATCCTGTAATTGGATCAATGGCATATTATGGATTTATAGAAGAGATATGGGAGCTTGACTATACTAAGTTTTCAGTTCCAGTTTTCAAGTGTATATGGGTTGACAATAAAAGTGGGGTTAAAATTGATGAATCAGGATACACACTAGTGGACTTTCGAAAGATAGGGTATCGAGATGAGCCATTTATAATGGTTCAACAAGCATCTCAAGTTTTCTACGTGAAAGATCCTACGTCAGAACATTGGTATGTTGTTTTACACGGGAAAAAACAAGGGGAGGCCATAGATGATATTGAAAATGGTGAACCCCATTCATTCACACCAATGATAACTAATAAAGATGACGATGTACTTGATCATGTACATGCAACCCGTAAAGACCACAGTGAAGGAATTTACATATGAACTTGTAACCCATTATGGTAATAAATTTAGAAATATTTTTTTATAATATGCATTTACTATATTATGTTTTTGTTTGATATGATTTTCTTTCCATGCAGATGAACTAATGTTTGTTAAATAATTTTTTTAACAGAGATATGGGTGACGATCAAACTCCAATTAGACCCCGATCCGGACGAGGCAACAGAGGACCTACTAGGATGAAGCGTCTGGCAAAGAAACGTGCCGCTGGTGAGAAGACAGCTGTTGACATTGACGTCAACACTGGAATGGCATCAGGTCCTAATGCAGATGAGTTTAATAGCTATCTTGGAGTTCTTTCTCGTGAGAGAGTCTCCGTTTTGATTAATTCATGGGACGAGGTGTCAGAGGTCGACCGAAACATGCTGTGGGAGGATGTTCTGGTAAGCTTTACATAATTATTGTTATCATATAAAGCTATTTAATATTCATTGACTAACTTTACTTTGGTTATGTTATTTTCCAGGAAAATTTTGAAATTCCTAATGTGGAACCGCTTCGATCAAGGATTCTATCCAATATCGGACTAAAGTTTCGCGCCTTTAAGTCAAGACTCACGAAGAGATACATTTTTGGTGAGCTTAAGGATGAAAGTCCTTGTGAAAGATACAATTTTATTGATGAAGAGACATGGCTTGCTTTTAAAGAAAGCCGTCTAACTGAAGAATGGACTGTAAGTGAAGCTACTTAACTATTTTGACTTATATAACATTAATGAGTTAATATTATTGAATTCACTTTGTTTATTTCAATTATGACAGCATCGGCGGAAGAAAGCTCAAGAAATAGCTTTAAAGAATCTTACCCCGCACGTAATGTCTCGTGCGGGGTATCGAAAGCTTGAGCAAGCACTGATGGTTGAAAAGGAGCAATCCAGACAGGGGAGTGCATCTCAGGATGTGGAAACAGGGGTCACTTATCCTCCATCACCACCTACGCGCCATGACAAATGGAAGAGGGCCCGAATTAAGAAGTCGGGTGCACCAAGTTCAGAGCAATCAGGGCTTATCATTGAAAAAATTGTAAGTTATTTAAGCCTTTTTTCATCTATTATGATGCATTACTTATAATAAAACCTCATGATTTTTGTCTCTTGCAGGATGCCTTGGACTCCCAAGGTAATTTTCTTGCTGATGGTCGTCGCGATATCCTTGTTGAAGCAATTGGACAACCTGAGCACTCTGGTCGTGTTCGTGCAGCTGGACAAGGAGTTGGGATTAGACTTTATTTTGGAGCTGCACCACGACACTCATCCTCCTCCTCCAAAGAGAGCAAAAAAGAAATGGAGCAAAGGCTACGTCAGGAACTAATGGATGAGATGAGAAGGGAGACGGAAAAGATGAGGCTAGAGTTGCGACAAGAGATATCGCAACAACTTTGTGCTGAGCAGCCGATTCAGACGCTTCTTAGTCCCGCTCCCAAGAGCACAAAGGGGAGTTGTGCAGCTCCTACAGCATCAGGGGATGATATCATTGGCCAGACGAGGCAATGTGAGCTACTGGTAGAAGGTGGCATCATTCCTCAGGTGGTGGCCATTGGAAAAGTCTATGAAGACGCCACCACCTTACATAACGTTCCTCTCTCCCCTGATGCAGCAAAGGTCACGGTTGAAAGAGTACGAGTACCTGATGCTCGTCTTCCACTACCTTCAGAAGAGGTAACAACTGTGGCCGAAGCATTTCAGTCCTTTGTAGCCTGGCCCAGACACCTGATTCGATATATGCCACAACCACTGGTAATAATTTCATTTCATGTGCTAATTTATATTTATATATTACATGTAATTTATAACAAATCTTTTTTCTTTTTGTAGAAACCTCGTCGGAAACCAAGTCCGAAAAAAGAAACAAGAGGTTCCGCTTGACGATCCTATAGCTTCCTTAGCTATAGTTGCTAGACAACTTGGACGAGATCCTCTGGAAGTTCCATGGGATGATACCTTTTTTGAAACAAACCCTGAGCTACCATTGTACATATACATGTCAGATCTGCTAGAATTTGTAGCTGGGGATCAGGAGCTGAATATAAATATCATTCAATTTTTTATGATGTAAGTATCGTTACCTACATTTCATTTTCATTTATGTTAAATTAGCATTCATTATGATTTAACTAATTACTTGTAGGTTTTTGAATGGTGTCTCTGTCACTGAGGGGAAGGAAAATGTGTATGGATTCTTAGATCCTGCATATACTAATCCCACTGGAGCAAAGACAAATGAGACCCAATCATACATCACTAACACCCTGGAAAAAGAGGGAAAAGAGGTTTATTTGTGCCCTTATATTAACGAGTAAGTTTAAATATATATATGTTAAAAGTTTATTATATTCATGTTTTATAAATTTACTCAACTATTTTCATGGATGATATAGGGGTCATTGGCAATTACTTGTCTTATCACTGAAGGATAGGACGGCTTTGTGGTTCTGTTCTCTACACAAGAAGATATCCACAAGTTTTAAGAATATCATTGATAAGTAAGTACACTATAAACTTAACTATGGTTGATACTATAAGTAATCCACTAACAAGGTTTTTTGTCTCAACCAGTTCATGGCGTGGATATAACATTCTAAAAGGGAGATCGAATTCAAATTTTCAAAATTTGAACTGGATAAGATTAAAGGTATGTAAGATTTTTCTTTTTTTTTTTCATTGTTTAATTATACTAACTTTTACAATTTATTGAATTATAGTGTAATAAACAACCAGGAAGCTATGAGTGTGGCTATTACGTCATGCAATGGATGAGTACCATTGTAAGACTAGGTCTTACAAGTAATTGGCAAGAGGTAAGATTTCTTAAATTATTTTTATAACTTCAAACTAATTTATCTATCTTAAAACTAATTTATGTGTCAACCATTTTGAAATGCAGTTCTTCACGGATGAGGAACCCATGAGTTCGGAAGCCATGACATATGTGAGACAATCTTGGTCCACATATTTCCTAAACTTTTATAACTCTACGATTTGATCAATAGTGTAAGAATAGATAGAGATTATTACTATTTTTGTATACATTTTGATCAATTACTATAAATTGACTTTGTTTCTCTGAATCTGTTTATTTGTCTGCCTGGCTGGGATGGGTATAATGAAACTGCATAAGATAATTCGTATGGGAAAACAACTAACCAAATAGTTCTAAAAAAAAAAAACCTAATTTACAAATGCGGTTGTTTACCTTAACCACATTTGTAAATCAAGGGAATGATTTACAAATACGGTTACTTACTACAACCGCATCTGTAAATGTGATTTACAGAGGCGGTTGTTTACTACAACCGCATTTGTAAATCATTCCCTTGATTTACAAATGCGGTTAAGGTAAACAACCGCATCTGTAAATCATTGCCTTCATTTACAAATGCGGTTAAGGTAAACAACCGCATTTGTAAATCATTGCCATTCATGAAACCTGGCACACCTCTGGAGCATTTACAGAGGCGGTTACGGGAAACAACCGCATTTGTAAATAGTATTTACAGATGCGGTTGTTTAACCGCATTTGTAAATCTCTTATTTACAAATGCGTGTTGATCAAATGCGGTTGTTTAGCCGCATTTGTAAAATGAAAATAACCGCATTTGTTTTACGTTTCTGCACCAGTGTGATGTACTAGAGGGGGAGGGTGAAAGCTATGATTATGTATAAAGGTTGATCCACCCCTAAAGTGGTTTATATTTTATTCATTATTTATTGTCGATAAAAAAATGATTATATATATATATATATATATATATATATATATATATATATATATATAATTAGGAGAACTTAAATAGGACGTCGTTGAGATATGTAGATGTTCAATTTTTGAAAAGCAAAAAAACTTTAAGAGTCAAATGTGCATGTATACATTATTGTTGGTTATTACCAAATTATATTTTGTAGTTACCAATGATATAATATTGTTAAAAAAAATAAAATTAGCTGCATATTATATATATTGTTAATCCAAAATGTTGTGTATTTACTTTGTATTTGTTAAATTATATATGCTTCCGTTCCAGAGAGGAAAGCTATGCCTATAGGAGAATTATGTATTTATAATGGCTCTCTTACGTATTTTTTAAAAAGTTTATTTTTAACTTAGACATAAACTAATTTTATTCTTTTTTTTTTGTTAATTTCATTATTTTATAATTCTCTCTTTTAAAAGTATTTAAAGAAATTGTCCTGTGCCCTAAATTACCAACATTGTGTAAGTGGGTGAATACATTAGTTATAAATTTATTAAAGTTGTTGATCCATCTTGCATAAAAGAAGTGAAAATAAGATGTTGTTGATATAACACTAGCTAGATCCTCCAAAACCAATTGAGAAAGGCCAACTTTTGACAAAGCATTAAAGGTGCTACAATCTCACCAAATATTAGAGCCTAGTGTTGGTGCAACATCTACAACATCTTTTAAAAGAATTAGGGTTTTATTTTTTTTAATTTATATATATATATATATATATATATATATTTAGTATATTTAAGTTGTATTTTGAAATACTAAATATTTTGTATAGACTCTTTTAAGTTTTTAATAAAGTAGATAATTTTGTGTGGATGTTAGATGTATTCTTAAACCAAATTACTCAATTCTTGCATAATCAATTAATTACATGATAATTGATTACTCACTTAAACAACTAGTTTTTTTAAAAAAAATATTTTTTCACATATAATTGACTAGATATAATACATGCACATTCAAATTAACTAAAAACTTATTTTATTTTTAATTTTCGTTAAGGGTGTTACATTCTTTCTCTCTCGAGACTCTCTTTACTTAATTGTAAAATAAATTTATATTTATGTTTTTCTTTTTTTACTTTTGAACATTTTCTATTATTATTATTATTTATGTTTATATTATAAGTAGTATAGCTAGCTTATGAGACTTACGAAGTATTGAAAATATTGATTTTGAATATTTTCAAGTATTCTTTAGTTTTTTTTTTATCTATTGAAAACATTTTATTAATTATTTAACTCAATAATTCAACTTAATTATAATTAGATTGGATTTAAAAAAATTAAACTCAACTCAACACAATTAATTAGGTCAAGTTAAAAATATATTAAATTCAACTAAATATTGATCATTTACACTCCTACGGAATAATGTAGTATGAGAATTTTAAACTTAGATATAAGGTTCTCCTTTAAGATATTTTTGTGTCCTGCAATAACTAAAGAAAACATTACCCTTCTAATTATTTGAATATAAATCTTCTTGTTTTTTCTTTCAAAATCATCGATAATTTTTCATAATTAAGATTCTTTAAAAATACTCTTTAATAGAAATTAGAATAATAATATTTAATCTAGACATACCAGATTGTAAATAAGATTTTAACAAATCTTAATTTTTGAAAAACTTCTCTCTCTATATATATGTGCAAGTAGTTCATATTATTTTATACATGTATTAGGAAAACAAATAAATGTCTTCAACGAATTCAATATCTTAAAGTTTGACTTGGATTTAAATATTAAAACCTCGACTTTTAATTCTTCAAACAAAAGTTTCAAAATTTTTGTTAAGTTTCAAAATTTTTACAATGCATAATTTGTAACAGCATAAAAATTAAACTATCTACTGTATTATAAACTCATTAAACACTTTGTACAAAATTTATAGTAATACAAAATATAACTTAAACCATACATAGAATATATAAATACAAATATTTATATAAGGAGAATCAAAATACACACAAAAACAACTCTATTATCTTTCATGTGTTGTTCTTGCACATGTACCTCTAGTTGCTCGTGTGCTATTGAAATAAATTTTCAACATAAAAAAAATATATAAAAGAAGACATTTTAATTAACAAATCACAACAATTCAATTTCATTCAAATACCAACATACAATAACCATACAAACCACACATGAATATATACATCAAGGATGGAATAACAACTGACATCTTCTAGAAGACTTGTATTAATTATACTCCACTATAGACTAACATCTAATTCAATCCAATACTTAGATTAACAAGTGAATCCAATAAAAATGAATCAAGTTAAGTTCATAACTACTTAAGTCATGCATCTACATATGTCACGGTGTGCAAGAACTCTCCCCGAGCTTCTCACCACCTGATATTTTAGTCTGTAACTTATATAATCACTTAAGCAAGGGGGTCTCTATTATTAAATTGGTGTCAATACTCACTATAAGAAAATCATTAATAGAAACCAATTTTAGAGACAAAAAATAATTAGTTGTTATATTGAAAAAATTAGATACTATTTGTACTGGAGAAGAGTGCTCGAGTGCTCGAGACCTCGGCTATTGGCCCAAAGGGTGGATCACGAGTTTGACCTAGATGTTGGTCAACCCAGAAAGGATAATTAAGATAAAAGATAAAGAGATATTTTATCTGTTGTGATATTATTCTGAAGATAAAAGATATAATGATTATTGTTCAAGTATGTTATCATATTATTCTTAAGATAAAAGATAAAGAGATATTTTATCTCTTGTGATATTATTCTGAAGATAAAAGATATAATTGTTATTATTTAAGTCTGTTATCATATTATTCTGAAGATGAAAAATATAATTGTTATTGTTTAAATCAGTTATCATATTATTCTGAAGATAAAAGATATTTTATCTCTTGTGATAATGTGCATGTTAGTTGCGTAATAATTAATAGTTGTTGAGAATGAAAGATGAGCACCTAAGAATAATGGTGCACACGTAAAATAGAATATTAGCCTGTGGTTAGCACTTGAAGATAATTGGTGCCCGTGACAGGTGGTTTTTCTGTTAAGAAAAAAGATTAAATATTTTCAGTTATGCTTTCAGTTGAGATTATATTCTCATGAACGAAAGTTGTTACACGAATAGTTATAAAAGGGGCTTGAGACCCCAAGTGAAGGTACATTGTTTCTGAATACTAGACTGAAACTGATTACTTTTTTGTAAGCTCTCACTGACTTGATCGTCAGAGTGTGATCAACAGGTAGAGCGCCCTCTGTCTCAACGGAGCCACATTCTAGTGTAACAAGAAGACATAGATCAATATCCATAAAAGACAGGTTAGAAGAGGAGCTTTCCACCCAGGTCAACCGCACGAGAACACTATTTTAGAGACTAAAAAAATTATTGGTATCTAAATTAGTTTCTATTATTGATAAATGGTTTCTAAATTGGTATCTAATTAGCTACCTAGGTTTTAGCTACAAATTATTTAGATTTTAAAGTTGGTATCTAAAACCTCGGTATCTAATTAGATACCAATTTAGAAACTATTTATAAATAATAGAAACTAATTTATATACTAATAATTTTTTTAGTCTCTAAAATAGTATCTAATTTTGTCAATATAGCAACTAATTATTTTTAGTCTCTAAAATTGGTTTTTATTTAAAGATTTTCTTGTTGTGACTTAATACAAAAATCAATCAACAATTCATGTATCATCACAAATATATGAGCACAAACTTATACAATTCTTATCAATCTTAACAACCATTTTCATATATGTACCTCATTTAAACAAAATTATAAATCTATTAAATATACAAATTAATATTCACTTAACATTTACGATAAACATTCATATACAATCCATTAGAGAGACAAGACAAAAAAGAGAAAATAACAAAATTCTTTTAGCTTGAGCGCTTAAGCAAAAATTTTCTTGCTTGAGTGAAAATTTGGTCGAATTAGGGGTTGAGTTGCAGATCTACTTTCACTTGAGCAAAAAATCCTTTGGTTAAATGAAAATAGGGTAAAAAACAAGGTCGAAATTTATGTTCCATTTTCGCTTTAGCGAAAATCTTCCGCTTGAGCGAAAATATAAAAAAGAAAAATAATTAGGAAAACACTTTAACAAAACAAATCAATTTTCAAAAAGTTTTATTCAATGCCACTTTAACAAATATAACTTTTAAATAGTTCAAAATTATCAATATAATTTATAATTTTCTAAAATTGATATCCTTCACTCATTCCAATTAAATCTTGGTTATTCAACCTCAATATAGATTTGTTCATTCACATCAAACTCATAAATTAATATAAGAGAAAAATATGAGAACTAATTATACTCATCCAAAAACCATATTTAAAACTCAATTTAATAAATAATGTACCTTAACATATATCATCCAACCACTAAACCAACTTCTCATTAGAGAGTGTTCAATTAAAAATATTATAAAATAATTCCTTAATTAATCAAAACAAAAATAACTTTCAGTTTCAAACATTTAAATAATTTTCAAACAAAATATCATCCCTCCACAAAAACTAAAATCTTGTGACCACGTCACCTTCACATTCAAATCATTTATCCTAAGGTTTTATCAAAAACATAAATAGATTTCCTTACTTGAAATCCCTTATACCAAATAAAGTTCCAACTCAAGCATGAACTTACTCAAAATCTAAAGACTTAGAGCAAAGTATCCAAACATAGCCAAATTTCACTGAGCTTATTAAGTTGAAAGGATCATTTTTCTACACTGACTCCACCAACATTGATGACAAAATAATGAAGAAAATAATAGAACAAGAAAAATTTAGATTAAATGGGAATTTACTCTCACTACAAGAAAAATTGGAATTACATACAGTCAAAATCCGTATGTAGAACCCAAGTCCCAAATTAATTAATATTGAATTAATATTAATATTGAAAGGAAATTGCAGCAGGCAGGATTCGAACACAAGTCCTTCCAGTCACCAGAGAAACTTTAACCACTAAACCAGACAAGTTCTTCTATCATATTACGATTTTTATTATACTTATATTAATGTTAATAATATAAATTATATTAATATTAATGTTAATAATATAAATTATATTAATATTAATGTTAATAATATAAATTATATTAATATTAATGTTAATAATATAAATTATATTAATATTAATATTCATAATATAAATTATATTATTAATATTATATATTATTAATATAATTAATATTAATATTATATTATTAATATAATATTAATATTACTATTTATATTATTAACACTATATTACTATTATTAACATTTTATTATTATTCCTCTTATCTAATCTAATCTTTTCTTCTTCCTCTTCTTCTTTCTTCTCTCTTCTTCTTTCTTCCTCTTTTCTTCTCTTCTTCCTCTTCTTCCTCCTCTTCCTCTTCTTCTTCCTCTCTTCCCCTCTTTCTTCCTCTTCCCCCCCTCTCTCCTCTTCTTCCCCTCTTCCTTCTTCCTCCTCTCTTTCTTCCTCTTCCTCCTCTTCCTCTCCTCTTCGTCCTCTTCCCTCTTCCCCTCTTCCTATCCTTCCTCCTCTTCCTATTCCCCTCTTCCTATCATATTAATATAATATTAGTAATATTAACAATATTAACAATATTAATATAATTAATAATATTAATAACAACAATATTAATATAAAGACTTTCGCGTATTTGACCTACTCGCAGAGGTACCAACTTCCTTCAGAACATCTAGCGAATGCTTTTATTAGATTATCTAGTCAAATTGTCTACTCTGAGAAATATTAGACTGTCTATTGCAACTAAACCACATGATTAGCAAAAATAACAATTAAGACCAAAATAAACCCAAGATATCTATGATTAAAGTTATTAAGTGTGAGTAAAATTATGTTCATCACTCAGTCACAATATCTATATTAGTAATATATATGTATGTGTGTGTGTGTGGGTGTGTGTCTATATATATATATATATATATATATATATATATATATATATATATATATATATATATATATATATATTGTAGTGGACCAGAGCCCAGAAGGACTATTTGCGGTTTACTCCTTAAAGATAAAAGATATTGTTCCCAGTGATATTTCATTGGTATCCAGATGGTTATTCTGTTAGGGTTTGTTGCACTTCAAGGAGATAGAATTCCACACAGTTGTGCTGTTAAGATTACACACATCGTAACAGAGTTCTCTCCCATTGAATATTCTCTCACTAGAGATAAGATTTTCATATGGGAAGTTGGTTACTAGTGGTAACCGAATGACACTCTATAAAAGGGGCTTAAGGTCCCAGGTGAAGGTACGCAATTCTAAATACACTTTTTGAATACTGAAGCTATTTGTTTCTTATTCTTTCATAAAGCCCTTACTGACTTGATCGTCGGAGTGTGACCGGCCGTAAGGGCGCCCTCTGTCTCAATAGGTGAAGCACCAAACAACCAAGAGAAGTGCAGATTTCAGAGAAGACACACGGAGCCTGAACCAGTCATCGGAGTCAACCGGCGACCAAGGCAACCGGCGAGAACAATTGGCGCCCACCGTGGGGCCCGATAAAACCTGATCCCATCCACAATTGTGTTTGAGTTTTTTTTTACGTAATGAGGAACATGAGGCAAGGTCCACAGGGATCTGAAGGGAGAGAGGCCCCCACTTTGTAGAAAATCATGGAGGCCATGAGAACCCTCCAAGCAGCAAACGAAGAAGCCAAGTCTAACCAGTCAAGTCCATACGATGGGTGTTTGATCGGCTTCACGTGAAATCAGGTAGAAAGAACAAGGACAACCTTCGCTGATGAAAACGTGGCCAGGGCCATCACCATCAGTCTCCACCGTATAGTCATGGTGCTTAGGAATGGAGCGTGTAGACTAAAGACCCTAGAGGGAGAAGTCATTCCTCGAGCCTGGAATGTGGCAAACCTCAAATTGCATTTCAGCTAAGATATTCTTGCTTAACGCTTTCTTTTTAAACAATGTGTGATAAATTTGTTCTTGGAAGATGATGCATTTAGCTTTAATGGTTCACTTGAATTGGAACATGCACAAGTAAGTCAACATGGCTCAGTGTCAATACGACCACTCGAGTATGGGCACCCCGTGAGTAAACAATTACCTAGTGGCAGGTAAGACGGGGGGCTTGTGTGCTGGACATGAGTGCTCAAGTGCTCGGGACCTTGGCTATTGGGTAGGTCACGAGTTTGGCCTAGATGTTGATCATCCCAGAAAAGGTAATTAAGATAAAATATATAATTTTATTATCATATGATTCTGAAGATAAAATATAAAGAGATATTTTATTTGTTGTGATATTATATTTTATCTGTTGTATTATTCTGAAGATAAAAGATAAAAAGAGATATTTTATCTGCTATTCTAAAAGATAAAATATAAAGAGATATTTTATCTGTTGTGATATTATTCTGAAGATAAAATATAAAGATATATATTATCTGTTGTGATATTATATTATATCTATTGTATTATTCTGAAGATAGAAGATAAAGAGATATTTTATCTGTTATTTTAAAAGATAGAATATAAAGAGATATTTTATCTATTGTGATATTATTCTGAAGATAAAATATAAAGATATATATTATCTGTTGTGATATTATATTATATTTGTTGTATTATTCTGAAGATAAAATATAAAGATATATGTTATCTGTTGCGATATTATATTGTTGAGATATTATATTTTATTTGTTGTGATATTATATTTTATCTGCTGTGATATCATATTTTATCTGTTGTGATATTATTCTGAAGATAAAATATAAAGAGATATTTTATCTGTTGTGATATTATTCTGAAGATAAAAGACATATTATTGCTTAAATCTTTTATCATATTATGCAAAAAATGGATATATGTAAATCTGTTATCATGTTATTCTGAAGATGACATGAATGATTAGTTATCATTTAAATCAATTGTGATATTATTATCAAGATCTCTCACACGAGAGAAATTATTCTTGTTACTGGATATAGAGCGTAATAGTGTAAAAGTACGTATCTAGGAAAGTTCTGGCGAGGAAAGACATGGTACTTAAGGCGTCCGTTGGTGACCCACCTCTCTTTCCTGGGAACTTACCTGGTGTACTAATTCACTGTCTACAATCATTGTTCTAGTAAACATTATTATTCATAGTGTGTTTTCAGTTATCCGATTGAGCATAGAGTAAGACGACCTAACTCGGAGCGGACATAGCTACCCGAGTATAGGCGCCCTATGAGATGAATTGACTTGAAACAGGTGTGGTCATTCGAACTAGCACATGGTGAGACGACTTAGCTCGGAATGGATGTAGCTATTTGAACAGAATGCGTGAGCATACCTACTGACTAAACTCTCCAACTCAAGTAAGGGAGGTCGTCATAGGTCAGTTATTCAAGAGACTCTGAAGTCACCCAGGACCACCGTAACTTGTACGGGAGAGGTCCAACGTGTGAGGGTCTTGGAGGTCGGAAGAAGAGGGCACCGGTCGTTGACTCAAAAGATGCTGAAGGTGCCCAAGTTGTATTATTCAGTGAAGGGGACGCTCTTTTTCCCTACGGGGTTTTTTAACGAGGTCACCCAATAAAAGAAAAGAATTGAGAAAGATATATTTGTGTTGAACAGTAAAGTGAAGTCCTCCGTGGCCTAAGCAGCCAAGTTTGAGGCACGTAAGCGAACCTCTCCTATCTTGTTAAAGAAAGGGGGTGAATAGTATGGTTCCAAGAGAAGTCCTCTGTGGCCTAAGTAGCCAAGGTTGAGGCACGTAAGCGAACCTCTCCTACCTTGTTACAGAAAGGGGGTGAATAGTCTAGTTCCAAGAGAAGTCCTCCATGGCCTAAGCAGCCAAGGTTGAGGCACGTAAGTGAACCTCTCCTACCTTGTTAAAGAAATGTGGAGAATAGTATGGTTCCAAGTTAAAGACCTCTTCCTCGACTTTTTACAGCGAAGTTTAGGCAAGTTAAAGACCTCTTCCTCGACTTTTTACAGCGAGGTCGAGGCAAGTTAAAGACCTCTTCCTCGAATTTTTACAGCGAGGTCGAGGCAAGTTAAAGACCTCTTCCTCGACTTTTTACAGCGAAGTTTAGGCAAGTTAAAGACCTCTTCCTCGACTTTTTACAGTGAGGTCGAGACAAGTTAAAGAACTCTTCCTCGACTTTTTACAGCGAGGTCGAGGCAAGTTAAAGACCTCTTCCTCGACTTTTTACAGCGAGGTCGAGGCAAGTTAAAGACCTCTTCCTTGACTTTTTACAACAAGGTTGAGGCAAGTTAAAGACCTCTTCCTTGACTTTTTACAGCGAGGTCGAGGGAAGTTAAAGACCTCTTCCTCGACTTTGTACAGCAAGGTCGAGACAAGTGAAGTCTTCCTTGGTTTATTAGTTGAGGTCGACAGAGATAGGGTCTTCCTTGACGAAGGAGTTGAGGTCGACAGAGATTAGGTCTTCCTTGACGAAGGAGTTGAGGTCGACCAAGATGAGGTCTTCCTTGACGAAGGAGTTGAGGTCGACCAAGATGAGGTCTTCCTTAGCGAAGGAGTTGAGGTCAACCATGAGGTCTTCCTTGATGAAGGAGTTGAGGTCGACCCAGATGAGGTCTTCCTTGACGAAGGAGTTGTGGTCGACCTAGATGAGGTCTTCCTTGACGAAGGAGTTGAGGTTGACCTTGATAAGGTCTTCCTTGGCGAAGAAGCTAAGGTCAACTGAGATGAGGTTTTTTTTGACGTATCAGTTGAGGTCGACCAGGATGAGGTTTTCCTTGGCTATCAACCAGGGTCGATCAAGAGAAGGTTTTTCTTTAGCTTGTCCACCAATGATGATCATGGGCAATCGGGTTTGTCAAACAAGACAAGAGCCATGCCAGGAAGTCCTTTTCTGAGACTTACGTGGAGAATCAGAAATACAAGTTAACAAGTACCACACGGTCGAGGTTGCTTAGAGAGGTTACTTGGGAAGCAGATATTGAAGTAAAGAGATACATATCAGACAGGTACAGGCTTGCAAGATCGTCATCAAGGCATATTACAAGTTAAGAAACAAAATACGCAGAAAAAGGACAACAGCAATGTCAAGAGAGAGCCACAACGGCCAAGTTATATGCAGAATAGAAGGCATCAGTCATCAACACGAAAGCATCAAGTATGCATTAGAGTAGAATAAACGCATGTCGCGACAGGAAAAGTAGGGCACGATGAGATGAGTTGAGCAGAAAATATAAACAGTCCCAGGCAGTTATAAATGCATGGAGGGGCATCGCAATAGCAAAAGAAAGCCATAAATGATTAAAAGAACGTACCTTTAATAGATTGTGAGTGAAGTTGATGAAGGGTCGAGAGAGAAGAAAAGAGCGCTCGAAGGAGCAAGGAGTTTTTGAAAAGATGAAATGAGAAAGAATGAAACAGTGAAGAGTGTAGGAGGCAAAAGGTTAACGTATAGGGGAAGCGTGAATCGACAAAGCACCCCAGCCGTTGAGATTGCCAAGTGTACGCTCCAGGGAAAGTATGGTGAAATGTCACCTTGAAGCACTGTGCGCGTTCCATCACTCAGTCTCACTGCAGTGCCACATAGGTCGACAGGTCGAGTAGTTAGGCTTTGCGCTGAAACAAGTTCCAACTCGAGCCTGGGGGGCTTGTGTAGTGGCCAGACCTCGTACGTCGGCACGTGGGTGAGAAGTCGGCACAGGAGAGGTCGGCGTGGTAGGTCATCAAGGCACGAAACTAGATTTACGGATATGCCATGCATGCAAGATGTATTCAAGACGTAAGGCTCTGACACGATAGAATTATCCTTAGAAATGCATGGGGAGGCACGTGAAGGTTTTGAGGCACGTGAGATATTAAGTTATTAGATAAGTTTGGCCTGGCGGCGCTGGGTTAGGCACTGAAACCCTAGCAGTCACACCTTAAGTTATGCACTCCAGGAAAGGGATAGGCCCACGAGATTTGCACTCTAAGAAAGGCAGGTTGCCACGGGATTATAGGAGAATTGTGCCCTAGAATCCCAAAAAGGTAATCCTAAATTCGCTAGAGGCAGCGCTTGGGCAGAGGCATGTATGCGGCAGGTAACCTAAAAACAACTATATAATGGGGTAACGTCCAAGGTAGGACCCCTCTGCTTCAACGGAGCCACCAATCCACTGCAAGGTAGAAAGGAGTCACTACCTACTTCAGAGTCAATGACAACTTAGTCAACTGACAACTCTCAAGTCGTAGCTCGCCAACGTTTTGGCTCGAGCTCAAGTATGTGACCTCGCCTTGAAAGGTTTCCAAGTGAGAGAATTTGAATGTAACAGGTTTATGGCAACTTAGGATTGAGAGTCTCTCGCTCAGAAGGATTTTGAGCTAGGACATCTTGAATGGCAGCTCACCAACGTTTTGGCTCGAGCTAGGAAGATGGCTTCTGTCTCAGTCTAATACTGAGCTCGGGACCTCAACCAGGACAAGTCGAGGTCAACCCTGTAGAAGAGTAAGGCACCTCAAAGGTGTTCAAAGAAGAATGTGTAAAGGAAAATGTTAAAGTGGGAGACTCGCTACAACCATGAGGTTATAGAAGTTCTTATGTGAATAGCTCTGTCAAGAGCACTATTTGATTAGTAGTTGCATCAGTTACTTGAAATGCATTACCTTGCTATGTTTGGATTTGTTATTAAGTCATGGTATTTGCATCGTATAAGTGTGAGGTAATCGAATGCATGATGATTGTGTCTATTAGAAGCATGCATTATCACCATACTGGTCGAGGCATAGCATGAGGGCATAAATAAATTATTCATACATATATGTATAGTATTGGAAGTTGTTTTGAAGGTTACAGAAGGAAGTGCAAGCGGCAACACTTTTTAGCCATTGATGTGGACACGTGAATGTTGGCAAGGAGGTCGCCGTAGGCGAACAACTTAGTCTCTTCGTTGAGTTTGCTGAAACAAGCTCAGCTCGAGACTGGGGGGCTTGTGTAGTGGACCAGAGCCGAGAAGGACTATTTGCGGTTTACTCCTTAAAGATAAAAGATATTGTTCCCAATGATATTTCATTGGTATCCAGATGGTTATTCTGTTAGGGTTTGTTGCACTCCAAGTAGATAGAATTCCACACAGTTGTGCTGTTAAGATTACACACATCATAACAGAATTCTCTCCCATTGAATATTCTCTCACTAGAGATAAGATTTTTGTATGGGAAGTTGGTTACTAGTGGTAACCGAATGACACTCTATAAAAGGGGCTTAAGGTCCCAGGTGAAGGTTACGCAATTCTAAATACACTTTTTGAATACGGAAGCTATTCGTTTCTTATTCTTTCATAAAGCCCTTACTGACTTGATCGTCGGAGTGTGACCGGCCGTAAGGGCGCCCTCTGTCTCAACAGGTGAAGCACCAAACAACCAAGAGAAGTGCAGATTTCAGAAAAGACAGACGGAGCCTAAACCAGTCATCGAAGTCAACTGGCGACCAAGGCAACCGACTAGAACATATATATATATATATATATATATATATATATATATATATGACATAATTTGAGTGAAAATAAAATAAAATATTTTGAATTTCAACAATTAATTTTTGGTCTTTTAGTTGATAATATAATGGTCCAATAATGTATGGTAAACTACAATTATTTTTTATGTTATTTTCTTTCAAACCCCTCTCTTATTTTTTATTAGAATGTAAGGTTTCTTTTAATTGCTAAGTATAACATAATTTAAAAAAATTCTAATAACTTTGATCACAAAAATAATATGATTATTAAAGTTGCCACTTTGTTTTCATTTGGTGAATTTCATTTGGTGAACATAGTTGGGTACATGATTTGAAACCATGAGCAAAGTGTTGATATGTGAGTTGAAAGTGAAATTTTAATTGGATCTACATGTAGTTGATTGAAAAGGTGAATTCTTTACACGAAATAGTTGTGACATCTTAAAGGCTAATATCAAACAAGCAAGCATATCATATTCAAATATAAGTTACATCTTTAACAATGTTATATACCAACTTTTCAAAGTCATTCCAAATACAAATTGTTGAGTGGGTTTAACAACAACAACAACCATTGATGAAACCTTACAAGAATTAACTACGATCTTCGTTGTTCTAAAATTGAAAATCTATATGTTTTCTACTAATAACAAATTATATTGATAATACACATAAAAATGATAATATTTTTTTATTTTGTACATGGTAGATGGACATGAGGTATGTAGCTAGAAGTTCTAGGACTATCAAGGAACAACCTATTATCACAAATATGATGAATGATTTCAACTCCAATCAGAATCAGGATGAATTCATATTGTAGGACAATGTTTTCCCGACATCATCTATCCAACAAGTTGAATCGTTAGTCAATAAGGGCAGAATATTCAATATGACTTTTTGAACAGATGTGCTTCAATATAAAAGAGGTTACTTTGATAAATAAAACAATTTCACATTGACCAGAGCTACAAATTTGTGGTCATTGAATCCAAGACAGACAAATATGTACCATGTTGCATACATTATGACAACGTCTATCAATGGTGAATTTAAGCATCTTTTAGAAAAAATTGACATCAATGGAAAATAAATAAAAAAATGAAGCGTCTCATACGTGTTTGTCAACCATTCTTTCTCATAATCACATAAATTCGGACTCAACTCAAATTGCTTCCATTAAGGTGAATTCATTCAAGGAAAATTCTTCCATTCCGATAAAAAGTTTAATTGCAAAAATAAAAAATCATCATGGTTATTCCCTAACATACAAAAAACATGGATTGCTAAATAGAAGGCTCTTACAATGGAATTCGACAACTGAGACCACTCATATAATAATCTTCCAAGGTAGTTGCAAGTTTTACAATAAATTATTCTTGACACAATTGTACAGTATATTACTCATCCATATGTTGTTGATGATGTTCAAGACAACTCGACTTACATCTTAGAATGTGACCCACATAATACGTAAGAAATCAGAAAGACTAATTACTAATTATATCTGTAACGAAATAGATTAGCCAAGTCCAAATAAGAAAATAATATTCTTATTATTGGAATAATAGGAACGATTTTCTATATAGAGAATAAAGTGTTCTCATTTTTAACACATACAATAAATTAATTAAAATATTCATTTCAAAATTTAAATCAATCATACAATGTTACAAAATAACAAACATACACAATTTTCAAGTATTTAATAATTTCATTAAGCAATTTAATAAATACATAACAAATAAATCTAACATTTTTAAATATTTCATTATAAAAATAAAAAAGAAGAATAAATGATTTCATACAAATCCTATCTAAAGTTGTGTAAGTAGAGTATGATTTCAATACAACCTAAAAACAACTGAAGTCGTCATCCCATGCACAAGTTTAGTTGTTTTTATGTTTCACTGAAGTCATGCTTTATCCACACAATTTCTTTTGTATGCTTAAATCAACCAAACATCTTTTATATTCAGGACTTTGTCGGAACAAGGATGCTTATATCCTAATCAAAATCGTGTTCAATAACAATAACTTATTACACTTAGAATTTTGCACCAAAATCGTAGGATCGTGAAACAACTTCAACTTTTAACTTCAGGTCCAAACTAAAGTTGTGGTTAACCATGACGACGAATGAAATCATACCTACAAAACACAATTTATTCTTACTAATAAAATATTTCATTTATACTCATTCTAATAATTTTAAAATGAAATTAGACCAGAATGGTTAAAAAGCATCAAACAATCACTTCATATTGTTGTATCATAAGCTTAGAAAAAAACTTAAGAAAAAATTCTTCTATTTTTATTGGACTAATTAAAACATCCATGCAAATGAAAGTGATTTATTCTTGATAACTAAATAATATTATAAGAATTTTCACAAACTACTTCACTTCTGAAAATAGGCAGGAAGATTCAAGAAAACTTCCTAAAATTTATTTTATCATCGATTTTATGGATAAAAAAATTCTTAAATTGTCAAACACGTTATACAACGCTACTTGACAATTACCATGCAATATTTCAACCTTCAATATTATGGATTTTAACCTTTTCATAAATACAATTATAGTCTCATCTATACAATAAATCAATATAAAACAAGCAACAAAACAAAATTACAATTTTTTGAAAAAGACATCAATTGATAATTAAATAAATTAACAAAATAGTGTCACATCCAAATGCAACAACGATAAATAACAAGTGATTGAAAGTAGCCACATAATTACAATCAAAATCTCAACTACAAATATTGTGACAACGAGAATCAATGAATACCGTAAGAAAAAGTACAAAGGAAAAATGAATCACATGCAAGAATAGTTTTTTATTTATTTGTAGGAAATTGGGTTTTAGAACTAAATTATAGTTTTTCTATAACAAAAATAAACATGTGGGGTAATTTGTGAGTTTAATTTTAAAAATTCCTAGAAACCTGTGTCATTGATGTATATGATTTTGAAAGTTTTTGAAAATTGATATAACATGACACAACCCATAAAGAAAGAGCTAAGAAATATAATAAGAGCATTCGAATTTAAATCAATAAAACAAACAAAAATCAAGAAAAGAAAAACTAAAAACAAACAAAATTGCTTTGGTTTACATTCAATCTAGTTTATTTTTGGATAAATCAAGTCTCAACATTATTGCTCTAAAAATTTTCATGCTTTTGTTTGTTAGTTTTTAAATAAATCTTGACAAAGTAGATGGGTCCAATTTTATTTTTTTCATTTTGATTGTTGATAAAATTTCTATTTCTCTTTTTATTCTTATTGTTTACTAATATCCATTCAGTAACGACAACACATCTTTGATTAAGTAGGAACAATATATACATATATGTGTGTATATATATAACTTTTTAATTTCATAAAACTTTTGACATAATATAAAATTCTGACTATAAAAATAAAATAATATATTTATCTAGAAAATATATATTTTTATCAATAATTAAATAAAGTAGTAATTAGAATACAAATCTTATAAGACTTTTTTATATTAAAGTGAAAGTTGTAAAGAAATTTTAAAAATAATTTAACATGGTGCGCTGCAACAGTATTACAAACCCTGTGAGCAATGGATACAGTTACAAATTTTTTTTGAAACTTCCCTTGTTTTCACGAAGATCGATAGAATTTTCTATATCCACCCCCATATGAAAACAAGCTTATCCTCCACCATGTTTTCTTGAAAAAAAAAATACTCCTTTCATTCAATATTTTTTTAAATCTTATATTAAAATATAATTTATATTTTTATAAAAAATCAAAATTATATTTTAACACACAACTATTTTATTAAAATCAGAAATAAACAACGTACATCCACAGCAATAATATCTTAAAATTTTATCAATTTTAATAATATTTTTATTGAACTTGTACGTAAAAAAATAAAATTAACGTTTCCGCCATATAAAATTAGATTTATTAAAACAAATATGACTCCTTAATTAATATATAATTTATCAAAAACTTTGGACTTTTTTAAAAAAAAAAAGCAGACTACACTGATAGCAATTGGAAGACTAAGCATAACGTAAAAACAAAATACGTCAATAGGTAGAACGGTCTTGCTATTCGCACACACCTTTATTTTAAGTTCACATTCACCTATTTAAAAATTGAAATTTCATAAATCATGCTTAACATCTTCTTCTCACTCTGCCCTCACTTGAACTATATATTCCATTGGCTGATTCTCCCTCCACCCAACACATTTGAACCCGCACTTAATCATAACTTGCAAAAATACCAAAATACCCTTAATGAAATTGAAAAAAAACATTTACCTTCCGAATTTAAAAATTCATAAATCAAAAAATACACTTCTGGATGTCCAAATCCGAAACACACTTAACTATTTCGGATATGTACATCTGGAATTCAAAAGTCACTTCCAGATATGTACATCCAGAATACAAATTCACTTCCAGATAATCATATCCGTAATGCATTTCTCTATGACAAGGGCATGATGGGATTTTAAAAGGTTTGTTGGGTGCAGGAAGCAATTGATTGGGTGCAGGAAGTAATTGCTTATTCCATTCTATTCTGCTATCAACAATCAGGGTGTTTCTTCCTACACCCCCTATTAAATTTCTCCCTACACCCCATTAATTAGATGAAATGATCAAAATGTCCCCTTTGATTTGTCCTTAATCCAAAAAGCTCTTCTTATAACATATTCTAAAATATGTGATCTGGTCGGTAATCGGTAGTCGATGACATCAGCAACAGTTGACCACGTGGACCATTCACAGAGTAACACGTGGTAGAGGATAGCAGGCGAAGCAGGGAGGCGATCACTCATAATGGTAATCGCCTATTGAGTAATGGCCTATCGTCTTGAAGATGGGTGATCGCCTATCGCCTGTGATGTTGAGTAATCGCCCATCGCCTTGAGGTGCGTAATCGCCTATCGGCTTGAGGATGAGTAATCGCTCATCGCCGGTATGGATCAGTGATCGCCTTGATTGCACATGATCGCCGTGTGTTAAGGTTAGGAGATCAGGTGGTCAGCAAGTCGCCGAAAGAGCACATCGCCGGGTGTTTGAGAAGACCTGGCAAACACTTGTTGTATGGTCTAAAGTACAGAGGATAAGTGGCATATCTGCCACCATGTGTAGTGCGAGCTGCAATGCCCAGAGTAGCCTACGTACTAAGCTACTCCCTGTGTGGATAACTTAGTCGCAGGGGCACAGTGGAAGTAACATTTCAGCTGCAGACACTCCAGATGATGACACGTGTACGACCAGACGTTATCCACGTGTCAAGAGGAATAACCATCAGGAGAGAGAAAAACTCAGGTATATAAGCGAAACTCTTAACGAATTAAGGGGGGGTTTTTACAGATTCTCATAGCTCACACATCTGAGAGTTTCAGTCACAAACGGGTCTCACAGAGAGATTCAGATATAGTTTTAGTGTTCCTGTTGCCTGACTTGAGCGTCGGAGCTACAACGGCCGCTAGAGGCGCCGTCTGTGTGTTTTGCAGGCAGCGTTTGGAGCTCCGGCGGTGGTTCTTGGAGCGTTCCTGCAGAACAGAGGGCTAGACGAAGGAGTGACGAGGCAGTCCTCCACGTTCGAGTCAAGCGGCAGGAACAATATGTATTTCTCAAAAAAACGTATTATATACATTCTGAAAAGTTTATTCCAAAAAATTTGTTCTGAAATATGTTTCATGAATTTCAGAAATTATGTTTCAAAAACATTTCAGAAAAAATAATTTAGAAGTCATTTTTAAAAAGGGTAAAACAGTCTTTTTCAAAATTGTTCGGGTGAAGAGAGAAATTTGATGAGGTGCAGCAAAAAACACCCCTACAATCAACCAAGTGGAAATGATGTAAGGACATGGGCCTTGGGCTCATTCTTTCTTCTTTTTTTTTCCAGTATTTTAGTTTGCATGCTTATTTATCTTTATAAACATCCTCTTCATACTCTCTATACTCTTATCTTCATATTTCATATTTTTCATAATTAAATAATCCCATCTAAACAATAGAAAGTATTATATAATTATACCCAATTGAATTTTAATATATAATAACTTCATTTTTTTCTATAATCTTTCTATTTTTCATAATTTGGCTCTATTTAATCAAATCAATTTTTGTTGGTCTTATTAGTTGAAAATTTTCATTCTCTCAATTAATTTCCCTTTTGATTCATGAGTTGGTTGTTGTTTTATATAGAACTTGTAGGTGACTAAAAGTTTGGAGTTTTCAGCATATTTTGAGTTATGTTTGGTCATCAGCATGTCCCTAGAGAGGGGTGATTAGTCATCAGCATGTCCCAAGAGAGAAGGGTGATTAGTCATCAGCATGTCCCCAGATAGAAGGGTGATTAGTCATCATTGTGATGATCGCCAGAAGGGACTGATGTGTCCTCGTCACTCCGCAGGGTGATCAGTCCTCGGCAACAGAGTGTGACGAGGTGACATCGGTCTTGGGTGATTTGAACAGCGTAACCAGAACAGCTAAGATTGGTTCCCAGAGTGGGCCAATGACCAGTTAAATACCCAGAGGTAGGGAGAGGCCTGAATCACGAAGAGCCTATGCGGGTAGCAGGGAGAGCACAGTTAGGTGCAGAGTCCTGAGGGGACAAGTACTCACCAGAACTAGGGTGAGGACTTCTTCTCTCGCCTCAGCCTCGCTGTAAGAAGTCGAGGGTGAGGACTTCTTCTCTCGCCTCAGCCTCGCTGTATGAAGTCGAGGGTGAGGACTTCTTCTCTCGCCTCAGCCTCGCTGTAAGAAGTCGAGGGTGAGGATTTCTTCTCTCGCCTCAGCCTCGCTGTATGAAGTCAAGGGTGAGGACTTCTTCTCTCACCTCAGCCTCGCTGTATGAAGTCGAGGGTGAGGTCTTCTCTCTGGCCTCAGCCTCGCTGTAAGAAGTCGAGGGTGAGGACTTCTCTCGCCTCAGCCTCGCTGTAAGAAGTCGAGGTGAGGACTTCACTGGTGAACCTTTCTTTCAAGTTGGGAGTTCTCACTCGAAGAGGAGGTGTTCCTTACGAATCTTCCTTCCTATTTACGAGACCTCTAACCCCCACTGACAGGTCCTAACTGACCTCACATCGCTCATAGGCGAGGGAGGATTTCACTGGGCGAACCCTTCTTTCACGTTGGAAGTTCTCACTCGAAGGGGAGGTGTTCTCTACAAACCTACCTCTCTGCTTACGAGACCTCTAACTCCAAGTGACAGGCTCTAACTGACCTCACATCGCTCATAGGCGAGGGAGGATTTCACTGGGCGAACCCTTCTTTCACGTTGGATGTTCTCACTCGAAGGGGAGGTGTTCTCTATGAACCTACCTCTCCACTTACGAGACCTCTAACTCCAAGTGACAGGCTCTAACTGACCTCACATCGCTCATAGGCGAGGGAGGATTTCACTGTACGCATGTCATACCTGAAGGGCCTTTGCGCTTTTCTCTGTGCGCCTAAGTTATTCCCTTGGGAAGTAACTTAGCGTGTTTCTTCCCTCTGAGCGAGTCGCATGCCCCCACGAGAGCACCCGAGGTGGTTGCTGTAAGCATACTCGCCAGGCGCTGCATCCTGCATGCACGATCTCCCCACACAGTGCCATGCACGTAATGGGTTAAGAGAGTCACCGATCTGACTAGCTTTCTTACACCATCCTCATGCACAACCCTCTGGCGAGCAATTCCTCTTCTCCTGGTTTGGAATCATGCGTGGTGCATGCGTAACGCTCTCGCTGGGAGCCTGGGTCCCAGTTTAGCTGCGTGTAGCAAGAAACCCCGATGACCATGCATGATCGGTCATCGTCCTTTAGGCCCGAACGCCGATCACCGTCGATGACACCTGGTACCGAGGGGCGAAGAGTGTTTCTCGATGACCCCTCTTGCCTGCTCCAATGTCATCAACCTCACGCGAATCGGGTTATTCTGTCCCTTTCCCACTCCTGGGGTGAGAAGAACTTTAAAACTGGGAAATACTTGCACACCTGATATACTTAAATCCTTTATTGGGCGGCCTCGTTAAAGAGAGTGCCCCCTGATCTGCTCAACTGTTTATAATATGTATGTTCTGAGTGTGTGTACAACGCAAGAACGCATCTATTTTACAATTTAACTGAACTAGAAATTCAAGTGTGTAGCGTTCAATGCCCTGGGGATAGCTGTTCCATCTAGAGTCTCCAGCCGATGACCTCCCTGGCGATGCCTGACTCACGAGGACCGATCATGCCCTCTGCTTCAGCTTCCACCTGAGCTACTTGGGAGGCCCCTAGTGTAGCGTCTTCCTTCACCTGATTTCCCCGAGCACAGGGATGTCATGTTGCTGGTCGCTTGCCTGGGGCCCCGAAGCGCGATCACCCTGCGCCTCCCGCAGGTAATCGGTTAGGAATCCTGTCTTCACTAACTCAGCAAGTTGATGCCCCAATGACAGGCAGGTGTGGAGTGTGTGTCCATAAGCCTGATGGAATTCACACCACTCATCCTTCCTCCCTCCAAGCACCTTGTCAGTTTTCTCTGGTACTCGGAGTCTTGCAGCCACGGTAGGGACGGCGATCAGCTCCGCCAACTCCACCATGAAGTCATACCTAGGGGGTGCGTTGTTCTCCCTTGCACGCCCTCTAGTCTGGTCCTTCCTGGGTGCAGAGGGACGAGGCCTTCCCTGCGCCTTCTTCCCTTCCTTGGCTTCATACACCCACGCCTGCTGCTGCATCTTCCCCTGACCTCCACGCGGCATCAACGGTGCAGCGCTGCCTCTCTTCTCAGAGACCTCTGTCTCTGCCACTATGTGCGCCACCGCGCGTCGCCGAATCTCAGCAAAGGTGGCAGGGTGGCTCCTGATGAGCGATTCACCGAAAGGACCAGGCAGTAAGCCTTTCTTGAATGCGTACACCAGCATGTTCTCATCCTTGCTGGGCAATCTCACCACCTGCGCACTAAAACGGTTGAGGTAGTCCTTCAGCGACTCCCCCTGATATTGGCGCATGTCAAACAGATCGTAGGACACCACCGGTGGCGCTCTGTTGACGATATACTGCTCTGTGAACAACCTCGAAAATTGATGGAAAGAGGTGATGTGGCCCTCTGGCAGGCTCACGAACCACTCCATAGCTATCCCGCTCAGTGTACTCATAAACATCTTGCAGTACACCGCGTCTGAGCCTCCGGACAGCATCATCTGAGTGTGGAAGGCTATCAGATGCGCTTCTGGATCTTCTTTCCCTGTGAACACAGTCTTTGGCCCCACGAATGTGGCTGGGACCACCGTGTCCATGATTTCTTTGGTAAAAGGCATGGGAAAGGCTCTTGGGGGCATAGGTGAGGCCTGATCCTCTCCCACGCGATCCCCAGCTTGCTGCATGTGATGCAGATTCAAGCGTAGCTCTTCGTTGGCCTTGTGCAGCTCCTCATTCCTGGCCTGGGATGCGGTCAGATCCTCCTGCATACGCGCCTGATGCGCTCTGGACTCCGCCACCGTCTCCTGGAGGGCGCGCATCGTCTCCATGAGTTGTTGCATGGTCCGCTGTCGCCTCCACTTGGTGGAACGGACCCGTGTCTTGTATTCCTCATCTTCTGTGATTTTTTCTCTCACTCTCGTGTATGGGACCTTGTTTTACTCCGGCCCCACGGTGGGCGCCAAATGTTCTTGCCGGTTGACTCGCCTGTCAGTTGACTCCACGACATTCACGCACCACCTTCCTCACGTTGATATGTGCTTGGTTCTTGCGAAACAATCTGCACCTGCAAAAGAGAAAGGGGCGCCCTAGAGGCCGTTTGCACTCCGACGCTCAAGTCAGTGTAGGGCAAGAAACACCGAGTGTATTTGTAAGGACCTGTAAAATTGAATTGGAATAAAAAGGGTTATATTTTAAAAGAATTCTATGTATGTTTTATTTAAAATAAAAAGGGAGGAAAAGTTAAGTTTAGAAGGCTATGAGATCGCCGGTCGCCTGCTACACATGAGCGCCAGGTGGACGTCGCCAGGGCGCGAGGCATGCAGGCATCGCGCGGGCGCGAGAGGCATGCAGGCAATCGCGCGGGCGCGAGAGGCATGCAGGCATCGCGCGGGCGCGCGAGGCATGCGGGCTTTGCCAGGGCGCGAGGCACGTGGACGTGGCCAAGGCGCGAGAGGCATGCGGGCTTTGCCAGGGCGCGAGGCACGTGGACGTGGCCAAGGCGCGAGAGGCATGCGGGCTTTGCCAGGGCGCGAGGCATGCGGACGTGGCCAAGGCGCGAGAGGCATGCGGGCATCGCCAGGGCGCGATGCATGTGGACGTGGCCAGGGCGCGAGAGTTATGAGGGCGTCGCCAGGGAAGACATCGGTCGTCTCCCAGAGGGAGACATCGGTCGTCTTCCAGGGCGAAGGAGACATCGGTCGTTCGCCAGGATGAGTCAACAGTGGAAAGTTATCGCGCGACGTCGAGTTTCACACAGAGTAAAGTGGGACCCAGACTCCCAGCATGAAACGTCCTGCACACGCGCCACGTAGGCAAAAAGGGTGGTTTAGAGTGGTGACATCAGAATGTTGGCATGCGCAGGAGACACTCGCGGTCGTACTGTTCAGAGCAGTGGTTGGCATGCACAAGCGACAACAGTGGTAGTACTGTTCAGAGCAGTGGTTGGCATGCACCAGAGACAACAGTGGTCGTACTGTTCAGGGCAGTGGTTCTCAGACTTTCCTGCAGAAGGGGTGGCAGCAGCAGCATGCGTGGACAGGTAAGTTGGGATTCAAAAGCCACTGCGGGAAGGCAAAGAACGTTACAGACTCAAGAGTGTTAGAGTGAGTGCAAACTTCCTCCCTCCCTTCTTCCCTTCCTTGCGTTGAGACTCAGGCAACCTCCAGCATCAGTGCGACAAGCGACGTTGCCCTTAGAGCACCTAAGAGGTTCTCTGCAAGTTCTACAGACCAGGTGTTGAAAACAGAGCTAAGGCATCCTTCAGGCTCGGTGGGTTTTGAGCTCGCGGTATTTTACGCAAGTCCAGGTAAGGGAAGCTAGACTTCTTTTTCCATACAAGCCATAGTTTAGCTATTTCTGAAATGAGGGCGACGTGGTCGCCGGTTTCGTTTGCATCTGCGTGAATGCTCTGTTCCATGTGTTTGGGCGACGTGGTCGCCGGTTTTTAAATACAGACTTCGAAATACCCTGTTTTTGAACCAGGTCGCCGGTTTTGGCGTTGTTTGCGAAACTCTCTGTTTTTGGTGTTGCTTTGAAACTGTTGAGATTTAAATGAGATATTCGAAAATAAGAACCTTGGATTGAGTTTTGCTGTGATTGAAATCATTCCTTTAAGTGTTATGTGATGTGTTGGATGTGGTGAAAGTGGATCGAGGCATAGTATTTTCAGGAAAGAAAATACCGTGTAAGATCGTGTAGGATGTGCATTGATCGGTGATGTCTATAATGGGATTATCCTGACTCTCCTGAGATAATGGATTCATATAGATGAGGTTATTCAGGCGTTGAGAGTCGAAGGAGGTTCATATGTATGGGTGAGTCGTGTGAAACAGAACGAGCTCGGCCTGTCATATGGATTAACCCTGTCATACTGTGAGAATGGTGAACTTGAGATCGAGAATGTGTAGATGCGCATAGCTGTGGAAACATTACAACAGCTTGTATGACAGGTGCAGAATCTCTGAGTCTAGTGGTGGTCTGACATGTGAAATGAGGAACTTGAAATTGATAGACACTTGATACAGTTGTGAAATAGAATGACTCTTGAGAATATTGTGAAATGTGTGATTTCTGGGTGATCAGGTGAAGGGTATTGGGAAAATCTATAGCTTTACGTGAATATCTTGAAAACTGCTTACCCTGATTTTAATGTTCTTATTTAAACTCTCTTTAAAATATCTAGCTTACCCTGCGTGTTTTGGTTCTGTGGTTTTTCTCTTAAAACTGTGATGATCGTGTATAACTTACACGGGAGCAGATGATCTTCCAGGAAGTAGAGCTCCTTAGTGAGTGGTCGCCGGAAGGAGATCGCCGGATTTCTGTTCTGGGGGCAGATCGGCTGTTTTGGGTCCTCCGATAGGAGATCGGCCTCGTCCGATAGGAGATCGGTCTCTTCCGATAGGAGATCGCCTGCTTTGTTTCTTTTTTTTATTTTGTTTATGTTTCTGGAAAATTTGAACGAATTTGTATTAAACTCCCTGTGAGGAGAAACTACATTTTATATATATAATATTTAGTTCACTTCAATCTATTTGTTACCTTTATTTTCATTATACACATTTGTATAGTATTTTGGCGGGATGTTACAGTATTGAGTTTCTCTGTGTTTAGGTCTAGAAACTGCGTACCTTTGTGAAGTATCTTACTGTCCCTTATATAGTCTAGGGTTTACTGGGCCGCTAGCCCTAATTAGGGTTCACTGCGCTACTAGCCATATTTAGGGTTTACTGGAATACCCTTGCGCCGCTATCACCCAATCTTAGGGTAATCTAGCACATAAGGTTTCCTTCTATGGAGTGCAAGCTCTCACAGGGTGACCACCTGGGTGCCTCCTTGTGCACCTAGTCTCTGGGGCCACCTGTTTTGGGAGTGCCTTTACTGTTCACGTGCCATGCATGTAGCTTCACTGGGAAACCCTAGTTCTGATGAGTACTCGACCCCTCAGGACTCTGCACCTAACTGTGCTCTCCCTGCTACCCGCATGGGCACTTCGTGACCCAGGCCTCTCCCTAACTCTAGGTATTTAACTGGTCATTGGCCCACACTGGGAACCAATCTTAGCTGTTTTGTCTACGCTATTCAAATCACCCAAGACCGATGTCACCTCGTCACACTCTGTTGCCGAGGACTAATTGTAACGCCCCTCAGAATTTTTGTTCATTTTTATATAATAAAATAAAGGTGAAACAGTAATATCAAAAATTTAACATAGATATATACATAATATAATTCATCCATTAATACAAACGTGCCTCAAAATAATATCCCTTTTTGAGGAAGTTTTAATACATCTCCATACAGGAGTTTTCAAAATAAAACAAAACAACAGCATTCAAAACCGGCGATCTCCTCCTCTAGAAAATGCTCACTGAGGAGCTCTACTACCTGCAACCTCATCTACTCCCGTGCAAATATACACGATCATCACAGGTTTAAGAAAAACAACCATGATACAAAACAAAAGGGTAAGGTAGATATTTTTAAAAACTTTAAATATGAAACTTTATATCAATAGAAAGCATAAATCTTCACACCATTCATAATCTATGATCCAGTCGGTCATCGGTAGTCGATGACATCAGCAGCAGTTGACCACGTGGACCATTCACAGGGTAACACGTGGTAGAGGATAGCAGGTGAATCAGGGAGGCGATCACTCAGAATGGTAATCGCCTGTCGCCTGTGATGATGAGTAATCGCCTGTCGCCTTGAGGATGAGTAATCGCCTATCGCCTTGAGGATGAGTAATCGGTTATCGCCGGTATGGATCAGTAATCGCTCATCGCCGGTATGGATCAGTACTCGCCTAGATTACACATGATCGCCATGTGTGAAGGTTAGGAGATCAGATGGTCAGCAAGTCGCCGAAAGAGCACATCGCCGGGTGTTTGAGAAGACTTGGCATGCACTTGTTGTATGGTCTAAGTACAGAGGATAAGTGGCATATTTGCCACCGTGTGTAGTGTGAGCTGCGATGCCCAGTGTTAACCAGCTCGCCATGTTAAGGTTGCGCCCAGAGTAGCCTGTGTACTAAGCTACTCCCTGTGTGGATAACTTAGTCGCAGGGGCACAGTGGAAGTAACGTTTCAGCTGCAGATACTCCAGATGGTGACACGTGTATGACCAGATGTTATCCACGTGTCAAGAGGAATAACCGTCAGGAGAGAGAAAGACTCAGGTATATATACGAAACTCTTAACGAAATTAAGAAAGGTTTTCACAGATTCTTACAGCTTACACATTTGAGAGTTTACAGTTACACACGAGTCTCACAGAGAGATTCAGTGATAGTTTTGGTGTTCCTGTTGCCTGACTTGGGCGTCGGAGCTACAACGGCCGCTAGAGGCGCCGTCTGTGTGTTTTGCAGGCAGCGTTTGGAGTTCCGGTGGTGGTTCTTGGAGCGTTCCTGCAGAACAGAGGGCTAGACGAAGGAGTGATGAGGCAATCCTCAACGTTCGAGTCAAGCGGCAGGATCAATCTATATCAATTTCAACCATCAACATCCCCATATTCCACAAACTCGTCAAGTGTCTATTCAATACATTCAATACTCATGGTTCACACGTCAGACTTTGCCCTGACTCATAACATATAGACACATGACTCTACTTCCAGAAGACTCGTGCATTGACTAGACTCAGAGATCTGCACCTGTCATACTACATTGCTGTAAAGTTCCCACAGCTATGCGCATAAACATAATCTCAATCTCAATCTCATCACTCTCCTAGTATGACAGGGTTAATCCATACAACAGGTCAAGTAGTTATCTTTCAAACCACTTACCCATACATATGAACCTCCATCGACTCTCAACGCCTGAATAACTTCATCTATATGATTCCATTATATCAGGAGAGTCAGGATATCTCATTATAGAAATCACCGATCAATGCACATTCTACAAAATCTTACACGGTATTTTCTTTCCTGAAAATACTATGCCTTGATTCCACATTCACAACATTCAACACATCATATAACACTTAAATGAACGATTCCAATCACAGCAACAATCATTCCAAGGTTCAGATTTTCGAATATCACATGCATTTCACATTTCAATCTCAAACAGTTTCAAACGACACTAAAACAGGGGAGTTCGAAATCAACATTAAAACCGGCGATCACGTCGCCCCACACATAAAAACAGAGCATCATGAAATAGAATATGAAACCGGCGACCACGTCGCCCTCACTTCAGAACCTACTCGCCTAAAGTTTTTATAAACGAAAATGCTAGCTTCCCTTACCTGGACTTGCATAGAATCTCACTACGAGCTCTAACCCACCGACTTAAGGATACCTTAACTCTATTTCACGGCTTTGATCAGAACACTTGCAGAGCACAACGTCAGGAATCCAGGGGCAGTCGCCGATCTTCAACTGGTTCGCTAGGATGTCTGAACGCAGGGAAAAGGAGAGGAAAGGAACAGGGAACCAACGCTAACTCACTCAATCACTCTCGAACCACAGCAACGTCCACTGCCTCTCAGGAGTGAGTTTTGAATCTAAACCAACTTGCCCAGAAATGCCGCTGCCACACCCACTCTGCAGGAAAGCTTGCGTGCACACTTCCTTGAATAGTATGACCACGTGGGTTTCTGCGCATACCAACTCTCTGATGCTAAATATTCTGAAACACCCTTTCTGTCTACGTGTCGCGCATGCAGAACGTTCATGCTGGGAGCCTAGGTCCCACCTTATCTGTGTGAAACACGACATCGCGCGATAACCATCCACCGATGACTGCTCGCGCGATGACCATGCCCCTCATACCGGCGATGACCGATGCCTCTCATACTGGTGATGACTGATTTCTCTTCTTGACGGACGACTGATGTCTCACCCTGGAGGACCACCGATGTCCCACCCTGGCAGACAACCGATGTCTCACCCTGGCAGACCACCGATGTCTCACCCTGGCAGACAACCGATGTCTCACCCTGGCAGACCACTGATGTCTCACCCTGGCAGACCACCGATGTGTCTCCCATCCTAGTTGATGACCGATGTTCCTCTCATCCTGTTGGCGATCTCTTATCGCCCTTGTGTGTGACGAGAACACATCGCCTTACTCTGGTCACCGATGTCACCTCGTCACACCTTGCTGAAGGTTCATCCTCCCATTATGTTACGTCCAAGGTACCACCTCCACATGGCTTGGTGACGTCGGTAGTTTCACATTTCCAAGAATAGATCAGCACTACTCCTTGTGCGCCCATGCATGCAACACTAAGGACGATTTCTTATGCTCCAGCATAGAGCTTCGCATGCACAGTGTAACATCCCGCCAAAATACCATACATGCTCATATAATGAAAATAAAAGTAACAAATAGATTGAAGTGAACAAAATTTTATTTATGAGAATAAGGTTTCTCCTCACAGGGAGTTTAATACAAACGATCACTTCTCCATTAAAAACGTAAACGAATTACAATACAAAAGACAGATAGGTGATCTCCTGGCAGAAAGGGCGATCTCCTATAAGAAGGGCGATCTCCTATCATAAAGGCGATCTCCTATTATAAAGCAGCAAGAGGGGCGATCACCCAACAGAAAAGAAAACAGGCGATCTCCTTCCAGCGACAATTTTCTAAGGAGCTCTACTTCCTGCAACATCATCTGCTCCCGTGTAAAACACACGATCATCACAGTTTTAAGAGAAAACAGCCACAGAGCAATACAAAAGAAAAGGGGTAAGCTAGATGGTTTAAAAAGAGTTTAAATATGAACATAAAAATTAGGATAAAACAAATTCCATATACCCACATAAAATTATAAAGTTTCTCATTTCTTACGTCGGACTTCCACTGATTTAACACACATAGACACTTACCATACCACTGTAAAGTCCACACAGGACAGCAACCGGAGCCCACACAGGACAGCCACCAAGGTCCACACAGGACACCAAGCAAAGTTCACACAGGACAGCAACCAAGGTCCACACAGGACAGCAAGCAAAGTCCACACAGGACAGCAACCAAGGTCCACACAGGACAGCAAGCAAAGTCCACACAGGACAGCAACCAAGGTCCACACAGGACAGCAAGCAAAGTCCACACAGGACAGCAACCAAGGTCCACACAGGACAGCAAGCAAAGTCCACACAGGACAGCAACCAAGGTCCACACAGGACAGCAAGCAAAGTCCACACAGGACAGCAACCAAGGTCCACACAGGACAGCAAGCAAAGTCCACACAGGACAGCAAACAAAGTCCACACAGGACAGCTAAAGATCATCAATTCACCCAACGCACCATACAATACTCAAATGAACGATCTCAACCACAGCAACAAACGTATCCAGGTTCAGACTTTTCCAAAAACGCGTGCATTTCACATATCAGTCACAAACAAGCTTAAAGCGACACTAAAACAGGGGAGTTCGTAAAACAGCGCCAAAACCGGCGATCTAGTTCAAAACGGGGTATTTCGAAGTCTGCATTTAAAACCGGCGACCACGTCGCCCTCACTTCAGAAACAGCTAATCTATGGCTTGTATTGAAAATGACGTCTAGCTTCCCTTACCTGGACTTGTGCAAAACTCCAAGAACTCCGAAATCCACTGAGCTTACAGGATGCCTTGGCTCTGTTTTAGCGTCTGGTTTGTAGAACTTGCAGAGGACCTCCAAGGTGCTCCAAGGGCAGTCGTCGATAGCTAAGCAGGAACGTGATAAGGCCTGAATGGCAGAGTGAAGGAGAGAAAAGAGAAGGATGAAGGTAACTCACTCACTCTGTCACTCTTGAACCACAGCACCCTCTTTGCCTCTCAGAAGTGAGTTTTTAAATCTTAAACCAACTTGTCCACAAAAGCCGCTGCCACCACCCACTCTGCAGGAAGCTTGCGTGCACGCTGCCGTGAACAGTACGACCACGCGTGACTCTGCGCATGCCAACCCTCTGATGTCACTATTCTGAACCACCCTTTTTGTCTACGTGTCGCGCGTGCAGTACGTCTGATGTTGAGAGCCTGGGTCCCACCTTATCTGTGTGAAACTCGACATCGCGCGAAAACTATCCACTGATGACCTCTCGCGCGAAGGCTATCCACCGATGTCCTCTCGCGCGAAGGCTATCCACCGATGTCCTCTCGCGCGAAGGCTAACTCCGCATGCCTCGCGCCCTGGTGATACTCGCATGCCCCTCGCGCCCTGGCGATGCCTGCATGCCCCTCGCGCTCTGGCGATGCCTGCATGCCCCTCGCGCCCTGGCGATGCCTGCATGCCCCTCGCGCCCTGGCGATGCCTGCATGCCCCTCGCGCCCTGGCGATGACCGCATGCCTCTCACCTGGCGATGCCCGATGACACATCGCTACGCCTTCCTGGAGGTTCTTCATTCCACTATGTTACGTCCAAGGTATCATCTCCACATGACTCGGTGACGTCGGTAGCTTCACATTTCCAAGAGTAGATCAGCACCACTCCTCGTGCTCTCATGCATGCAACACTAAGGACGATTTTCTTATGCTCAAGCATAGAGCTTCGCATGCACAGCGTATCTAAGGCTTAACCCACACCTTGATACGCGTGGTTGTTGGAACCCACTCTAGTTGATCCAGTATCTTGACCACATACTGAGTGCACTTTCGGCGATCATGTGTACCATAGGCGGCAGGCGATCATGTGCAACCTACTCGACAGGCGATCACATAGGAGACTTCTTAGCTACACTTTTTCTTCCTTTACTCTTCTTGATCCACATGTCTTCCTCGAGCACATCCACGTGATTACCTCACGATAAAGTCATCGCACCTGACTACTATGTTACTGCAATGGTAAGCCGACCGACCTCTACCAGCTGACCCCAGACCTTGTGCGACGTCCGAGGTCCGACCACTGAGAAACTTCATTTATCAGTTCTTTGTATTTTAAATAATAACATCTTCTGAAATTATTTAAATGTAACACTTTCATTCCAATTAAAGTTTCTAGGTCCTTACATTCTCCCCAACAAGAAAAATTTTCGTCCTCGAAAATTGGATTACAAGGGAAAGAAGTAAGGATAGGCTTCTCTCAGGGTTTCTTCAAATTCCCAATTTGTATCACCCGATCTGTCATCCCACACCACCTTCACCACGTTGATGGTCTTGCCTCTGAGCTGCTTACTCTGCTGATCGTCAATCCTTACTGGTTTCGTCCCAACAACAAGTCATCCCTGATCTGCACATCGTCTACTTCCAACACGTGACTAGGGTCTGCAAGATACTTCCTTAACTGTGACACATGAAAGACATTATGCAGATTTTGCTCATTGGAGAGGTAGGGCGATTTCATAAGTCACTAGACCTATCCTCCTTAAGATCTGATATGGCTCGACTAACTTAGGAGACAGCTCCTTTGATCTGATAGCTCGTCCTACACCCTTGGTCGGTGTCACTTTCATAAATGCATGATCTCCAACTACAACTCCAAAGGTCTTCTCCTCATTGTCAACGTCATCACTGCATCCCCCAGAGTTATTATCCTTGTGTTCATTTAAGGCCAGAAGTGTCTTCACAGCGTTGTCAGCTTCGTCCTCATATCCACCACTAGAGTTGTTACCCTTGTCCTCATGAGCGACATAGGGTGGCTCCCTCCAGGTTATTCCCTTCACATTTTCCAGATCCACAGGGTTTCCCAACCAAACGATTCTTGCTCACCTTCTTAGTAACTTCAACTTTGGGGATGGATGATGACTCACTTTCTAAGGCAGAGCCATCCGACGAAGATCCCTCTACCACTGTCATTAACTGCAGTTGCAACACCTTCCCACCACCCATCATACCACCAGGCATACACTGCTGATTCAAACCCAAGTGGGCGACCTGAATGGCGCTCAGGAGAGCATGGCTTGACTGTTAAGCGCTCTGAACATCGCATACCCAAATTAATCAGTAGCTGCCACTCTAGACGAAAGGACCCATTCCTCTAGTTTCTGTGGTCCCTCTTTATCAAGCCAGTCATCGTACTGGACCTTCAGCAGCGTTGGAGACCCGCTCCAGATTTTGCATCTAACCCAGCGTTTTCTAACGCCACCATCTTGCCATGTTCAGGGGCCTTTAACTTCAACCTTCCATTCCCACACTCACCTTTCAAATCCCGATCAACAAAACAACCCTATTCTGCGTGAAACCTTCCCTCTTAGGAGGTAGTCCAAGTATTTCTTCTGGAAATACATCCATGAAATCTTTCACCCCATGTATCCTGTTTACATCCTCTTCACTCTTCACTCCCCCCTTCCGCTAGGATCACAAAACACGTCGCCCCTTCTTTCAACTCTGACTTCACATGCTGAGCAGATATCACACCTGACCCTTGGAGATTGGGAAACACCACCTTCTGGCTACTGCAATCTGTGAGAACTCGATTGGCATGTAGCCAATCCATTCCTAGGATAACATCCAGATCCTGAAGAGGTAGACAGATCAAATTCACTTTGAACCTGCGTCCCTCTACTATCACTGGACATTCAGAGCAAACTGGGGAGGTCAAAACCTGTCCTGATGCAGGTGTAGAGACCAACCGTTCAAACGGCAGCTCCTTCACTAGAAGGCCCAGTTCGGTTGCACACCGACTTGACACAAGAGAGTGTGTCGCTCCAGAAACAAACAAAACTCTAAAGTATCCACCAGCTATAAACAAGTATCTTGTACTAGGTTACCTGACTGAGATGCCTCCGCTCCAGACATGGCAAACACTCTCCCTGCTGCTTGAGGTCTGCTTCCTTCGTTCCTCAACTGCTGGGAACCACTGGGTTGAGTCGCCCTATTCCCGTTAGGACATTCTCTAGAAAGGTGCCCCGTCTTTCGGCAGATGTAGCATCTTCTCTCTGAATTTCTCTTGGGGCACACATTGGATGTGTGTGGTCCACCACAACGGGAACACCTGAGTTTCCAGGGCTGTTGCTGTTGAAACTGAGGCGGTGCTGCTCCTGCCCCATGCTGTGGAGGTCTCGCATAAGGCTTATTCTCCTGTTGCTGCACCTTGGCCTTCCCACTGGAAAAACCCCCTGGGTGTGACCTGATCACCCGAGAGTCACTCTTTTCCAGTGTCTCCACCATCATCGCCTTCTCCACTAAGGCGTGAAATTCTCTTATGCACATAGGTGCTATGGTCCTCTTCAGCTCATGCTTCAGTCCTTCTTCAAATTTCCTACACCTCCAAGCCTCAGAGGTCGCCTGGGTATAGAATCGGGCGAGATACTCAAACCAAGCAGCATAAGCATTCACTGACATCTCTCCCTGCTCCAATCTGAGGAATTCTGCTTCCCTCGCAAATCTTGCACTATCTGGGAAGTATTTTTCCAGAAATCTCACCCTGAAACTCTCCCAGTCTAACACTTCAGCTCTGGCTTCCATCATCTGCTGAGCTCCCATCCACCAGAACTCGGCTTCTCCAGATAGCAGATAGGTAGCGAATACTAATTTCTTCCCTTCAGGGCAGGAGGTCGCCCTAAAGATTTTCTCCAACTCCCTGACCCACTGATCTGCTTGATCAGGGGTAGCATTCCCACTGAACTTGGGTGGGTTGTGCCTCATGAACTCGGTGAGTCCCATCTGATCCTGAGGCTGACCGACGTGGGAAGCGGTTTCAGCCGACCGAGCAGTTTCCCAATGGTGCATTGCCGCCTGATGATTCTGAGCCATTGCTGCATTCTGTTGTTGGATGGCAGTTGCCATCATCTCAATAGCCTTGGCAATTTGGCTCATTTCCGAAGAAGGTTGGGGAGGGGTAGGAGGTCTACGTGCCATCTCTCTTCGTTTCAGATTTTGAAACTATGGGTTGTCTATATTCCCTACAACTACAAGAATGAGATCGATAAGAAATCAATTCATTCAGGAGGTAACATCTAGACCTTACAAAGGTCAGCATCTCAAATTCATTAAGAATTTGAGCTCATCAACAGAATCGTGATACTTATAATCTCAAGCAAAACACCAGAACAGCTACTGGTATGCAGTCATCAATCCAATCAACCATTTTCAATCAATTACAAAGACACTCCAGGGAATGAAATAGCTCACACCAGAATTCAATATATGCCAAACATAAAACCTTTAGAATTAAGATTTAGAATCATCTTGATCCAGTTATGAGTGTGCACCCTCACTACTTTATCAAGATCCTCTCATTCTTAATACTAAGATTTTCAGTTAGGGCATACATTCACTAAAGCACACACAAAATTTCAATACAAAAACGTTTGAAAACCTTTCACTATAGTTGTTATTTAAAACTCAAATAAATTTTATGAGCAGAAGAAACACAATGGATCCACAGCCCTCAGGTCATCCTAAGGACGAACTGCTCTGATACCATTAATGTAACATCCCGCCAAAATACCATACATGCTCATATAATGAAAATAAAAGTAACAAATAGATTGAAGTGAACAAAATTTTATTTATGAGAATAAGGTTTCTCCTCACAGGGAGTTTAATACAAACGATCACTTCTCCATTAAAAACGTAAACGAATTACAATACAAAAGACAGATAGGCGATCTCCTGGCAGAAAGGGCGATCTCCTATAAGAAGGGCGATCTCCTATCATAAAGGCGATCTCCTATTATAAAGCAGCAAGAGGGGCGATCACCCAACAGAAAAGAAAACAGGCGATCTCCTTCCAGCGACAATTTTCTAAGGAGCTCTACTTCCTGCAACATCATCTGCTCCCGTGTAAAACACACGATCATCACAGTTTTAAGAGAAAACAACCACAGAGCAATACAAAAGAAAAGGGGTAAGCTAGATGGTTTAAAAAGAGTTTAAATATGAACATAAAAATTAGGATAAAACAAATTCCATATACCCACATAAAATTATAAAGTTTCTCATTTCTTACGTCGGACTTCCACTGATTTAACACACATAGACACTTACCATACCACTGTAAAGTCCACACAGGACAGCAACCGGAGCCCACACAGGACAGCCACCAAGGTCCACACAGGACAGCAAGCAAAGTCCACACAGGACAGCAACCAAGGTCCACACAGGACAGCAAGCAAAGTCCACACAGGACAGCAACCAAGGTCCACACAGGACAGCAAGCAAAGTCCACACAGGACAGCAACCAAGGTCCACACAGGACAGCAAGCAAAGTCCACACAGGACAGCAACCAAGGTCCACACAGGACAGCAAGCAAAGTCCACACAGGACAGCAACCAAGGTCCACACAGGACAGCAAGCAAAGTCCACACAGGACAGCAAACAAAGTCCACACAGGACAGCTAAAGATCATCAATTCGCCCGACGCACCATACAATACTCAAATGAACGATCTCAACCACAGCAACAAACGTATCCAGGTTCAGACTTTTCCAAAAACGCGTGCATTTCACATATCAGTCACAAACAAGCTCAAAGCGACACTAAAACAGGGGAGTTCGTAAAACAGCGCCAAAACCGACGATCTAGTTCAAAACGGGGTATTTCGAAGTCTGCATTTAAAACCGGCGACCACGTCGCCCTCACTTCAGAAACAGCTAATCTATGGCTTGTATTGAAAATGACGTCTAGCTTCCCTTACCTGGACTTGTGCAAAACTCCAAGAACTCCGAAATCCACTGAGCTTACAGGATGCCTTGGCTCTGTTTTAGCGTCTGGTTTGTAGAACTTGCAGAGGACCTCCAAGGTGCTCCAAGGGCAGTCGTCGATAGCTAAGCAGGAACGTGATAAGGCCTGAATGGCAGAGTGAAGGAGAGAAAAGAGAAGGATGAAGGTAACTCACTCACTCTGTCACTCTTGAACCACAGCACCCTCTTTGCCTCTCAGAAGTGAGTTTTTAAATCTTAAACCAACTTGTCCACAAAAGCCGCTGCCACCACCCACTCTGCAGGAAGCTTGCGTGCACGCTGCCGTGAACAGTACGACCACGCGTGACTCTGCGCATGCCAACCCTCTGATGTCACTATTCTGAACCACCCTTTTTGTCTACGTGTCGCGCGTGCAGTACGTCTGATGTTGAGAGCCTGGGTCCCACCTTATCTGTGTGAAACTCGACATCACGCGAAAACTATCCACCGATGACCTCTCGCGCGAAGGCTATCCACCGATGTCCTCTCGCGCGAAGGCTATCCACCGATGTCCTCTCGCGCGAAGGCTAACTCCGCATGCCTCGCGCCCTGGTGATACTCGCATGCCCCTCGCGCCCTGGCGATGCCTGCATGCCCCTCGCGCTCTGGCGATGCCTGCATGCCCCTCGCGCCCTGGCGATGCCTGCATGCCCCTCGCGCCCTGGCGATGCCTGCATGCCCCTCGCGCCCTGGCGATGACCGCATGCCTCTCACCTGGCGATGCCCGATGACACATCGCTACGCCTTCCTGGAGGTTCTTCATTCCACTATGTTACGTCCAAGGTATCATCTCCACATGACTCGGTGACGTCGGTAGCTTCACATTTCCAAGAGTAGATCAGCACCACTCCTCGTGCTCTCATGCATGCAACACTAAGGACGATTTTCTTATGCTCAAGCATAGAGCTTCGCATGCACAGCGTATCTAAGGCTTAACCCACACCTTGATACGCGTGGTTGTTGGAACCCACTCTAGTTGATCCAGTATCTTGACCACATACTGAGTGCACTTTCGGCGATCATGTGTACCATAGGCGGCAGGCGATCATGTGCAACCTACTCGACAGGCGATCACATAGGAGACTTCTTAGCTACACTTTTTCTTCCTTTACTCTTCTTGATCCACATGTCTTCCTCGAGCACATCCACGTGATTACCTCACGATAAAGTCATCGCACCTGACTACTATGTTACTGCAATGGTAAGCCGACCGACCTCTACCAGCTGACCCCAGACCTTGTGCGACGTCCGAGGTCCGACCACTGAGAAACTTCATTTATCAGTTCTTTGTATTTTAAATAATAACATCTTCTGAAATTATTTAAATGTAACACTTTCATTCCAATTAAAGTTTCTAGGTCCTTACACACAGCGTATCTAAGGCTCAACCCACACCTTGATACGCGTGGTTTTTGGAAGCCACTATGGTTGATCCAGCATCTTGACCACATGCTAAGTGCACTTTCGGCGATCATGTACACCATAGGCGATTGGCGATCATGTGTACTCTAAGCGACAGGCGATTATGTACCAGAGAAGTCGGAGATCGTCTCCGTCTTCAACAACGGCGATCTCGTAGACTTCTAAGTTACACTTTCCTTCCTTTATATTTTAAATAAAAACATACTTAGAATTCATTTAAAATATATCACTTTCATTCCAATAAAATTTATAGGTCCTTACAACTAATCACCCTGCGGAGTGACGAGGACACATCAGCCATTTCTGGTGATCGTCATGCTAATGATTAATCACCCTTCTCTGTGGGAACGTGCTGATGACTAATCACCCTTATCTGTGGGAACATGCTGATGACTAATCACCCTTCTCTGTGGGAACATGCTGATGACTAATCACCCTTCTCTTAGGGGACACACCGATGACTGATCACCCTTCTCTAAGGGAGCACACCGATGACTGATCACCCTCTAATTCAAGCTGCCTGCGGGGTCCACTTCACGTGGCTTTGGCCCATGCTGTGGGACCCAGCTGACGTGGTTCGCCCTTACTACCTGTTCTCGGTGTCCGAGGACTGGTCGGTACAATTATTAATATTGTTAATATTATTAATATTGTTAATATTATTAATATTGTTAATATTATTAATATTTTTTATTATTAATATTTTTTATTATTAATATTGTTAATATTAATAATTATTATTAATATTATATTAATATTATTAATATTATTGATCCCGCCGCAGACTCGAGCGTGGGGAAAGTACCTCGTCACTCCTTCGTCTAGCCTTCTAACTGCTGCGCGTTCTGCAGGGAGGCTCCAGGAACCTTCGCCGGAACTCCAAATGATGTCTGCAAAACACACAGGCGGCGCCTCTAGCGGCCGTTGTAGCTCCGACGCTCAAGTCAGGCAACAGGAACACCAAAACTCTCTCTCGGATCTATCTGTGTGAGACTCGTGTTGTGTATTGTGTGTTCTGTGGCAAAGATTGCGTACCTGGTGTAGTGTTTCTTCTTCCTCATATAATCCCGCGTCGCCCCCTACTGGCTATCTCTAGGCCTCACTTGAGTACCCCTGCACTGCCATCACCCACTACGGCCACGTGGGCGCCTCTGCACGCACTCACTCTCTGGGAACATCTTCACGGTGCACGTGCCAGGAATGCAGGCTCACTGGGAACTCTAACCTTGATGGGTTTTCGTCCCAACAAGATTCTGCACCTAACTGTGCCTCCACCGCCTCATGCATGGTCGTTCCGTGACTAAGGCCGCTCCTTGGCTCTGGGCACCGATGACCAATGTGCCCCCCTGTTGGCGATCTCTCATCGCCCTTGTTCTTGGTGATCAACACTTCTGAGGGCTCATCGATCTCTCAGCCCCTGGTTGACGTCTGAGGTCTGGCCACTACAATTCCCTTGGGGAGTAACTTAGCGCGTTATTCACATCGTCGTGGCCGACGTCACTCGCCACACACCGATGACCGAGGTATCTCTCATCCTGACCGATGGCCGATGTCTCATCCTGGCCAATGATCGATGTGTCACCCTGACCCATGACTGACGGCGCTTCTTTACGTTGTCGTGCTCTGCTTATGGAATCATGCGAGGTCCTTGGGTAACGTTCTCGCTGGGAGCCTGGGTCCCAGTTTAACACGTGTTGCCAAGGAACCCCCGACGACTGATCGCTCTGCATGCACCGATGACTAATCGGTGCTTCATCACTTCTCGCGCTCTTCTTCCAGGCGCTCATGTAGGAACTGATCTGCTGGTGGTGGTCACTCGGTAACTGACCACTGATCGCCGTTCTTGAACGATCTCCACCCTGGTTCATCTGCTATCTCATGCCACGCATTGCTCTGAGACTGGCCCACGTGGTCATCTGCTGCTGACGTCATCGACTACCGATGACCAACCGGATCAATTATATTAATATTGTTAATATTAATATTATTAATTATATTAATAATAATAATATTAATATAATATTAACAATATTAATAATTAATAATATTAATATTGTTAATATTACTAATATTATATTAATATTATTAATATTAATAACATAAATAATAATATTAATAATAATATTAATAATAATATTAATAATAATATAATATTAATAATATAATATAATATTAATATAATATTAATAATATAATATTATATTAATATAATATTAATAATATTAATATAATGTGAATAATATTAATATAATGTTAATAATAGTAATATAGTGTTAATAATATAAATAGAAATATTAATCTTCTATTCCTCCTCCTCTCCTCTTCCTCTTCCTTCTCTTCCTCCTTCTCTTCTCTTCCTCATATAATTTATATTATGAATATAATTTATATTATTAACATTAATATTAAAATTAATATAACTATTATAACTAATAATAAGTATAATAAAAATCGTAATATGACAGAGGAACTTGTCTGGTTTAGTGGTTAAAGCTTTTCTAGTGACTGGAAGGACTTGGGTTCGAATCCTGCCTGCTGCAGTTTGCTTCCAATATTAATTAATTTGGGACTTGGGTTCGAGTCTTATCCACTGCAAAGTGCTTCCAACATTAATAGTAACAAAGGTAGGTCTAAATAAAAATTAGAAATAATTAAAAAGATAAAAATAATAATGAAAAAATTAAAAATAAAATTTATTGCATTACATAGGGATAAATCCGTATGTAATTACATACGGATTTTTGGTCTTACATACGGATTTTGACTGTATGTAATTCCAATTTTTCTTGGAGTGATTTTGAGTGCCTTAATTTTTTTACCAAAACCGCACCACTTATTTCTTTGTTTTCTAACCTTGTTTTCTTTAATTGTTTGCTATTTGTGTTTGCTGTACTATTTTGAAAATGGCTCAATATTCAAGTGGAGAATCTTCCAAACCACACTCTCCACAAAAAGCTTTCATTCTTGGTGAATTAAAAGAAGCCAAAAGGTCACTTGCACAAAAAGATGAAGCTATAAGACAATTGGAAGAAAGATTGCAAAGGCTTGAAGTGACTAATGAAAGGTCCAGCCATACACACCATAGAAGATGCCATTCTTCAAGGCATTCATCAAGAACTTCTTCCAACTATCATGGACATGAAGATGAAACCGAATGGAGGAGGCATCATCATTATGAAGAAAGGCGCCAACATGTGGCAAAGCCTTATATGCCTTTTGTAAAATTACCTAGCTTTAGTGGTGAAGGTGATCCAAATGTATATTTGGGGTGGGAAGCAAAGGTTGAACAAATCTTTCATGTACATGAGGTCCAAGAAGACCAAAGGGTAAAACTAGCTACTTTAGAATTTCTAGACTATGCCATGCAATGGTGGCATAAAACTCTTATGGACATTGGGCTAAACAAGAGACCTCCCGTGGTTTCTTGGAACAATTTGAAAGAGTGTATGCGCGCTAGATTTGTTCCACCACACTTTAGGAAAGACCTATTGTTGAAGCTCCAAAGGCTTCACCAAGGCACGCTAAGTGTGGATGCTTATTTTAGAGAGCTAGAAATGCTTATGCTTAAAGTTGATATTGTAAGGATCTAGATAATTATTTGGAATAGAAGAAGTATAATTTTAATGAATTCTGAATATGTTATTACTTAAAACGAAAAGAGCTTGTAATGGAAATTTTATGGTGGTCAGACCTCGGATGTCGCCCACGGTCTGAGGGCGGCGTGGTAGAGGTCGGTCGGTGGACCATAGTGGGTTCCAGAAATCACATGTAGGGAGGTGTGATTTGAACCTTAGGAGCGCCATGCATGCAGAATAACTACGGGACTTTACGCTTGGACATAAGGGATTTAGCTTAGTGTTGCATGCTTAGGCACGTAAGGATTGAGTACTGAGCTGCCCTCGGGCAGGAGAAGCTATCGACGTCACCGATGTAAGGACCTGTAAAATTAAATTGGAATAAAAGGGTATATTTTAAATGAATTCTAAGTATGTTTTTATTTAAAATAAAAAGGAAGGAAAGTGTAGCTTAGAAGACTATAAGATTGCCTGGTTAGTACATAATCGCCGGTTGCCTACTACACATGATCGCCAGGGCACGAGGCATGTGGACGTCGCCAGGGCGCGAGAGACATGCAGGAGTCGCCAGGGATAGACATCGGTCGTCTCCTAGAGAGAGACATCGGTCGTCTTCCAGGGCGAGACATCGGTCGTTCGCCAGGATGAGTCAGCGCTGGAAAGTTGTCGCGCGATGTTGAGCTTCACACGGATAAGGTGGGACCCAGGCTCCCAGCATGAAACGTCCTGCACGCGCGCCACGTTGACAAAAAGGGTGGTTCAGAATAGTGACATCAGAGTGTTGGCATGCGCAGGGACAACCGTGGTCGTACTGTTCAGGGAAGTGGTTGGCATGCGCAAGAGACACTCGTGGTCGTACTGTTCAGGGGAATGTACACTCAGGCTTTCCTGCAGAGTGGGTGGTGGCAGCAGCATGCGCGGACAAGTTGGTTTAGATTCAAAAACCCACTTCTGAGAGGGAGAACGTTGCTGTGGTTCAAGAGTGACAGAGTGAGTTCACCTTCATCATTGTCTTTTCTCTCCTTCGCGCTGCGATTCAGGCATCCTCAAGCATCAGTGCGACGAGCGACGACTGCCCTTAGAGCACCTGGGAGGTTCTCTGCAAGTTCTACAAACCAGACGCTGAAACAGAGCTAAGGCATCTTTAACCTTCGGTGGGTTTTGGAGCTCTTGGTGTTTTGCGCAAGTCCAGGTAAGGGAAGCTAGCCTTATTTCCAACGAAAAACCTTATATTAGATGATTGGGATGATGGGGCGACGTGGTCGCCGGTTTTCAACTTTTATTGCATTATCCCCTGTTTTTGAACGAGATCGCCGGTTTTGGCGTTGTTTTTCGAACTCCCCTATTTTTGGTGTTGTTTGAAACTGTTTGAGATTTAAATGTGATATTCGAAAATCTGTACCTTGGAAATGAGTTTTGCTGTGACTGGAATCGTTCTTTAAGTGTTATATGATGTGATGAATGTTGTGAATGTGGGATCAAGGCATAGTATTTTCAGGAAAGAAAATACCGTGTAAGATCGTGTAGGATGTGCATTGATCGGTGATTTCTATAATGAGATATCCTGACTCTCCTGAGATAATGAATTCATATAGATGAAGTTATTCAGGCGTTGAGAGTCGATGGAGGTTCATACGTATGGGTAAGTGTTTGAAAGATAACTACTTGACCTGTTGTGTGGATTCACCCTGTCATACTGTGAGAGTGATGAAATTGAGATCGAGATTGTGTTGATGCGCATAGCTGTGGAAACTTTACAGCAGTTTAGTATGACAGGTGCAAATCTCTGAGTCTAGTCAATGCACGAGTCTTCTGGAAGTAGTGTCAAGTGTCTTATGTGATGAGTCAGTGGAAGTCTGACGTGAGAAATGAGAAACATTGAATTGATAGACACTTGATGGAATTATGTGAATTGAACGACTCTTGATGAAATTGTGAAGTGTGTGAAATGAATGGGAAAATTGATGGATTTTACATGAGTGTGTTAAAATTGTTTTATCTTGATTTTAAGGTTTCATATCCAAATTCTCTTTAAAATATCTAGCTTACCCTGCGTGTTTGGTTCTGTGGCTGTTTCTTAAAACTGTGATGATCGTGTATAATTTACACGGGAGCAGATGATGTTGCAGGAAGGAGAGCTCCTCAGTGAGTGGTCGCCGGAAGGAGATCGCCTGTTTCCGTTTCTGTTAGGCGATCACCCTTCTTCTGTTTTCTGATAGGAGATCGCCCTTTTCTGATAGGAGATCGCCTTTTCCTATTAGGAGATCGCCTGTTTTTTTATTTTGCTGTATTTTGTTTACGTTCTTGGAAAACTGACCGATTATGTATTAAACTCCCTGTGAGGAGAAAACTTCATTACATATATATAATTATGTTCACTTCAATATATTTGTTTACCTTTATTTCATTTTATAATTACGAAAAAGTATTTTGGCGGGATGTTACAACCGAGCCATGTGGGGGTGATAACACAGGCGTGGAGTAGTGGTAGGATGAGCCCTCAACAGGGTGTGACGATGTGGCATCAGTCGACAGAAGCAAGGCGATGTGTCCTCGCCACATCAAGGACGATGAGAGATCGCCAGGGCGAGAGACACGCGGGCATCGCCAGGGCGAGAGACAGACGGTCATCGCCAGGATGAGGGACGCATCGGTCGACTTCCAGAGGGAGACATCAGTCGTCTTCCAGGGAGAGACATCGATCGTCTTCCAGGGAGAGACATCGGTCGTCTTCCAGGGAGAGACATCGGTCGTCTTCCAGGGAGAGACATCGTTCGTCCGCCAGGATGAGACATCGGTGGATGGTCATCGCGCGAGGTCGTGTTCCACACAGATGAGGTGGGGCCCAGGCTCCCAGCATGAACGTCTTGCATGCGCGACATGTAGTCAGTGAGAGTGCTTCAGAACAGTGGCTCCAGAGAGTTGGTATGGAAAGTGACCCAGAGTTGTTGTGCGCAGAGACCCACGTGGCCATACTGTTAGAGGAAACCCACACGCAAGGTTGCTCAGAGAGTGGGTAATGGCAGTGAAGGCTAAAGAGCCGTTCGACCTTAAGAGCTGAGGGAATCAGCTCATTTAGTTCCCCTTTCTCCTTTCTCCTCCACTCGAAGACGCAGCTATCCTCACGTACCAGTGCTACGATCGGCGACTGCCATTGTCCTTCTGGGAAGTCTCTGCAAGTTCTCCCGTGAGGACGCTAGAACAGAGTAAGTCGTTTTACTTTGTTTTTCGAGTCGAATCTGAGCTTGAGAGGGTTGCCTCTGCATAGGTGATCTGGTCGGTCATCGGTAGTCGATGACATCAGCAGCAGTTGACCACGTGGTCCATTCACAGAGTAACACGTGGTAGAGGATAGCAGGCGAATCAGGGGGGCGATCACTCAGAATGGTAATCGCCTATCGCCTGTGACGATGAGTAATCGCCTATCGCCTTGAGGTGAGTAATCGCCTATCGCCTTGAGGATGAGTAATCGCCTATCGCCTTGAGGTGAGTAATCGCCTATCGCCTTGAGGATGAGTAATCACTCATCGCCGGTATGGATCAGTAATCGCCTAGATTGCACATGATCGCCGTATGTTAAGGTTAGGAGATCAGGTGGTCAGCAAGTCGCCGAAAGAGCACATCGCCGGGTGTTTGAAAAGACTTGGCAGGCACTTCTTGTATGGTCTAAGTATAGAGGATAAGTGGCATATCTACCACCATGTGTAGTGTGAGCTGCGATGCCCAGTGTAACATCCCGCCAAATTACTATTCATATTTATATAATGAAAATTAAAGTAACAAATAGATTGAAGTGAATAAAATTATATATATGTAATTAAAGTTTCTCCTCACAGGGAGTTTAATACAAATACGATCACTTTTCCATTAAAACATAAACAAAATACAATACAATAGAAAGATAGGCGATCTCCTGACAGAAGGGTGATCTCTTATTAGAAAGGCGATCTCCTGTCATATAGGCGATCTCCTATCAGAAAGCAGCAAAAGGGGTGATCTCCCAACGGAAATAGAAAACAGGCGATCTCATTCCAGCGACAATTCACTAAGGAGCTCTACATCCTGCAACATCATCTGCTCCCGTGTAAATTATACACGATCATTACAGGTTTAAGAAAAGGCCCAACACAACACAAAAGAAACACAGGGTAAGCTAGACATTTAAAAAGAGTTAGATATGAACTTTGAAATCAAGGTAAAACAAATTCAAGATACCCACGTAAAACTATAGAGTTTCTCATTCCCTTCACCTGATCGCCAAGAAATCACACACTTTACAATATTTTCAAGAGTCATTCTATTTCACAAAATGCATCAAGTGTCTATCAATTCAATGTTCCTCATTTCTCACGTCAGACTACCACTGACTCAGCACACAAGACGCTTGACACTACTTCCGGAAGACTCGTGCATTGATTAGACTCAAAGATCTGCACCTGTCATACTAAACAGCTGTAATGTTTCCCCAGCTATGCGCATCAACACAATCTCGATCTCAAGTTCATCATTCTCACAGTATGATAGGGTTAATCCATGGAACAGGCCGAGCTCGTTCTGTTTCACACGACTCACCCATTCCTATGGACCTCCTTCGACTCTCACCAACTAAGTAACTTCCTCTATGGGATTCCATTATCTCAGCAGAGTCAGGATATCTCATTAGGAATCACCGATCAATGCACATCCTACACGATCTTACACGGTATTTTCTTTCCTGAAAATACTATGCCTCGATCCCACATCCACAACATTCAACACACCATACAACACTTAAATGAATGATTTCAATCACAGCAAAACTCACTCCAAGGTTCTTATTTTCGAATATCTCATTTAAATCGTAAACCGTTTCAAAGCAACACCAAAAACAGGGAGTTCGCAAACAACGCCAAAATCGGCGATCTGGTTCAAAAACAAGGTATTTCGAAGTCTGTATATAAAACCGGCGACCACGTCGCCCAAACACATAGAAACAGAGCATTCACGAAGATGAAAACGAAAACCGGCGACCACGTCGCCCTCACTTCAGAAACAGCTAATCTATGGCTTGTATTGAAAATGAAGGCTAGCTCCCTTACCTGGACTTGCGCAAAACACCAGGAGCTCCGAACCCAACGAAGCTTAAAGAATGCCTTGGCTCTGTTTTTGCGTCTGGTTTGAAGGACTTGCAGAGAACCTTCCAGGTGCTCTAATGGTGGCCGTCGCTCGTCGTACTCTTGTGTGAAGGTGCCAGAATCGCAGTGCGAAGGAGAGAATGGAGGAGATGGGAGGTAAACTCACTCTTTCGCACTTGAGTTACTGAAAACGCTCTTTGCCTTCCCGCAGTGGCTTTTGAATCCAAGCCTACCTGTCCACTTATGCGGTTGCTGCTGCCTCTTCTGCAGGAAAGCCTGACAACCCCTGCCCTGAACAGTACGACCACTGTTGTCGCTTGTGCATGCCAACCGCTGCCCTGAACAGTACGACCACTGTTGTCTCTTGCGCATGCCAACATTCTGATGTCACTATTCTGAACCACCCTTTTTGTCTACGTGGCGCGCGTGCAGGACGTTTCATGCTGGGAGTCTGGGTCCCACTTTCTCTGTGTGAAGCTCGACATCGCGCGATAACCTTCCATCGATGACCTCTCGCGCGAAGGCTATCCACCGATGTCCTCTCGCGCGAAGGCTATCCACCGATGACATATCGCGCGAAGACAATCCACCGATGATCTCTCGCGCGAAGACTCTCCACCGATGACCTCTCGCGCGAAGACAATCCACCGATGATCTCTCGCGCGAAGACTAACCCCGCATGCCTCGCGCCCTGGTGATGCCCGCATGCCCCTCGCGCCCTGGCGATGCCCGCATGCCTCTCACCTGGCGATGCCCGACGACACATCGCCACGCCTTCCTGAAGGTTCTTCATTCTACTATGTTACGTCCAAGGTATCATCTCCACATGACTCGGTGACGTCGGTAGCTTCACATTTCCAAGAGTAGATCAGCACCACTCCTCGTGCTCCCATGCATGCAACACTAAGGGTGATCTCTTTTGCTCAAGCGTAGAGCTTCGCATGCACAGCGTATCTAAGGCTTAACCCACACCTTGATACGCGTGGTTGTTGGAACCCACTCTGGTTGATCCAGTATCTTGACCACATACTACGTGCATTCCCGCCGATCACGTACACTCTAGGCGATTGGCGCTCATGTCTCCTCTAGGCGACAGGCGATTATGTGCCAGAGGAGTCGGAGATCGTCTCCGTCTTCACTAACGACGATCTTGTAGAAGACTTCTTAGTTACACTTTTCCTCCTTTACTCTTCTTGGTCCACATGTCATCCGACCGACCTCTACCAGCTGACCCCAGATCTTGGGCGACGTCCGAGGTCCGACTACTATGAAACTTTGTTTACCAGCTCTTTGTATTTTGAATAATAACATCTTCTGAAATTATTTAAATATAACCCTTTCATTCCAATAAAATTTTCTGGGTCCTTACAATCTCCCCAACAAGAAAAATTTTCGTCCCCGAAAATTGAATTATAAGGAAAGGAGGTATGGATGGGCTTCTCTCGTGGTTTCTTCTATTTCCCAAGTTGGATCACCCGATCTGCACGTCGTCCACTTTTAATACGTGACTAGGGTCTGCCATGTACTTCCTCAGCTGTGATACGTGAAAGACATTGTGCAGATTCGCTAACTGGGGAGGCAGGGCGATCTCGTAATCCACTGGACAAATCCTCCTTAAGGTCTGATATGGTCCCACGAACTTAGGGGACAACTCCTTTGGTCTGATCGCTCTTCCTACACCCTTGGTTGGTGTCACTCTCATGAACACATGGTCTCCAGCAGCAAACTCCAAAGGTCTTCTCCTCATTGTCAACATCATCACTGCCTCTACAAGAGTTATTATCCTTGTCCTTATGAGCGACATAGAGTGGCTCCCTCAAAGTTATTCTCTTCATATTTTCCAGATCCACAAGGGTTCCCAACCAAACGATTCTTGCTCACCTTCTTAGCAACTTCAACTTTGGGGATGGATGATGATTCACTTTCTAAGGTAGAGCAATCCGGTGAAGATCCATCTACTACCGACATTAGCTGCAGTCACAACACCTTCCCGCCACTCGTCATACCACCAGGCATACAATGCTGATTCAAACTCAAGAGGGCGACCTGAATGGCGTTCAGGAGAGCATGGCTTGACTGTTAAGTGGTCTGAACATCGCATACCCAAATAAATCAGCGTCTGCCACTCTAAACGAAGAGACTCATTCCTCTAGTTTCTGCGTTACCTCTTTATCAAGCAACTCATCGTACTGGACTTCCAGCAGCCTTGGAGACACACTCCAGACTTTTCATCTAAATCAGCATTCTGCAACGCCACCATCACGCCAGCGTATCCCTATACTAGCACCGACCCGGAAGAACGGATACAGCTGACAATGCAGCATTGTTTCTAAAATCAGAAACGAAACGCTGACCACCACAACCGCCCATCTAAAGGGTTAGCTGCAAATCCTGTCTCATTAGAAACACAAGGCACGGAAAGTTCTGCTTCCACCTCCAACTTTCTGCCATTTACTAATATTGCCAGAAGAACTCAACATCATCATAACACGGCTTACCCTTATTCTATCCATAGCCATTTCCTCCTTCTCTTCTACGTTCACAGGCAGAACTGCATCCTCATTTGCCAAGTTCAGGGGACTTACTGCATCAGGAGCCTTAAATCTCAACCCACCATTTCCATACTCATCTTTCAAATCACGATCCACAAAACAGCATCCATTCTGCGTGAAGCTTTCTCTCTTATCCCAGTAACTTCTCTACTTGGTATTTTTCAGCAAATTTCTCTGGCTAAAAGAACTTTAGACATAAATACAATATCTCCTCTTTCCTTTTAAGCTTGTGGTTGAGCTAGAGTCATCTCATGCTGTTTCATCGACATAAACATCTCCCAAGCTTCAAATAAAGGAAAATTCATTCTTTCATTCTTGGAACTTAACCCCGGTACTTCCCATGGATACACATGCTTAAGTCCTTAAACCCTCAACATTCAGCTTATATACTCTCCATAACTTATGTGTAGCTGAAACTAAACCTTGGTACACTAAATCTAACTTACACTTCCTTCTTTAATTCCACCAACTCAGCTGGAGTCATTGACACTGGTCCAGCTCCAGGTACCAAAGCAATAGAGAGTTCCACCTCTTTCTTAGGAGGTAATCCAGGTATTTCTTCTGGAAATACTTCCATGAAATCTTTCACCAAGGTATCTTGCTTACGTCCTCTTCATTCTTCATTCCCAACCGAGCTAGGATCATGAAGCACCTCGCTCCTTTCTCCCAACTCCGACTACCCATGCTGAGCAGATATCACATCTGACTCTTGGAGATCTGGAAACGCTAATTTTCTGCCTACCGCGACCTATGAGAATGTGATTGGCAGATAGCCAATCCATTCCTAGGATAACATCCAGATCCTGAAGAGGTAGGCAGATCAAATTCGCTTTGAATCTGCGTCCCTCTACTGTCACTGGACATTCGGGGCAAACTGTAGAGGTCAACACCTGTCCTGACGCAGGTGTAGGGACCAACAGTTCAGACGGTAACTCCTTCACTAGAATGCCCAACTCGGCTACACACAGGCTTGACACAAAGGAGTGTGTCGCTCTAGAATCAAACAAAATTCTAACGCATCTACCAGCTATAGAGCAACACTCTGTACTAAGTTACCTGACTGAGATGCCTCCGCTCCAGGCATGGCAAACACTCTCCCTGCTGCCTGAGGTCGACTGCCTCCATTCCTCAACTGTTGGGATCCACTGGGTTGAGTCCTCCTATTCTGGGTAGGACAATCTCTAGCAACGTGTCCCGTCTTTTGACAGGCAAAACATCTCCTCTCTGAATCTCTCTTGGGGCACACATTGGCTGTGTGTGGTCCACCACAGTGGAAACATTTAAGTTTCTAGGGTTGTTGCTACTGAAACTGAGGCGGATCTGCTCCTGTCCGATGTGGTGGAGGTCTCGCATAAGGCTTGCGTCGTGGGTGCTGTACCTTGGCCTTCCCACTGGAGGGACCCCTTGGGCGTGGTCTGATTACTCTGGAATCACTCCTCTCCAGGGTCTCCACCACCTTTGCCTTCCCTACTAAGGCATGAAACTCCCTGATCCACGGATCTGCTTGATCAGGGGTAGCATTCCCACTGAGCTTGGGTGGGTTGTGCCTCATGAACTCGGTCAGTCCCATCCGTTCCTGAGGCTGACCGACGTGGGAAGCTATTCCATCCGACCGAGCAGTTTCCCAATGATGCATTACAGCCTGAAGAATCTGAGCCATTACCGTATTCTGTTGCTGGATGGCAGTTGCCATCATCTCGATAGCCTTAGCAATCTGGCTCATCTCCGAAGAAGATTGGGGAGGGGTAGGAGGTTTACTTGCCATCACTCTTCGTTTCAGATTTGGAACTATAGGTTTCTATATTCCCTACAACTACAAGAATGAGATCGATAAGAAATCAATTCATTCAGGAGGTAACAGCTAGACCTTACAAAGGTCAGCCCCTCAAGGTCATTGAGAATTTGAGTTCATCAACAGAATCATAATGCTTATAACATCAAGCATAACACCAGAACAACTACTGGTATGCAGTCATCAATCCAATCAACCATTTTCAATCAATTACAAAGACACTCAAGAGAATAAAATAGCTCACACCAGAATTCAATATATGCTAAACATCAAACCTTTGGAATTTAGATTGAGACTCATCTCGATCCAGTTATGAGTGTGCACCCTCACTACTTTATCAAGATCTCCTCATTCATAATACTAAGATTTTCAGTTAGAGCATATATTCACCAAAGCACACACAAAATTTCGATACAAAAACGTTTGAAAACCTTTCACTATAGTTGTTATTTTAAACTCAAATAACTTTCATGAGCAGAAGAAACACAATGGATCCACAGCCCTCAGGTCATCCTAAGGACGAACTGCTCTGATACCATTAATGTAACATCCCGCCAAATTACTATTCATATTTATATAATGAAAATTAAAGTAACAAATAGATTGAAGTGAATAAAATTATATATATGTAATTAAAGTTTCTCCTCACAGGGAGTTTAATACAAATACGATCACTTTTCCATTAAAACATAAACAAAATACAATACAATAGAAAGATAGGCGATCTCCTGACAGAAGGGTGATCTCTTATTAGAAAGGCGATCTCCTGTCATATAGGCGATCTCCTATCAGAAAGCAGCAAAAGGGGTGATCTCCCAACGGAAATAGAAAACAGGCGATCTCATTCCAGCGACAATTCACTAAGGAGCTCTACATCCTGCAACATCATCTGCTCCCGTGTAAATTATACACGATCATTACAGGTTTAAGAAAAGGCCAAACACAACACAAAAGAAACACAGGGTAAGCTAGACATTTAAAAAGAGTTAGATATGAACTTTGAAATCAAGGTAAAACAAATTCAAGATACCCACGTAAAACTATAGAGTTTCTCATTCCCTTCACCTGATCGCCAAGAAATCACACACTTTACAATATTTTCAAGAGTCATTCTATTTCACAAAATGCATCAAGTGTCTATCAATTCAATGTTCCTCATTTCTCATGTCAGACTACCACTGACTCAGCACACAAGACACTTGACACTACTTCCGGAAGACTCGTGCATTGATTAGACTCAAAGATCTGCACCTGTCATACTAAACAGCTGTAATGTTTCCCCAGCTATGCGCATCAACACAATCTCGATCTCAAGTTCATCATTCTCACAGTATGACAGGGTTAATCCATGGAACAGGCCGAGCTCGTTCTGTTTCACACGACTCACCCATTCCTATGGACCTCCTTCGACTCTCACCAACTGAGTAACTTCCTCTATGGGATTCCATTATCTCAGCAGAGTCAGGATATCTCATTAGGAATCACCGATCAATGCACATCCTACACGATCTTACACGGTATTTTCTTTCCTGAAAATACTATGCCTCGATCCCACATCCACAACATTCAACACACCATACAACACTTAAATGAATGATTTCAATCACAGCAAAACTCACTCCAAGGTTCATGTTTTCGAATATCTCATTTAAATCTTAAACCGTTTCAAAGCAACACCAAAAACAGGGAGTTCGCAAACAACGCCAAAACCGGCGATCTGGTTCAAAAACAAGGTATTTCGAAGTCTGTATATAAAACCGGCGACCACGTCGCCCAAACACATAGAAACAGAGCATTCACGAAGATGAAAACGAAAACCGACGACCACGTCGCCCTCACTTCAGAAACAGCTAATCTATGGCTTGTATTGAAAATGAAGGCTAGCTTCCCTTACCTGGACTTGCGCAAAACACCAGGAGCTCCGAACCCAACGAAGCTTAAAGAATGCCTTGGCTCTGTTTTTGCGTCTGGTTTGAAGGACTTGCAGAGAACCTCCCAGGTGCTCTAATGGTGGCCGTCGCTCGTCGTACTCTTGTGTGAAGGTGCCAGAATCGCAGTGCGAAGGAGAGAATGGAGGAGATGGGAGGTAAACTCACTCTTTCGCACTTGAGTTACTGAAAACGCTCTTTGCCTTCCCGCAGTGGCTTTTGAATCCAAGCCTACCTGTCCACTTATGCGGTTGCTGCTGCCTCTTCTGCAGGAAAGCCTGACAACCCCTGCCCTGAACAGTACGACCACTGTTGTCGCTTGTGCATGCCAACCGCTGCCCTGAACAGTACGACCACTATTGTCTCTTGCGCATGCCAACATTCTGATGTCACTATTCTGAACCACCCTTTTTGTCTACGTGGCGCGCGTGCAGGACGTTTCATGCTGGGAGTCTGGGTCCCACTTTCTCTGTGTGAAGCTCGACATCGCGCGATAACCTTCCACCGATGACCTCTCGCGCGAAGGCTATCCACCGATGTCCTCTCGCGCGAAGGCTATCCACCGATGATATATCGCGCGAAGACAATCCACCGATGATCTCTCGCGCGAAGACTCTCCACCGATGACCTCTCGCGCGAAGACAATCCACCGATGATCTCTCGCGCGAAGACTAACCCCGCATGCCTCGCGCCCTGGTGATGCCCGCATGCCCCTCGCGCCCTGGCGATGCCCGCATGCCTCTCACCTGGCGATGCCCGACGACACATCGCCACGCCTTCCTGAAGGTTCTTCATTCTACTATGTTACGTCCAAGGTATCATCTCCACATGACTCGGTGACGTCGGTAGCTTCACATTTCCAAGAGTAGATCAGCACCACTCCTCGTGCTCCCATGCATGCAACACTAAGGGTGATCTCTTTTGCTCAAGCGTAGAGCTTCGCATGCACAGCGTATCTAAGGCTTAACCCACACCTTGATACGCGTGGTTGTTGGAACCCACTCTGGTTGATCCAGTATCTTGACCACATACTACGTGCATTCCCGCCGATCACGTACACTCTAGGCGATTGGCGCTCATGTCTCCTCTAGGCGACAGGCGATTATGTGCCAGAGGAGTCGGAGATCGTCTCCGTCTTCACTAACGACGATCTTGTAGAAGACTTCTTAGTTACACTTTTCCTCCTTTACTCTTCTTGGTCCACATGTCATCCGACCGACCTCTACCAGCTGACCCCAGATCTTGGGCGACGTCCGAGGTCCGACTACTATGAAACTTCGTTTACCAGCTCTTTGTATTTTGAATAATAACATCTTCTGAAATTATTTAAATATAACCCTTTCATTCCAATAAAATTTTCTGGGTCCTTACACCCAGGGTTAACCAGATCGCCATGTTAAGGTTACGCCCAGGGTAGCCTGTGCACTAAGCTACTCCCTGTGTGGATAACTTAGTCGCAGGAGCAAAGTGAAGGTAAGGTTTCAGCTACAGGTACTCCAGATGGTGACACGTGTATGACCAGATGTTATCCACGTGTCAAGAGGAATAACCGTCAGGAGAGAGAAAGACTCAGGTATATATACGAAACTCTTAACGAAATTAGAGACGAGGTTTTTTATAGATTCTTACAGCTTACAAATTTGAGAGTTTCAGTTACACACGAGTCTCACAGAGAGATTCAGATATAGTTTTGGTGTTCCTGTTGCCTGACTTGAGCGTCGGAGCTACAACGGCCGCCAGAGGCGCCGTCTGTGTGTTTTGCAGGCAGCGTTTGGAGTTTCGGCGGTGGTTCTTGGAGCGTTCCTGCAGAACAGAGGGCTAGACGAAGGAATGACGAGGCAATCCTCCACGTTCAGGTCAAGCGGCAGGATCATTTGGCGCCCACCGTGGGGCCCGTGTGAATTTTGTTCCCATCCACGTTGCAGTTCTTGAAGTTTCTTGAGGTTTCTTGAGGTTTCTTGCAGTTTCTTGGAGCTTCTTGATCTTTTCGACGAGGTTTCTTGAAGTTACGTCGAAGTGTTGAGAAGATGAGAAGAAGAACCAGGCAAACCTCACCTGCGCCATCTGCTGAAGAAGGAGCTGTTACCATGGCGCAGGCAGTGGAGATGATGCGCGCGTTGCAAGATAGCGTTGCGGAATCGAGAACTGATCAGGAGAAAATGCGTGCAGAGCTGACTGCATCGCAGAGAAGAAACGAAGAGTTGAGCCGTATGAATGAAGAGCTGCGTAGGGAATTGCAGGCGCAGAAGGAGCGCGCAGCTGAAGAGAGGACGTCGACGCCACCGTCTCCTCCGAGAGCATTCCCTATGCCTTTCTCCCCCGAAATCATGAACACGGTGGTGCCTCCCAATCTGGTGGGACTGAAAGCGTCGTTCACGGGGGTGGAAGATCCAGAAGCACACCTGACAGCCTTCCACACTCAGATGATGCTGACTGGAGGTTCAGATGCTGTGTACTGCAAGATGTTCATGAGTACGTTGCGCGGAGTGGCGATGGAGTGGTTCGTGAGCCTGCCAGAGGGCCACGTCACTTCCTTCCATCAGTTTGCGAAGCTGTTCACGGAGCAGTACATCATTAACCAACCTGCGCCAGTAGTGTCCTACGACCTGTTTGACGTGCGCCAGTATCAGGGGGAGCCGTTGAGGGACTACCTCAATCGCTTTGGGGCGCAGGTGGTGAGATTGCCCGTCAAGGACGAAGACATGCTGGTGCATGCGTTCAAGAGAGGTGTCCTCCCTGGTCCTTTCAGTGAATCGCTCATCAGGAGCCACCCTGCCACCTTCACCGAGATACGGCGACGTGCGGTGGCACATATAGTAGCAGAGACAGAGGTCTCTGAGAAGAGAGGAAGTGCTGCACTGTTGAAGCCACGTGGAGGTCAGGGGAATCAGCAGCAACAGGCACGGGTGCATGAGATCAAGGAAGGGAGGAAGGAGCAGGGAAGGTCTCGCCCTTATGCACCAAGGAAGGACCAGACCAGGGGGCGTGCAAGCAACGCACCCCCCAGGTATGATTTCATGATAAGTTTGGTGGAGCTGATCGCCATCCCTGCTGTGGCAGCAAGACTCCATGTGCCAGAGAAAACCGACAGGGTACTTGGAGGGAGGAAGGATGAGTGGTGTGAATTCCATCAAGCTTATGGACATACACTCCGTAACTGCCTGGCGTTGGGGCGTCAGCTTGCTGAGTTGGTGGAGACAGGGTTCCTGACCGATTACCTGCAGAAGACACAAGGTGATCGCGCTTCGGGGTCCCAGGAAGGCGACTAGCAACATGAACTCCCTGTGTTTGGGGAGGTGAGGTGATGGAAGAGGCTACACTGGGGGGGCTCCCAGAGCTGAAGCGGAAGGCATGATCGCCCCACGTGTGTGCATCGCCAGGGCGGTCATCGCCGGTTAAAGGAGACCCCATCCAGAGTGGTTGAGACGTTGGAGAATGGAGCTTGTCGGCTGGTGACTCTGGACGTAACGACTATTCCCAGAACCCCGGACGCTACACGCTTCTTTCCTACTTTCGTTAAGTTGTAAAGTAGATGCGCTATTGCGCTGTACACACCCTTAGTGTATTAAACAGTTGAGCAGATCAAGGGCACTCTTTTTAACGATGCCACCCAATAAAAGATTTTCAGTACATAAAGTGTTCGAGTGTTCCCAGTTTAAAGTTCTCCTTGCCCCAAGTGCAAGACCAGGTGATCGGTGGTGAGTTACCAAGTGGCCAACACCCGCAGATCAGCCCCTAGATAAGCGCTGGGATGTAGAGCGCGATCAGCCATCGATGCATGCAAACCATGATCAGCCGTCGGTGCAGGTAGAGAGTGAGTACTCGGTCGGTGAACGGTCATCGGGGTCTTGCTAACACGTGTTAAGCTGGGACCCAAGTTCCCAGCGAGAGCGTTAAGCATGCACCTCGTATGATTCCAGGAGAAGAGCTCCTCGCCGGTCGGACGTGCGGAGAACGCGCGATGAGGCAGTGCAGGCACCAGAGGAAGTCCTCCTTGCCTGTGAGCAAGTGCAGGCGAGAACAGAGGAAGTCCTCCTTGCCTTTGAGCAAGTGCAGGCACCAGAGGAAGTCCTCCTTGCCTTTGAGCAAGTGCAGGCGAGAAAGAGGAAGTCCTCCTTGCCTTTGAGCAAGTGTAGGCAACAGAGGAAGACCTCCTTGCCTTTGAGCAAGTGCAGGCACCAGAGGAAGTCCTCCTTGCCTTTGAGCAAGTGCAAGCGAGAAAGAGGAAGTCCTCCTTGCCTTTGAGCAAGTGTAGGCAACAGAGGAAGACCTCCTTGCCTTTGAGCGAGTGCAGGCGAAAACAGAGGAAGTCCTCCTTGCCTGTGAGCAAGTGCAGGCGAGAACAGAGGAAGTCCTCCTTGCCTTTGAGCAAGTGCAGGCACCAGAGGAAGTCCTCCTTGCCTGTGAGCAAGTGCAGGCGAGAACAGAGGAAGTCCTCCTTGCCTTTGAGCAAGTGCAGGCACCAGAGGAAGTCCTCCTTGCCTTTGAGCAAGTGCATGCGAGAAAGAGGAAGTCCTCCTTGCCTTTGAGCAAGTGTAGGCAACAGAGGAAGACCTCCTTGCCTTTGAGCGAGTGCAGGCGAGAAAGAAGAAAGTCCTCCCTCGACTTTGTACAGCGAGGTGCAGGCGAGTGAAAGTCCTCACCTCAACTTTGTACAGCAAGGCTGAGGCAAGAGAGAAAGTCCTCTCCCTTTCCTTCTTACAGCAAGGTTGAGGCGAGAGAACCACGTCCTCACCTCGACTTTGACAGCGAGGCTGAGGCATGAGGAAAAGTCCTCTTCCCTTTGCTTTTTACAGCAAGGTTGAGGCGAGAGAACCAAGTCCTCTTCCTCTGCTTTTCACAGCAAGGTTGAGGCGAGAGAAAAGTCCTCTTCCTCTGCTTCTTACAGCAAGGTTGAGGCAAGAGAACCAAGTCCCTTCCCTCTGCTTTTTAATGCGAGGCTGAGGTGAGAAAGGCAAGACCTCACCCACGACTTCTTACAGTGAGGTTGAGGCAGGAGGGGTCGTCGAGAAGCACTTTTCTTCCCCAAAACACAGGCGTCATAGTTGCTGTTCAGACCCTCTATGCACTCAGCGCTGGTGTGGCAAAGAAGTGCAGCGAAGCCAGAAGCGCGATGACTGATCGGTGGTGCACTAACATGCTAGTCGGTGGTCGGTGGTAGAAGCAAGTTCTGCTGCGTGAAGCCGAAGCGTTTAGGCCCGTTAAGTCAGTCATGCAGCACGAAGTTATGTTGAAGGCAATGCTAAGGTAACATTTAGCCGCGATCAAGTCAAAGGCCAAGTTTGAGGGGTTGCAGTTAGATTGCGCTAAAGCCTAAGCTAGTTAACAGTTAGTCACATGCAGAGAGTTAAAGAGAAGAAACACAGCGAACCCTAGCGCGTTTGAGAAGAAGAAAACAGGGAAGGTGAATCTCTAGATGATCCAGAGAGATGCTCTGAATGTTTGAAGGCGAAGAAGAAGGAATGAAACAGTGTTAGTACCAGAGTGTGCGCTCCTGTAGACCGCCAGAAGACGATTTCTTAGTCTCTTCGCTGAGAACAAGTTCACAGCTCGAGACTGGGGGGCTTGTGATCTGGTCGGTCATCGGTAGTCGATGACATCAGCAGCAGTTGACCACGTGGACCATTCACAGAGTAACACATGGTAGAAGATAGCAGGCGAATCAGGGAGGCGATCACTCAGAATGGTAATCGCCTATCGCCTGTGAGGATGAGTAATCGCCTATCGCCTTGAGGTGAGTAATCGCCTATCACCTTGAGGATGAGTAATCGCCTATCGCCTTGAGGTGAGTAATCGCCTATCGCCTTGAGGATGAGTAATCGCTCATCGCTGGTATGGATCAGTAATCGCCTAGATTGCACATGATCGCCGTGTGTTAAGGTTAGGAGATCAGGTGGTCAGCAAGTCGCCGAAAGAGCACATCGCCGGGTGTTTGAGAAGACTTGGCAAGCACTTGTTGTATGGTCTAAGTACAGAGGATAAGTGGCATATCTGCCACCATGTGTAGTGTGAGCTGCGATGCCCAGGGTTAACCAGATCGCCATGTTAAGGTTGCGCCCAGGGTAGCCTGTGCACTAAGCTACTCCGTGTGTGGATAACTTAGTCGCAGGAGCAAAGTGAAGGTAACGTTTCAGCTACAGGTACTCCAGATGGTGACACGTGTATGACCAGATGTTATCCACGTGTCAAGAGGAATAACCGTCAGGAGAGAGAAAGACTCAGGTATATATACGAAACTCTTAACGAAATTAGAGAGGAGGTTTTTTACAGATTCTTACAGCTTACACATTTGAGAGTTTCAGTTACACACGAGTCTTACAGAGAGATTCAGATATAGTTTTGGTGTTCCTGTTGCCTGACTTGAGCGTCGGAGCTACAACGGCCGCCAGAGGCGTCGTCTGTGTGTTTTGCAGGCAGCGTTTGGAGTTTCGGCGGTGGTTCTTGGAGCGTTCCTACAGAATAGAAGGCTAGACGAAGGAGTGACGAGGCAATCCTCCACGTTCGGGTCAAGCGACAGGATCAATAGGCGTTGCCGGCGACTCCCTTAGCTCCAGAAATCGTCTCTGTTAGCGTAGAAAATGAGTAGTATAGTCAGTTTTGTGATAAAGGCTCCATGGTGCAGGTTAGGACATCTTTAAGCTTCGGTGGGTTTTGGAGCTCTTAGTGATTTTGCGCAAGTTCAGGTAAGGGAAGCTAGCATTTTTTTTCGTTTATAAAACTTTAGGCGAGTAGGTTCTGAAGTGAGGGCGACGTGGTCGCCGGTTTCATATTCTATTTCACGATGCTCTGTTTTTATGTGTGGGGCGACGTGATCGCCGATTTTAATGCAAATTTCGAAATCCCCTGTTTTAGTGTCGTTTTGAAATTGTTTGAGATTGAAAGGTGAAATGCATATGATATTCGAAAATCTGAACTTTGGTATGATTGTTCCTGTGATTGGGATTGTTTAAAAAAGGATTCAAAATATTATATGATGGAATTGTGCTTTTAAGTATGGTATGATGTACTGGATGAATGTGAAAGAGTGATCAAAGCATAGTATTTTCAGGAAAGAAAATACCGTGTGGAGATTTTACGAGGGTGTATTGATCTGTGAGTATCCTGTGAATGAGGCGATCCTGACTCTGTTGATATGATGGAATCACATAGATGAAGTCATTCAGTTGGTGAGAG